>OU015745.1:24610073-24633190 GCA_907169655.1 Acomys percivali
TGTGTGTGTGTGTGTGTGTGTGTGTGTGTGTGTGTGTGTGTGTGTGTAACTCAAAGTGTCTGTATAGCTGTGGTCAGTCCTTCCCAGGTTGTGGCTCCCAGCCAGAGTAGAGACTTTTTAATATAGCTACACCATCCCCATCTTTTTGGTGAGGGACCCTGGGAGTCACACACCCCTTGCTGGGTCCTTTATCCTGCACTTTGTTCTGAGGCTGCAGACTGGGAGGGGACCAGGCTGTACTTTAGGTTATATTTGAGCAGGGGTGGGAAGCTGCAGATGCACTCAGTAGATATGTGGAAAGCATGGCAAAGGCCGTGAGATACCCAGATGAGAGCGGCGCTCTGTGCCTCTACATCCGTCATTGGTGACTCTGTGTGTGTGTGTGTGTGTGTGTGTGTGTGTGCGCGCGCGCGCGCGCGCACGCACATCGACTTATGAAGACACACAAGAGCAACTCTGTGGTCATGGGAGGGCCTTGCCTCATTGGTCCCTCTCTCTAGTATGCAGGAGTGTCACTGTCTTTGCCATGGGAATCCCTTTAGGCAGCTGTGCAATCGCTGTCCTGAAGTCTGTGGGTGGAGTTTCATAATTCCACGGCATTATAGGGAAGTTGGACCAAAACCAGCCATCTTGAATATGAGCCCCATCCACAATCTCATAAAGCACCCTGGATTTCTGTTATGGTGCTTAGGGTGCAGAGTCTGCAGTCGGGACCACAGGAACCAAAGCTGTGTTGAATCCTCTATGCTCCATCCTAGGACTGGGGCTTCCTTCAGCCACCGACTGTGTGTGGAGTAGGTGGTCTTTATTTTACTGACCCTGAGGAGGCCACCAGAGAAGGCAGGTCATTGCCTCCGAATTACTGCCAGTGCCGTTTAAACCCAGGTGGGTAGGGATTGGTGTAGCTCTCCACTCTCAGGGAAACCTGCTTTAGAGATCAGAGAACACCACAGGAAATGCCTGTCTGACATAGCAGAGACTTTGCAGTCATGTTTATGTCAGCATTCGAGGAGGGACATCAAGGGTGGGGTGTGGGCGTGGGGGCCTTGGGATCCATCTGGGAAGCTGAGTCCTTTTGACAGCATGTTCCAAACAATGAATTCCTCCACCACCCACGTAAGACTTTCAGAATCTGCGAGTGTCAGGAAAGCATGCAGGACCTTAGAGATCCTTTGGTGGTGAACTTCTGTTTGCAGCTGAGGTAACTGCACACAGGAGAGAGGTGATCTTTTTCACAGTCAAATCGCTACTTACTCGGGGGGCAAAGATGAGATCCAGGTATCTGGCTATGCTCGAAAATGGACTCAGGAGTGAATGCTATCCAGGAAGTAGGGATGGCTGGAATCTTGTGCAACTCACTGGAAGTGCAAATATGGGTTGCAGACATTGGATAAGTCCATGTCTGAGCCTTCCCAGGCTCCTTTATGAATCTTCCTTCATTTCTGTAGTACTGGGCCTTAGAAGCATTTGTAATCACAATACAATGGCAAACAGTGCCACAGTGACCCCGGAAGATGCTGCACCAGGCTAAGTGCTTATGGCATCTTTTAAATGCTTGAGCAACATGGTGAGGTCATGGGGCTGGTGACTGGCAGTTCAGAGTGGGCCCTGGAGGCTTTCACGGATCATCATCTGTGTTTCTAACCACTAGTCAGGCTACTTTTCCTTTGGGAAGGGAATTGCTCTTATCAGTTGCCGTCCAATCCCCGTAAACTCAAGTGATTCCACAAGCTGCTCTCTACTCTCCAAGGTTTATTTGCCGCCTTCACAGCACAAGACCAGACACACTTTGTCTTATAGTTATAACCCTCCTGTTACTATGAGGACACAGAGGAGAGGAACATAATAAACAGAAGGACAAAGTCACAGAGTAAGGAGATTTACAGACGTTTTACAGGCCTTGTTTCTGCTTTGTGAATCTGTTTTATTCTTTCTTTCTTTCTTTTTTTTTTTTTGGTTGGGTTTGGTTTTTCAAGACAGGGTTTCTATGTGTAACAGCTCTGGCTGTCCTGGAACTCACTCTGTAGTCCAGGCTGGCCTTGAACTCATGGAAATCCACCTGCCTCTGCCTCCTAAGTGATGGAATTAAAGGCATGTGCCACCACCGCCTAGCTTCCGTTTTGAGGTCAAGAGCAGTGATGCCTTCAGATCTCTACCTTCATTGTAAGAGTGGTTTTCTTTTACATTTTTCCTCTCCCGCTGCCTTTTGAATGGCCTTTTAAAGCCGTGGAAACAGAGAAAGATCTAGGCAGCGCTGAAGAGCCTCAACCTATGCAGAGGACTAGGTTCTCCAAGGACATGTTACTTGGTGATTTGGCTACACCCAAAGATGAAGGCATCAGGTACATCCTCTGTCAAAAAAAAAAAAAAAGGATGTTGGAGTAGAGGGGCCCAAGGTATGACCAGGTCCAGAAAGTGTCAGAAAAGTTTGAGCAGAAGGAAGTGGGCATCTGGGAGCACAGGAAGGATGGGAGAGCTACTTGTGGAGAGAGTGCCCAGTATCTCTGAGTATATGGGATTGCCAGCATGGGCTTAATGCCAGAGATGTTGGAGGATTGGTGGCAGATAACTGATGCCTAGCCTGGGTCTCACTGGACAGGTGTCTCTGCTTCAGTGTACTGTCAGCCATGGCAATGAGGCTGTGCCTTCTGGCTTGTCAGGGTGGAGAACTGAAAAGGCACTCTGTCCATCACCTCTTTTTGTACTCAGTGTGGCCTATCTCCGGGAGAGGTGCCGGAGGGGCTATACCGTGTTCCACCCTGAAGGTGGTGTTGGGCAAGACTGGAGCTGGGTCTGGTAATTCAATAGCACTTCAGATGTATCTAGGCAGGAATCTGGCTTCACTCAGTTGTGAAGGCATGTTTGTGCATCTGCGTGTATGATTTATTTGATATTTGAAAGTAATTTATAACCAAGATTCTTTGAATCCTTTTCTGGGACTGTGTCAAAGCTGAGAGCTCCCAGGAAGTGTTCGTGGAGGTCAGGCCTTGGACTCCCTTCGGTGCTCGTCCAAATCCTCCTGTCATTCCTGCTGGAAGGATGGCTTGGGTGTCTTAGACCGCAAGTCTCTACTTTCTTATTGAGTAATGAGTTTACTGGGCTTTACTTTCAGAGCATTGGAGAGGGCTGCTAACAGGAGCTTAGATGACCTCAAAAAGTAAACTGCAGAGTCTGTACCCAGCATGGGTGATGGCTTTCCCACCGCTGCACAGATGGATGCTCCCATGCTTGCCTTCCCCAGCCTATTTACTCTAGCTCTGCCTTAAAACCCATGAGCATTTAGGGCAGAATTTCATACAACTGGTTAGGATGAGTGACTCAATCATCCTACTCCAGAGACCACTCCCACTCCTTCCTCCTCTGATGGCATGTCCGCAGTCCCAAGTCTGCCTGTGATCTTTTGTAAGTGGGTACATCTGTTCTGATGAAGATGGAGACTGTTTGGTTTAAAGGATAGGCCTACATAATTCCCAGGAATGGGATCATGCTATATTTGTCTTATTTTACATATCATAATGTTTTCTTTCTTGTTGAAGCATGTGTCAGAATATCCTTTCTCTTTAGGACTGAATAATATTCCAATGTAGGGCACATTTTGCTAACCCATTGATCCATTGGTGAATACTTGTGTTGTTTCTGTCTTTTGTCTCTTGTGAATAATGCCACTATGAATCCTGGTGTGCAAATACCTGCTGGGACATTTAATTTTTAATGATTGTGGGTATGAGAGCCGTGTGGTGCCCAGCCCAGAGAGCTCTGAGGCCTGAGTGCTGAGACAGAGAACTTCTAATGGTGTTTAGAGTTCCGTTTTAAATGCAAGGAAGAGGAGAGCTGAGGAGGTGATTTACAGGAGCGAGAACAGAGCAGAAGGGAAGGAGCTGGGAGGAGGGTTCAGAGCATTGAGTCTTTGATCTTAGCATTTCCCACCAAATGTGGGAAGTCTAGATCTAGACAGCTCTGCATAGATTTGGAGTTCATTGTTTACCTGTGGGTTCATTGCTGTGTTTATGTTGCCTTCCACCTTGTTGTTTGCCCGTTTGTTGGTGGAGACTTTTGGAGTTAGCAAGACAAATGGACGAAACCATTGAAAATGAAAGAAGAATTATATTTTGCACATAGATAACATAATTATTCTATGTCCAGAGAATGTGAGGCAATAAGGGAGTGGTGTTTTCTTCTTCCACATTAGTGAGGATGAGAGACATCCAGGAAGGCCTGTGTGACTCTGTTTCTGTACGTATATTGATTTTCAGTGTGTGAATGTGAGGAGTGGCATCCCTCCTCTCTGCCATGGAACCCCAATAGTGGAATGATTTTGAAGCCTTTTCTGAATAGACTCCTTGGAAAGGAAGCAACATTTTGTGTGTTTGGGGGGGGGGGGCGGTGTCTCTAGATCTCTGTACTTGAAGTTTCCTCTCCTGAACTGACACTTGCTCTCTATGTCTGGGATACAGCAGTTTTAAGAGACGTTGCTTAAACCGAAGGATGCATGTAGGGAAAATATTTTAAAAATAAGAAAACACTCTTCATGTTTATTTCTACTCAATGTGTCCTGAGGCACTCTGTGTGGGCGTCTGGGCCAGTTCTTAGTGATAGCTGCTGCTCTTTGGGTAGAACTTCCAGATACACAATCTCATTTAGTATTCTTGGCTGTCCTGCTAGGAATGCATTGCTAATTCTGTTTTCAGGGCAGCTGACTGAAACCCAGAGAAAAGTCCGTCTACTTGGTGCTTTATAGAATCAGGGGCCTGCGTGTATGTTGTGTGATAAAACTTTCCCTGGGGAGATGCAACACACACACATCTACTCACCCCCAGATAGGGAGCCTACAACAGACAAAGAATGTATCCCACCAAAGTGCGTTGGAGAACCAGTGAGTTTTGTTGGGGTTACTCACAGGAGTGTGGGTGTGGGTTACTTACCAGAGTAGAAACTACCCAAAAGACAAATGCATCACCACAGCTTACCTGGGGCATGGGTGACAGCTCATAAAGCTGGGAACCTGGAGCACAGTGAAAGCCTGCAAGCAGCGAGGGACCTTTCCAGGTATCTAGAAAGGTCTAAAGGCCTAAAGCAGCTGGTCTGGTCTCAGAGTTATTGCAGGTTTTCTCCTTTTAGAGTCTTCTTGCTGTCTGAAGGAGATTCTAAACTTTTATTGCTTATTCTGACAGGGAGGGGCCTAGTGAATTTGGTCAGTTTCATGGACTTCCTGAAGCTGTTTTGACCTGTTTACCTTTCTAATGAAGGAGCTTCCCATAGGATGGAGTGTTTTAGTCTTCAGGAAGATGTTCCACAGCAGTATGGGACCACATAGCTATGGAAACACCCTCTCTGATGTCTGATTCTTCTTGGATTTCTTTCAAATCTTGTGTGGGATAGACAATCCATCTGAGATCTGGTTCAACTAGACATCCTGACAGATGTAGGACAGAGGTTCACCTCTGATGTGTGATCCAGCTGTTTTTTAATGGAAGTGCATCAGTGAGAGCAACATTGTCTCTGCTCCTCACAGAAGGAGAAATGAAAGGATCTGACCCATTTTTAGCTACCTTTCAGTCTTGCTCACCTTCAGCGCATGCAGTTCTGGTCTGTAGAGCCACTGCTGGAAATACCTGGCTGTGTATGGTCTTTGTGTAGAGCCTTGGCTGCAGGCAGCACAAAGTCACCAGGAGTTCATGTACAGAGTTCATGGAAATCCCTGCCCCTCTCTGCAGCAGCAGGCAGATGTTTGCTAGGTGGGACTATGCCCCCCTCTAGAGGGGCTTTAGGCAGTGCGACAGGAATTTGGCACTGGTGTGAGGGTGGTAATTCTGGTGGTATCTGTAACCTATAAAACAAAATCTGACCCACCCTCTCGTACCAAAGAATCATTTAATGTACAGAATTTAGAAAATGCAATACAACGTGATGCTTATGAGTGTTGAACTCTCAGGCATTCTGTCAGGGTGACACTATCCCCAGACACCAGCTATCCCAAGGACTTCCTGTTTGTCCAGCATGATGTCTGCCCTCAGCCAGAGCCAATTACACTGCTTAGTTACAGAGTCTGAAATGCTGACTCCCAGTAGACTCACTGATGTCACTGAATTTAGGTGTGCTGTCACCAAGTGGTGGCGGTGAGCAGCAGAAACAGAGGTCTCAAGACTCGTTGGAGTATTTTACCATTATTACGGATTTCCCTCAGCAACTGAAGCCTGTGACGTGGCTCCATGCATCCTGCCTGCCGATGGCGGCCACCAAGGATGAAGTAGCATTATAACGAGTGTCTAATGGGGAAAGGTTACTCTTGATCTGGAGCGGGTAGCTTTCCTCCCTGGGTCTCCCTGTTGAGGTTCCTTTTCCCACTGTCACCTTCTTGACTTGCTACGCTGCAGAGAAAAGGTTTCCGTGCTGGTCTGAGAAGCTGTGGGTGCCATCGGCATGGCCACCTTCTGCTCAGTGTGGCCTTGGAGATGCTGGGGTTCTCCACCTGGCCCCCCACCCCCACCCCTGCTGCCTTCAGCAGGCCACCAGCAGGCCACCAGAGGAAGGTGCTCTATTTAAGGCAGCAGCTGCTTTGCTGAGTTGGGGAGATGCTGCAGGTGTCCTTGCCCCTCGCTGTCCCTTCATTATGGAACAGATGTGATGGCTGTGGGCGCGGGGATGCTCTCTGCATCTCATCACTTCTGGAAAGATGAGGGCGATCTGGAATGCTGCTATAGTGTCTTAAAGCAGTTCAGCTGCGCAGCTCCAAGGCTGACACCCTTAATGGGGGGCCTTCATTCCAACCACCCAACTTCAGGGGCAATACCAAGTTTCTATCTGTCTGTTGAGGAAGATTGTTCCACACTTAGTTTTTGGGTGTCAGACAGGTAAAGATAGTCATGGCCTTGTTGTCTGTTAGGGCTGAGAATCCTTAGGCTTTGATGGATCTTTTTGCAGGCAGTGAATATTTCAAGATTGGAAAAGCCGCCTATCCATCACATCCAGGCCCCTTCTTGGTTGCTCCCCCTCCTTGCTTAGAACCATGCACTTTCTGACTCTCTTTCCTACCTCAGACCCCAGTCTTCACCATGCCCTTCCCCCAGTATGCAGTAGTACTAACCAATGTGGTAGTCTCCAGACTCATGTGCCTACTTAGATGGAAATGCTAAATGAAATAGAACTTGAAATGTACTTTCTACATTGTACCAGAGACATTTCAAGTGCTCCATTAGTCCATTTGACTAGTAGCCACCATATTGGATAGTCCAAAATGACAACGCCATTTCACTACCTGTGAACATTTTCATTGGACCTGGAGATGGTGGCTCATGCCTGTAATCCCAGCATGTGGGTGGCTGGGGCAAGAGAATTGCCTTTACTTTGTGGTCAGCTTGGGCTATACAGTGAGTTCAAGACTCAGCCAGGTCTATAGAGTGAGATCCTGTCTCAGAAAACAAAAACCCAAACCCAAATAACAGCAACAAAGCTGTACTGCATAGCATGTTGCTGTAGGCTGACATGTCTCCAGATGCTGTGGCCATTCTAGGGAGAAAGGACATACTATACAGGAATTGAAGGACTTCAGAGTTAACTGGAAGGGTTGGGGGAAGAGGCCCTAGGGTTGGCTTGTTGGAATGACATACAAACAGCGCTATAAAGCAGACCAAGGGAAATGCATTTGGTTAGGAAGCTGGGGATATCGTGGCCTTCAGTGTCCATGGGATTAGGAAGCCGTTGGCAGTGCCCATGGGACCTCATTTAGCAGTGAGCAGATTCCTGCCCCACCTGGTTTGATTTCAGTTTAGATCTTGGTTGTTCTGCCTTAAAGCTGCATTAGGAATTGTGGCTTCAGAGAAACTGAGACTTGTCTGAGCCTATGTGTCCTAGGAAGGCAGTAGGAAGAAATTGGAAGAGCAGCCAAGCCAACTGTCTGCTTGTCACTCCAGGTCACAGGGTGACCCTCTAAGGCCTACTGGATTCGTCTATGATAAGCCCCTCTGAGCTGGTGATGGGCGGGACTGGGCTGACTCATGACCAGGAGACAGTGACCTCCTGCTCTCTAGTCACCAGGTTCACACTAGTTCAAGGCAGTGCAGCTTTTGTTTTAGGATGGCTACTGTGCTTATAGGGAAATACCTTGTCACCATGAGGGGTTGACATAGGTAAACTCCAGATGGATGGTTGCAGAGGTCTTGGGAGACCCCTGGCGCCAAAGGAGGCTGTGTACTCAGACTCTCATGACCAGGACTGCAGCAGGACATTGCAGCCTTCTCTTTCCTGGGGTGAACCTCCTTCTGATCTGCAAGTCACTAAGGCAGTCTTCAGGATGTGGCGCAGGTTCTCCTGACTGTAGAAGGAGGCTGTGCTGTTGATGCCCACGCCCTTTCCATATCTGCGGCTCATTGGGAATCCCTTTATGTTACTCGGGGATCTGGACGGACATCTTTACTTAAGGGTGGCATGGAGGCAGGAACACTGCAGCCTACTAGTTCCTTGGATTAGAGGGTTATTTATTTATTTTTATTAACTTATTCTCTCATATATTACACCCCGACCGCAGTTCCCCTTCCTCCTCTTCTTCCCCTCCCCCCATCTACTTCTCCTCTGCTTCCCTTCAGAAAAGGGGCAGGCCTCCCAAGGATGTCAGCTAAACATGGCATATCAGATTACAGTAAGACCAGGCACCTCCCCTCATAGTAAGGCTGGATGAGGCCACCCAGGAGGAGGACAGCGGTCCCCAAAGCAAGCAAAACCATTAGAAACAGCCCTTGCTCTCTGTTAGGAGTCCCACAAGAGGATAAAACTACACAAGCATAACACATATGCAGATGGCCTGGGTTAGACCCATGCAGGCTCTCTGATTGTCAGGGAGTCCCTGTGCGTCCAGTTTGTTGATTCTGTGGGTTTTCCTTTGGTGTCCTTGACCCTTTGGCTCCTACAATCCTTCCTCCCCTTCTTCCACGGGGTTCACTGAGTTCTGCCTAATGTTTGACAGTGGGTCTCTGTATCTGTGGCCATCGGTTGTGGATGGAGCCTCTCTGATGGTGATTATGCCAGGAAAGATGATTTCTTAATTTTTTTTCTTTTTTCTTCTTTCTTTCTTTCTTTCTTTCTTTCTTTCTTTCTTTCTTTCTTTCTTTCTTTCTTTCTTTCTTTCTTTTTTTTGGCCAGGGGTGTTTGGCTCTCTCCTAGATCTCTGGGCCATCTGGCCTCTGGTTTCTGGACCTCCAGGTAGTGTCAGGGATGGGCTCCCTCTTGTGGCATGGTTAGCCACTCCCACAATTTCTGTGCTGCCTTTACCCCAGTGTGTCACGCTGGCAGGACACATTGTAGGCTGAAGGCTTCGTGGCTGGGTTGGTGACTCAGTCCCTCTTGCTTGGTTATAGGGGATTAGAGAAGTTAAGGCAGCATCGTTTAAAGCCAGGCCTGGAGTATAAAGAGGAATCCTAAGCAAAGAGGACATTCTAAGTGCGTGTAAATGCACCACAGCTGACAAGAGGGGCAAAAGGAGGCCAAGTATGTGTAGTAAGCTCAGGGAAGTCGGCCTAGGCCAGAAACATCACAAAAGGTTTGGGTTTGAAAACGATTGAGATAGGAGAGTGAGGGGGGCTGACTTAGCATTGGTGTTTCCTAAAAGATCGTTGTGATTGGTTGTGAATGAGGCTTGGGTTGGAGACAGGGAAACCAGGAAGTGAGAGGCGTGTCAGGGAGTCCAGCAGCATTTCTGGGCGGGAAATGCATGGTACCCTGGACTGGAGCAGTGGCACGGGAGACAGAAAGCATTAGTCACCTCTCTTTCTTCAGAGATCCTTTCCTGTCCTCGGAAAAGCAGGACTCAGTGCTGAAGGTCACCTGACAAACTTTTAATGCTTGCCTGTGGCCTGTCTTTGTGTCAGCTAGCTCTCTGTCACTATGACACTGTACCAGAGGCTACGGCATACAAGGAGGAACAGATCACTCTGATTCACAGGTGATTCAGTCCGTGGGCCATTGGATTTGTGGGAGGTACCACATTATGGTCAGGGAGTATAGCATGCACAGACCTTTCACCTCATGGTGGCTGGGAAACGAAAGGACAGGAAGGGGTAGCTTATAATAATATCCCCTCAAGGACATATCCCCTGTGATTCAGGTTCCTCTCACCAGATCCCAGCTCTTGAATGCTTGTCACCTTCATGTAATGGAGATTGAGTGCATGAGCTGTCAGGGGACACTTATGATACAAATGACGACAACATTCTTGCTTATCAGGTCATCATTGTTATTATAGTCTCTAGCAATAGATGCTGAGCATCCTCTTGGGTGGAGAATGAATTAAGAAACTCACTGTTTCCTCATTGGGTGTGTTCCTGACTGGGAGGTATGGAGCACCAGGATACACTTACATTGATAGTGAGGAAGCCCGTGTCCATTCCCTGACTGGGACTTCTCTCTGGGCCTTTATAGGGCAGGGTGGTATAAGACTAAGGGGTCTGCGCTGGGACCCTGCTTGTGTCCTTGTCCTCTATGGAGCAGCAATATCTGTATGAAGTAGGTTAGGGTGCTGCTGTCTTCAAGGGAGCCTAGCCATTGGACAAACAGGAGTCACTTTTCTTCTGTCTGGAAGAGGCTGGTGCTGTGGAGGTCTTGCATGTCTCCATGTGGTCTGCTGAGCTGCTATTCTGGGTTATCTTGGGCACTGGAGCATCAGGGGATATAGCCCAGTGAGACTGGAGCCAGATCGGACTTAGCCGGTGGCATCAGTTCAGCTGGCAGCCATGAGGCAAAGCTTTGAATCAGCCTTATAATTTGAAAAGTGTTCTTTGCATTGATTAGGTGGTGACTTTGTGGTAATAAAAAAAAAAAAGTCAGAGACACACTGTGGGCTGCCCTAACCTTCATGGTGTTTACTCTGGGTTCAGAGTCCTTGCTGCAGAGATGGAGGTTTCCCCACTCCTAGGACTCATGGACAGTTGCATTTCTCATTGCAACTGTCCCTGAGACATTCCTAGAACCTCAGGTCTGGATAGGAAAGCATCTTGGAGAACTCAAGGTCACAGGGACTTTAAAGTCTATTCTTCATAGAGTCTGACCTTGGAGAATACACTTCTCTCTTTCCTGCATGTGGCCACTTACGGTGGGAGTGCCCTTCATCACTCAAGGCTACAGCAGTGTTCTGAGATAGCTGCTTTCATGTCCTCTGGTGAGGGAGAGGTTGACATTCCACTCCCCTGTGCTCTTGGGCCTCTTAACATGTGCTTTCTCCAGATGGCATGCTTCAGAGGTAGCCTCGTGTTTTGGGAATGGGTCTAAATATAAATAATGAACCCTATTGAGTGTGAGGGTGCTCAGAAGTCCACCCAAGTGGCCTAGACATTGGAACCACTCCTGCTGGCTTGCTCAGGGAGATCCTGCCTTATGCTCAAGGTGACCAGGACCCCCTGCTGGTTTTCGCACTGAGACTTTCCACCTTCTTAAGAGCCATCCCAAAGCCCTGGCACTGCTTGGCTTGTGAACAGGCAACTGATATGAGAGAAAGGAAGGCGATGCTTTGCCAGGAACAGGGAATTAGGATGTGCAAGGCTCACAGTAGGGGAGTATGGTTGCTTTTTATAGACGTCGGGGAAGATAAGTCCAAGAGCTAAAACAGTGTCCACTAAGTTTTGTCAATGCCAAATAGAATTCACAAAGTCAAAGTCAAAATTGCATGTCGCAGACAGAACAGAGCTGGGGAGAATTAAGTTATAGCCCAGTTTGGCAAGCCAAAATGGGACACAGGGTCACTTTGGACTTGGTCACTTGAGTGTAGGAGGAAGAAGAAGAAGAAACAGGGATACTTTCCACTCTCAGTCTCCAGGGAGGTACCCTGGCAAGTCACCACAGGTTCTAGCGTCAGAGACGCTGTTCATCGAGTGTGGACATTCACCACTTCTTCTTCAACCCAGGGGTCCAGGAGGAGGTGCATATGTTTCTGCCTGCTTGTGTGCACACATGTGTGTGCCTGTGTATGGAGCGTTTAACAAGTTAGGGAGGAGGAGTGTAGACCGGCAGTTCACCGTGAGCCCTGGGTGCAGAAGAGCCTTCCATGGTTTCATTTTGTGACCTCTAATGAGTCATGTGCTCCTGTATCTTCTTTGCTGTTGAATGAAGACACTTGCTGCTTAGGAGGGTATGCTCCCAGTGTTCTGCCTTAACAATAAAGCCTAAGTTCCCAGCCCTCTTGGGGCCTTCCTTATACTCAGCATCTATGTATCGAGAGTAGGGCAAATAGTGACAAGCTGTGACAGAGGAGGCTTCTCACTCTAGGAGAAGCTTATTCTTCACAAGCCTGATATCCTTGTAAATCTACTGTGTCCCTGGGGTGCAGGAGCTGCCTCGAGCCGCTGGGCAGAGGAAGGGAAAAGAGTGCAGGGTGTGGTGAGGCAGGTATGACAGGGAAGTGGATACAATGGAGACACTTTACTGGGGATCTGTGGGATGAGGTTACAGTCTAAAGCCACAGATATCAGACACAAGCTGTGCAGGTGGCTGATGACAGCTGCTACTGAGGAAGGCCTGATGTACTTGCCTTGATAGCCGATGGGTGATGATAGGCACATAGCATCTGTGCCTTCCTTATTCTGTCCCCTCTGTCCGAAGGAGGCAATGACAATCTATCATGATAAAATTTCCTGCTGGGCCCAGAAAAGTCTCAGAATCCTTTCACCAGCATTAGGGATACTGATGTCAATCATTTTGGCTTCCAGTCAAAACTTATTGTCTGTTGCTGTTGCGATGGTGCGGGCACAGACTTTGGAAAGCAGCAAGCGTGCTGAGCACTGTGCAAGCCTGTTGGTTGGATCGCTTTTGGTTGCATGAGACAGATAACTGACTCATCTTAACTGAGCGGTAGCTAAGTTACCAAGTTAACCTAATCACCTCAATGGTGGGAGTATGAGGCTAGGGGAAGGCCCTACCATGAGGGTTCTATTCTCCCAGTAGTGCCTCCCTGGGACCACGTTGGTGTGGTCTTGGAGGGGGACAGTCAACATCCTGGTCACTTCACTAGATATGAGCTTACGTTAGCCCACCCCCTCCCTGCATCGTGCTTATCTTTGCTACTGGTGCTCCGTCAGAGTTTAGCGTTTCATAGTCTCCAGGGTGCTGTGTATTTGCAGTGTCAGTTCTGGGCTGGTGTGACTACTCACTCACTCACTTTTCCCTCCTCCTAATTCCTGTATCTTACCCTCATTTTCCTTCTTTCCTTCTTTAATCATTGTATGTAAATGAGTATCCTTTTATTTGCATGCTCATATAAATATGTATTTTAAGGCCCCGATGTTGCATTAATTTCACCTTTCCCTATACCCTTTCTCACCAGCTCAGTGCCATGAAAGCACACTCCTCGCCTCTTGTCTAAGTCAGTGAGACCAGAGAAGAGAGTGACATGTCCAAGGTCATTCAGCTGAACTAGGTCAAGCAGGGCCTGGAATAGATTTCCTGGCTGTGTTTTTCAGCATACATATTAGTGTTTTTGTATGTCACTCCCCAAGTTCCTTCAATAGCTTGAAAAAAAAAAAGAAAGAAAGAAAGAAAGAAAGAAAGGGAGGCGGGGGTTGGTCAAAAATTGTGTCTGGAATCCAAAATGTGTCCCCAGTGCTCCTATTTTCACCATAGTCACTGTTGTCTTTTCCTTCCTTACAGGTTCCAACTATGGGAGCCCACGCCCAGCTCATGCCAACATGAATGCCAATGCAGCCGCAGGGCTCGCCCCTGAGCACATCCCAACGCCAGGGGCAGCACTGTCCTGGCAGGCAGCCATCGATGCCGCCCGGCAGGCCAAGCTAATGGGTAGTGCGGGCAACGCGACCATCTCCACTGTCAGTTCCACACAGCGGAAGCGGCAGCAGTACGGAAAACCCAAGAAGCAGGGTGGCACAACTGCCACACGGCCACCCCGCGCTCTGCTCTGCCTGACGCTGAAGAACCCCATCCGAAGGGCATGCATAAGCATCGTTGAATGGAAATATCCTTTATGTTCTGGCTGGCCGAGGTGTTCTTGGCCATGCACCTGGGGCCTGGCCCTCTGGGCCTTCCTACGCATAGACTTGAGCTGCTGGTGTTAAGGCTATCTCATCCTTACTGCCTTAGTGGTGAAAGTTAGGGTTCTAGACCTACCCAAGACTCTAGGAGTCATCAACTCATGAGACAAGGTCCTAGAATTTGTTGGAGCATCCCTGGATCAAAAATCTGAAAATCTGAATTCCTCTAAAACCTAAAACTTTAATAGTATCAACATCTATTCCGCAAATGGAAAACAGTCCATTTGGTCTCATGTGACAGGTTGTAGTCAAAACGCAGGCACTACAGTTTGTGATGTCTGTATGTGTAAGATGTATATGGAACACAAAGGATTTCAAGTTCAGACCTGGTCCCATCCCCTAGATTTCCATGAATCTTCAGAGACTCCAAAATCCAGATAGGTCTTAAGTATGAAACACTTTGGGTCCCAAGCACTTGAGAGAAGGGACACTCAATCTGCCACAAGTGACCTTAGAGGAAACTTGTGTGATCAGTGTGGGGTATGAACTTGTATTCAGGTTGCCTGGGACCCACTTCTGTGGCTATTTGCTGCCGCTGCATGCTGCCTCATAGCCTTCTTTCCTAGACCATGGTGCTGTGGTAGCTCACAATCTGACTTCTTCTTAGTGCGAATGGGCCAGGAGATGCATGGGAACACGGTGGTCAGTGGCTCTAGCCCATGGCTTAGGGCTTGGGGACAGGCGTCCTCAGACTGGGCTCTGCACTGGAATCACCTGGAAAGTTTTATCAAATTCTAGACGCCACAAGGCCTCACTAGGCCCCTCACAGATATTCTACAGAGCTCTCCAGGCCAGGCTACGGTATAGCCGAAATTGAAAGCATCATCTATAACAATATGTATCTACTTTTAATACACAGAAAGGAGTAGAGGGGCCTTTAGAAATGTCTTTGAAATGTGGGGCTGTCACCATGGACACACATTTTAACTTCTGAGCATCATGGAGTTACATTGGATATGCCATCCATGCGCAGACCTGACTACCAGTAGGGATGGAATAAGCTATATCGAACTCCCCAGGTGATGGGTGGGTTGCTTGTGTGGATGTGTTCATGTGGCAGGGGAGGTAGGGGCAGCACTGGAAACACTTCAAGCTTGGCTCCATGACTGGTAGAGGCAGTGAGGACATTGGATGAGTAGATATTCATGGAGTCTGGCTCGGTGGCCTTCCTGTGCCCCTTCCTCACAGTGCACCAGACAATGAAAATGGAACCTTGCAGCCTGGGCTGAGCAGGTTGGGTCAGGATTAAGAAGTGGGGATGTAGTAGGAAGGCTGGGAGAGCTAGCTTTCTGAAATGCCCTCAAGGCCACCTCAGGGAGATCAGCACAAAGTGGTCCCAGAACGGACTCAGCAATCTACTTTCTGGGTCTGGACCCTGTTCTGGCTGCTCACTTGATGACTTCAGGGTGCAGCTCAGCCTCTATAAGCTTCATTCCCCTCCATTAGCAGTGTGAGGAGAATTTTCCTGATTAGCCATTGATGTGGCAGGGCACAGTTCACTATGGTGTATAAGAGAGCAGTCTGGGGCAGTGATGGCTCACGCCTTTAATCCCAGCACTTGGGAGGCAGATCTCGGAGTTCAAGGCTAGCCTGGTCTACAGAGCAAATTCCAAGATAGCTAGGGCTAGTCAGAGAAACCCTGTGTCAGAAAAATACAACGCCCCCCCCAAAAAAAACAGAAGCAGCAGCAGCAACAACAACAACAAAGAAAGGAAGAAAAGAAAGGAAGCAGTCTGACCAAGCCAGTAAACAGCATCCTTGTGACCTCTGCTTCCGTTCCTGGTGTGAGTTCCTGCCTTGACTTCCCTTCACGATAGACTAGAAGCTGTAAGCTGTAATAAACTCTTTCCCCCTCACCCCAAGTTGCTTTTGGTTATGAAGTTGTTGTTGTTTTTTTTATAGCAACAGGAAGCTAATTGGAAGAGGCTCTGTGAGAGAGGCTAGGAACTTGGTTGTGGGAACATTGATTGGGACTTTCTGTGAAGTCTCTCTTGCTTTCAGTGATGGGTGTGGTGTAGCCTAACAGAAGAGTGCGGCCACATTAGCTTGCTGCTCACCGTGTGCTGCCCTGCTGTTTCCATGGACATTAGAGTATGCTGTTACTAGTATGTGGACCCTGGGTTGATGCTCTATAGCCCAGGCCATCACCATGTCCTAGGCAGAGCTGAACTGGCAAAGGGAGACAGTCTCTACCCTTGAACCCACAGCACACATCCTACCTGGCTCTGGGGAGTCCTAAGCCTCAGGGAGCTAAAACACTCTCACTTTGCTTTCAAAAACTGAAAGGCAAAGTGCTCTTTCTTCCCAAGTATACTCAGCTCCATTGGTGACAGTTCATGAGCCACGTGGAAGTGGGGTCCTAGGGGCAGTCCTTGGGGGCAGACAGAGCTCCTTACACCAAGCCTACACGAGGGAAAATGAAATCAAATGTAATCTAAATAAATAAAAGAGGGGAAGAAGTATTTAGAAATCTATGTTTACTCTGGCACGCGACTGGCCTCCACTGCTCTTGACATATTAGGAAAAAATGTTGGCGGGGGTCCACTAGAAGCACTTAAAAGGCATATGTTTCTTTTCAAAATACAAGGGGCTTGGAATGCATTGTTTAAACAGAATTCTTACGAATCTTTGATTCACTTAAGAAATATATAGATGTATGTTTGTTTCACTTGTGTTAATGGTGGCATTGATTTCCTTAACTCCTTTCTCAGACCATTTGAAATAATTATTTTACTGACCATTTTTGCCAATTGTGTGGCCTTAGCAATCTATATTCCCTTTCCAGAAGATGACTCCAATGCCACCAACTCCAACCTGGTAAGCCTCGAGCCTCTGCGTTTCTTACTACTTATGAGACAACTGGACTTAGAAGACACGGAGTCGAAGCGGGAGGTGGGAGGGAAGGAAGATGCATGTTTGTCGGGCGCTACAGTTTGACATGGCTCAGATCTTCCTGGCGATTTTGCTTTTTATTCAAATTAGCACCTGCCTTATCACGGTCTATTTTCAGAAAGAATATTCCAATCAGGCGGCTGTGAGCTGTGTGTGTGTATGGGTGTGTGAGCTGCGGATCTAACAAGCAGCCTGTGTTACAAATGGGCTGCGGGAGCCTTGAGAGCAGGTGTTGGTTAGATCGAGCATTCTCAGACCATCAGTTGTGGGTACTTTGAGTGCTGTTGTTCCATTGTGAGGCTTTGAGCCAAGCATCTTGCATGATTGCACGATAAATAATTTCTAGGAAGCTTTCAGCAAAGTTTCCTTTTGTGGCAAAGAGGTACCATTGAGTTAAAATGGCTTTATTTTCTTGGGAAAGGTGGCTTTCCATTTGGACTAGAAAGAGGCCAACACTGACAATTTGGGGTTAGTATTTGTCCATGGAAAAAGTGGAGAGCGTGTTTACTTTTGGCTGAGTGTGAAGTCATTGCAAATGCAAAGGCCTTCGTTGGTCTGGGCATGTGAAGCAAGCTCTGGAATGCACTTGGCAGAGCTGAGGTGTCCTGGAGAGCTCCAGCAAAAGCCTGCAGAGAAATCTCGACTTTCTCCTGCCTGTGCCAGGGTATTGGGTGTTGTCATGTGATTTTTCCCCAAGCACGTTTGGTCACCAAGCCCACTGTCTTCCTCTCTCATCGGTGCCATCTGGTTAGAAGAGACTGGACTCTTGGGTGAGATTGGTTTAGGAGAAGCAGGAACGTGGCTGTCGGGGAGGGGAAAGTCCCTTTTCTCTTGACACTTTGGACATTTCTAAAGAGATTCTGTCAACTTGTGGATCACAACCACTTTGTGGGTCACACATATGATATCCCACATATCGAATATTTACATTACAATTCACAACAGTCGCAAGTAAAGTAGCAATGAAATTGTGGTTGGGGGGGAGGGGGGATCATCACAACATATTAAAGTGTGGCAGCATTGAGAAGGTTGAGAACCACTGGATTAGATACACATTTTAAAGTTGTGTGATTTTCCCAGTTCTTGCAGTTAGCTGCAGACCCGTAGTGGGGAAAGTGTTGTGTATAAGTGTGTATGGGGGTGGTCCTTCTGTGTCTCACGGCTAGTGTGGGGCCATGTACTGGGGATAGCTTCCAAAGGTTCCAAAGTACTGAATGAAGGTGTGGCTAGAGTCAGTATGCAGAAAGCATTGACTGTGGTTCATGCAGCCAGTGAAGGTGTGACCTTGTTGCTTAAAATAAAGAAATCTTTCCCATGTCAAAGCAGTATAACTAAAGTGTCATCTCAAAGCGGGAACATCTTCCATTGATTCTGGCTTTTCCAAGTGTTTGCCTCTCTTCTCCACGGTCCTCCCTTGGAGCTCTTATCCTGTCACTTAACCATGAAGGAGCTTCAAACGCAGCAGCTCTGGTTAGATACAGAATTCATATCTGCTCTTAGACCAGTGCATCATTGCCTGCCTAAGAACCCCCAGGAGTTGATGTTGAGGTTGTTCTTGGGGGCGACTAGATGCAGGCGATGCTGGGGGGCGGGGGATGGTGTTTGTTTTCAACCACACAGTATTCTAAAACTAGAACTTAGGAAAAAAAATTAAACTGCACACATACTCAGTGATGGGTAGATTTTTATGGCAAGTAAACAAGTCTTTGATATCTCTGTGGCTCTAACCCCATTCTCTGCCCTGGGGATGGGGACATGTAACCAACTGGATGATGGGGGAGGTGGGATGGATTTGAGGACCAACCCCTAAGCCCTGTAGCAGTGAGTGGGCAGAAGTGTTCTGCTGTGGAGCTGCCCTGGGAGTGCTGTTGCCTGGACCGTGGTGCTCTCCCCCTCTTGACCAAGTTTCCACCCTTCTTTTCCCTCCATGTTTTTGCCTTGTTTCCCTCCGTGTATAGGAACGTTGCCAGCAATTGCTTTCGGGTCTCTCCCTCTCTCTCTCTCTCTCTCTCTCTCTCTCTCTCTCTCTCTCTTTCTCTCTCTCTCTCTGTCTCTCTCTCCTTGATCTCGTCTCTGTCCTCTTGCACAGAAGGAAAGCCTTTTCCTAAGGAAGCGACTCCTAGGACTTGCTTCTCCAGCTCTAGGCCCTTCTGCCCCTGGACAGTACTTCCTGCTGTGGAGGCTCAGGCGCTTTACAGCTCCTCCCAGGCCTGCCTGTCCTGAGATTTTAATTGCGCATAGACCGTGTTGAGCCTCTTCCTGTTCTCAGTCATTGGTTTGCATGTTCTGTGCCTTAGTTTCTTCCTCTATAAAGTGAGAAGACTAGCCATGATAGTGTCTGCCTCATAGGCTTGTGGTGGTTGTCAAACAAGTCAGATTGTACCAGTTCCTAGGAGGATGCTGGAGGAAAGATGAGGGCCGGGCATCACCAATGCTATGCGTTGTTACTGTTGGTGACATCACCCCTGCCCTCCTCATCCTCCCCTGGTGAGCACTGCCTTTTGCCTAGACTTTCACGGCTGCCTTTCTCTGGCATCCCCTCTCCAGGTTCTTCTTTCTGTGGTCCATTGTGGGCTCATGCCATTTGGGAAACATTCGCACTGAGGGTCAGGTGGTGCATCTGGGACACCTGAGCCAGAACAGCACTAATAGGGAAATGACGCCCAGGTAGCTGTCAGCACAGTGAAAGGTCTTATGAGAGGCGATTTCAAGGTTAAAATAGATATGTGGAGCCAAGGCCCATGTGTAAAGCCCTGTGCTCATACTTTTTAATGGTGCCTTACTGGTCTTGAGTGACAAGGGTTCAGCTCATGCCAACAGCTAACTGTGGTATGCCAGCATAGTTGCAGGCAATGTGGAGTTCCTTGAGTCTTCGAGAGCAGAAGAGATTTTGGCTTAAATTGTGCTGTAGTATTTGTGAAGAGAGAGTGGAATGCTGCAAGGTCCAACTGACAGCGGCATTAGGCTCAGAGGCGGGGGTGGGGGGTGGGGTGAGGGGGAATTAGGAGACAAACTTTTAGGACCACGTGCAAGCTGTGGTCCTGGGATGCTGATATGTTTTGCCATGTGCCATAAGCCAGAAGGGCTTCAGGAGGGTCACATGGAAGGTGCATGGGAGGCTGGCCTAGTGAGGATCAGTGGCACGTGTGAGTGGAGACAGTTGTGGGTGATTGGAGGGCTGGGAACTGCAGCTCACGGTGAGGAGGGAGCTGAGGGGAAAAGGGAGAAGACGGAGAGGAAGGGTCCAGAGGACAGAGAGTGCCAGGAACACAAGACCCGTGTTAGACTTTGCGAGCACTGCTGTTTGTAGAGTAGTGGAGGAAGGTGAAAAAGTGCCTGTGGACAGTGAAATCCCTCAGTGGGGCCTTGTAGCAAAGAAGACAGGAAATTAAAAAGTACCCAGTAGGGACTGGTTGGTGGCCAGGCTTGTCATTACAGCGATCGGGGTCTGGTGACAAGAAGACAGTGCTGACTGAGATGCTAAGGTGAGCCAAGGCTACAAGAAGAAGAGGACATTGGTCTGAGTGTGTGCTTGCCTGTGTGGGCACAGTGGATGCATCACAGGCCCTCAGTGAGGCTTTCTCTCTGGCCAAATTATTTATTGCCCCCCTGGAATGAAGCTTGAGAGACCCCCCAACCCCCCAAGCAGGTTAATAGTTTGTTTCTGTTTGTCTTAATAAAGAGTTGCCATTTCAGGGTCCTGGTCTCAACAAAGGAGAGACAGATGTGTCTGAAACCATGATTCTCAAACTCTCCTAAGGACACACATGTCCCCGCGACCTGTGAGTCTGGAGTGGGGTCCGTGAAGTCTGTGTTTTTAACAGTTTCTCGTATCAATTCTGAAGCAAGGCGGCCATGCTCTGCTCTTTGTGAGCAGCAATCTAGAGTGTTCTCTGTTGCCTGTGACTCCACCTTCAGCTCCCTACACAGTCGGCTTCTGTCTACCCACAGCTCTCTCTAGGATCCAAACAGAAAGATGACACGTGTCAACTGCTGAGAGCTTTCCCACTCTGCCGAGTGCAAGAGCAATCTATTTAGCGAAAGCGTGTTCGCCCCAGTACAGAACGTGTAAACTCGCGCGCGCGTGCGCCTGCGCCTGCTCCTGTTTGCAGTTTCTCTTACAGTGCGGCCAGCTTCCATCCAGCCACGGCATTTCTAACATGTTGCTTACTTTCATTAACAGATGAAAAAGAAATCCAGAGTGGAGCTGTATTTTTATTTTTAAGGTAGCTCTTTCATTTAAGTAAGCATCATATGCTGCATCGAGCACACGTTTTTTACGCTCACCACATCCTGGTTATCTTTTCTTGATACCAGTGAAGTGCATCTAGGGCGAAGTGGCCAGGGAAAGGACATTTCCATCTTTGCTAATCATTGTCCTGGTGGCGGCCAGGCCACTCGCTATGAAGCACATCATTTATAGCACAGCCACTGTGAGCCCGACTTGCTGACAGCTGTTACTTTGTAGGTAGATTATGTGGTGCCTGGTGAACAGCCTCTGCCAGCCGAGAGAACCTATTGTGTGTGCAGAGTGTCTAACTCTCTGTGAACCTCGAGCCTCACAAAGACTTGGCTGGAGTTTGAATGTTAAGAGCATGTGGCGGTATTTCAATCTTTGTGGAGAACATGTCCCACGTACTCTTTAAGCAAGACCCAGGCTCTGAGTGTCATTAGAGTCAGGAGGATGAGCAGGAAGGAGAATGGTGTGAGCCTGACCTTTTCTTCTTCAGAGTTTAGACTGACAAGTATGGGACATTACAGTCCCATGAACTAGTATAAAATCAGGGTGATGGCATTGCACCCTAACTGATGCAAAGGTGGAGTGAGCTGGTGTGTGATAGGCATGGTGCCATGCCCTGGTGCCCTGGGCAAACAAACACTTCTGTCCTTTGGAACTAAAGACCTTCACGGAGTTTTCTGTGGGTATGGTAGGATCTGTAATGCCTCAGCATGGCCTCTACTTCAGAAGGCTACAGATGAGTTCGGAAGGCTGCTCCCAGGCCTCTCTACTGCTGCGGGAGGATGGCTGTGTGGCTGGGCTCTGATGTATAGGAAGGGCTCCCAGGAGGGACAGTTCTGTGGGATTTATTCCCCCTCCCCCTGCTACTGGCCAGTCAGCTCAGGGACTCGGTGTGTCCCTAATCTAGGATAGCTTGAAGACTGGCCTGCCTTTGGACTGCCCCAAGTTCTGAGGCCAATGTGAGTCCTTCCGGTCAAGTGTGAGGAATGACTAGCAATGCCTATGGAGGTGGGGGGGGGGTTTCCCTACACTCCTCGCTGTGACCTGCATTTGCTTCCATAGTGACCTTTGCCAGAGTGTGAGGGGTGTTCTCTGCTTTTGTAGAGGTACAAAAGGTACAAAAGAGGTACAAAAGAGGTAAGAGAAAGCCAGTGCCCAGCAAAGGACTTTGATAGAGCAAGGCCTCCTTACCAAAAGTAAACAAACAAACAAACAAACCCAACAACAACACGAAAACCAAAACCAACAGTGGGTAGGAGCAGGATCAGAATGGAGGCTGTCATAAGAGCTACGTCAGGACTTCAGGGGGGCTGTCCTGGGAGAGACCTGCACTGTAGCCTGAAGTCAAGCACTTAACCTCTGCTGTGCCTTTTGTGGTGCAGAGAATTTAACACCTTGATTGCATCTCCTCCAGGTGCCGGGATTTGCATATACTATTTATAACCCCCCCCCCCAGTGACACATGGCAATTTTTATTTATTTGTCTCCTTAGAGTGGGGATTTAGTTCATCTTGCTGGAGCCTGGATTCCCCAGTGACTGGCACCTGCCTGGCTCTTGATAAATGGTTGTCCAGTCAGTGACTACATAAATGACTGGCTGCGGCCAGGGTTTGATCTTTCTCTCTCTGTGGGGACAAGGAAATGACGGTCTATACATGTAAAGGGATTTGGTGAACAAGTGGCCGAAAGAGACGGTGAACTGAAGCTGAAACAGAAGTATAGAACGGGCCCTCTGTTCCATTCTCTGTGAAAATGTTTCAAAGATGAAACTGTGACTGTGTTGACAGATATTTTGAAAGAGCCAACCAAACCAAAACAAGATCAAACTTGTTCTTTTTCAAAAGGAAATTCAATACATTTGAAGTTAAATGAAGCTAAACAAATTGTTCTAAAACTTCTCTGAGCCTACCTAAAACTGTGTGTGTGTGTGTGTGTGTGTGTGTGTGTGTGTGTGTGTGTGT
>OU015745.1:24646266-24658329 GCA_907169655.1 Acomys percivali
CGAGTTAGGGTGTCAGTATTGTTTGGGACTGTTAGAATCATGGTACTGTTCCCCCCACAAATAAGGAGTCTTGAGCCAGCTAGTTTTATGACTTGTACAAATTTTATTTTGTTGTTTCTTTGTGGTGCTGACGATTGAACCCAATGTGTACCGCCTGAGCACTTACCACTGAGTCACACCCCAAGCTCTACAGAAACTAGTTTAGTATGCTTAGGCTTCAATGCCTATATATTTGAAAATTAGAACTACCCTAATGTGTCTTTTGGATTGTTTGTTTGTTTGTTTAATGTATATGAGTACTTTATATCTGGAGGCCAGAAAAGGGCACGAAATCTCATTATAGTTGGTTGTGAGCCACCATGTGGTTGCTGTGAATTGAACTGTGGTGCTCTTAACCTCTGAGCCATCTCTCCAGCCCTTGGATTGTTTTTTTTTTGTGTGTGTGTTTGTTTGTTTTGTGTTTTGTTTGTTTGTTTTTTGTTTTCTCTGTGTACAAGGGTTTTCTCTGTGTACACAGGGTTTCTCTGTGTAACAGCTCTAGCTGTCCTGGAACTCGCTCTGTAGACCAGGGTGGCCTCACAGCAATCTGCCTGCCTCTGCCTCCTGAGTGCTGGGATTAAAGGCGTGCACCACCACATGTGGCTTGGATTGTTTTTTTAAAGAATCTATAGTCAGCAACTCTCCGTCTCTCTGTCTCTCTGTCTCTTGTCTCTGTCCCTCTCTGTCTCTGTCTCTGTCTGTCTGTCTCTGTTTCTGTCTCTCTCTCTCTCTCTCTCTCTCTCTCTGTGTCTCTCTGTCCCTCTGTCTCTCTCTGTCTCTCTCTCTCTGTCTCTCTTTCTCTCTCTCTCTCTCTCTCTCTCTCTCTCTCTCTCTCTCTCTCTCTCACACACACACACACCCCTATGCCACAAGTGCCATCTACCTGCTTTTTTTGAGGCAGAGTCTCTCATGGGCCTGGAGCTTTTAAAATAAGTAACACTGGCAGGCCAGCAATCCCCATAGAACCCTGGTTTCTGCCTTCACAGCACTGGGATTCCACATGCTACTGTGCTGGGCTTTTTGTATGGGTTCTGGGTATTGAACTAGATCTTCCTTTTGGAGGTAAAGCACTTTCCTGAATGCGCTGTCTTCCTAATCCCCACTCCCTGAGTTTCTGTGACCATTCTTTTTTCCTTGACCCTCTGGTCTTTGCAGAACTGTCTAGAATGACTAGAGAGTTGAGGTGTTTCTGCCCTCAGTCTACTTTTCTTATAGAGTGTGTTTATCCTCTGAGGAGACTACTGTTGCAGAGTTTTGGCTCACTGAAGAGTGCTACATACGAATGCTTGGAGAAGAATGTGGCCACCTTGGGCAGCATTACCAACCGGAACCAGCATGTGCCATCTCCTTTCTCACAAAGATGGGGGATGATGTCTGGCTAGTGTGCACATGCCCTTGGCGGGAGAATGAGCCCGGCTGCCCTGGAAAGCCATTTTGGGCATCACTTTTTTCCTTGCTGTGAAATGTGAAGTTATGTTTCACACTTAAGAAAAAAAATAATTGGAAATAGAATTTCTCTTCTCTCAAACTCAGATCACATTATTGTTTTCTTTTTCTTTTCTTTTTTTTTTTTCACACATTTCTTCCAGATCTTCTCAGACCTTTAATTTTTATCATCAATGTTGTAAAATGTTTTCCTTAACATGGAAAATTCTAAAAGCTTACACATCACAGTAATAATTCTGACTAATGTACAGGTAAGTGAAAGAAGACAAAGAGAATATGTCCAGGAGGATTCCATTATGTCATATGAAAACAGGCAGAACTGTAAAGTCAGAAATTGTTAGAGTGTGTTCAGGAGAAGGAGGTGGGAGGAATGCAAGTTCAAGGACCGTCTGGGCTACAGAGGGAGTTCAAAGTCAGCCTAGTCAACCTAGTGAGCTATAACCTAAAAGTACAAAAGAAAAAAATAAAAATTTAAAAACAAATAAATGAAATGAAATAAAGACTGGGGAAGCCAGGCAGTGGTGGTGCATGGCTTTAATGCCAGAACTCAAGAGGCAGAAGCAGTTGAATCTCTGTGAGTTCGAGGCCAGCCTGGTCTACAGAGTGAGTACCGGGACAGCTGAGGCTACACAGAGACACCCTGTCTCAAAGACTGGGAATACAGCTTAGTGATAGGGCGCTTGCATAACATTTAGGAGGCCCCAGATCCTCAGTATTGTTCCCAAGGGGTTATAACAAAGGGTGATGCCACTGGCAGGAAGGGAAAATGGTTTTCATGGGGAAGGACATTCAGAAATGGGCTCCTTACATGTTGGCAGCATTGTATTTCTGGATCTAGGTAGCGCTTTGATTGAGACTTCATCCCATCATTATTTATTAAAGCTGTAAAAATATGTTTTATTTGTTATTCTAAATGCATGGTGCATTTTGGAGAAATATAACAAAGTAATTCAGAAATCAGAAAAAAAATTCCAATACTTAAGCAACGCGGATAAATATATCATACTGAATGGTCTTTTCCAAAACTACACTAGAATGATGGTAAAGAAATCTTTTTTAAAAAATGCTTAAACCACAAAGACAAAAATGCAAGGCAAAGAAGATATTAGCAGCCACACTTTCACACACACACGCACATTAGCAGCCACACTTTCACATACACATGCACATTAGCAGCCACACTTTCACACACATACACATTAGCAGCCATGCTTTCACACACATATATTATTAGCCAAACTTTCACATACATATTAGCAGCCATACTTACACACATGTACACACACACATGTGCACATACATGCACACACATACACACACACATTTTCTGCTGGGCTTGGCTTTCTCTTGTTCACTTTTTCACTTAGTATTCACTTTTTGGTATCCAGAGTATTCATTTATAATTAATATTACATTTTGTTTATGTATCTATTTGTATGTGAGTGTGTGGGCACATATGCCATGGCAGATGTGTCAGGACGACTTGGAAGTTGGTTCTCTACATCCAGCCTGTGGGTCTCAGAGACTGAACTTAGACTCGGTGTCGAGCATGCTTTTGCACTAAAGCCATCTTGATGATCCCTGAAATATTCTTTGATAAAATATTTTGTCAGAAAAGCTTTATAATGATATTTAACAATCAGACCACGGTAACTACTCTTTACAGGGAAGTGTGTTTGTGTTGATTTTGCAAAAGACTAGTAATCCTCTGGTCTTTTCTTTTGACTGACTTCATTTAAGTAAATTTGGTTTTCAGGACTTAGGTTTTTCTACATTAAGTCAGGAATCCCACAGGGCAGGCTGTGTGGAGGAGGTCAGTCTCCAGGGCCTCATTCAAGTTGGTGTTTGTCCATTTTACCCCACAACAATGCCTTTCTTGGCCATGATCACAAGTAAAGGTTAGAGGTGACTCTTGAACTCCCCAGAGATTCTATTGCTTGCAGCAGCAGTTTAAAAAGATGGTAAGAGTATTTCAAGACCCAGAGAGTTGAGGGGAAACTAGCAACTAGCCTTGTGTATAGAAAGTAACCCAACCCTAAGCTGTGAAGGGGAAAATTTGGATCTTTCAAATGCCACTCATCACCCCTCTGAGTTTTGGTGATCAGCATCATCAGGCAGCTTTGGAAATGGTAGTTGAAAATGGGGTTAAAATTTGGAGAGTTGATTTAAGCAATAGACAACAGGCACCCATTCCCATTTTTTTCTCTGCTGCTAGTTTCTTTCTTTGCTTTAGCTGGATACCAACACGCTGTTCTCCGGTGAGCACACAGCAGACGCTCTCTGGACTGGGCAGGAGCTGAGTGGAACCCAACAGAGCTGCCTTTTCTAGCTGCTTGTTCAGAGTGCCAACCTGTAACCTTCAGGTAGAAGGTTTGAACTCCTCTTTGAAAGGAGGCCTCAGAGGCACAGAAAGGTCTACCCAGCAAAGCCATCCATAGTGAAGCCTAGGAATATTCTACCATTCAGAATACCTAAGTCTTTGCAGTTTCACTCTGAATACAAAGATCCATTACATACCCAAGAAAGCAGTTAAAGTGAAATTAGAAGCCAAAGTTAAATACCTATTTAAACAGAATCTTAGAGAAGGAACTTTAAAAAAGAAAGGGAATAGATATCTCCCTTAACCCCATCTTTAGAAGGATAGAAATGGGAGCTAATTGCTCCCATTTGAAAGCATTTGGAAGGCATAAAGGAAAATTTGAAAATATAGAAATATGATCACCAAGGGCTATGAATGGTTGCAAATCAAAACTTAAGAATCCGTAGGAAAGGTCAAAGAAAAATCAGAGATGGAAACTAGAAGAAAAAAACATGACAATTATACAATCAGAGTAAAAAGTCTCACATCTAAATGATAGGAATCCCAGAAAGGGATAAATGAAAAGGAAGAGGGAAGAAAATATTAGTGAACATCTCCTGGATCAGAAAGACATGTGTTTCCTGGTTGATGGGCTCTAAGTGTTCATATCAATGAACATGCTAACATGGTGTACAGAATTTCAGAATTTCAGGAAGTAGGGGTAACTAACATTGTAAAGTGTCTAAAAGTAAGAAAGTGTATTGCAAAAGATTAAGAATCAGCTGTATTTAACAGGAGCATAGGAGGCTAGAAGAAAATAGAGCAGTATCCTAAAATTTCTGGAAGAAAATGATTGCTACTTGAGAATTACATACCCAACCGAAATATCACTCCATCAGGAAGGTAGAACAAAGGGCATTTTCAGTTGTCGCAAGCCTGTACCAAATAGGGAGTTACCTGAGGAAGTATCCACGAGGAAAGGTCAAACCAAGGGCAGCAGTGAGTTCAGGAAGTTAGGCTCCACAGGGGAGAGGCAAATTGAATCTGTGCAGAGATTCTCCCCAGTCATGGCAATAAAAACACAGTATATTTGGCATGAAGTATACAAGCCATAATCTGGCATGGATGGGGAGGAGCTAGGAAAAATCCTTATATAATGAGGAATAAGTGAAAAAAATTACCAAGAACAATATTATCTTAAATATAGAATTAAATACAGAAAGATACAGCTAAGGAGTTAAGAGAGGTTTGTTAGAGATGGGTAAGGAGCTAGTAAGGATGAGTAAGAGCAATGTATTAATATTTTTCTTGTTGCTGTGACCAAGTGCCAGACGAGAGGCAACTTAGGGAGGAGGAGCTGATGTGTCTCACAGTTTGGAGGTTCAGTCCATAGGGGCAGAGCAGGGGAGGCACAGCAGCACAAGTGTGGAGCTCTGCTTATACTGTGCTTGTGGTCAGGAAACAGAGGGAGAAATGCTGGTGTTGGCTCGCTTTCTCCTTCTTGCATTGTCCATGGAAGGCACAGCCTACATTCAAGGCAGTATGAACATTGGTTCAACTTTGCTGGAGACACTCTCGGAGACACACCCAGAGATCTGTTTACGTGGTGATCCTAGGTCCAGGCCAGGTGACAATGAAAAATAAGAACCATGGAGGAGAACTCCAGTTCTTTTTATTCTTTTCCCTCCTCCTTCTCTTCCTCCTCCTCCTTCTCTTCTTTTCCTCCTCCCCTTCCTCTTCCTTCTTTTTCTCCCCTTCGCCTCCCCTGCCTCTTCCTTCTCCTCCTTCCTTTCCTCCTTAGTCTCTTCTTCCTCCTCTTCCCCCTCTCCCTCCTCCTGCTCCTCTTCCTCCTTGCAATGAGCCTTTTAGACCTATTTGACTTTTATGAGTATGTCTCATATCAAACAACTAGAAAAGTCTGGCAGATTATGGCTGACAAATGACTATGTCCTTTGGAAATTCTTTACATAAGTCATTTATTCCATAAGTCTTTTTTCCCTTTAGAATATATTATGTGTATTATAGCAACATCTTTTTTCAGTATTTCCTGTTCTTTCCTTTTTAATTTTGTGGTTTGTGTGTGTGGGTTACATGTATGTATGTATGTAATATGTATGTATGTATATATGTATGTATATATACATATTTGTCTGCAGGGGCCATACTGGGCTATTGTGTGTTCTCACTTTATTCTCTTCAGACAGGGACTTTCATTGAACCAGGAGCTTGTTTTTTTTTTTTTTTTTTCTCCTCAACTAGGCTGGCAGCTAGCAAGCCTCAGTGATCCTCCTGCCTCTGCATTGGTCCCAGACCCCAGTCTGGGGTCACAGGTGTGCATAGCCATGCTTTTTATGTGGATGCTGAGGATCTGAGCCAGGTGCTCTTTGCACAGCAAGCGCTCTTACCTGCTGAGCCATCTCCCTGGTGGCCCCCCCCCTTTTTTTCTAGTTGCTTCTTTTCTAGAAGAATTTGCTGGGATCCTAAGTTTAAGAAACAACTGACTACTCATCCTATACTTTAAAATATTTATATATTTTACACTTTTGTCATGTATTTATGTACATTATAATAAATTTTATAATAATTCATTTAATTAGTATTGGGTATATAATGCATATGCATTGGTATCTACTTGCTTTAAATATAAAATTCAGTTACTTTTTAGTTTAGCACCAGACCAGCAAAAGTCACTATACTCTGGCTTTAAAACAATTTTATCACTCCAGTATAAGAATTCTTTATTTTTTCCATTTTATTAAAGTGTTCCTTGACATTTTCATACATGTATAAGATGTGTTTGAATTACCAATGTTTCTGTCCACCGCCCCTTCTCTCTGCAAATCCTTTTCTCGCACTCATGTCTTTTGCTTTGGTTTGTGACCTGTTGAGTTTAAGCAGAGCCAGCTATGTGACCGTGGCTTGGGGACTGCCCTTTGGAATCTGGTAGGCTCCCCAGTGGGCATACAACAGAAAATCTTGACTCCTCATTTTCCAGAATCTGTCTATAGCCAAGAATTCAGGAGGGAGTGGTGGGACCCCATGAGAGCCCCCATCCCTGCCTGGGCCTGTTGTATTAAAGGCCAGGTCAGGTGACTGCAGTTGCTATGAGTTCAATATGGCAATCTTCCCCGGGAGATGGCAGTTCCTAACCCTTCTCTCTGTTTTACATTCCTTCTGACCCCTCTTCTGCGATGTTCCCTGAGCTTGAGAGGTGGTGTATAAATGTTTAATTTAAGACTGAGTGCTCAACCATCACTTATTCCCCATACCCTGGACAGCTGTGTGACTCTGCAGGGCACTGTGGTCACTACAAAGAGAGGCTTCTCTGGCTGAGGCTGAGGGTAGCTTTTGTCTGTGGGTATAAACAAAGATGTTTAGAAGACAGTTGGACACGTCGATTTAACTGAACAGTGGTTGTAAGTTCCCTGGTAGGGCCTGTCAGTCTCAGACTCTTATTCTTCAGTTTCTGCTGGGTGTGGCTGTGGCTCTGATGTAGTACTGTCAAGTCTCAGGTGTGCTTCTGCCCCGGTGATTGGCTGTCAGGGCTGGGGCTGATACATTTTGCTTTTCTTCTAAGTATGGAGAAGCATGTTCTACCCCTAATCTTCCACGAAGCACAGAGCTTGGCTTATTTGCTAAGCACAGTGCTTAACATCTAGAAAATACCCATCAGATTAAGGAGCACGATAGCACAATTCAGGATTTTCTTTTTTTATACATGGACCAGCCATCCACCCTTCTGTATCCTTACAGTGACCCTGACATTAGGCAGAATGGAGGAATTGCCAAAGCCTTTCCTGTCCCCTGAAATACTTAGAGTTTTGCTCTCTGGGATGTAATTATTGAGATTTAATACTTGGAGTCTTGAAGGATATTTTGAGTTTTAAGAAAGTACAAATACCTCTGAGAGGAAACATACTATGCACTATTATAATAATTTCCAATCTGGAGCTCCCAAACCCCAGTGTCTCATAACAGGCAGGATGGTGGCTAGAGAGCTCTTTAATATTTCAAGCTACCTAAGTGGAAATTACCCTTTTATTCCAGATAAGGCTGCAAAGAATAACTGCACTGTCAAGTTCCTTTGCTTCCAGCTGAAAACATGTCTTCCCCCTTCCTTGGTGTGGCAGCTCCAGTACAGCCCTGCCTGTACTGATGGGGTGCTCTACCCGGTGACTATCTATCTGGTAAATACAAGGACAGGGCAGGCCGTCATCTTCAGTGGTATGTTTGGCTGACAGCATTTTGTGAATTGCATTGTGGATATGATGGTCCATGAAAAGGGCCTGTGAGAATGAATAGATGCAGAACCCTGTGGGCTATTCAGTCAACCCTGTTGGGTTATAGACAGATGGGGGAGGGTACAGAGATCAGGGGAGGGTACAGATGGGGGGGAGCACCAAGCTGTATAAGAGCATCAAATATCAGTTTCATTGGCCTGCTTCATCATTTTGCTCAGGGCTGTCCTGAGGTGCCAGTGTTCCCACACCTCTGTGTGCAGTCCGGATCCTGGTATGTAACCGCCTGGCAGCAAAGATAAATGCGCCAGCAAGGCAAATGAACCCACAGGGAATTGGAGCCTCAAACCATGAAAAATGATGGAGATTATAGCCTACTTTTTTTCCTTTGTAAAAGTCACTTGCACTTTTCTGGGACATTGCCTGCCCTGTAGAAAGATGGGTGAGAACATTGTTGGGGAAACAAAACGTTCTCTCTGGCCTCTGGTGGTTGAGGTTCTGAGCATTAACAGCAGCGAATGACTTTGGGAGCCATTTATCTCCTGGGTAGCGGAGAGCGGGGCCTTGGAACTTATGTTTTGTGTTGTTGATTATTAAATGAAGAAGTGTTCAATTAATACACCCAACCTCCAAGGCCACTCGCACACAGCCTCTGCCGAGAGCTTCGGTGCCCGGCTTTTCTCAGTTTGTTTGGTATGTTCTAATTCTGTTGCCAGCCAGATTGTGAGGTCATTGGCTTCAGTTTATTTACAAGCAAGCCATGGTTTCTCTGGTCTGTGGAATCAGGATAAAAATGTCTGTTTTGTGGGTTTGCTGTGAGTGTTAGGGGTTGAGGGGGTTCATTTTGACTGTAAATCTCCCCATCTCCTTTTCCCAGAGTTCTTCGGAATAGACCTTACATCCAAAGAATAATATCCAACAAATACTCGAACAGGAAAGAGGTGGTCATGCTTTCTGTTCTTTGTTTTTTTGAGACAGGGTCTCACTATATAGCCCTAGTTAGCCTCAAACTTGTTGGCTAGGCTGGCTTTAAACCTGGGTCTGCTTGCTTCTTCTTCCTGGGTCCTAGGAAAAGCATGGTCGTGTCCATAGAGAGAGATACCCACCACTTTCTATGGTGGGTCTCTCTGCTCTTCCAGCAAGCATTGGTAGTGGTGGTTCACCCTTTGGTCCCCCTGGATGAAGACCCTCATTTTTGCCTCTGTGGGGATAGGGCACTTGCCCAGTTTGCTTTCAACAAAAAGGCTGGAAGCCAGCCATTACAGAGAGAAATGGCCCATCATTTCTTATTATCTACAAAAGAAAATGCAAACAAAATAGTAAAAGTGGGAGGACCCAGCGCTAAGTCCCCATCCTAACTTGCACAGTGAACGCCCATGGGAGTATAAAGCAAGCTCCACTCTCTCTGTACAGAGTCCAGCAGATGGCTATACCCACCCTCCAGTAGTGGGCAACAGGAATCTGAGGGGGACCTCCCTTCTTACAACAAAGTTAGAGATAATACACAGAAGACTCTTAACATTCTGCCGTTCTGCCTGCCTTTGGAGGGTGCTTCCAAGAGCGCAGCTCTATCAGCCATGTACCTTTGCCTACAGCATTGATGAGTGTGCAGTAGACAGGACCTTTGCTTAGACAAAAGGCTATTGTCTTGGTGCTCTTATGGCCTACTTCATAGCAAATATTTTCAAACCTGGTCCAGGGGCCAGGAGAGTTTGTGGAACATGTTAATGGTGACTGGGGCTGCCTTTCCTCCCCATTGTTTGGAGCTAGTTTGTGAGGCCTCTGGTGGCTCTGTATTTCCCTTGACCTCAGAATCCCCTAGTGATGATGATGGCTTGTCAGGGCCAAGGCCCCAGTGCAAGCACAGGCTATTTGCGGCTGATCTCAAACATAGCTGGCGCCGCCTTCATCCAAGGGTGGACCATAGTGAATTGACATCTACCATATGTGGCGGGTATCAAGAACAGCATCTTTTCTTCGTTGTTTGCCTGAGTCATTAGAAAAACAAACCGTCTGCTGCCATACTGGGCTCCATCAAGCTGCTTGCTTCTCATTCCATTCCTGAGACATCCGTCTTGTGTACGTCGGCTCTGCTTGTTTGAAAGACGCACCTTCCGCCAAAAGTGGGTCTTTTGCTTCATCTTTCAGTTAGTTCTTTGGTTGCCATAATGACAGTAATCCTGGCTACTTTCTTTGGATGATGATTTTTTTTGCTTGTTTGCTTGTTTGTTTGATTGTTTAAGTAGGTAAACAAGTTCTGGAAGCCCAGAGGTCTTGCTTTGTTGCGTAAGGCAAATCCCTTCCCTTTGGTTCCCTTGTTTGTGAAATGAAAGAGGTGGCCTGATGTGGGCTGAATGCCTAAAATCTCAGAGCTTTGGAGGTAGGGGCAGTTGATCCCTGAGTCTGAGGCTAGCCTGGTCTCCATAGCGAGTTGCTGTCTAGCTGGGGGTATATGGCCCATGGCAAGAAGAAGAGAATAGTGAACTGGGGTGATCTCTGGGGCCCACTCCAGATATAAATGTTAGAACTAATTATAGATCAATCCGGACTCTTCGCGGTGGTGACCTTTCTACTGCTTTCCCACATGGCAGTCTGTTAAACGGTGCTTATCTTATCTTCTGCTACCATGACCTTGGCTTTATGGAACTTAAACAAACAAACAAACCAACCTGAATGGAGGATGTCTCAGAAGATACCAAGGAATGTTTAAATGTAGAGATAGATAAATGTAGAGTCAGATAAACCCAGGGTTATCTCCCCAGCCCCACCACACAGTTGGGTCATCCTGACCAAGCTATCTTTTTTTTTTTTTTTTTAAATCACCCTTCCCATCAGAGATAGGGAGCTAACACCAGTCTCATAACAAAGGCTAACTGTGGTACATATGTAAGGTGCGCACAAAGTGTACGTGCTCACAGGTGGTGGTGGTAGTCATAATTATCACAACTGGAAAGGCGCAGGAAGCACAGAGGTGTGTCTCCCAATCCTCCTGTGAATTTTTCAGATTTGTGCACTGTATTGTAAGACAATGCCTTCACCATTTCAACGAGCAATTAATGAGCAATTTGAGGAAATCACTTTAGCTTCTAATAAGAACACGAGCATTGCTAATTATGTACATGATAGCATTTTTAACAGAGTTCTATGATTTATCGAATTGGGAGAGAGAAACGTGGACTGACTCTCTGGAGCCTCCGATTACTAGTGAGCAAGTTAAACAGTTACTTGTGCTTCCTGCCAGCATAAATAAACCATACTCCAGCCTTAGCTTCTAAACCAAACAGCAGAAAATGCAACAGATTCTGTGACAAGAAACTGTCTTACTGAGACACGGCATCCCTCAGGTGTCCGCTAAGGAAGCTTCTCCAGTTTGCTGCCAAACAGCGCTGTCTTTGCTTTGCTGTCTCTAGATCCTGCATAGCAGATGTTTCCATTACGATTCATAACAGTAGCAAATCTACAGTTATAAAGTAGCAATGAAATAATTTTATGGTTGGGGATCACCACAACAACAGGAGCTGTGTTATAGGGTCATGATATGAGGTAGGTTGAGAACCACTGTCCTAGACTCTCTGCTCAACCCCTCAAAGCCCATCCAGTGTTAACAGTGGGGGACAGCTCAGTGACGGAAGTAATTAAGAGGAAGAAGACAGACGGTTCTAACTTCTTTGCTCTGAGATGTTGGGGACGTCACTAAACTTGAAACCTTTACCTTTACCTTAAGTGTTGAGAACAGGGTGGCCATCACCTGCCTTTACCAGGGAACAGACACATCCCATGATCTTTTTCCTTTTTGTTTGTTTGTTTGTTTTTGAGGTAGGGTTTCTCTGTGTAGCCTTGGCTGTCCTGGACTCACTTTGAAGACCAGGCTAGCCTCCAACTCACAGAGATCCTCCTGCCTCTGCCCCCCAAATGCTTGGGATTACAAGCGTCCAGCTCATATATGTTCAGTGAGTGTTATCTTTTGGTTAACTTCTGGGCAGACTCCAGAGTCGTGTGTGTGTGTGTGTGTGTGTGTGTGTGTGTGTGTGTGTGTGTGTG
>OU015745.1:24671102-24699071 GCA_907169655.1 Acomys percivali
ATTATTATTATTATTATTATTATTATTATTATTATTATTATTATTATCAAAAATAAAATGGCCATAGGTGTGTGGATTTATATCTGGGTCTTCAATTCAGTTCCATTGATCAACACGTCTGTTTTTGTGCCAGTACCATGCTGTTTTTATTACTATAGCTATGTAGTACAATTTGAAGTTGGAGATGGTGATACTGCCAGAAGTTCTTTTATTATTCCTGATTATGTTATCAATACTGGTTTTCCCCCTGTTTTTATATAGAGCTGAAACCTGTCCTTTCAAGCTCTCTGAAGAATTTTGTTGGAATTTTGATGGGGACTGTATTGAATCTGTAGATTTTCTTTTGGTAGGATGGTCACTTTTGTTTATTAATCCTACAAATCGTGAGCATGGGGGATCTTTTCATCTTCTGATATCTTCTTCATTCTTCTTCAATATCTTAGAGTTTTTATTATACAAGTCTTTCTCTTGCTTGGTTAGAGTTACCTCAAGATGTTTTGTATTGCTGTTATGAAAGGTGTTGTTTCCCTGATTTCTTTCTCAGTCCACTTGTCATTTATATATTGCATATTTTTTGTGTGTGAGTTAAATTTGTATCCTGCTATTTTGTTGAAAGTTTTTATCAGTTGTAGGAATTTCCTAGTGGAACTTGTAGGGTCACTTATGTACACTATCATATCACTTTCAAATAAAGATACTTTGACTTCTTCCTTTCCAATTTGTATTCCTTTTAACCTCCATCTGTTGTCTTAATGTTCTAGCTAAGACTTCAAGAACTATATTGACTAGGTATGGAGAGAGTGTTCAGCCTTGTCTTGTTCCTGACTTTAGAGCAATTGCTTTGAGTTTCTCTCCATTTAAATTGATGTTGGCTCTGGGCTTGCTGTAGACTGCCTTTATGATGTTCAGGTATGTCTGGTGGATCCCTAATCTCTCCAAGACTTTTATCATGAAGGGATGTTGAGTGTTGTCAAAGGCCTTTCCAGCATCTAATGAGATTTGATTTTATCATGGAATGCCTTTCCCTCTCCATTTGTTGTGACTGAAAGTTTTTGTGGGTTCAGTAACCTGGCCTGGCATCTGTGGCCTCTTAGGATTTGTAGAGCATCTGCCCAGGCCCTTATGGCTTTTAGAGGCTCATTGAGAAGTCAGATGTTACTCTAGTAGGTCTACCATTATATGTAACTTGGTCATTCCGCCTTGCAGCTTTTAATATTCTTTCTTTGTTTTGTGTTTTGATTAGTATGTGCTGAGGGCAATTTCTTTTCTGATCCTGTCTATTTGATGTTCTGTAAGCTTCTTGTACCTTAATAGGTATATCCTTCTTTAGGGAAATTTTCCTTTATGGTTGTATTGAAAATATTTTTTATGCCTTTGACTTGGATTTCTTCTCCTTTCTCTATCTCTATCATTTTGTAGATTTGGTCTTTTCATAGCGTTCCAGATTTCTTGCATGTTTTATGCTAGGATTTTTTTTTCTTTTTAGATTTAACATTTTCTTTGACTAATGTCTCTATTTTTTTCTATCATGTCTTCAAAGCCTGATATTCACTCTTCTATCTCTTGTATTTTATTGGTGAGGCTTGCCCATGTGTCTTCTGTTCCACTCCCTAAATGTTTCACTTCTACATTTCCCTCAGTTTGAATTTTCTTTATTGATTTTATTTCAGGTCTTAAAGTATTTTTATTCATTTCTTTCCACTGTTTGGGTTTTCAATAATTTCTTTAAGAAATTTATTAATTTCATCTTTATGGACCTCTGTCACATTCATAAAGGCTATTGTAAGGTTCTCGTTTTGTGCTTCAGCCAGGTTGCATTTCTCAGGACCTAGTGCAGTAGTGTTGCTGGGCTCTAATGGAGACGTATTGCCCTGGCTTTAATGATTGCAATTTTATGCTAGCATCTAGGCATCTGGGTTTGGGACAATTGTAATTCTAGGTGCTGATATCTAGTTTTGTCTCTGTTGGGTGGGTTTGTATTGCAGTCTCTGTTCTTGGGGGGTGTATGGTGGCTGTGTTTTGCCTGCTAAGGAATTCTTCTAGGATCCTGCCAGGTCTGGCCACTGGGGATTCTGGGTAAATTGTGTCTCTAGGTATTGCTAGCTGACACTTATTGATGGTGATGGGCTGGGGATGAGAGTGGGTCCACAGGATGGAGGAAAGCAGGGTGTCTCATCAGGACCTGATGAGTCCTGTGGAAGTGGGCTAGAGAGTGAGGAGACCTATAACAGGTAGTCTACTGCAGAGTCGGGGATGAGACCGAGGGATTGGATCTGGAAGGGAGGAGAGCAAGTGAAGAGCCACCTGCTTTGCTGGCCTACTTACTTCTTTGGGAGGTTTGGCTGACAGGTTCCCAGAGGATGCCTGCTGGAGTCCGGGGCTGGGATAACAGGATGAGTTGGGAGGAAGATTGGAGGAGAAGATCTGTGTGCTCTGTTGGAGATGGGGAGGGGGCAGGGAGGAGGCGGGAACTGCAGCAGGTGGTCTGCCACAGAGCTGGGAGTGAGACTGGGGGATTCGATTTGGATGAGAAGAGTGTGTGTGAAGATCGGAAGTTCATAGGGTTTCTTCTCTGTTCTTGTGGCCAGAGGATTCCTGGGGAATGCCTGCTGAAGCTGGGGGCCTGATTTAAATTTCTGTTAAGAGCTTAGAACATCTCTTTCTCTGTCTCTCTGTCTCTGTCTGTCTCTCTGTGTTTAGGTTTATATGTGCATGCATGCATGCATGAGTACATGTGTGCATGTGTGAGTGCGCACACACACACATACACACACATACACACACACACACACACACACACACACACACACAACTTTCACTTAGCTACAACCCTACTGCTAAATGTGCTTTGATAGCTTTGAGTTGGTTTGACTCAGGAACCCAAGGAAGCCTGTGTCTTGGAGATCTCTCTGGATCTTTAACCATCCTCACCCACTACTGGGAATATCGTTTGTCTATTGAAGAAATTGGTTAGAATTGCCCACATTTGATTTGGTTGGTCACTTCTTCATTTTTTGTCACTTAATTTGTTACTTTGTCATCCATATTCTGCACCCAGAAGTTAGGTTCAGGTGCTTTGTTCTGAGGGATGGTTTAGGGTGGCGGTGGCTGGTATACTAGTTAGCACTCTTCCACCAGAGTGGGCTCCAGGATTGCATGTGTATGAATATGTACAATGCCCTGTGTGATAAGGGAGTGCCCAGTGCCCTTCCTGTTCTGCCTGCATTTGTAGAGGACTGCTGCACAGGCCCACCATTTTGTCCGACCATTTTGACTCTCTTATCCCTTTCACATTTAATACCTAAGTTTGCTATGAAGAGCTCACCTATCATCCGGAGTTGCCGTTTGACAGACAATGAAGAGCAAACGTTTCCCCATTGCTTATCAGTTTCAAGAGCAAAGAGCTGGTTCTGACTGTGTGCTGGGCATTGTTCTAAATCCTAGTGGCTTAGCCATCAACATCTTTAAATGCTATATCTTGTAGGTCTCTGAGGCTTTTGAAGACCTTATCTAACTATTTTACCTTATCTTTCTGTAGAATCATATCTCTCTGTTAAACCTAGGATATATATTCTTGTGATAAAAAATAGACTAGTAATTGACATGACCATGATCTGATCAACTAACAATTAGCTTGTATTACTTAATTATCCTAAACAGCCTGCAATAGCACTTTCAACACATTGGAGGTAAGTCTCATCTTTATTTCCCAGATCCCCCCAACTCCCATCTTCCAGTCCTCTTTTGGGTGCTGCCTGTATGTTAATGGGTATGTGGCCACCCACTGGAGTGTGCTCAACCTGTCACCACCACTGGCTACACCCATAAAGAAAAATGACTTTGCCTCTCCCAGAAGCCATTACTTGTCAATAGCTTCTCAGTTAGGGGTAGAGACTCTGAGAACTTTGTGGAAAAGGGGACAGAAAGACCTTAAGATCCAGAGGTTGGGGAGATAGGACTGACAGAGTTTCTTCTGCACACAGCTATTACTGCACTGGTGAGATTACACCAGCTGCGGTTGCCTGCATGAGACTTGTGTAAGACTTCAAGGTTTTCAACGTTTCTTTTAGCTGTTTCAGGGAGGGGACATAGGCAGGTGAGGGCAGAAATGAGTTTGGAGTTGAAAACTGGGTGCTTTCAGCCAAGTTGGGTTTCCCTCCCTGTCTCAGAGTACCTGGCAAGGAGGCTGGGGTGATTGGCTTGTTGTGAGGGACACTGCAGCTAGCCAGAGCTGGGGAGTATTTTCCACTGGACTCCATCCTTGAATGGTCTCGGCATCACACTCTTTCTGGCACTGCTGAGCGTGTCATGACACAACATTCTCGGGTGGAATCCCCCTCGCTTGGGAGGGTGGTAAATAGTGAAAATGCTGCCACTTGTCCCTGCTCCTTTGATGTACGTACATGTGCCACTCCCAACCAGGTCAGTCCAGAGTGAGCTCCTGATGGTCTCAGAGTTAAGTGGTCATGATGTTATCCATACCAGGCCATGATTTCACCAGGTGAGGGTACCTTACCTGAAATGCGCCCGATGTTAGAAGGTGCAGACAAGTCATGTGCCTTCTCCTTGACATCTGGGCCGTCCCACTGAACTCGTAGAACATCTTTTAGTCTTGGCAGCCTTCTCAGCTTGCAGACAGCCTTTTCACTGGTGAGAATTTATCTTTGCTTGGAACTCCTCCCCACCATGGTCTGCTTCTAAGTCTCTGGAGTTCAGCAGCCAGAAGAGGACGTGCTACAAGCCTTGCTCCCCTGTCAGGAAGCTGTCCTTCCTGTAGTCAGCTCCTTTCTGGGTTTGTATATGCAACCAAAGCGCAACCAGAGGCGCACTCATTCTTAACAGAAGAAGGATTTTTAACAAGTAAAACATTAAACTAAATTTAATTCAAGTATAGTTTGCCTCAAAGAAAGCTTGCAAGCTCCCCTTCTTGTCTGATCCCTGGGCACATATTGTGTAGATTCCTTTATGGCCAGGGTCTCAGCAAGATGGATGCCTATGGGGAACTCAGGACCAGGGCCTTAGTGGGAGTCCTGGCAGTAAACCCTAAGGGGCTTGAGAAGAAAATGATAAACTAGAGGACTTGGGGTTCTTTTCTGTTAGAATAGCCTAACATAAACAGTGCTCAGCACAGGAGGTTTTGACTTTACATTGATGTGAACGTGATACACCATGACCCTGACCATGACCTTAAAGACCCTGACCCTAACTCTAACCCTAACCCTGACCTTCTACTTTTATTGCCCAGGCTGGCCTCACACTCCTTATCTCCCTAGAAGCTGTCACTACAGGAGTGCACCACAGCGTCCTAGGACCTGCAGACAGAGGGTTAAACATCTTTGAGGTTATCTAGCCTACTGCCTTAGGGAGTGCTCAGTCAGGAGTTGCTGAACTAAACACTGATTGGAATTATTCGATTGCCGTCTGTAAACCGAACCCACACATTGGGAGCGCTTCAGCCACAAGGCTGTCTAGAGGAAGGAACAGGTGAGGCTGTCCTGAGAGTGGAGGGTAAGCAGAGTCAGGGGTCAGTGTGAGCTCTGAACAGTGACTGCTGGACGAGTGGGCCACTAAAAGTGCTTATTCCACATGCATTAGAGTCCAACCTTCACTCTGAGAGAGCGCATGCATAGCTTCCTGCCTTGGGCTTGTTTAATCTCTAAATGATGGTGGCTGCTGCTGCTAGACTCCCCAAGAGCTGGCCTCCTGTGTTCCTTGCTCCATCCTGCTTAGACTGAACCTTCTAGTTTGTCTTTGTCTGACAGAGGAAAGACAGCAACTTCTTAACTTCTCAACTTACTCTTTAGTGCCCCAAGCTTTGTTCTCTACTGTGATCTGGGTCATGTAGATCCACGTGCTGCCCCCTGAACAGGTATTGCTAGGATAGGAGCATGTCTTTCAGTTTCTTGTGGCGCTCTTAATATCCATCCCTCATGAAGTTGATCGCATGGCAGGTGAGGGAAGAAAGAAGCCTTTCTTTTGAGTAGACCCGTAACATTCACACAGTACCACATGGCCTGAGGCCTCCCTCCTTCTTGGTGTCTGCAGAGGTCAAAAGACCCGGGCTGGGTAAGGGAGACAGCAGGATGGAAGGTCCTTTTCTTGTTCCCTGTCAGAACCAGTGTCCATTAAGAACTAGGCAGGACCTGGTCAGAGCGAGCTGAGGGAGCCCTTCTGCCTGTCAGGGAGTGGAATGTCCCTGTGGATGAGTCACTGGAGGACAGACTCAGGGAGTGAGTCACTGGGAGGAGATGCTTAGGATCTTCTCTGTGCAAAGATGTTTCAGTCTCACTAGGCTTCTCCTTACTGACCTGATTTACATGTAAGTTGGAGTGTCTGACTTCTGTGTATAACTTCCCAGGTTGATTTCAAAGGGCTCCTCTGGACTCTCCAGAGTGCTGCTTTCTAGAATATTCTATAGATAGGGAGGCAATTCAACCACAGTAAAGGGGGCTAACACTTCCTCCAACCAACTGATGTGTTCCATGAGGATGCCAAGTGAAACTGAGGACTTGCTTAATAAAGATATCTAATGAAGACCTACTGTGTGTGGCCAGTTCTGGGTGCAGAGCAAGTGTGATGACGGTTAAGAATGTCAGAGTACCGGCTTTTGGAAGCCAGAAAACATCTTTGCATTATCTATATCATTATCTATAACATGTGGCACTGAAAACAGATGGTGTCAAAGAAGTGGCTAGCCTCAAGCCTTTGGTCCCTGGGCTACTATAAGACCTTGGTTCACCGCAGGTCATCACAAGTGCAAGCACAGCAGACTGGGGCAGGAAGCTGAGACACAGGAGATCACTTGAGTCCCATGTTTAGGTTCCAAAGCCTTGTTGCCCAAATTCCTGGCAGCGGCAATCAGTTTGAAGGTGAGCACATGGAAAAACAAACAAGAGGATGCATGTTTTATTTTATTCTTGTGATCAGTGCCACCAAATTATGGTATAACCCCAAGCTGCTCCACAGATGAGTAGCGACTAGACCATAGAAAGAAAGGCATGAGTAGTGATGGCCAACGTCTTGAAGCAGTTATAGGGTAAGTGACCGATGCACATGGTGTCATTTAATTACAGCTTGTTTCATTCTCCACCACAGCCCCACGGGGCAGATACGATTGTTTTTACCTTTCTCTAGACAAGACATGCATTTTAGAGGATGTAATGCCCAAGGCTCGTGCTGGGCAGCTGAAGGCCCAGGCAGGAAGAAGCATTTCCAGAGCATCCTTCAGGGAGGGAGTCAGCTGTGCCTGAGTTATTGTTGATGGAGAATTGGCCTAGATAGGTTACGTGTCCGTTCGGTGAAGGGCTGCTCAGAAATGGATCAGAGAGAGAGAGAGAGAGAGAGAGAACACGCGTTTTCCATCCCTGAAAGCATTCAAGCAAAGGATGGGTGGCCGCCTGAGGTATCAGAAAGGAAAATTTAATAGCAGGAAGGAATTGGCCAGATGATGTGTAAGTTTCTGTCTTAAAAAAAAGAAAGAAAGAAATGAAGGTACCTGCCTTGAATCCACACAGTCTTCCTAAATAATATACTGAGTGAGACGCGCTAGGCAGACCTAGATGTCAGCCTTTCCATGCTGTTAGGTTCTGTTCTGGGCACTTTGCTGACAGTATCCTTGCTTCTTCTATACCAGGTCCTTGCAATGTCTTTTTGTAGTCTTTCTCCTTATTGGGAATTCCCCTCTTTTGTGCCACCTCAACTTAAAACTGGCTCACATTTCTGGAGATTTTACAGTGTTGGCATATTGGTGAGGCATGGTGATGTCACTGGCATCTTATATTACCAAGGTCATAAGACCTGAGTCCATCCTGGGGAAACGGTTTCTCCACTGAAGTTTCCATAGGTAGGTAGCCAGCCTAGCCCTTCACTCCTCCACCTTGTGTTTCGCCTTTTCCCTGGAAGCCTTTGTGCAAACACCACTGTGGAGCAGAATCTGCCAGGGGCTGACATCAGGAGGCATTGGTGACACAGTATGGAGGGCCTTGTGACTTGTGCTACCTTAGGGGACTACTTACCCGGAAGCTGCAAACCCCAGCAAGGTGGGATTTTGTGGTGCCTCCTTGCAAGGACACACTCGGGACCCAGATGCTCCTGGTCCATCCTGTTTGCCCCTTCAGACTGCCAAATCCTGGTCAGCTCGCAAGCCCTCAGGCTAGCTTTCACCCCTCACTGGTTAAATGCTAAATGGGGAAATATTTCTTCTCATGTCTATGAGGGTCAGGTTGAATGAATTAACCAAAGGAAACAAAATGAAGCTTCCTTCTCATCTTGACTTTGTAAGAAAGTGGGGATTCCTCCCGGAGGTCCATGAGCCCCCATATTAGAAATTTCTAAAGACTTGGTCTCAGGCTGGTGTCCAATCACCAGGACCTGCTTCCAAGCACCGGAACTACAAAGTCCCATGTGTTGGTAGGTTATGGGGAAGGACTGCCTAGAGCTACATAAGCTGTGCAAGTGACTCTGCCAGGTTGGGAGAGATACTCAAATTCACTAGGTGTTCTTTGGCACACATGGGCTATCGTCTGGTCCATTGAAGTCAAAGTATCTCAGTCAAAATGCATCAAATATACCTCTCTGACCAAACCTCCACCAGCTTCCTTCTGTGGTTGCTGGCAGCAAACTGTCCCATGTTGATTCTACCCAGCAGGTTGAAGAGTCCAGAGCTAGAGAGAAGGCCCCGGCTGGTGGTGATGATGGTGATGATGAAGGACCTTTGCAGAGGGACATAGGCGTTGAGCACCTCGCAGACCTCTTTGACTCGAGCTCCAGGGGATCTGACAGCTCCTAGCTTCCATGCACCTTTACTTGCATGTACACATAATTAAAAATAAAATAAATCTTTAAAAAATTACACTCCAAGTCCTAACTCAAACTGTTGTAAGTAGGGGACTACTTATGCAAAAAGATTCCCCTGCCCCATGTGTGAATGTGTTTTAGAAAGGAAGTTCTCCAAATTTCTATTGTTCCTGAGGGTTGGGAAAATGAAATGATGTGGCCCCTCCTCCATGGCATCCCCAGGTTGGGACTCTAACTAGAAGCTGGGAACGTCTGTCTGTCATTGGTTGTTCCCAGAGGTTCTTAGGTCTTTAGTTGCAGCCTGTGTGAAAAGTTGACATGGAAAATGTCTCAACCTGCTTCTGGGGAATGTTAAAACTGTTAATGAATAACGTCCTAGTGAGAAGGAGGCAGAAAGCCAGATCCAGCCTGTGCCTGCTTTGAAAGCTTTTGCAATTTTCCTAATTGGCTCATTCCTTATCTGAAAGGAATGTCCTCACCACTCTGTCCCCCCACTGCCAGCTGCTCCCGATTTCCTGGCATTGCAAATACCAGAGCGGATGTAGCTTCTCTGAAGGATTTTCAGGTGTGTGTGTGTGTGTGTGTGTGTGTGTGTATGTATGTGTGTGTATGTGTGTGTCTGTAGCATCAGCTCCGTGTTTGTAGCCAAGGGAACTGGTTCTTTGCAGGTCTCTTGAGCTGGGAGACCTGGAAGTCTTGGATGCATGTCTTTATTCTTAGTATATTTCCCAAGATACTAACAGTGGGTGAAAAGACAGGCCCCCTATCCCCATCCCCGTTCCTTACCAGGCTCTGGGGTGGCCACTGAAGGGGCACAGAGATTTCCAGCCATTTCTGATCTCTGTGAATGACTGCTCTCCTAATAAGATTATGTAAATTTGTCATCTTGTAGAGATCCCTTGGCTGCTGGTATCCAGAGCACACTGCCCTGAGATTGTAGCTTGCCTCTGCTACACCTAGACTATGGAAGAGTCAGGGCTTGCCCTGAGTACCTTTCTACAGTTTGGTTTATTTGTGCAGCAAGCATTTCCTGCTTGTCCCCCAAGTACCAGGCAGAATTGTGGGCTCTGAAAATCCAGCAGAAGCAAAGCTAAATCCTGCCCTCATGGAAGACAGGAGGATAAAGTAACTGGGTGAAGTCTGCAGAGAACCTTGTCTTCAAGCCCCCTCTGTCAGAAGCACTGAGTCCTCATTCCTCTTTGTCCGTTATCCCCAAGAGGACACATTACTGTTAGGCTCTAAGCGACTCCAAGAACTAAATGTCCCTTTTGCCAAAACATCTGCTTCTTAGCTGGGGTGCAGTCTTCAAGAGAGGGGTCCCGAGCAGACTTCCTTGGGGGAGTCTGACTCCCTCAGAAGCCTTGGACTTTCAGGATCAGAGACTCACGTCTCCTGGGCCAGTGGTACTCATAACCCGACAGAGCTGTAGCTCATCCGTTGTGCCTTGGCAAGCAGGAAATTCAAGTGTCACCATCTCAGCCACCTTCCAGGTTTCCTCTCACTCGGGCCCTCTGGTGTTCTCACTGACACCTTACTAGTTACAGCCCTAATTACTCCCCGTGCAAATGTGTGGCAGACAGGGATCCCACAGCAAGATGGGGCCAGTCCCTCTGGCCTGTGGCACCTCTCCTGTTTTCCCCTCCACTCTCCCTTGGTCTCATGTAAAAGAGCCTGGCTGAGCCCCTGACACTCACATGAGCGTGACCATGCACAGTTCTCTGGGTGAATCCTGTCTCCCGAGATTCATATACTGGACCCTGGTACTCATAATGTGGTGGTATTTGGGGGATAGGGTTTTTAAAAGGTAATTACATTGCAGTGAGGTTGTTGAGATTGCCTCTTACGCAATGTGATGAATGCCTCTCTGAGAAGAGGACACTAGGGCAGGAACATGGGGACACAGACCATGCTAGGATGCAGAGAGAAGACACCACCTTGGAGACACCACTTTGGAAAACCAAGGAAAGAAGCTTCAGCGTTGGACGTCACCAAGCCTGTCTGTCTCTTGATCTGAGGCCTTGAGCCTCCAGAATGCAAGGAAATCTGTTTTGGGGATGGAATCCATTCCTTGTGACAACTAGCCAGGACACTAGCGTGGGCCCTATCGGTGACCCTGGAAGTGCTTCCCTTCTCTTGTGTCTATGATCTTGGTCTGCTCGGTTTCCAGCTCACTCCTTGAGAACCAGCCTGACTTCCTGCCGCACTGGGAACTGTCTTGAATGAGGGGAATGTCCACAGATGCCTGTGAGCTGATGGAAGTGACAAGCGACCAGTTGTTTCCTAAACATAGTCTGGTTTCCTTTTTTAAGCGCTTGCCTTGACCCTGCTCTAAGGGAGCAGGGAACAAATTCATGTCAACAGCTGTTCCTAGTGTGTCTGGGTCTGGTTTCTGGTGAGCTACTCTCAAGACTTTCTCTTCTTATGAGACAGCTGCCCAGTTAAGGCTGGTTAGAACTTGATGGTCGCGATAGAGCTTTCCCTTTCTGTAGTGTGCTGAACAGAGAGCCTTGCCTGCTTTCCTATGAGCCTTCTAGTCCCAGCCTCAGCTGCCCCACAGACTAGTGGGAAAAATCTGTCCCCATGTCCTGGCCAGGGAAGAGAGATGAGGGTGGGGTCCTGGTGAGAGCAAGTGGGTGGGCAAGGGATCCAGGAGTGGCAGCAAGCCATAGAGAGAATGCCACCGTTGGAGAGGATGCCATGCAGTGGTTGTCATGCCCTCTGCCCAAAAGAACCTGCATCTTATTTGCTTATTTATTTATTTTTATTTTTGTGATATCTGAGGGTGAACCAAAGTCCTTGTACATGTTAGACACTGGTCCACTCCAACAACTCCTAGATTTTTCTTTTAAAGAAGAGAGTAAGAGAGCTTCCCTGGGATTCTAGCTATAAGAAATCTAAAGGAAAGAAATGCTGGGGTTGGGACAGAGTCAGAGTGGAGAAAGCTACAGGTATCTACATGATGGCGATAGACGGAGAGACAGGAGGGAAAGCACGGGAAGATGCATGGCCACAGAGTCGAGCAGGGAGGGGAAGGTGAAGACACAGGAGGCAGAGATGCCAAGAGCTGCAAAGGGCCCACAATCCTGACTTGTTCATACTTCTGCCTGGGACTCAATATTTCCAGATTTCCATAGTGTGAATGTAGTTTGGATATAAATTAATACTATGATTCCTTGGTTCACTGCTGTACGCCAGGCTTCATGCCAAGGCACTGATAACCCTGACCTTTAATTCCCTGACAGCCCTATGATGGGCCCTTTCATTAGCCTCACTTTGTGAACAGGAAATTTAAGGCTCAGAGTAGGTCACATGACCCATCAGGGCACTGAACTAGGACTCTGCATTTACATCTGTGACCCCAGGGCTTCTCATATTAAGCACATGGGACACTTCTTTGTTCTCATTTTGGTACTATCCATGTGAGCTCTAGGCCCCATCCTCCGACTCAGCTTTGGGCATACCTCAACAGTGACCACCCTGTACCCTGCTGCTCTCTGTGCTTTTCCTGTTGCCAGCACATCAACTCTTGGTATGCTTTTGTTCCAGGTTAAGGTTCTGTTTGTTGTTTCCAGAGCCTTTCGCAGGTGGCATTTGCCATCCTTCTATGAATGTGTATCGTTCTCTGTGTCTTGTAGATGAGGGACTGGTGGTCTCCAGAGGTCAAGCGGTCATTTAGGATTGCTCTATGCAGCTTCTAAACGATGGGCCTTGGACACAGCCCACTGTAGCACAGTTGTGGTCTAGCCCATCTACTGTGTTCTTCTCCCCGAGAAAGCTGTCTTCTCCGTGGCAGCCACTTACCTTGGGTCAGAGGAGTTGAGCTACATCGATGATCTGTATTTGCCCGAGTAGCAGGGTGGCAAGGGCCGGAGGGAGCACACCTTCTTTGGAGTTCCTGCATGGCCTTCTCAGAAAGTGGAAGGGCGGCTCTCACAAGGAAACACAAGGCTGATGCTTGTCAGTGCATGGATCAGTTCCCATAAGCCAGAGCTTAGGACAGGGCCTAGCCTACCCATACTCTCGAGGATGGGCATGGCCAACTGCCAACAGGCACAGATATGTCAAGTGGGATTTAACGCCTCTGGTTAAAGGGTGATGAGACACAATGATGCCTTCCTTTGCTCAGGTCACTTGAGGTCTTCGTGACTGAAGCAGAGGAGGCTCCATGGCCCTTGCATGTTATCCTGATCTCAGACCCAAGTCAAGGCTATGGCCCTAGAAGGGACCTGAGATGTTGAATCTGTAGAACCCTGGCTCTGGTGGAAGGACTGCAGCAACTTGGCTTGTAAGGAAAGTCTTTCACTTACACTTAAAAAACAAAAACGAAAACAAAACCCAGCTTCTTATGGGCATAGATCCCACCATCTTCCCTGCCTGTTTTAGGTCTGTAAATGCCTACGGCTCCTGACGTCTGGTAACTACACCCTGTAACACACCAAACGTACTGTGGCGCTCCCGTAGCCCACATCACAGAGAATATGTTTGCTGTAGTGAAATCAGAAGGCATTGTTGTACTTTCTAGATGGATGAGCTTTGCTAAGAATAAATCACTCACGTTGGTCTTTCACCATAATCTCTATGACACTGATCGATAACTCAGCCAGTGGAGCTGCATTTTCCTAAGTGACACAGTGTCTGCAGATAACGAGTTAAATACTCATTTTGATTTTACAGTGGAATATGTTGGAGCCAGTCTGGTTTTGTCTTGTTTTCAGTTTGTAAGTGCTTCATGGGACAGCGAGGAGCTTGTTGACACTGGAGTTGAGCCTGTTGCACTAATGGATCCATTGGATGGATTAAATCTTGTTTGTCCCATTCGCCCCTATTTTCAGAGAAGGAAGATGGAGAAAGGAATTCTGTTTTAGTGACTGCTCAGTTTCAAACCGAGATTATGCCAGATTCAGAGGGCCTTCACTGTCTGATGTTTTATTTGTAACTGTCAAATGTAAGTGGACGTCATGGTTTGGATCTGAAATGAAACTCAGAGCCCCATGCATTGAGGCCTTGGCTCAAGAATGTAGGTTGAGTGAGAGGAAGGGAAGGCATGCCCTTGAGGAGGATATTGGGTCCTCACCTGCTTCCTGTTTCCCTGCCTCCCAGGGACTGTAATGTAGCTTCTGCCATAATGTTCTGTTTCACCACAGACCCAACCAAGCATCTTCTCTGAAACCGGGAGTCAAAATAAAACTCCCCCCTCCCCCCTTTTATTTGTTGAGTGGGGGTATTTCGTCCTAGCAATGGTGTTCTCTGAGGACCATGGAAAGGTGCAAAGTATCCCCACAGGTGATACCAAATCAGCTGGCACAAATCCATTTTAAAAGGGGGTGAGCATAATAAATTCCATATGTGAGACTATCAAATGGTTCAGAATTTTGGAAGAAAAAGCTAAAGAACCGGTGGTGGTGGGAGGAGAGACAATGGCTCTCCTTGAGCCTTGGATCTGCCATGATGAAGGTGCAAGAGTCTCCTTCACCCCAGAAGGAGCCTCATTCAGGTACACTAAGCACACAGTCACTTTTTAGAGGGGCTGCAACCGTTGAACACCACTGGTGACCACAGGAGCAGGGGAAGAGCTAGCTTGAGATGAGAGGTTTGCTAGAGCTGCTGCTGCAGCCATGTTCCTCTAATTAATGCACTATTTCCGAAGGCTTCCATGCTCACCTGCTCACCCCTGCCCAACCTCCTTGCCTACGTAGTTGTGTTTCAGTTTCAAAATGGAAACATCAGATCAGATCACTTACTCTAACTAGGAAACAGTATTTTCCTTAGCCTGAACGTCTCCCATTTAAAACATCTAACGTGTGCTTTCACCATAGTGGAAATGGAGCATGAGTGGATGACAGAGTCTAGCTGGGCCAGCACAAGCTACCGTACTCAAAAAGTATCACTCTAACAAACCCAGCAACAACAGAGAGCACTAGGCTGGACTCAAGACTACTAAACCCTGGCTGGAGGGCATGAAAGGCTTGGCAAACACAGCTGGCTGGGAGTATGGGATGAGTAAGGCGTTCTCTTTCAAAACTACAGTTTCTCACTGAGCAGACTCATGCTAAGTGGCAAAACTTGCTTAGGAGAATGCTACCTGGCAGGAGTTTCTGATGGTTCTTCGTCTTACGGTATTTTCAAGTCTTTTGTTTCAGTCGATTGTCAATGTTTAAATGCCACATTTCACACAGAAGTACAATATTACTAACGAGGAAATAAGAAGTGAGACATCTTAAGGTAATTTATTATGCTCAAGAATGATCTCCTTTCAAGTATATTTTGCAGGGTTTCATTCGCATCATCTTATTTTTTTTAGTGCAAGAGAAGATCTTATTTCACTAAGGAGAGTGTGTCCTCATGGGGTCTGCTTCTCCCTTAATGGAGGGGCATAAAAGATGCTTTACCTGCACTCGACACCTGGGCTCAGAGTCGCAGTCTGAGCATGCTCAGCCCATTCAGGACCTCAGCTATCATGTTGGTGACTTCAGGGGTCAATGGCTTTCCTGTAATAAGTTGCCCTAGGTATTCATAGAGGTCTCTTTCCACTCTCCTTCTGTTTCTTTGGATGCCACTCACTAGCAGAGCCCTTAATGAGCATGTCACTTTAGCAGGGGCTGTCACAAGCTCATGCTGTTTTATTTGAACTCTTCCTATGTCAGGTGAGTCACTGTGGCTGAGGCAAGCCAAATGTTCCTTCTCCCCTGCCGGTTCCTTCTCAGTGTAGGATAATTTTGCAGATGGATAGCAGTCCTTGATCTGGAAGGAGCCTTTGAAAGCTAGACATGATCTTCTTGGCTTAGACAACACAGCCAGAATCCAACATCAGTCCCCGAATAAGAAGCCATGCAGTCCCCATACAACAGCGACTTCCTTCCTATGTGGACTAGGTCCTTCCACGCGTCTAGCTGAGACATAGATTTCTCCAGGGGATGCTCTAGCCTTGGGTTGTCTGTTGTGGCTTATCTTGTTATATTGGTTTTTAAGGTATGGTGGCTTGTGTTGGCTCAGCTGGGCTGTGGCATCCACCCTTGTTTGGTTATGTGCATTATGGAAGCAGGTGCTGTGTTTCAGATGGGATTCGTAAACATAGGAAACAGGATCAGGAGAGTGCCATTCCCTTCCTGGAGTAGGTGATCTGATGGGAAACAGGGACTTCTGTCTTGGGATTGACACACAACTGTGTCAGCCGGGTGGATGGACAGGAGATAGTCAGGACAGCCTTGGGAAATGATGCATTACTCAGAGGAACCTCTTTTTAGTAGCAAATATACCCCAATTTGTATAGGCTTCCCAGGAGAAAGGTTTATATGTTGTTCCCCAGGTGCATTATTGGGATGTCAGAGGGGTAACTCGGGGTTCAAGGCTACTGCCTTGCAACTCGACTCTCCACTTGGGTCTTGACATGGTTTCTCTGGGTGCTATTTAGCTGACAGATACAAAGCAAGAAAGGATGTGGGAAGTGGCAACTGGCTCTGGCTCCCTACATCAGTGCATATCCAGTCTCCTCCAGGAGACTGGAATGGAGTTCAGCTGTGAGCCCAGACTGTTCAGTGGACATCAGTAGGATATGTGCTGCAAGGAGCTGTTTACCCAACTGGGACGGTCAGGAGAGGCTCAGTGCTAAGGTGAATGCTGAGGGCTGAGCAGAGCTTACCTGTGGGTGAGGTGTGCATGGTGACGGGCAAGGAGCCACGCAAAGGAGGCAGGGGTGGTTTGGACTGTGCCTCTGTACAGAACTGTGCTCTGCCTAACCACCTGTAATGGCGAGACCTTGTAGTGAAATGGCGTCTCAGGCATCTACTTCAGTCCTGAGAACACATCCCTTTTTGAGTTGGGGATGTTGTCTTGAGAGTGTGTCTTTCATGATCACTGCAAGTCCCGCCAGGAGTCTCCGGCTATGCCCTCTTGGCCCTGGGTTAACTAGACAGGCATCCAGTCCTTCCTTTCATGGACCCTGTGACTTCCTTCTCTGTCCCCAAAGGTTTGTTTCCTCTCTGTTCTTGGATTGCTCCTTCTCCTGGATATGTTTCTTTTAAATATTTTTTACTCCTTCTTTGCAAATTTTATTTTGATCATATTTACCTCTAAGTTTCCCCTTAACTCCTCCCAGATCCACTCCCACCTCCCCACCTTTAAGTTTGTGTCATTTTTCTTCTTCTGAAAATTTAGTGGCCCGTTGACCCTACTATGTGCTGTTTGTGTGCTTCAGGGTGTGGAGTCACTCACTAGAGCACTATCAAACTGCCAGGGACCATGCCCTTAAAGAAACACTAGCTCTCCCTCCCCTAGAAGCCATAAAGTAAGTGTCTGCATCTCCTCAGTCCAGAGGCTCTTTTCCACCCCATGCTGGCATGATGACTGGCTTGACCTTGTGCGGATCTTGTACAGGCAACCACGGCTGCTGCCCACTCATGAGTGCCAAGGTCCTGTTAGGCCCAGGGGACACAGTTTTGCTCCTGTCCTCCCCAACCCCTGGCACATACAGTCTTTCCTCCTACTCCCCCGCATTGCTTCGTGAGCCTTGGGGATGGGGTGTGACATAAAGTCCCATTTGTAGCTAAGCACTACACAGTCACTTATTTCTTTTTTCCTTCCAAATGCTTCTTATTAGTAATTTTGCATCTCTGACCCTCTCTTCTTTTTTTCTTCCCCTCTCTCTTTCTGAGTGTTGTCATGTACTTCCCCAAAGTGAACTCAGTGTTGCAGAGATCAGAAGAATTGGGAAACTTTATTGGTTTGAACTGACCACCAGCAGATGTTGCCTCTGACTCTACCATACTATCCCATGTTCATCCCCAGAGGCCTGACCCATCATGGAAAACTTCAGGGAGGAGCCTCCGGGTTTACCACCCCCAACAATGTTCTTTAGCATTTAGCCTGCAGCCTTATTTTTATATTGGAGAATCTGCAGATTCCATCACCAGGGAACATAGGAATGTTGTCCAAGCTAAGGTCTTTTGAGGACACTGGGGACACTTTATTCCCAGGAGCAGGCATTGACTAGGATGTCTGGTTCTTATGGGATCTGGGAGAAAGCCTCCAGTTACTAATAGAGCGTGTCCTCATGCTGTTTTTAAAATGAAACAAATGTGTTTCCCTAAATGGAAGGTGTGTGTGTGTGCGTGTGTGTGTGTGTGTGTGTGTGTGTGTGTCTGTGTGTCTGTGTCTCTGTGTGTGTATATGTGTCTCTGTGTGTGTGTCTGTGCATGTGTGTCTATGCATGTATGTATCTCTGTGTGTGTGTGTATCTCTGTGTGTGTTGTTGTCATTGTTGTTTAAAATCACCAATAATAACAGCCAGCATACAATGACCACTCATCATTTTGTGCTGCATACTGTGGCAGTTTCTACACACCTTTGTCCTGTCATTTTGGTTCATTCAGGTAGCACATGGTGAGGAGTAGGTCTTAGCCTCCTCTGTCACAGAATCTGCCCTGTCACATAGTTGGAGAGCAGGGAGCTAGGGTGAATCCTAGGACCTCACCACGTGCCTCCTTTTAAAGTAGCCACTCATAAATATAAAGGAAATCCTACTTTCCAACACATACACCAGAAAGGGCAGGGACCACCTGAGGTCATGCTGTTACTGCTGCCGATACTGCTACGTCTCTGGGCTTCCGTTCTTGCTGTGATAGAGGTAGGTGGTTTACAAGTGCCCAAGGGCATTTCTAGCTCCACATCTATGATCCAGGGTCCCTATTAATTCAGAAATATCTTTCTTTGGAAGATATTGTTGTTACAAGAAAAACAAAACTTTTATTGAAATGCCTTCTAGTATTGACAAATTGAATGAGGTTAAGGGAGCATTCCTGTGAGAAACTGGGGCAGGTGAGGGTGAGAGGACAGTATCTTCAAGAAAACACAGTCATGAATTTCCTTGACCTTTTTAGGAAGCCACAAGATAATACATCTCTGAGTCTGTACCAGGCCCTGTGTGCTTAGGACGGGAATGTCCAAATTGTGGGGATCTTCCCCCTGGCAGAATCTGTGTACTGGGCCCGGAAAGGGACTCCATAACTAGTAAGTCTATGTTTGACTTGATTTCTACATCTGGAAAGACCCAACTTTGGGAAGAAAGAAACTTTTTAGGATTTGTGGTCCAAGGTCTTGGATATCTATATTCCAAGGCAATGCCCACCAAGTGTACTGCTACTGCTGTGTCTTGGGGGCCTAGTCTTGGCAGAGCAGGATTTACTTCAGGAATGTCTAACTTAGGAGGATCTATTGGTGTCTCATAATAACTTTGACCTTAGCAGTTTTGATGATATTTGTCCTGAGACATTTTTGGGTTTGAAATGGACAAGGCACACTGCATTACTGTTGTACTCTTGGACCAGTGATCTGGGTTTGGAAAGCTCCACTTAACTCTTTCATTTGAGCCCATGTGATCTGGGAGCTCACTTTTTTGTTTTTGTTTTTAAGATGGAGTCCTTCTATGTTTCTCTGGCTGTCATAGAACTTTCTGTGTAGTCCAAGCTGTCCTGGAACCCACAGAGATCCACCTGCCTCTGCATCCACCATGCTGGGAATAATGTCATGCACCACGACACCTGGCTGCCAGCTCACTCTTAACAGCTAACTGTCTTCTTAGCAAGAGAAATGGCCTAGGATTCCTTGTTTCTTCTCTGGTGATATGTTGTGATAAAATTCAGTCAGGATTTCCGAGCTTAGGTGTGATGAAAATCTGAATGAGTTTGATTGCTAAGATATTTTGAGTTTTTACACATAAAAGTAATTTATGTAGTCCTCAGCTTTTGAACTGCTTTTTTCATTCATTATTAAGTTGATGTCTCTAACATGGAAAGCTGTGACTGGCATTTCGTTTTTCAGGCTGGCCTGCCTAGCTGTATCACAGCTGAAATGGTATATAGTTGCTATGAATCATAATGCAAGGCAATATTTTTGCAAATGAATAATGTGGAAGTGTAGCTACAGGCTCCCTCTGTGTCAAACCACCTTGAGAGCATAGGCTGGCAGCAGTTCCATCTCCAGCAAAGGGTGAAGAGGGTACTAGTCACCTGTAGCATGACAGAAGGTCTGAAGAGGGACCAGGAGGCCACCGTAGTTGTAGGGCCAGGGGTGTGAGCAGTCTGAGCTACAGTGTCTGTGTTCTGCAGGTCAATGCCTTGTGTACCCTAAGCTGTGTGTACTCTTGTGTCCTAGAAATGCTGCCCCCTGTCTGTACACACACACACACACACACACACACACACCCCTACCTCTGCTCCATCTTGTTGTCAGGACAGGGTTGCTGATGGGCGGTCAAGGCCATTAGGGAGTCTCTGGTGTCAAGTAGATCAGGGTGCATTAGCACTTTCTCTTTTACTCAGAATGGATGGATTAGATGCTGCTCAGCAAAGACTATTTGACTCCTTGCAGGTTAGTAATCTCATGCCCAGCATTGCTTCCGCAGCTAGCTCTCCACCAGGCACAGCTGGCTCCAGGCACAGCTGGCTCCATCCTCATCTGAGGTTGGAGGCTCAGGCTGTCAGAGCCAGGAGCACGCAGTAGAGTGCCTGGCTCTGCTCAGGTCTCACGCAAACACAAGGAAGACATCTAAATCCCTTGCAGCCTCACTGTTTCCATGGAGCCTGAGATGCCACACTTGAGAATATGTTTGTCTCCTCTGGATGAGCATCATGTCCCCTGCCCCACCTCTTCTGTCTTCTGTACATTGTGCCACTGGAAGCTCTCCTGGGCCATTGGGCCATTGAGAGCAGCCAATTAAACCCAGAGTGCTGTGCAGTTTAAATCCAAATTATACTCCAGGAAATCTGTCACAGTGTGTGTTTCCCATTGAATTAAGACTCAGTGATACAATGCAATTATTTATTATGTAATAAAAACCTATTATGGATAGCAATTTTTCAGTGACTAACTTAATTTTACTTATTAGTGTTCATTTAGGCCTTTGCATATTATATGTTTGATACAGGTACTGAAACCATTTGTTTTTGTTAAAATTTAGCAATTTGGAATTTTTCAAGGCTAAGAACTGCCATTTCACCCAAAACATTCTGATAAGTAAGATTTTCCTATGTTTAAGTCAGTGACTAAATAGAACAAGTGAGGTAGAGTAAGTTTTGACCAGAGGCACCAAACTGAAATGAATTTTATTAATGTCTAAATCTGGAAAGTTTATTTTCCCCAATTTTATTTGGGCCCCTACAAAGGTACTATTCATGCCAAATCAGCCAGAAGAAACCTTAAGAGAGCAATACTCCATTTCCCTCAAGGGGACCTGGGTAGGGTTTTGATTGCTTTCTTGGGTGATAGATAGTTTGGGAGTTGGATATAAGTTATTATTGGTCTTTTTTTTAGAGAGAAAACAAGTTTGGACTCAGGGATGTCTCTCCTTTCCTTTATCTTTCATTCTTAGGTTTGGAGATAGGGGTTGAAAAGAAAGAAGGGGGAATATAGAAATATGTAGGGATAATAGTACAAAAAGTAGACTAGTGAATCTACCCCTCAACATAATGCCTTAATTGCTACTCACAAGGTTATTTTTGATTCGCTGGTATATAATTTTGTATATAGATGCAAAATAAGTTTAATTTTAGATACACTGATATAGAATTCAAATTGAAGATTATTAATCACACACAATATATATATATATATATATTTTTTCTACTCTAATATGAGGTGTTATAGCCATACAACTCAAATATAATACAAGGTTTACTTCTAATATTTTGAAAGTGCTATTTCAGGCAGGCTGTTTAGGATAAGTAAGTTATACAAGCTAATTGTTAATTGATCAAATCATGGCCATATCAATTACTAGTCTATTTTCATCACAAGATTATACATCTTAGGTTTAGCAGATACACATGATTCTATAGAAATATAAGGTAAAATAGTTAAATAAGGTCTTCAAAAAACTTAGAGACATACAGAATATGGTATTTAAAAAAATTTTTTTTATTATTTTAAAGATTCTTTGACAACAAGACAGGTTAACTCCTGGTAACACTCAACCTACCTCAAAGAAGATGATGAACATCAAAGAACCTCCTTATGGAGATGGCTTCAAATGTGGCAAACAAGCCACTGGGAAAAATGTCCTTGTTTCTGCCACAGACAGAATTCTGCCTAAAAATGGGCAGTGTCGAAGGCTAAACTCTGCCAAGACAGGCTAAGCAAGTCCTCAGTAGTACCTGACTCACAAATATGCCTGTCAGATATATTAGGCTAGAAGGCTGAAAATGATGCTCCAACGTTATAGAGAACTTTGAGTCACTGTTCAGGCAGCAAACTCTGTCATCTCATTTGGGAAGCTGCTGACCTGCACTCCCCATATACTCAGGTAATTAATTTTACTCCTTTTTAAACCTCTGATGAGACTGAAGATCAGACAGTTTAGTTTTATAATTAACCTTAGTTGTTTAGGGATTAAGAGGTTTTTAGGTCTAGATGGATGTTTTAAGTTGATAATGATGCGATATGATAAAGATTGATTTACATTCAGAATTTTAGACAGACCAAGATAGGCAAGATGTTTTCTTCAAGGCTGCCAAATACAAATACTAAGAATGTAACATTTATATAATTCTTGATGTAGGTAGTTTAGTGTATGTGTGTGTAATAATATAAATGTATATGTAAAATATTTAATACAAAATTTATTTAAAAAAAGAAAAAATCTGGAAGGTTTGAGGATGCCTTAAAAAAATTAGCCCCTCTCAACAATGTCATGCAAACTAGTTCAGTTCGAGAGAGCCTGGTATGTGGACTGGCAGCATCAACATCCTTTCTGAGCAAAGTTGCTAGTTTATTAGGAGTTTGCCCTTGATTTACATTTAGTCAGTTTGATTCAAATTTACTTCTTCTTTAATGAAGTTTTATAACCCAAATGCTTTTATAACCCACAGAAATGGACTTCCATTTTTGAAGGGCTAGCCTCCAGGGTAATGGCTTGGCCAGGCTTGGAGAGGGACGGGGTTTCTATCAAGGCTGTCAGCAGTGGAGGTGAGGTCAGATCTGTCCTGGAAAGGCCAGTGCTGCAGTGTGCACCTCTGTCTCCTGCACCTCCATCCCCTGTGGTTCCGTTTCACATTTGGCAGCCTGCACCCTACAGTAAGGCCGATTACCTGCAGCATTGGTTGCCCTCTTGGCACCTCTGCCAACCATGCTCCCTGAAGAGACATACATGGCTTCTCTGGAGACTGCTGTTTCGTGTGACCAGGAGAATTCCTTGTCTCCCTGGAACCAGAGGCTTCCTTTTAGAGCTATTTAAATGTATTCCCTAGCCTTAACGATGGCGGAGCATTCAACAATTAGTTAGAGCTCCGTATAGTAGTTTGCCCATATTTCCAGACTGTAGAGACTTGAACCACGTTTGGAGGGAAAGGCAAATTGAACAGCATCTTTGATTTGTAATATTGTTCTTTCTTCCTGGTGTCTTCCAGGTAATACTAGGGTGAGGCAGGCACACTTCCCACAAAGTGGGCAGGCCTGGGCAAGTGGTCCCAGGGAAGTGAAGGGAGTTGGGAAACTGCTCACAAAGTATTGTTACTAGTGGCTGGCAGGGCTGGCGTTTGTTGCCACGGGCTCGTGGCAACGTGACAAGCTTTAAGAGGTGTGCCTTTATATTTTGTCATTTTGTTTTAAAAAAACGTTTTCATGGTGAGGATGCATTTTGTTTTTAATTTTTAAAAATCCAATGTTATGCTCTCTTTTCCCGACCTCTTTTCTAAGCTCTTCTTGATGTATGTTAGCCTGGGTAGTATGTGTACTGGCTGCCTGAATGTGGCGTGGCAGTGTAAGTGTGCCCTTTCTGAGCACACAGGGCATGGCTGAGTAGCAGTGGAATTCCCTGTGTTTCCATAGGCTGTTCGGCAGGAGGCTCCAGCATCCGCTGTTGCACTCCCTGCTCCTGGCTCACCACCCCCTCGCCCCCCGCCCTCTGCCCCTCCTCATTAAGCTTCAACTCAACTGATGCTTTACACGCTTGCATGCGCTGCTGCTGCTGCTGCTGCTGCTGCTGCTGCTGCTGCTGCTACAGAGCACGGGTGTTGCCCACTTGCCACTTCCTCTGTCAGCTCTCAGTGCAGATGTGGCCACCCGAGGGCATTCTCCAGTCACCGTGTGATGCGACCATTGTCTTACTTGCTTCTTAACTCATAGGAGCCACTCCGCCATCTTATTTGCGATAGCACTTAGGACAACGTCGATGGTTTCATTTGCTTATTTTGTCCTTGTTGTCTTCAGCCTCCACAGGTGCTATAGGCCTGCCAGCACCTAGTGCCTGTAGAAAAGCAGGGTGAGGTTGAGCGAATGGGTGGCCCAGGGCTTCCCTTTGTTTAACTTTTAAAAAATCTAGTGCACATTCAAGTGGATATGTATCAGCATATCCACAAAGAAGACTGGCAACACATTACAAAACCTTCTGCAAATACACTGGGCCCTGTCTGTGTATGGTTTGCAATTTTCACATTCAACCAACTGCAGATTGAAGAAAAAATGGGTCTGTACCAAACAGACATAGCCATTTTTTCCCCTTTGCTGTTATTCTCTAAACTACAGTATGGCAACCATTTATGTGCCATTTGCATGGTAGCACACATTTTTAGTCAGGTGGGGGTGATTAAAGGTATGTGCTTCAGCTACGTGCCAGGGTGACAGACCTGAGTGTCCCTGGAGTTTGGTACTAAATGGGGTTTAGAAACCAGTTCTCCATTACCTACTGAGGGGTGACTACTGTCACTCAACACATTCCCAGTGCTTACCTTACTCTGTGAGGGGTTAAATCTTCTGGTGGACACTTATGGGGTGCCTATAGAGTGCCAGGGACCATCTAGAATGGTTGTTATGAGGGATGAGGCTTTCCCACCAGGGGACAGTGTCAGAGTCTAGAAGTGCTTTGACGGTCAGCCTGGGTGGCAGGTGTGCCAACAGCACCTGTTAGGTGGAGGTCCTGACGTTGCCATCCTCTCTGATTGGCACAGGGTGGCTCTGTGATGAAGAGACATCTGTAAGAGGGTGAGGAGTCTTAGAAGCCAGGGTTGTGACAATGAAGGGACAGGACCCTTCCTCTTACAAAGCTGTTTCTGTTGGCAAATAGCAATGTTAACAAACATTAAATTTTTTTAAATGACCATTTCTGTTTTTTTTTCTTCTCTCCTTTTTCCTTTTCCTTTTATTCCCTCCTTTATCTTCTCTCTCCTCTTCACTCTCTTTTCCCACCACATTCATTTTTTGTGATAGGGTCTTACTATATGTAACCCAGGCTGGCCTTGAACTCTCTATTTTATAGCCTTAGACTCCTGAGTGCTGGTGATACAGGCATGTGCCACCAGAGTCATCCAGCCTCTTCCCCGTGCACACTGGGATGTTTACATCTTCATGTCCCTGGTGCTGGTGCAGGATAGTTTGTAGGCTACGGCAATGGATGAAGACAGAATCAGTTGGATTCTCTGTGGCTGGGGCTGAATGATAATTCTCACCGTTTCCTTGGGAGCAGTTTGGTGTTGTGTTAGTTTACAAGGCCCCTGCAGCACAGCACCATTGTACTACAAGGCACGGGAGTGTCCCCGAGAGGCCTGACTACTCCCCGAAGTACCAGGAGGGTAGTTCCTAACCTACACTTTCTGCCTCTTTCTCCATCCTCCTCCCCGACAGATTGGAAGATCAGATCCTGTCTGCCGCTGATTTGGGGAATGGGAAAGGAATTCAGTCTTGTAGAAATATTGTAACTTTACTGACCTTTGATATAAATGTAGTATGCTTGCTGCTTGTGAGACAGGTCAGTTGTTATGGCTTCATCTGTCCTCACTGGCACAGAGTCAATATGCTGGGTATCAGCACAGTATGAGAGGGGTTTCCAGGACTGGGTAACCAGAAGGTCAACTTTGTCTGCAGGGTCTTGCCTTTCTGTTTGTGTTCTGCCACCTTCTGTGGGGAGGCTCGGACACTGGCAATCAGATGGCTGTGGCCTCACCAGGGCAGCAGAGTGTGGGGAAAGGGAGGGAGTACACCTTTTCTTTGAGAGTCCTTTAAGAGTAGGAACCCTTCCCAAGTGTCCTGCAGCAGACTGCAGCACAGTTTATTTCCTAAGCACCTACCACACCTCTTTGGTGTAGGGAATGGGTTTTCTTTCTGGCTTGGTTGCATTAGAACTTATAGCTCCATTGCTGGGAGAGGGTTAGACACCTGAATGCTATCTGGGCCCTTCGGCAAGGGAGAACGTGTGATCGCTTCATGGCAGGCATGCTTCCAGTGTCTTAATTTTTCTTATTGGAGTGAGGAGCGGGCTGGAACTCAGAGGGCTGACTCAAAGCATTCTCCACATATGCAAAAAGGGATGGGTTATTTTGTAAGTTGTAATTAGAGAAATGACAACGCTGACTTCAAGCTGCATGCCCCTCATTGATGAGGGTGATAAATTACATTGACTTAGAGAGTTCTAGAGTTGACAGGCCTCAGTGACCACCCAGCTCGATTCTCCAGGACATGAAGGCACAGCCTGCTGAGCACCCTGTTCAGCCTTCTAGCCAGTCATTAAAGCCTGCCGCGCTCTTGATGCTCATGGCTCTTGGTTGGCACCCCCCTTCCCCTTCCACAACCGCAATTCCTTTTCCTCAGGTAAGCAATGTTGGGGTGCACTTTGAAATTCTTTTTGTTTTGTTTTTGTTTTTGAGACAGGGTTTCCCTGTTTTGCCTTGGCTATTCTGGATGCACTTTGTAGACCAGGCTGGCCTCGAACTCACAGTGATCCACCTGCCTCTGTCTGCCGAGTGCTGGGATTAAAGGTGAGCGCCACCATACCCGGCCACTTTGAAATTCTTAATCTGGGCTAAAACTTGCACAAGAGCCCAATAACTAAACAGAGAAGTCATTTATAGCTCAGCATAATAGATATTTCACATTTTAAGTCTTCACTTGGATCACTGAAACATGGCCCCCACATTTACTAGCATGTATGGGAGTTATTCTGGTCTAGAGGATCTCAGGTTTACTTTGTTTAATTTGAAAGTGTTTTGTGTGTAAATTCCTAGCTTTGTTCCTGTGCCACGAATAGGAGATGAGTGAGGCCCTGAGGATGCTGCGCCCCTTGGGTCAGTAGTCTGCCTGACAAAGCAGCCTTTGACCTGTGAAGAGATGCCGTGCTCCAGAATGCCTCGTGTCTGCTGTCAGGCCAAGGAAGCAGCAGGAACAGAAACATCATGGAACCCTAGCAGCATTTCTGGAAACATTAGAAAAATCTGTTTCCACCTTATGGCCACATGCCCCTTATCTGAAGTGAGCACATGTGCGGGGCCTGCCAGTCCACAGAAGGGCTCCCCATCATACTCCTGTTGTCCCCTCCCCCACCCCCAGTGGTGCAGGCACAGGTATGGACTTCCTGCAGTGTTTCTCAGTTGGGGTGATGCCGAGGTATCTTATCTATCAGGTGGACTTCTGTCAGGGTGTGACAGTCTCTCAGATGGGGTGCTGTTAAGGTACAGGATTTCTCAGCTGTGGAGTTCTGTTAGCCTTTTTCCTCAGTCCCCCCACCCCCTCCCAGGCATCATGATAACCAGGATTGGCCTCACTTGATTCTTGCTGTCCGCTGGGCCCTGTACAGGTCCCATAGCGAATGTATTAGCATAGAGCTAACTGAGTCATGGTTCTGGAGGCCACACTGTCAGAGTGTTTGGCTGGCCTCCTTGCTGCCACCCCTCCTCAGGAACTGGAGGTGGCACCCGCTGGGGGCATGTCTCCTTTGTGTTGGTCCAGTTGTCAGCACGCCTTGGCTTCCTCTAGAGTGCTAGTGACATGGACCTGGGCTAAGCTGTGCCCCCCCTCTTCTCCCCACAGGCTGTGGTGTAGTTGGCAATGTAATTGGGAAGCCGTTCTTTGTACCACAGAGCTTGCTAAACAGAACCCAGGAGGATAGAATGGGATGTTGTGACTTGGAGGGTCTGCTTCTTGTCAAACCTCAGGGCCAGAGCCCCAGGCTCAGTTGTTCAGTACAGTGCAGGCTCTGTGACGTCCGCGCAGCTGCCACTTCAAAGGGGGTGGGGGTGGGGGAGAAGCAGGGTTAGGGAGGCTGGGCAGTTTCTTGAACATCAAATGGTGATTGCAAAACAATAATTTGGTGAGTTATGAATGAATCAGAAACAGACTGGTTACATTTCTCCCAGAATGCTTATTTAAAACACACACACACACACACACACACACACACACACACACACACACACA
>OU015745.1:24699081-24724365 GCA_907169655.1 Acomys percivali
CACACACACACACACACACACACACACACACACACACACACACACACTTTCATACTGATGCTCTGCCCCTAGGAACATGCATTCCTTCCCGGGGGAGGGGGCCTTAGCCACATGTTTTGGAAGGTTATAAAACTGGAGTGCTCTCCCACCCAGCAAAGCTTCTGGGCCCATTTCGTCTCTTCTTCATTCCTGGCTGCCACTCACTAAATAAACCCATTCCGCTTGGCCTTCTAAAGGACGGGGTACAACCCCACAGCAGGATTATTGTGTCTTAGACTCAGAAGGTTTTTCATGCAGCGTACTGAGGGTCCCCTGCCTCTTTGAGAAGCTAGGTTCTTGCATTCCCACATGGGAGCTAGAGTGGTGGAGAAGGGCTTGGGGAAGTGGCACGGAGCCAATTGCCCAGTGGCACAAACTTTCATCCTGTTCCCTTTCTTTCTGCCTAGGTAAGTGTCCCTTCACTTGAAAAGGCTCTCCTCAGCCCCTGCTCTGTGTGATGCTCCCTTGATCTTGCTGTGTTGTGTTCTTGCTTCCCATGGCATTTAGAACAGCTTGCATCTGTGTTGTGTGAAAGCTTGCTGTCCCAGTAGATGGTAAGCGGTACAAGTTGAGATCATCACGGGGTCCCCGGCTCTTAGCACAGCACTGGAAATCGATGCTAAGTGGACAACTGGTGGTTGTCTTGGGTGGTGTTTTTCTAACAGGAAGTAGGAAGCAGATTCCGTGCTCCCAGTCTGTTCAGACACCTGTGAAGGAACACTGTGGAGCAGGTGGCCCATAAACAACAGAAGTCTGTTGCCCACAGTTTTGGATCCTGGGAAGTCTGAGATCAAGGTGCCGGATTTGAACTGTTTCTTGGATCACAGAGGCTGTCTCCTCATTGCATCTTCACATGAACGTGAAACGAGAGGAGCGTGTTCTCTCCTATACACAACCACCCCCTAGAGAGGCCCAGCGTCGCTAGCTCTTCGCTCCCTTCAAGGGCCAGTTTCACCTTTCTTAAGCTCTGTGGCCTACTCTGATTAATCCTGCCAATCATTATGTGACCTACCCACTTAGTCCATCGCTTTGTTATGGAAGTAAAATGTTCTGCAGCGTGTTTCCTACACCTTGGTTTTAAATACCCCAGCTTCATAGTGTATATGCATCTATGAATAGAATGACTTAAGTTGATGCTTTTATTGAAAAAAAATTAAAATTACAGCCCCAAAGCTCAATAGAACTTTGTAAAGATATATCTTGAGTTATACTTCAAATATACTGATAAAACAAAAGAGTCAGTGTGGGTGATCTGATGCCTGCTGTGTTAACGGGACACACACGGTGGGGCTATTCCTAGATTGTGGCTGATATCTATGGAGCTCTTCCCGGCACTAGGGGTCCTTGACATGAGCTCAGAGGGTTTGCAAGGCCGGCAAGACAAGCACCCACCCTGCAACAGCCACCATTTCTCTTCCTTTTTCTTCTGCCTGCCGCTTCTCTCATAGGAAGAGCTTATCTCGTGGGTCCCCAGAAAGGACCAATGAAGCCAGTGGGAAGGATTTCACACATTACACTGAGGGATTAGCAAGCCCTTTGCATGCAGTGGGGTCCTCCAGCGATGGTTTCTAGGATGCTGAGGAACAGGTATCATGCTGCATGTCCGTTACATTTTAGGAAATACATTATAAGTGGGTTTTTGATGATGAGACGGAAATATAATTGTTTTATAGTTTTTCCTATTTAAGATAATAAAATAGGTCATTATCTCCCAGAACATTAGAAAATGATGTTGATGTGCCGTGTCCCCAACTTTAAAAAAAAAAATGAGTGCTTTCCTTAGGGTGACAGGACAAACTTTACCACATAGGAGCTTAGCAAATTACACAAGGTGATTAAATCAGGCAGACGGGGTCTAAGATAAGACAGTGTGGTCTACTGATTTGTGAAGTTAGAAAAAGAAATCAGTGGGTAAAAAAAGGATTAAGCAGAAGGGTTGTATGGAGGGCACCGGCCCCTGCCAGACCTAGAAGGCTACGAGACCAGGGTTGTGTGGGGTGCCATGGCTACCTGATCTCCAGACCTTAGAAGTTCATTCCACGGAGTGTTCTAAAGTATGCAGGATGCACCAGGTTCTGTGTGAACTCTAAACTGTTAAGTAAAGGAACATAAACGACAGTGGGATGCCTGGTCTCATCTTCTCTAAGTCTACACTGAATGAGGGCATGCATGCACAAAGGCAGGGAAGTTAGAGCTTACAGAAGGAGTGGGTGGGTGGACAAAGTGTGGTTCAATAGAGAGGAGATGAGGTTCTGGAGCCTCGAGAAGCTTCACTGGCTTTGTCTGCATGGTCATATAGACTGAGATAGTCCTAGGTAAGATCTTGATGAGGTCCTGTGTAATGCCTGGTGGTGCTGTGGTCCTCCAGAGCCCCTCCTCCCTCCAGGCAGGGAAACCTGATGCCCTGGCTCTCCCACTTTCCCCACCCCCTCACCTTCATTAGGAGAGATACACTTAGTACTAGCCCTAGGGGCAGGTGGCTGGGAGCCCTTGAGAGTTAGGAAAATGGCCGTTTGCCATCCAGCGAAGAAGAGATGACTTTTTAACCGCCACGGTATCATAATTCTATACAGCAGCTAAGACGTAAGTCACATTTGGATCGTGGTGTGTGGGCAGCCTAGTGAAGTTCAAATTCACTTCTGTCTACCTGGAGAAGCCTGTTACCAGAACATGGTTGCTAAGGCACAAGCACTCTGCCCCTTGCTTATTAAACAGAGGGTGTGCACTGGACAAGGGCCAACCACAGTGCGTGTCTGACAGTGGGAATTATACATCCTGTCACCGCTTGTTCTGAGGTCTTCTACTTCCCTAGTCAGTGACAAACAGTGTCAGTGTCTAAGACCTGCTGACCTTTGCATGTGCTTGATCATTCATAAAAACAATAGTCAAGTATCTCCAAGGTTTTTTTTTTTTTTTTTTCAAACATCCCTTTTAAATATCTGTGGTTGGAAAGCAAACCAAAATTAAATAGACACCAGTCGGCCTCTCCACAGCAGGCCTGGAGTGTGTGTTTGAAAGTTGTAGTAATAAGAAATTCACTGAGGGGGGCTGTCATGTGCCTGAGATTTGATGATTCTCAGAAGACAAATTGTTCCATGCTGTGTGTGTGTGTGTGTGTGTGTGTGTGTGTGTGTGTGTGTGTGTGTGAGAAGCAGATTGAGGCTTCTCCGCAGACAATGTACAGTTAACATCTGGCTTATGGTGGTTGTTACCTGGATTTCTCACAGTGCCCTTGGCAGTTGTTGGGCTCAGGGTCAAGGCTATAGTTTAGAAATTCAATCAAAGGAGGCAGGGCTAACATTACTGTCTTGAGCTTCAGACAACTGACCTGAGGAAACTGTGAAAGGACACTTGTTCTTCCAAAGGAGAATCTGATGGGCACAAAGCAAGTCAGGCTCTTTCATCTTCAGCCATCAGTTTCTTAAAAATTATTCACACATTTCTTCAAAATAGCCATTTCTTTGTTTCCTTAAAGAGCCTAAATCTCTTTAGTCGTCAACTCAATTTCTCAACTAAAACCAGAAGGTTTAAAAATCCAGTTATTTTAAGTAACACATACTCTTAAAATGTGTGTGTCTGCTAAGTCACTTGTATTGGAGACGCAGCAAGTCACACTCCATAAAATACAGGAACACATGTTAGAAGACCGGAGGGGAGGGGAGGGGAGAGGAGGGGAGGGGAGGGGAGGGAAAGGAGGGCACCAAAGAGGAAGAGGGGAAGGCAGAGGAGAAGATGGAAGTTTTACTTCAAACCAAAAATGGCAGACACAGAGTAAGAAAGCAGCTTTCTGTGATCAGGAGAAGGAAGGCGGGCAGGGAGGGAGCCTTGTCCTCCTTGGACCTGCTGTTTCAATAGCTTCCTTAGAGCCACTGTGTTTGCTTTTATGGGATCTGTGGCTGGACATAGGAATGTATTATGTCATAGGGCGTTCAGGGTAATCTGGGCTGACGTTATGACCCCAATCAGTGAATACTATTGAGGGAAGGTGGGAAGATGGCTAGTTACAATGGCTTTGGAGTGGCAACCCTTTCTTTGAGAGTGTGCAAGTGGCTTGCCTGTGTCTCCCCTTCCGATGCAGAAGCCTGGGTTTGGTGGTAGCACCTCCACCCTGAAGCCTTGGAAATTGGTCGTGAGGCATGTATGTGACAAACGAGGCTGCAAGGAGTGTTCAGCCCAGGTCACCTGGGCTTGTGCTGGTGTCCACCTTGTGTGCTAGGTGACCTGTGGGGTCAGGAAGAGGTGACGTGACAGAGGGGGTTAGGGCTCTCATCACTCATCAGTCTGAGGCATGTTCCAGGTTCCAGCACATGACAGGGATGGCAAGTGGCATCGACTAGAACTGGGTACAATCAGTCCCTTGTGTCGCGACTTGCAGTTGTAACTGGAATCTCTGTGCCATCAAACGGGAAGGTACGCAGTTGGGTAGCAGCTCCTGAACACCAAGGAGGCGCCTTCCAAAGGAAGAACTTTAAGTCAGGGTGAAAATTTTTTTTTTTTAAATCATAAACCACCCAAGAGAGGCCTTTACTCTGCTCAATATCAGACCTACTTCCCTGTGCTCTGTGGTCCAAGGGATGCCCCACGGAAAACCCATGCGCCAGGGCAGGTGTTGGCCTGATGAAGGACAGTATCCATCAGCAAACCCACTGCATCTGATTCCAGGGCTTCTGCTTAAGGCAAGCATTATTAGGGAGTTGGTGGCTGACAAGATGCCACCCCGCTTCTGAGCGTGTGATCATGGGACAGTGGCAGGGACAGATTGATGGGTCAAGCTTGGGTACAGGACCATCAGCTTTGGGAACACGTGACCTCACCAGCAGAGGTCTGGAGAATAGTCTGCGGTAGAGTGTCTGGGAGCTATCTGTAGACCAGCTGGCATCCCTGTGTATGTTTGTAAAGCCGTGAGCAGCTGGGAAGGCCTCTTACTGACAGCAATCTTACCCATCTAAGTCCCTTAGCTGGTAGGGCTGATTTCTACTCCCCCAAGAGTGGAAATAACTCATAGGCATGGTCTTACTTGGAGGTTGTGATTTGGGGACATTGTGAAAGGGGCTTGTTCGCCTATGTGCAATACTTTAGCTCTGTGTTTAACCTTTCATTTTCTCTCTTGCCTTTAAGTCCTTTGCTAAAACTTACAGAATTTGCAATGATCCAGAGGAAAAAAAAAACAAGGAACGGTTTCTCTTTTTCTCTGGGGTATGCGTTTGATGGGCAGAAAGGAACTAAGTTTCCCTCTTGCACTGATGGTTGTGGTCATGCTTGCTTTTGCTGAGCACATCAGTGGCAGCGGGGAGAAAGAGCTGAGAGTATATAGGGAAAGATATGGAAACCAAATGCTGCTGCCAGCTTCACCCAGAGTACAGATTCATGTGAACACACTCCGTCTACACTGAACAAATGATAGTCTATATTAGAGAGGCCAGGGTGGATTCTGTGTATGAGGAGATCTTTCTACGATTACTAATAGCGAAATCATTGCCACCAAAGTTCTGGATTTCAGTCTTTCAGATTGGTTAGCATATGACACAGGGATGTGTGCACTAACTCACTGTTCGAGGCTAGAGACCTGGCCAGGGTGTGGGATTTGGGCCTTAGAATACAGAGCTTAGACTTTCAGAGAGAATTTCTTCACCTAGGCTAGATGGTACTGTTGCCCAGGGCTTGCTGTTTGGGCCTGCCATGTTGGAGTCTGGCACCTCTCCCCTCCCCCTCCCCTTCCCTTCACTGTATTTAATGATCGTGTTCTTATGACGTACCAAGAATGACACCAGACGCTGAAGCCAGAAAGGTGTCCAGCTAGATGCAGTTTCTGCCTTCTTGGAACTGAGTCAGGTGGGAAGGACAATGGACAAAAAGCATGTTAGATCCTTCAGTCTTTGCTGCTAAAACCAAACCAGAAGACTTAAGACACGTGTCTCAGAGATTGGCAGCCCCTGGTTTTGATTGTTCCCATGCCCTGCTTTCTCCTTTGTTGCAGCACTAACCTCTGGGTGATAGTGTAGTTCTAAAAGAAGCCACCAGCGTCTGGCTCCCCTGTTGTTCTGGGACACTGGCCCACCTGAGCATTTTCGGAGAGGAAAGTATCACTCTAGGGAGAAAACCATTTGCCATTTCCCACCTCTCAGAGTAGAGGAGTTCCTTGTTCCTGACCCAGCCCCTGAGCAGAGGTTAGTGCCACTCAAGGCTGAGGGAGGAAGTGAGCCCCTGGGTTTGCTCAGTGCTTTTGGGTGTGGCCTTTGTCTCTGTCGGGTTCTGTCCCTGCATCAGATCTTGCCCCGAGCTGGGTGCCGTGTCTTGTGTGCTCTAGGGTCAGGCCACAGTGGGGACTGGCTGGAGAGAGGCTGCGTGGAGGGGAGGAGGCAGGCTTGCCGCCTGCTAACCGCTAACCGTGGCCATCTAGATGGGAGGAAACAACAGCTTTATTTTTAGGCTTTGCTAATTCTCACTCTTCTAGTTCGCTGCTACCTGGCAACAGCTTATTGTCATGGCAACGCCAATGTTAATGAGTGAAGCTCCCCTGTGTGTCTGCCCTACCCAGGCTCTGTGACAGACACTCAGTGCAGAACTATCTTTCTGGCCCTGTAGGGCTCAAATGCTAGGTAGAGCCCCCCATTCCTGCGCAGGTCTCCCAGACCCTGTCCTTAAGGAAGGGATCAGAGTCACTGCCATCATGGAGCCTGTGGCTCTGTTTACGTATCTCCGTTTACCAATGCCACCCACAAGCTCCCTACACACCCCACCTCCCAATAGCCCGTCCCCTTCACATTCCTAAGTGGCAGCCAGGGGCTAAAGAGTAGGAACTGATTTGTCTTCCTGTCATCCTGAGGTTCTGCTGATTTTTAATGGCTGTGAGTCACAAGACTCCTATGTCCTTCGGTGCTGCCGTTTAAGGGGACTGGTGCCCACAGTGTGATGGTCTCTACCATGTCTAGGCTAAGAGTGGGTGACCCACCCGACCTCCTGTCCACTTTCCTGTCATCTGCTGTTCTTCATGGCTTTGCAGCACTCTTTGAGAAGGATCCTGCGCCTGATGTTTTGTGCCTCAGTTTCTCACTAGAAGTAGCAGCAATCCAAGCTGCTGGTGGCTCTTACTGTCTAGCAGGGGTGCGTGAGGTATATTCTGCCCTCCTGTTTTTGTTGGTTTTGTTCTGTTTTAGAAGTTCTGTGATGTGGGGGCCTTGCTGGAATTTTGACTCTTGTTTCCTCACTACAAATACTGTCTTCTGAATCTTACTACAAGCCCTTTACCAGGACAGTATGTGCCTACTGCTCGAGGCAGGATCTAGAACAAAATCATGCTTCCACAAGTATTAGCTCTTATTATGTCAGCCTGTTACTTAATTTGCAGTCTAATTTTGTGAACTAAATACTGTTATTATTCTGAATTATAAAGAAGGAAACCCCAGCATAGAGTGGTTTAACACCTGGCGGGGTCAGTGGGAAAGATGGACGGGACATGATGCAGAACCTTGGTGTAGCCATACCCCACCAGGTGGTGCAGGAGCCCACACAGGCTCACAGTCGAGCCCCCCCCCCCCCAGTATCCTTCTTTCTGGTGGTGGCCTCAGGAGCATGCCTGATCCTTTTGTACTCTTTGGATTAAAGGTGCTATGCGAACATGGCGTGCTGCCACCATGACTAAGTGTTGCTTCTAGAGAGGTGGCTCCTAACTGTCACGATTGTCTTGAGGGCGATACTGCAAGGCTCTGCAGTGAGCAGTGGAGTTGGAGCTTCCTACAGCCTCTGTTTCATAAGCTCAGCCTATTTCTTAGACCTGAGCTCCCTGGCATGGCTGCTGTGTTGGCCAAGGGAGGTATAGTGACACTTGGAGACTCCTGCCAGCTCATCCAAAGTTTTCAGCAATGCGCCACAGCTTTACCACTTAAATCCTCTATAGCATTTGAAGGCAGAGCATTTGCATACTATAAAATAAAAAAACACACAAAGGGTATTTGATGTTCCTCTTCTCCCCTTACCCCAGCCCCCTTGGTGCTCCTCGGGTGAGCATATACATATTGATTCTTTATGTCTTCTGCCCTATGTGTGTTCAAGTCCCCACAGTACTTGCCAGGGCATCCGTGGAAATGCTCCATGTTAGTGCACAGTGGATGATTCCTTCACTTTCAGCAGACAAAGCAGACGTGTTGTCACTGCTGGTAAAGGAGATCAGAAGTGCTGGTCATTGGGAACGGCTTAAGAAAACCTAGTGACTGGTTGTCGTCACAGTGATGTTAATAAAGGATTCGTGCCGTTGCTGACGGTCTTAACCTCAGGTGTGTTTTTAAAATTAAAATTGAAGTGTTTTTTTTTTTTTGAGAATTTCATTTATGCATATTGTATTTACATAATTTCCACCTCTCCCTGTCTTCACCCCAACTCCTCCATGTCTCCCTTTTCCCTTCCAAACTCATGACCTCTTCTTATTTAATTGTTGTTGCATATGGAGGTACATGTGTCTATAAATGCAGCCTGCTGAGTCCCTTTAGTGTTGTTCATATGTGTAAGTGGTTAGGGCTGACTGCTTGGGATCGGATGACCTATGAAGGACGCATCCCTAGAGATGGACCCTTCTTCCTATTTTAGCAGCTATTAATTGCCTGCAGCTCTTCCTCTGGGGTAGGGCCTTAGGAGATTTCCCCCATCTATGCTGGAATATCTACAGATGCTATCACTGTTCAGGTCTTGTTTAGGCAGCCATGTTGTTGAGGTCTCACGGGTGCAGCTTCTCTGCCATACATAGAGGATGCTCTCTTGTGGCAGATGCCCTGCCCTCTGGCTCTTACAGTCTTCCCACCCTCTCGTCTACAGTGTTCCCTGAGCTGTGAGAGTAGAGATTGTGTTGATCTTATATCAATGGGAGCTGGGCACTCCACAGTCAGCTGTTCTCTGTGTTGTGATCGGCTGTAGATCTCTGTAATGGTCTCTAGCTGCCGCGAAAAGAAGCATCTTTAATGAGGGGCGAGAGCTGCCTTCACCTGTGGACATAAGGTTAGGTATTTAGAAAGCAGTTAGAGGCTGTGCTGGTTTAGGAAAGCCACAGTAGCTGTTCCTCCTCTAAGGTCTATGATCTCTCCAGCCTGGGTAGTTGGCTAGGTTTTTAGCACAAAGCATGATGTCTATGCTATTGGACAGACCTTCAGTCCAATTAGACAACTGCCGTTACTTTCATGATCTAAGTGCCTCTGTTGTACTCCTGGGGGTATCTTGCTGGGCTGGCCATCGTGTGGTTCATGGGCTGTGGGCAGGCAGCAATGTTGAGTGTTTCTCTCCATTGGCTGATGCATAGCCCCTATGGATACTATGTCCTTGGGGAGGAGGCTCCCAGGTAGTTAGGTGCAGCTCGATTCCTCCAACTGCTATGTACGTAGTGTGTAGAGTCTTCGGCAATATGGCCTTATCTTCAAGTTCTGGGGAAAATCAAGGGCAATGGGAATATCATATATTATTTTGGGAGTCTCTGGCTCCCCTGACGACTTAAGGAGAGGTTTCTGCTGCCTGGCCGTGGGGTTTTTGCTGGATAGTCTATGGCTCTTGGGGAGAGAGAATTAGCACCCCAAATGTGTAACTTCATTCATACTCTCTGTCTATTTATCTGTTTCTGTATATACATATATATTATATGTGTACTTTAAGTAAATATAAAATAATATTTCACTATGCCTTAAAAAACAAGCTTAATGCTATTTATTCTCCTTCTTCCTTTTCCCTCTGTAGTGCTCCCCTCTCCCCGCCTCAGTTAAACTCCTTTCCATTTTCCCCATTTCCTCTCTCATAGCACTGGGGTAGCTCCGCAGTCCTAAGTCATAGCACCTCTGTCTACCTGAAGACCCTGTCCCTTTGTCCCCTCAGTAACACAGTGTGTTCCTTCTCATCTGTAAACACACTTGGCCTGGAGAGATGGCTCAGCTGTTAAAGGGTAGGCTCACAACCACAAATATAAACACATTCAATACAGCTGGAGGACCACTCCTTGGGTGACACCATGGTCCTTTAAATTGACAAGTAGCACCTACTATTCTGCACGGCCTAGTGTTAATCCTTGCACACACAGGGCACATGTGTACATGCGCGGGGGCACACAAACACACACACACACACACACACACACACACACACACACACACTCTTACTTCTGGTCAGTACATGGCGTTTATTGGGATGTGGGGTTCATTTGAACTCTGTCTCTTATGTTTCTGTACTGCTTTTTTTTTTTTTTTTCACCCTAGAGAATTGTCAGAAATGTCTCACCCTGCCTGAGAGATGTGAAAAGAAATACAAGTAGCACCCAGGTGCCTCCTTTCCCCTCTCTACTATGGCCGATGGGTTCTATCTAGGACTGAACTTGAGCTTCTTATGAGTGGGAAGTGAGCAAAACAAAGCATGCTGGAGGCCTAGGCCTTTCCACTTAGCAGTGGATGCTCGGGAGGTGTTTGCAGAATGGTGTGGAAAAACAAATCCTGCTCGACACATATTTAGGTTCCCTGTTCAGAACCATGCCAGGACACGTTGGGTGGAGTTTCTTTATATCATCAGGGTGTTGGTGTTCATTTCCCTTAAAACTTTCTCTCCCTCACTTTTGCTATGAGCTTTTGTGTTTGTTGAGTCATGTCAAGTCTGGTCAGCAGGCATGGCACCAAGCTTCCTGCTATGCATAGTTCACCGGTGTGATTGAGAGGCTGCAGGAAGAGCTCAGAGTTGGGCTTGCTCAGTCCTGGCCATGCACAGGTGGCCCATGTGCCCTGGGTACGGGCATGCACCCTCTTCCTCAGCGTGGCTCCACTACCTACATCTACCTCTCTTTCCACAGAGCTGCCACACACTCCACCTGATTCCGCAGGCTCTTTCTATTTCTCTGACTCCTGCGATGGCCCCTGTCCCCCAGCATTCCTGGATCCTCTGTTATATGGTCAGTGTCATATAACACTTGTCTGTGTAGATTCTATATGTGGCACTGAGATTCTATATGTGGCTCTAAGATGTCACACGGGGAACCAGTTTCAGAGGAAAAGCAGTGAATAAAACCAGGCACAGCCTGCCGTTGCCTCCCAAACTTCCACTGAAGAAGTTGGGCATCTCTCTGGGTGAGAGTGGCTGGGCATGGTGCTGCTGGGTGCAGTGGGGAGGGTTAAAGATGGTTGCAGGTCTTTCTGCCTTCAAGCAGGCCAGGGGCCCAGCATCTTAGCTGTCATACAAGTCAGCCTTATCATGTTGTCTGGTTGCTGTTGCTGCCAACCTCCCCGCCCCCCCCCGCCACCTTAAAGACTAAAGTACAGTTACCTGAGGACTGCGTAGGCCCAGACACCCTTGCCTACCTCCTTGCTCATTAGCATGTTCCTTCCAAGAAACACATAGCTCTTGTCCCATGGTAAGATAAGAGGCTGGGCCAAGAAGGCAGCTGCAAACTTTCTTAGCTTAAATGTACTGAGTGAGGCACAGGGGCAGTTGCTTGGATATCAAACCCTTCTGGGTTTTGCTAAGAAAAGAAGCAAGCTCACAAGCCAGAGATTTCTTAACTCTGAAGCTCAGGGAAGAAGAGTTATTATTTATTTACTTACTTACTTTATTTACTGGCTTTTCAAAAAAGGGATTTTTGTTTGTTTGTTTTTCTGTGTAGCCTTGGCTGTCCTGGATTCGGTTTGCACAACAGGCTGGTCTGGAACTCCCATCATTCCGCCTGCCTCTGCCCCCCCCTGCACCCCCTCACCCCCTCCACCCCCCCCACACACCCCCCACCCCTGAGTGTGAGGATTAAAGGTGTGTGCCACCATGCCCTGGTTATGGGAAGAAGGTTTATAATGGTGGTCTCCATCCCTTTTATCGCTAGAACAGTCCTGGCAGCTTCTAAAAAACTGCCCATTTCTGGAGATTGGAGAGATGGTTCAGTGGATAAGAACACTTATTGCCCTTGAGAAGGACCCAAGATCAGTTCCCGGGACCCACATGGCAGTTCACAGCAGCCTGTTGCTTTAGCTCTTAGGGGCCTGTTGTCCTCTTTTGACCTCTCAGGGATACACACATACTTAAAATGGGCATGCATGCACGTGCACACACACAGACACACACACACACGCACACACATACACACACAAATACGCATTTCCTCTGCCTTCACCCAGAGGTCCTTAATTCAAAGGGCACTGCAGAGCTAGGGCTTCTGTGTGGTTTAGAAGCATTTGGGGATGGTTCTGTTGCCTAGCCAGAGTGAGAACCACCAGTGTAGAAGTGTTGAGAAATAGAAGAGGAGAAAAGATGCCAACCTCAGCAGGGAACTTGCTCTGCTTGTCATACAGGGGACAGTAGAAGACATGTCCTGATTTTAATGTGCAGAAGAAGCACTGTCTGGAAACACACTGCAGGATTTTAAAAGCTTAGCTGCTCAAAAAAAAAAAAAAAAAAAAAAAAAAGTATATATCCATGTTCGTTATAGCCCTAAAGAAGACACAACTCAAGTTTCCATCAACAGAGAAACAAATGGAATGTTGTTCCACCTTAGAGGGAGTGGCATGCTGGCCCGTGCTGCCATGGGGGCGAATTTGAGAAAATGTTGAGTGAAATAAGCCAGTCACAAAAGGAGAGAAATGACTTCAAGTGCACAAATTCCTAGAAGAGGCAAAGTCCTGGTGACAAAAAGTCAAGTGGAACCTGTCAGGGACTGGGGCGAGGGCAATGTGGAATTGGGAGCAGGGGTCTCCCTCAGGGTTTTCCACAGCAGGTGGCGATGAGAGTGGGCAGCAACGTGGAATGCACACTTAAGAGCGAGTGTGCTGGTAGGTTTTACGCCATGTGCACATTGGTACGATTGCTATTAATGTCAGATTACTAAGAATGATCTTAGAAAATTATGGATAAGGACATTTAAAACCACTTCTTAGCATTGAGGTGTGCCTTTTTTACCTGTGTGTGTCGAAGCGCACACTTCAGGCCTTGCTGTCTCTGAGTCAGAGGCTGGGTTTTCACTTGGACTCACTTTGCTCTCACACTTGCTTCTCGCAGACTTTGTTGCATTAGGGGAGGGCGTGTGAGGTGATTTTGGGGGGGGAGGGTCTTGCTTTCTGCATTTGCATTAGATATTAGGGACCCAGGTTCCCTCCTCCAACCTGGCCTGTCCCTTTTTGCCTCTCAATCAGCCTAGGTAGGTGACCTTCTGGAATGTGCAGCAAGCACTGGCAGAGAGCTTCCCTGGCCGCTTTCCTGTGGTGGATCATCAGTGACATTCCCAAAAGGCACAACCATATCCTGGACAGCATCCTTACCCCCCAATAGAGAGCAGCTCTATTGCAGACCCACTCCCCTTTTTCAAGGGTAGATTTCCAGCACTATGTATAAGATTACGGTCTGGGTTGGCTGGGGTAGGAAGGGGAGAGGGCTACCCCGCTTCACAGTGTCGTATTCTGGAAAGACCTCTTCTTATGCTGTACGCAGTGTGCCCCTGGGCAGAGGAGGCCTGTGGGCCTCAGGAGCATGAAGGAAAGTCTCAAGGCCAGCCTGTCTTTCTACCTGCCAAGTGAAAGGGCTGTCTGGCAGTGCTGGGGGTCGGGGGAGGGAGGATGGAACTAGACAACCTTATCCGAATATAATTCTATGCTTATTCCACTCTGGGAAGCAGCATCTAGTTACTGCAATACATGAAGTAGATTTAAGACTTGTTGTGTTAGAACAACAGAAAGAAAGAAAAAAAAAGTGTGTGTTGGTGTGAGTGGGGTTTCCGTGTCTAGTGCAGTTTTCTCAGAGCCTTCAGGTCATTCCGATGCATTTTCAGTCACTCAGCATCTGCTTGCCAGGGGACCACCGATCAGTGGCCGGCAGCCAGCCTGATCACCTGCACTCCCTCCCTCCCTCCCCCCATCCTTCACCCCCTCCTCTTTGTCTATATTCTAACCTGAAACTTTACCTTTTGGAGAAACAAGACACTGGATGCAACAGTGGGAAGCTGCAGATGTAAAATGGATATGAGACATTTGTTTGCTTGGTGTTTGGAAGCGAGGGGCTCAGTTGGAACCCATGCTTTGTAGATTCCTCAGAGCCGAGGAAGCCTCGAGGACTCTCTCTTCCCCAGACCACTACCTTATTGCTGGTCATCAAAATCCAGGTATGTCCTCGCTACCTCATCCCTTTCTGGGCTCCTGGGCTGTAGGCCGTGTAAGGAGCCTGCCAAGGTGCTTTACTTCCGCCTTGTCCCTTTTAACTCCTGGTTCCTTCTTGACTCCACTATTACTTTGTAGCAGGACGCCAAAGTTCTTCTGACTTCTCCCTTCATTTCACCACTCAGCGCTCTTGCTGAGGCAGAGGCCCACTGTATTGTTACCTCTCTCATGACTGTGGCAGGATACTCACAAAAGCAACTTATGGAAGCAAGGGTTTGTCTCAGGTCTCAGTTTGAAGTGATTCAGTAGGTCACAGCCCAGGAAACAAATGGAGGCAGGACCTGGTCCCCTTGAATCCATTCTCGGGAAGCAGAGAATTGAATATGTGAGGCTCAGCCCACTTCCTGTTTTTCCACTTTTTAATCCATCCAAGAGCCGCCTAGCTCACAAGATGGTGATGTCACATTCAGGGCAGATCTCTTACCTCAGTTACATTTTTCTAGAGACTTCCTCACAGACACACCTTGGGTATATCTCCTAGGCGACTCCAGATCAAGTCAGACTGACAGAAATGGTTACATCACACTTAAAAACAGGGCTCTAACTCCATCCTGGAGCTCTTTCTGATTTATCTGGCCAACTAGAAAATAATTATGGATTTTGGCCCATTAAACAAACAAACAAACAAAAAAACAACAACAACCCAGAACCAAGTGATGCTAAGCATATCTCCCTTAAGCTATAAGTAGAAATGTCCCAATCTATCCTGGGTCTGTTTGTTTGTTTGGCGAGCTGAAGACTGCCACCCTACAGCAGAGTAGAGACGAGCTCCTCCTTAAGTGGCTAGGCGGGCCTCTCCATTAGAATCCCTGAGAACTCGCACACATATACAAACTGTTGTATGTGAATAGGGTTTCCAGAGATTATTTCTAAGACCCTGAGAGGGGCGCACTGTTTGTGACTGGGGCCTGTTGACATGGTGAAGGAGAGCCAGAGAGCTGTCCTTGCAGAGCATTCTCTGACCTTGAGTGAGCTCCCATATGCTGTGGCTGTCATGAGAATCTAAAAGGATAAATGTGCTGAACAGTGGACAGAAAGGGCTCTGCTTCTCAGGCATTAAATATAGTGTCCTACTGTATCCTGTGCTCAGAGGCTAAGATGGGGGAGTGGACCAGACTCCAAGGACCCAGAACACTGGGCTGGGCTCCCAGGACCACTGGGAAAATATCTATTTGCAGTTAGATATGCTGGACTCCTGGTAACTGTTGGTTTCCTTATATCTGTAAGAGTAAGGACAAGACATTGCTGAGAGTGTTGTGGATTCTGTGTGACAATGCATGTGCTATACCAGGTGGAGTGCTGGCATAGCATGGGCAGTTGGCACAGGCTCCTCTCTGCTTGTTGTGGGACTACAGGTGTGCAGCAGCCGGTGCATGCAAACGCCTATTCTGTCAGACTTACAAGTTTAATTTTTTTGTGTCTTTTTCCCCCGGGTGACATTTTAATTTATAAATTTGCATCATTTTTGGTGGACAAATAAATAATCCATATATTTTTATCTTTTTAATGTATGCCAGTTCTTATAGTCCTGAGAAGTAGCTATGCTGCCTATTCATAGTTGATTCAACAGACAAATCATTTTTTTCATATACAAATAACTGAGAGGATGTGCTTAGCAGTTCGCAAATATGTTGTGGTTTTTTTTTTCCCATTCAAGTTGTCTATTCTTCTTGAGGTCCCTTTCTACAGGACACGGCTTACTTGTTGGTGTATAATGATAGCAGTGTGAAGTTTGGTGATGTTCTGCCAGATTACTGGTATAGGGAAGGCAGGTAGAGGCTGATGGGGATCCCGATTGGTGTAGGCTCCCCACTATTTAGTGTTGTCTTTCCCACTTGTTCCTGAAGGTGGTCAGCAATGTGTTTTAGAGAAGACTTAGCTTTAATATTATGCTTGTGAGGGCACTACTGAAATGAGTCCCTTGTTTCTGTGCATCCATCCGTCGTCCATCCTTCCATCCATCCATCTGTCCATCCATTTGGCCATCTGTCTGTCCGTCCATTCATCCATCCATCCATCCATCCATCCATCCATCCATCCATCCAAATATCCATCCATCCATTCATTTAACAAGTGTTGATCATCCATCCATCCATGTATCCATTTAACAAGGGTTGACCAGGGAGGCTGTGGACTGTGTTTCTTGGTCACAGAGCAGTGATCAGGGCTGTATAGTCTCTTTCTGCCTGGGGAGGAAGGCAGAAAATAGAGATCTAGGCATAAGTGAATAAGAAATCTTGATGTCTTGACAAGTGGTAGGATAACATGGTAACTTAAGTTGCTGGCTAGGAAAGACTCTTCCAGGATTTGGAAGACAAGAAGGAACTAATCTTTCAAAAAGAGAGGAAAGAGCTTTCTGAGTGAAGGAAGAGAAAGTACAGAGGCCCAGAGATAGCCATGATGTATGTCAGAAAGAGAGAAAAGAATCAGCTGGAAGGAGGAACGACTCCTAATGTCTCTACGACAGCAAGATAACTGTGGTGACAGTGGTTCGCTGAATGCTCTAAATGGCCAGTGAAGAGCAGAGTACCTAAGGTGATAGGTACAGCTGTCCCCTGACTTGACCATCGCGCACTGTACATATGTGTTGAGCTATCACACGGATTCCACATAAGTACAATTACTGTGCCAATTAAAAATAAAAAATGTCTAACAAAGAAAGGGGAGGCAAGACTGGTAGATGTCCCGGTGAGTGGAGAGGGTGACAGGTGAGCCATGCTGAACGGTAGGTAGAGGGGGAAGCATGACAGGTAGGGTACTGGCATGGTTACTGCTGCTTCCTTCTGTGAAAGATCATTCTGCCTGTGGATTAGGAGATGGGCTTGGCAGGGGCTACAAGCCATATGGGAGGCCAGCTGCTTGGGAGACATAGAGGCTGGCTCGAACCGCCAGCAGTGGGTGTGGGATGGATGGACGTGGACATAGCTTTTCCATTATGTGAAAGAGGCCCGTGCTCTGGAGGGCACTTGCCAAGGCATGCTGGTCTGTGATGCTTCTGAAGGCCTCTGGGTGCTGGGCAGTATGGCGTCAGGCCCAGGATGAGTGCTACTGATGGGAGTATGGATGAAGGCATTGTGAGTTGGACGCACCCCCGGTTGATGGCAATGTAAGTAGCTTACATTTTAGGGTGGCTTGACAACACATACAGAAGTGTGAACAATGTTCCTTCCATTTGGTTCAACGATTCTGTAAGATGTTATCCTATGAAAACAGTCAGAGGGGTTGAACTGAGAAGAGGAAGGGGAGAGATGGTGTAATTATATATATATATTTTTTTCATCCATTTTTTTTATTAATTTATTCTTGCTACATCTCTATGGTTATCCCATCCCTTGTATCCTCCCATTCTCCCCTCCCTCCCATTTTCCCCTTATTCCCCTCCCCTATGACTGTCCCTCAGAGGGATTACCTCCCTCTGTATATGCTCATAGGGTATCAAGTCTCTTCTCGGTGACCTGCTGTCCTTCCTCTGAGTGCCACCAGGTCTCCCACACCAGGGAACATAGTCCAATGTGAGGCACCAAAGTACATGAGAAAGTCAAATCTCTCTCTCCACTCAAGTGTGGATTTTTTATTTTATTTTTTTAAAAGAAAAAAAAAATGGAATTTCTCTCCTGGAAAGCAAAAACAAAACCAGACAACCACCCATCAGACAGACCTGAAACTTCACTTTACTGGGATATTTTGGAAGGCTTAGCCATAATGGTGTCGTACTTGGAACAATTTAAATTTTCTCTTGTATTTGTTAGTCCTTTGGGAATTGACTAACTTAGGATATATCCACATGTAGCAATGCTACATCTCTTTCAAATGGTGATGTGGAGCGATTTTAGTGGCATAGGAAGATGTTCAATTGGATTGCTAAATAAAACAGTAGATTATAGAATGTTAACTAATATGACCTTAAATTTAGGACATATGTGGGTGCAGATGAGAGACATAATATTTTAGAGAGTCCAGAGGGTATATGCTGGAGTTCAAGAAGTGAAAGGACAGATTACTTTATATTCAATTCCACTGAATTCCTATAAAAAACATTTGAAATAAAGTGAAAAAAGAAGAGGAGGGCAGAAAGATGAGTCTGTGGTTAGGAGCCCTGACTGCTCTTCCAGAGAAGCAGGGTTTGAACTTAATATCCACACAGTGGCTCACAGCCCTTTGTAACTCTAGTTCTGAGGCTTCCAGCGCTCTGTCTTGTCCTCCATAGGCACAAGGCACACATACCATGCACAAACATATAGCTAGAAAAAAACATCAATACACATTTTTAAAAGTAGAAAAGGGTATTATATTTTGAACATTGTGATGGGTCCTTTCTACACCTGAAGGCGAATCTGAATGGAGGAGCCTCCGTGGGCTGTTGCTGGGCTGTGGCTCACAGAGACCTGCACAGAGGTGAAGCAGAGACGGGTGCTGACAGCTGAGGAAGAGCGAGGGATCAGGCACTCTTAGGTATCTCTAACTCCAGTCAGATGTACAGAGAAGTATTTGGAAGTCTAAAGAAAGGAGAGCGCGTCTCTGAGAAACCAGGGAACGAGAAATTCAAGGCGGGACTTACGTGGTTTCCCTTGGCAAGTGTGGATGGGTAAGACCACTTCTCTGGCACTGCCATTTGGCTTACAGATTGGCACCCCCTGCTTCCTGGTTGACTTCTTAGGTCTCACTTTCTGTGGCCCTGTCTGGTTTCCTGTCTGTGGTTCTGCTTCTTCAGTGTTCCCAAACTGCAAGCTCAGAAAGGCCTCTTTTATCATAGTAAACATGGCAGTTACAAGTATTCTCTGGGAGAGTAGGATTCCAAGCTCTCCGAGTGAGGTGCATGCCTGTGTCTATATTCTAAGTCTAATGCACCCAACAAAGAACCTAAGCATCATTACCCAACATTCTCTAAGACTGAAGCTCAGAACATGTCATGCTCCTTTCTGCATGGGCCTTCACTCCCCCAGCCCTCAGTGTGCTTGTCTTCTCAGGGTGGACAAGAGACGGTAAGCCCCATTATTCTTCATTGTCAAAGAGAGGATGGGCTGATGACCCTCTGCCTTGTGCTTAAAGGCTTCGTTAAACTGAGTTCCTATGTTGCTCCACCTTGACATCTTGGGCGCTTGTATAGTTTTCCCATTTTTGGAATAAGCAAGGACAGCTTGGCCTCATTCCTAATAAGCATTCAGCGCAGACCTTGGGATAGTTAAATTATAAAGTGCCTTGGGGTGCAGAAATGGGGGGTCTCATGTCAACGCTGCCCTGCCATCGCCAGTGTTGTCATGAGGGGGTGAAAAGATAATGTTTGCTCATTGCAAAGTGGCTTCCTGATGTTGGGCTGAAAGCACTAGAATGCACTAGAACCAGCGGTAAGGGCTGTTTTTCTTCTAGTGCAATTTATAAAATACCTTTTATCACACCCAAATTTTTGCAGGACGGGAGACCTTGACTGTCTGGGGCTATGGCTTTGGGGAGCGAATGAATAAACATTAGCTTTCTAGAGTGAGGAGCACGAGGCTGTCAAGGCAGCGTTTCTGTTTTGCTTTCTGGTCTCCTGTGCATCACTTCACCTCTTCTCCTTTGTTTCTCCATTTGTGAGACACTGCTCACTTGGCAAGGATGTCTTCAACACGAATAAGATAATGCGTGGAGCCCTTTCACCTGCTGCATCATTACAAAGCATTTGTTCAGCACTTACATGTGTTACCCCGGGAGAATGGTAAAGCCTGGGATACACGCTTTGCCTACAGTACTACACTCTAATGCCTTCTTTTAAAGGCAGCAACTAAGGAAGCAATGAGAAGTCACTCAAATGTTATGTTACATGCTCCACAAAAGCTGTCAGCATAAATTATTAACCTGAACTCGCACTGAAAGGGATTTGCTCTCGTCAGAGAGTGCACAGAGAAATTGACTAGGAAGTTTTCCTGTGTCCAGGACTAAGACTTATGGGGACCTTGTTCATGTAAATGGGACTTGAGCAAGAGATCCCAGTGGAGGAGGGGGGAAGGGGAGAGCCTTTTGGAGAATTTGCCGGGGTTCCTGGTGTTTTGGCTTCTGTCACTGCCTTAATCATCTCAACTTCAGCTCAGACTCAGGCTTAAGACTCGCTCTGACTCCTCCGTGAAATAGCAGGCGGCAGGCTTACTGGTCTTTATGGAGCTGCAGGACTTCTTGAGAGCAAGATCCAAATCAAGCTGGATGAAACCCTAGCGAATGGGAAGACGCCAGGGCACCCACAGAGCTGCTGGCATGGCTTTCTCATCAGCAAGACACTTGAAAGTGGAGCCCCAGAGAGAAATCGGGGTAATAACTTAAAGAGGAAAGATTCCCCTTGGCTCACGATTTGGGCTATTTCAGTCCTAGTTAGTTGGCCCCTATTGCTTTGGACTTGTGGTAGACTTGGCAGGAGCATATGGTGGAAGAAGACTCCTACCTCATGGCTAGGAGCCAAAGAGAGGACCAGACCAGCATCCTACAGTCCTCTTTATGGACCATATGCTTACTGATCTGACCTCCACACGTAACTCGCCTCTTATAACATTCCCCCCCCCCAAAAAAAAAACCCACAAGAAAACAAAAAAAACTCTTGTATGACAGTGTCAAACTTGGGAACCTATCTAGTGACAGGGAGCATTTCTCATAATCAGGTGGCTCAACCATAGGCTTGGCAATCAGAGACCCAAGTTGGAATCCCAGCTTCACTTTTTCAAACTTTGGGCATGTTACTTCACCTTCCTGGGTCTGCAAAATGATGGTAATGATGCCATCCTGTGAGGTGGAGCACCACCACGGGGAGCACCACCACCATGGGGAGTACCACCACCACGGGGAGTACCACCACCACGGGAAGTACCACCACGGGGACCACCACCATGGGGACCACCACCACCACCACCACAGGGAGCACCACCACCACCACCACCACAGGGAGTACCACCACCACCATAGGGAGTACCACTACCACGGGGAGTACCACCACCACGGGGAGTACCACCACCACGGGGAGCATCACCACCATGGGGAGCATCACCACAAGGAAGGGGTGCACACGCTTAGCTCATGGTGAGCCACTGTAGTCCTGCTCTCTCTTTCCCTCTTAAAGAGCCCAAAGAGCCTCTTCATAGAACCTCGTGATAGAGGCCAGCGGGCAACATGTGGATGAGACATCCTACTGGTGGCTTTGTCATTTGTTTCACTTCTGTGTAACAATACATGTTAACTGTCAGTTTGGTTTTGGCATGACATACAGGTTGATGCTCAGGCTGAGCATCCTAATCCAATACTTGAGATCTGAAAGGTTTTGAGTGCATCACGATGCCACACATGGAAAATTGTGGTAAAAATCTAATTTAGATGCCCTAAAATATTGAGTAAAATGACTTTCAGGTTATACGTATATGAGAAAATGAACAAATTTCACGTTTTGTCTTGGATCCCAAGGAATAAGTCTATGTTCCAAAACACCCAGTCTTGAACATTTCAAGTGAGGCATTACCACCTGCCCAATGAGGCCGATGCATTGCCTATTGTGCTAAAGAGCACCTTAAACAAACGGTACTGTACTTTATTGACTGTTGACTCTAAGGCATCTGCCACCCCACATTTTCATTTATATAGCACCACGATACCTTTTCTAATGGATGTTAAGGTAGAGTATAAGTGACAGAATTTTTTTTTCTTTCTTAATGGTTTTAAAAATAATAGGTATATCTTACAGCCCGTGAACCTCGCTCATTCTTTGCACTATGTCACCTGCCCACTGTCCATGTAGCACACTGACATCTGGATAAAGGAACAGTAAAGGAACAGTAAAGGAAGTCTTTGGAAAACATTTACACAAGGAACAAAAGACCCTTAAGATTGCATTTTGGTGTTAGATTTCAAGTGGCTCTTTTTCTCCCCTGGTCCCAAGATGCCTTTGCAAACCTTATACAGGAGACTCCCCATCAAAGTATTCATGTTGGGTATCTATCTATCTATCTATCTATCTATCTATCTATCTATCTATCTATCTATCTATCTTATCTATCTACTATCTATCTATCTACTATCTATCTATCTTATCTATCTATCTATCTATCTATCTATCTATCTATCTATCTATCTTCTATCTACTCATTTGTTGTTTTGAGACACGGTCTTGCTATGTAGTCCTGGTTGGCCTGGAACTTGCTGTGTAGATTAGGCCAGCTGTGGACTCACAAAGATGCACCTACCTCGCCTTCTTGAGAGCTAGGATTAAAGGCATGTACCCATTCCCAGCCTATGATGGGTTTTCTTACAAACAGCAATTCAATGCTGACTATATCTCAGGTGCCATGTTAATCACTTGCAGTATATAAACAGTTAACCCCCTAACTCCATGAAGTAGATAGTAGGTTATTTTACTTATGAGGAAACCTAGGTTTGGGAGTTTTGCCCTGACCTTGAACTCAAAGCTATTCTGACCCAGCTTCTGGGATCTGAACTGCTCCACCCAGTTGGTTCATTCCCAGCTCAAGTTGGCAGAATGACTCTTGAAATATCAAATACCACAACAACATGGAGTTAGAGCTGACCAGGAGCCTAGCTCACAAAGGGTAGGTTCTATATTTTAGAAGAATGGAAAAGAAGACCCAGACCTTATGCTGAGCCTCTGGGTCAGTTTTCCCCCTTTCCTGTCCCTACAGCTGCCTCCTTCTACCTTTTCCTCCTGGCAGTGTATCTGCATGGCCCCTTGGGTACAGGCGACTATGGCTGATCCACTTTGCCCATCTGTGATTTTCATTCCCTTAAGACTTGAATCAGATCTGCCCTAGTTGCCAGGAAAGAGGGGAATGTGCTTGATGGTCTTTTAGCTCAGATGGGGGAAGTCAGCTTTTCCAGCAGGGAAGGAGGTATTAGTTACACACGAAGAACTGTTCTCCATGTTTTTATGTTCTGAGGGGCTTCTTTGATTTGGTAGCAATATGTTAAGTGTTTTCCAAATATGACTTTTAAATTTTCTACATCTGCCAAACAACTCCCCTGATTGGGCGATTCTGGGTGCCATTTCTTCCCCAGGCCCTAGACTCTATGCCATCTCTGTATTGCCATATAGTGAGTTGCTGGATAGAGAAACACCAGGGCCAGTGACACATATCACATACACGTCTGCACGCACTAGTTCTCCCTTCTAGCTCTCTGTAGAAAGCCAGTCAAAATTTAAAATATGAAATAGAAAACTATGGAAAACAAGTAAATAATTCACAAGCTCTAACTTCCATGGCATTCTGAGAGACATGGCACAATTTTACGCTTGATGTTTCATCCTCTTCCTGTCTGGGCTGTGACGCGTCCTCCCTCTATACGCGGCACCTGCCTGTTAGTCAGTGGCCATCCTGATCACAAAGCAGCTGTCCTGACATTGTGTGGATCGTGCTTAAAACACCTCATTCATCGGCTCCAAAGTGGAGGCTGCTGATGTAGGCGATGTTATTTCAGTGTATTGTTATAACGCTTCTGTGGTTACTGCTAGCGTCTTTGCTGTGCCTTCTCTGTAAATGTTCTTATGGGAAAGTCAAATCTGTAGAGTTCAGTACTGTGAAAGTTTTCTGATAACCTCTAAATGTCTTGGAATATATGTTCTATGATAAGGGAGACTGTTCTATGCCTTTGTGGCTATATGTATCTTCGTATCTCTTATCTGCCTGTTGATGGATAACTTAGCCCCTGGAGATACAGTCGACTCGCAAGGACATGACTTGGGATTAGCCAGCCTGTTAGTGTGGACAGCAAGTGTCTAGGTCAGTGCTATGTTACAAGGAATATAAGAACCGAGATGGTCCAGTGATTGGAAGGGAAGTTCAGGACATGCTCTCCTGAAGAACACACTCAACTTATCTTTTCCTTACAGGCTTACTTGTCAAGTAGCCTCAATTCCAAGTTTTAGCTTTTTTTTTTTTGTCTTATAATGTGGAATAGTATCTTTTTTTCATAGCCTCATTGAGAAGATTCATTGTGCATTCAGAGTGCAGTGTTCCTTACTTCGCCTGTGTAGTAACATGTACATGTGTGCTTATGTGTGTGGACAACATTTTTATTGTCTTCTTTGGATGTCATAGATAGAACAGCAGAACAGTCCCAAATTCCTGCACAGGAGACTTGGGTTCCAGTGGAGAGAGACAGTAAGTAAGTTCACAGATAATAAGGCAGTTTGTTGGGTGGGATCAACGCTATGTAAGGAAGCAAGCAGGGGAATGTAGGTTGTGGCTGGGAATTTTCATTTCAATAAAATGGCAAGGGAAAGATACCCAGTGGGATGTTGAGTGAGCATTGGCAGAGGCCTGTGGGATCCAGAGGTCTGGTAGGTGGATACCGAGGGAATTTATTGCAGGCAGAGAGAACTTTGAGAGCAGATTCTAGAGTTAACGTTCCTAGTGTGATGTGGACATGGCAGGGAGGAAGCATGGCAGGAGTGGGCAGAGCAGGGGTAGGAAGCAAAGCCGCATGGAGCACTGAGAGGGCCTTGCTATCCCATCAGTTCTCTTTTGAAACAAGATAGGAGCTATTGGAAAACTGGAGCTGAGGAGTGAGTGGTATAGCCTACTGAGTTATGAGAAAAGTCACATGGGGGTGGTATGTGTGTGTGTATGTCTGTATCTGTGTCTATGTGTGTCTGTGTGTGTGCGCACACAATAGTTCAGAGAACTCTTAAGGTAAGATGAGGAAATGAAATGTAATCATCTTTGGTGTCAAGGCCAAAGGTAAATGGCCAGTAGGAGGAAGAAGAGGTTGGAGAAATATGGTTTGCATTGTGGGTTTGGCTCTTCCTTGTCCCTCTTCTGAATGGTTTCCCATTATTGTGGGCTTGGAACATTGCACAGGAAGTGAGGGGCTATTGGGTTATTTTATAGCCCAGGTCCCACATCCAGATTGTGGTTGAACCTAGGAAAGGCTTATTGCATTGGTGCATGGGAGAAACAAGAGTAGAGCCTGGGGCCTGGGACTGAAGATGTGCTGAGGACAAAGAGGGGGGCTTTTCCTCTGACTTATACTGTGGTACCACGGTGGTTCTCTGGGAGGTGTGCAACCAGGATCTGAAAGCTCCGTTACCATTAGTGAGAAGTCATGTGTGTGCCTGGCATAGTTCCTCTGGAAGAAC
>OU015745.1:24724465-24735698 GCA_907169655.1 Acomys percivali
TCTCTCTCTCTCTCTCTCTCTCTCTCTCTCTCTGTCTCTCTCTCTCTCTGTCTCTCTCTCTCTGTCTCTCTCTCTCTCTCTGTCTCTGTCTCTCTCTCTCTCTCTCTCTCTCTCTCTGTGTGTGTGTGTGTGTGTGTGTGTGTGTGTGTGTGTTTGTTTCCCACTGTTGATCACAAAGCTACAAGATGTTTACCCAAGACAAGAAAAGATTACTCTTATGCAGTGCTTTTCTGTGCTAGGCATTGCACTTGATTTGTGTTGATCGCATCAGTCTTTGGAACAAGCCTATAAGGTGAGTATATTTTTAATCCCCATTTTTCAGGGAAACAGGACAGAGCCTAAGGACCTTCCTTGCCCCAGAAGTTCACTGCTCTTAAGTGGTGAGGCTATACTATTTATTTATTTTTTAACATATTCCTCTTTCATAGAATACATCCAGAACATAGCCTCCACTTTCTCTCTCTCTTCCTCATGATCCCTACCCCTCCCTCCTCTCTCCCCCAGATCCTCCATTTCCCTTTAGAAAATAACAGACCTCCCAGTGATTAACTGAACATGGCATAACAATATGCAGTAAGGTAAGGGCTAGGCATATCAAGGCTGGACAAAGCAACCCAGTAGGAGGGAAAAGGTCCCAAGAGCAGGCAAAAGAATCAGAGACAACCCCATACCCACAACCGGTCCTGTCTGCAAGATGTACTGGGGCAATGGTTGCTCAAAGTTTGTGGTACTGGCCAATCAATGACTGGTCTAACTTGAGGGCCTTACCCTGAGAAGGGAGCCCACACCTGACACTGCCTAGATGGTCAGGAGCCAGAAGCTAGATGGCTCAGAGACCTAGGGTAGAACCAAACATGGTTGACATCATCAACAACAAAATGTCAATGAAATGATTGCTAATTTTATTCTGCTATACTCATAGGATGGGTACCTAGTCCATTTGTCATCAGAAAGGCTTCCTCTAGCAGTGATGGAAGCAGATACAGAGGCCCAGATCCAAACATTAGGTGGAGCTCAGGGAACCATAGAAGAGGGGGAGAAAGGATTGTCGGAGCCAGAGGGGTCAAGTGGGGGAGCTATTATTCAGTCTTAGGTGTCTGACTCAGAAGATTTATCTCCTTTTCCTTTGTCAAACTTGGAGCTTTTTCTTATTTGCTGCATGGATTTTTGTAAGGGAGCCTCTGGACTAATATATTTGAATAAGCACAAAGTTTTATGTGGTCAGAACAATGAAGAAAACTGGCCTAAAAGTTCTTCCGCATATCCAGTAGGATTCCTGTAGGCAGATGGCCATTTCCACTTCTTGTTTTATGTTGTTACTTATGGATGTACAGGTCACCATGCCCTTTCCAAGGGGTGGAAACTCATTTATACAGAGTCATATGCATTCAATTGTTGATATTCACCACAATCTCTAAGCCAATGCTTTTAACATACTAGATGCCTACTAACATGCAATTATTTCTGAAGCTGGAAGGGTGTGTTTGGCAACCAGTTTTTTGGTTTTGGTTTTGTTTTTTCTTTTACCAAAAGCTGGTTTTATTGAAAACAATAAAATGAAACATTTTAAAGCTGGGAATTTTATGAGTTATAGAGTTGAATGATGCCTTTGTGATTTTCAAAATGTTTTACATAGTTCATCTTGTTTCATCTTTCAGCCAATCCTCATGAAAGGGCAGAACCCACATTGTTCTCCAACTTAATTATGAGAAAACTGAGTTCAAAGTCAACAGTGAGCCGCCCAAAGCCACAATAGAGTCTTACTTTGGGTTCTGATGTGAAGTTAGAGCAGACACCAGAACTTCACCTGATTTCTTTCACTCTTGCTGGGTGCAGAGCTTGATCCTGGGCTCTGAGAATACTCACTCTTCCTTTCGATAACATGCAAACTGTTTTGCATGGTGGTGCTTTGGAACATGGACTCCTCAATCAAGACTTTTCCAGTTTATTGACTATGTCAATAACTGCACTGTTCAGTCGACCCGGGGTTTGTTGTTATTGTTGTTTTGTTTTGTTTTTTAATTTTGAAGTGATTTTAAATGGCGTGAAGATTATAAAAGAGTTCAGAGTTCCCTACATCTCATCTTCAGCCTATGTCCTATAAGATCAGTATCTAGCAGAACCATATTAAAATGATTAAAACCAAGCTATTGATTGTGGCTTACAAGTCTCCTGTGTGAGTTCTCTAGTGTTAGCAGTTGCGTTGGTGCATGGGAGAAACAAGAGTAGAGCCTGGGGCCTTATGACTGTCCTTGTTTTCATCCAGGATCCAGCTCAGGACCTCACATTGCTGTTAGTCATTACTTCTTGCTTCCCTTTCTTTCCTGGTCACCTCCCACTGGGGCCAAGACTCTCTTCCTTTCTTTTTATGATCTTGACTTTTGGAGATTGCAGATCCATTACCTTGTTTGTCGGTTTGTTTGTTTGTTTGTTTGTTTCTTCTAATAGACCGAGGATGTACATCTTTTACATACTGAGCATGTAGTTCTGGGTATTACAGAGGCGATGTGCCCTTCACAGTGTGTTCTTGAAGTGGGAAAATGATGCCTTTGTATCCGCTGTTGCTCTTTATCAGTGGCTGCTGGTATCCGATGTCTTCCTTCACTGTGACGCTGCTGTTTCTCATCTTCAGTGCACATTCCAGGGGAGAAAGCACGAGGCTTCAAAAACTATCCTGGCTCCTGTCAACGTTTTGCATATGATTTTAGAGTCCATCAGTGACTCTTGCCTGCAACAGCTGTGGTCTCTCTACTGCTGCCGAAGGAAGGGTTTTCTGTTGCCTCCTTTCCTTCTATGTTTCTGAATGAGTCTTCTGAGAGAGAGAGAACTGTTGCCGCCTTTCCATCTCTTTCTATTTGGTCAGCATTCATTTGTATCAATATCTTGATTATTTGTTTTGTGTTGGGGGATAATTCAATGATGCTGGTTCTGCTCAGTTTCTCATAGCTTTACCCAAGAGAGCTCTACACTGCACTTTGATACCCGACAATCCTTTTCTACTCTTGAAGCGTGAGTTCCTCCAGGCTCCTCATGTTTGGCCCACCTAGTCCTAGAATCTAATGCTTCCCCAGGGCATCCCAGCTCCTTTCTTTAGAGAGTGGTATTCTGTGCCCCTGTGCTTACCGCTCTGTAAGGACCTGCTTGCCTGTCAGTCCTTCCTTGAGGAGAGAAACACTGACCTGGGGGCCACTGGCTTTTTATCTTGTCAGGATCAGTAATAGTTTGTGACTCTTCTGTCTTGAGTCTCACTTACTTTACATTCTGCCCTGTCACCATTCACGAGTGGGTTCAAGTCCTGAAGCAGCCCTGTCCTTTGTCCATGCATTCCTATCTTTGCTGAGAGCAGGCTGTATGTGAGGGCTCCTGATGTGAGCCTTTTTTTACATCAGTGACTAAAGTTTCACCCCTCAATTTGTAATTCAGCCCCTTCTGTAAAATCCAGGCAATGCTGCTCCTTTTCTTGGTCACTGCGTATTTTGAGAAGTCACTTGAGATTATTTAGCATTCTACAACAGAGTCAGGGAGAGGAGACCCGGGTGGTTCCGATGTCAGGTTCAGGAGCTGTTAGAATGTGAGCCACAACACCCTAGGAGCTCCTGGAAACTTTTAGCTACAACTTGTTTCTGAAGTATGAGTTGACCTCTTTATGCCTCTTGCAAGAAGGCTAGAGATATATATTTTCACTTTGACTAGCCTTTGGGGTGTCTCTGCTCACACCAAGGAAGATGTGGAACGGAGGCTACTGGCAAGATAGGGCATGTGGTGCCAGGACAGGCCCCCTTGTCAGTGTCACCCTCTCCCATGGGGCTCCTCGACCCCAGGATGAGCTCTTCAGCAGCGGTGTGACCTCAGGGATCCCAGTCTGGCTCTAACCTACCCACTTCACATCTGAGTGGAGCTGGTTCAGATGGAAGGGAATTCTGAGTGATGTCAGTGAAGGTCATTTGCTTATGACTATCCTTGCTCCCCATCAGGTTTATTGTGGTGCTTTTCCTTGGTGGGCTAATGAGCATTGTCTTTAAATTTTTTTAGTATAAATGGATAGGAATTACTTTCCAAACTCAGAAAGGTGTGGCCCCCAAGGGCATCCCACTGGGGGAGCAATGCAGCCTTTTCAAATGGAGTGCTTGCCTAGAAGCTCCTGCTGCCTACTTTTCTTCCAGAGAAAGAGATGCTGAAAACATGTGCTGAGAGTGGTTCTCTCTTCCTGTCCCTTTCTGGTATCTGTTAAATTATATCTTCTGTGTCATCGAGCAAATGTGTTCTCAGCATGCAAAAACCCACACAAGATGCTGCCACTCATGGCTTCTAGTGGCCAAGATGGCTGCTCTACATCCTGCAGTTGGACTGGGAGGGTAACGGGAATCATTTGTATTTTCCTTGAGAGGGTAAGACAGGCCTCAGACACCAGACTGTTAGAAGTGCCAAGAAATGGGCAGTGCCAAGAAATGGGCAGCGCCGAGCGAGCTGAGACCCTCAGGAGGCCGCTGATGACCAGGGATCGAAGGATAGAGATGGCTCTTTGGTGCCATTCTCAATTTTTATGTTGATGAAATCATCTGCGTTTGCATTTTAATACATGATGCACAGACTGGAGACTAGCATTGAATGTCTCTCCTGTTTGTAATGCACTGCCCGCCCTTGAGAATTTTAAATCAGTTGACCCACATAACCTAACTTATTTCAATTAAAAGTAACAGACATAATGGATTGGCACAAGGATGAGGACTGGCGCAGAAGCTCCCTCCCAAGAGCGTTGGTTCAGGCGAAATAATGGGAGCAACAAGGAATTCTGGGAAAGAATCATGCTAGTTGTCATAGAAACCTCCATACCCTCCCATGGCTGACATCCCTAGGAATGTAGCCTTTTGACATCATCTTGCTAGGGACCCGGTGGAAGATCCCTCCAGGGGAGAATTCCTGCAGCAGTGTCCCTTAGCTTTCTCAGCACCATTCTCTTCCTTCTAGCTGTCTCTGTGCTAAGGCTCCTCAGGGAGGATTTGTGCAGGGACATGGTACACCATACAGTCTTGCTTTCTCATTTCCATTTTTCCTCCATGGCCTAGGGTTTTTCATTCCACAGAAATTGATAATTAACTTGGTTGCTCTAACAAGCCAACATCTGGAGCTACCACATCAGAAAAGCCATATGGCCTCCATCCAGCCTCTTCTTTCTTTTTCACACCCAGATTAGCAGCTGGTCATTGCCCCAACCTGGCATCATAGGACAGGGCTGCCAAGCATGGAGCAGCTTGGGCTGATTGGTTAATGCAGAAAACCATGGGCTGCGTATTCTTAAATTGCTGGCTTATCTTGAACTGTAAAGAATTAAATTATAATTGTATCATTCCTTTCCTTCCTCTCTTCCTCCAACCCTTCATCCCCCACCCCCTCAGGTTTCTCTTCCAGTCCCTCTCAAAGCTGTGGCTTCTTTTCTGTAGTTACTGTTACAGTAAATGGACTCAGAAGGCTGCGTTTATATATTTATTTTCTTATATTGTTTGAACCCTTTGTTGTTCTGGTAGGAAAGGGAGGGGTCGGTTACTCATGGAGAAATGATCTTCCTTATTTATCTGAACAGCATTCCTTTTAGACCACCTAAGGTTTATCCAGGTGCTGGGTGAAGTGTGGGACATGTCTGTGTACCTCCTTGGGAACATGGTCCTGGCAGGGTTATGTCAGATGCGGGCTTGGGAATAGAGTAAACCCCATGAGGGACTTGTCTATCGGGTTGCCTGGTAGGATCAGGTATAGATACCATGTCTCCTTCCTTCAGTCGGTTCCTGCTTACATCTGTCTTTCCATTTATCTTCCTACTGGATGTTTGACCTTCTCAGATTTAACCAACAGTCAGTAGAAGGTATATGAAAAAGAAAATCATCTCTACTTTGGTCGTTTTCACCCCTAAACAGTATTGTATAACATGAATCCACAATGTTAAATATTATATGTAGATGTTTTGAAATGTATAGGAGTATGCAAATAAAGATATTATGCCATTTTTAAAACTAAGGGACTTGGGTACCTGTGGGTTTAGATCCTTGAAGGGTTCTAGAACTGGGCTTTCTCGGATCCTGAGCACAGTTATAATGCCAACAACATGGCTGATACTGTGTAAGTGCCTCGCATATATGAGCTCATCTGGGCCTCACAGGACCCTGTGAAGCAGGTGATACTGTTTTACAAATAAGAATATTGAATTATTCAAGAGTTAATAATTTTGCATATCAGGGATTGCTTTGGGAGTGATGTCAGGCAATTTGGTCTTAAAATCTATTGTGCAATATCAAAGTCGTTCTGCCAAGACTTTCCTAGCCCAGAGGCTTTTCAGATGAGAATTATTCACAGTGTGTCTTAGGACATTCCAACCTCACTGTATGCGAGAATCATCTGGGGGATTATAGTAAGATATAGATACAGAGTCACAGGTGTGTAGTGAGAGGGAGCCACTTATCTCTATGCAGCTCCCAGATGATGTCAGTGGGGCTGACTAGGAGGATGGGTTAGGTACCAAAGGAGAAAATTTCAGCTCTGGGTTTCACTGTCAACGTTATATGTAACCCTGCACTTAATAGTGGGTTCTGTGAGCAATAGCGTAATACCAATAAAGCTTTTGTTACAGATGTACTGGAGAAGAGACCTGTGGACGCAGAGGAGAATCAGTTTTTGCTTGTAGACTCATTTTCTTGAGACTTCAATGCAAAACAGAAAGCTTATCACACCCTGGCCCACTGCTGCCCGCTTCTTGGCATCTTAGCCAATGCGCTTTTGTAGTAGTTATTTTCTTGGGTTTAACTTGGCACTTCTGGGCTATTTTCAGTCTTTACTTCTTTTGAGTTACTCCATAAACAATTCTCCCAAACACATCCTGGCAGTGTACAAGAGATCAGACACAATGTTAGATTCCATCACAAAGCAGAATTACCATGGCAACTACTGGCTTTTGAGTGTGCCCAGCACCCCAAGCAAAGCTGACAGGGGAATTGAACCAAGTTCTTCTGAAAAATGGAGAAGAATGGTATGCCCTGACCGCTATATTACTTCACCCTGCTGCGGGGGCTTCTACTAACTGAAGAGTCCACATGGGCACGCTCCCTCCCTTGGAGTCCAGAAGTCAGCCTCCATAGGGGGCCTTTCCAGCCCTCAGCCTCCAACACCATGAGGATCCTGCAGTGCCTAGGGCTCCTCTTCATCTTCTGCTTTGAGGTCTGGTGGATAACCACTTCTGAGTCCTGCTGTGTAAATGTATCGATATTTTGGTTCATTTGCTTATTGGTGGTGTGGGGCATGTGGCAAATCCAGTAGCTACTGGGCCAAGGGTCATTGAACCGTGCCATGCGGTGGTCTCAGGAGAAAACTGATGCTAATGCATGGCGTCAGTTAAGGTTTGGCCTTTTGGATTTGTTAATGTAAGCAGCTCCCTCATCTGAGTGATCTCTCCTTTCTGCCCATTTTTTTTTTTTCTGGTGGCCTCCCCTGCTAGGGGCCTGGCAATGTGGTTCACTTTGTCTATCCGAGTCAGATGATATCATCAGAGAAGAACTCCGGTCTTCTCCAGTGAGACCCTGCAAGATGGATACTGTTGGATGAAGCCAAGGAAGAAGGACCCCAAGACCCAATGGCATGCAAATGTTGATTTTACAGCTGATCGCTGGACAGAATGGCAGACTCGGTTCCATTAGCTGCTCACTTGATGCCGCTCAGACTCCTTCCTATGAGAATGTGGCAGAGGGTTGTATTCAGTCTAAGAAGGCCTGGGCACTCTATTCCCAAGAGTAAATATTTGACTTCTTTCGAGGTATTGCCGGCTGGAAGGAAAGATGAGTTCTCCTGCCGCCTTTGGAACCTCATCTTTCACGATGTGGCCTTAAGTAACGACCTGAGGAAGAGCTAGATGCAGTACCTTTAATCCTACCTCGCTCTTCAGTGTCACATCTGAGCTTCAAAGCATATGTGCACAGACGTATGCTTGTGTCCAGCTGGCCAACCATACCGTTCCCACGGCTAAGCAGAACGTCTTTTGATAGAACATTAACTAACACATTGGCTGTCAGACTGAGTTAAGACCAACAATGCCTTCCTTTTCCCTTTCCAGCTCTGTCCTTACATATTTACTTCTGTACGTTGCCACTGGCATAGAGGTGACAGCGACAGGTTGTAATATTCAAAACCAAGCAATAAATGCAATTTTGACCGACCTTCCTGTCTATATCTGCATGTGTGCTTTCTCGGGCATGTGCGTGTGCGAGTGTTTTATGTAAGTTTCCTCAAACACCATGAAATCCTTCTGGCTCCAGAGAATCTTTGTTCTAGCTGCCGTCAAAGGGAGACAGTGTCGTTTGGGATCAAGGCTCAGTTACTGGAAACTGGGAAGCTGCTAATAAAGAATATTTTTGTCAAAATAACGAGTGTAGAAGTATATGAGGCCGCATGAAACAAGTGGTTCCTGTGAAGGAGTGGCCGGGTGGCTAGCTTATTATGGTATAATCCCCTTATAGAAACACTGGGGCTGAACCGTATGCATTTGGTATAAACAAAAATGCCTTTATTGAATTTAGAAATAACTGGAACATTACAGACAGGCATTGTATTTCCTCACCCTTGCCTTGCGTTTGGTTTCTGAGCTGCCGACCCAGAAGCTTCTCACGTTCTATTATTATCTGATGATTATGGTGGGGGTGGCTAAAAGGTTTGGGAACTGAAGAGTTTGGAAAGAAATTCCACCAAGATTATGTGGCATCTTAAGAGACATTAGAAAGCCTGACTCCTTTCTGATGCAGAACCAACAAGTTGCTCCAACAAGTCTTAGCTCAGTTAATGCAGACTGGGTTTTGACATTGAGCCATGAAGTGTCTTGTATGAGGTCATTCTTTTGGAGGAGAGAGAGGGAATCTGTGGGTAGTTTAGTCACTTATATCCAAGGATTCCTTTTTAACCTCCCCACATACCTCTCACTCTCCCACCTGTTTCTGTATGCGTGTGTATTTGTATGTATGGATGTACGCATGCATGTGCCATGGCATGTGCGGAGGTTGGAGGACCATTTCAGGTGTTGGCCCTCACATCCCACCTTATTTGAGACAAGGTCTCTTGTACTTTGCTGTTTTGTATGGCAGGCTTCCAGGGGTCCCTCTGTCTGTGCTTCTCACACAGCCATAGGAACACTGGGCTCGCAGATGTGGCCTACCACATCTGGCTTTATGTGGATTCTGAGAATCTGATCTCAGGCTCTCAGGCTTGTAACCAACTGACCCACCCCGTCAGCCCTCTTAGACAGTCTTCTTAAGAAAAGGGGTTCTCCATTTTTTCTCTGTGAGGCTAAGATAGGAGGACTCTTGTTGTAAGTGGAGAAGAAGTGGAGCTTTGAGAACCAACTCCCTGACTGTGGCTGAAATGGAGATTAATGACCCAGAGAAACCGGGAACCCCTGGCTCTCATTCTGGGCTCCTCGGTTTGTTAAGTGTTCTTGATCAGATTGGTTTGCTTGCTGAAAGGTGGTTTTTCCCTCGTCTGTAGCATGGGACACACATCTATCCCCACACAATGCTTGTTTGGAGATAACTCTACGTATGTAAAGGGTACACAGATGAGAGCAGCTATCAAAACTATAATTATTATCGTAAATGTAATATTGGAGTGTGCCGTCTGTTGCCTTTGTCCATCTGGAATAGAAATAGGGAGGACAGAGAGAATCGAACTCTGCCACCCTGGCCACACATGTGACTCTTAAAAAGTCAGGTAGTTCTGGTTCTATGGCAGGGGTGCCACTGAGAGTCCTTCAGCAGGCAAGGAGGGAGTTATGGAGTGACGGGAGGTAGATGCCGAATGCTGGATGCTGAAATATGAGCAAAGCTGCTTTGCGGGAAACAGTGGCCCTCGCAGCACCCAGGTTGGTTCCCTCCACCAGTAGCCACTGTGTGTTTCAGTAGTTACCAGAGTGGCAGCAAGGGTTGGGACAGCACTGCCTTCTAGTCCCTAAGGCTTTCTTCCCATGCATTTATTTATTTACTTATTTATGGCTGAGAGACAGTCTCACTATATATCCCCGGCTGTGTATGGCTGGCCTGGCACTCACTGAGATCTGCCTGCCTCTGCCTCTGAGTGCTGAGACTGAAGGCAGGCACTCCCTTGCTCGCTGAGTCTATGCTTTTAAACTTCATGCTTATCTCTTTATGGAAGGGTCTCAGAAGCTGGGGTTCTGGAGAATGCTTAGTTCCCAGTGGCCCCAGTACGCCGTGCATTTCTGGGCTCCTCTCACCAGCCACATCCATTTCCCTCCCAGGAAGCTTGGGTCTCCTCTGGCCCATCTTCTTTCCTCTCAGCTTCAGCCTGTTCTTCCTCTCTTCCACCAGCCTCCTATCTGGCCCCACCCCCACCCCCGCACATCCCGCCTCCTTTCCAATTTCAGGTTTTGGGGATGCTTCGCTGGCTCCTGTCCGGCTGTTTCCATAGAGGCTGAGTGCGCAGGTGCCATTCACCACAGCTCAGCAACTGTGTCCATCTGTTTTGCTGGCTGGGGCCTTTGAGCATCTGCTGAGGTGGTACAGACTGACAGAGCTCAAACAGGGGGCAGGGAGGACCAGGCCCCCAGCATGACCAGTAAGGCAAGATGCCACTTGGAGACTTAATACAAAGGTCCCGTGGCCTCCGTGGATTGGGGGAGAGATGGAAATTGTGGACAAAATTGAAACTGAAATGTTTGGGAAAGTGATTTGTAAAGAATTAAATTTCGTTCAAACTGCTTTATTACTCATAGGGATTGTACCAGTCAACGACAAGGGCTAAATTGCTGGATCAGTTAGAAAATATTGCTGCTGTGCAAGAATCGGTGATAACAGAATCCTTAGGCCTCACAAATGGCCCAGATGATGATAATTCTTCAGAGAAGCTAGAAGCTGCTGTTGTGTTGCCTGGTGGCCTGGTCCACTGACTCAGACTCTTTTGTTGTGGTTTTCTTCCTCACAGGAATGACAAGAACAGAGTCGAAGTGGAAGCTCTCTCTTTTTAAATAAGAGAGAGAGAGAGAGAGAGAGAGAGAGAGAGAGAGAGAGAGAGAGAGAGAGAGAGAGAGAGAGAGAGAATACCATTAAGTGTTGGGGAAGGATCGAATGTAGGCAAAAAGATACGAGTCATGCAAGATAATATAAAGCTATTTTTTTTAAACTGTAACAATGTGATGTGGGGTGTGTGTGTGTGTGTGTGTGTGTGTGTGTGTGTGTGTGTGTGTGTGTGT
>OU015745.1:24735708-24751559 GCA_907169655.1 Acomys percivali
TGTGTGTGTGTGTGTGTGTGTGTGTGTGTGTGTGTGTGTGTGTGTGTTGGATAAGTGAATAAAAATTTGCTTGATAGTGAAAAGTATAAAATCCTGAACAAAGCCTCATGGCTTCAGAATAGCCGTTCTAACTGTGTAGAAGTTTGCTGAGATGTGTGGAGTTTGTGATGGGGCATGTATCTGAGTGGTATGATGCTTTAATTTGTGAGTTAACTAGCATAAAGTGGTTTTAAAAATGTGACCCGAGCAATACTAGGGAGAGTAGGAATCTGATGAAGTCCATGTGTGTAGAGAAGTGTCTGTCGCTTTCCTGAGGGAGGCAGAAGCTGAGCCAAAGCCATCCATGTGGCCCAGAATTAGTGGCAGCCCTGCTTCAGAAGTGCTGTGGACAGCCCGGAGCACCAGGGTGATAAGTCTCATGCCGCTAGGACAGCTGCAGTAAAAGGCGATACTCTCTTTCAATCTCTGTGGACAGCATCCAAGCTTGATCCACTGCCCACCAGGCACACCGCAGCAAACTCACTAAATGCCCAATGTGATAGATATTGGCCAAAACACGAGGTGACTTCTTCACCCTTACCTACTCCATATCATAGTACAGTGGGCCTTCCATGCTTGGCCTTCCACTTGCTTCTTTTCCACCCCTCTTTTGACCATTTCTTTCTTTTTTCTTTTTTTTGCCTTGGCCTTCATTCCACCAATAACACTCAGCCTACCTGTCTCGTGTGCTTCCGTTTCTCATCTTCTCACCGCACCATCTTCCCATGGTTTGACAAATGTAGAGTTCCTGCCAGCAGTCATGGTTGCATTTTAATGGCTTATAGTAGATTTGTGTCTCAGTCCCCAAGAGACACCTCCAGTGTTTCTGAAAGAATGTACCAGAAGGGAGGTACAGTGTGCATGTCCGGCCTGTTCCATGTTCATTTGACCAATGGGAGGTGATGTCAGAGGGAGTCATTGTCCTGAAAGGATCCCAGCAGCTTCACTTCTGACTTGATTTGTTCTAGAAGCTTGTCTCCTCCACATGTGAAGGAGCCGAGGTGCAAAGTGAAGGCAGTGTTTGCCACAGACTCACTAGACCTCACAGTGGACGAATCGGCTCTGTGTTCTTATTTATTGTGCCATTTCACCCTCGCAACAGTCCTTCGAGGTAAACATCATGACTCCCATTTTTAAATATGAGAAAGCAGAGGTTTATCATGAAGCAGGTTTGCCCAAAGTCTTATGAAAGAGCTAAGGTCAAATCTGTCCCATGTCCACATCTTTCCATTCTGTCGTGTCGTTTATTTTTATTTTTATTTATTTTTTTGCCCTTCTTCTTGCCTTTACCCACCACCTGCGCGCTGACTCCCGGGAGCAGGTGAGCAGGAGAGAGAATGCTTGTGAGGGGGATAGATACATGATCAATCATCAAACAAGAGCATCTTAGGAGAGTAGGTCAGAGGAAGGACAGGGCCCTCAGCACCTGCTCGGATTCTGACACTATCCACTGACTAAAAAAGATGAATGAGCGGCACCTGGGGCTGCTTTGCTGTTGGAGTGGAGAGGCCCCTCATGAATGGAGACACATTATATATGGCCCTGGTCCAAGACCGTGAGGCCACAGACCCTACACCCGGTTCCTCAGTGACCTCACTTGGAAATGAGAACAGTGACCGTCCTGTTCAACAGTACCTGACCATGCAGTTGCCTGGCTTTCCCAGTGCCTTTATGTGACCATAAAAGACTTCCGTGCCACAGTGCTGAGAAGCGCTGCTGATGTTGATTTAAGATAAAGGAGGTGAATTGACTTACGCAAGGTCTCATGGCTTTGTAAGTGGCGGGGCTAACCCTGGCGTTTGGGTGTTTTGTCTGCATGGTTTTCTGTTTTGTTTTAGAACAGTATGGCAGGAGGCTTCTTGTTTGGGTGGGGTGTTAGTGCTTTTGTAGGCCCTGGAGGAGTAAGGAATATTTGTACATAGCTATTGGCAACTATTGATACATCATACATTTGCTTACAGGAGCTAAAGCTGTGGTTATCTGATATGCTAGTCTTACGTTCCTAACCAGATAGTGTCTGGAGGCAGGGACACACAAGGCAGTTGTCATGAGGTGTTATGTAAGTAATTACTGACCTATTGAATCAAGAGTGCTCTGGCACCTCGGAGATAAGCTTTCTCGTTCTCAAAAAAGTTATTCTCTCTGTGTGTCTCTCCCATGTCCACATTGTGTGTGTGTGTGTGTGTGTGTGTGTGTGTGTGTGTGTGTGTGTCTTTGCATGATAAACACCACCATCTCATGACCTAAAAAGGCTCAAGCCAAAGGTCCTGAAGCAACGGACAAATACTTCCTTTAGGCTGTGTTTACATTACATAGCCCTGTGATGGCCACTTCCTGGCTTCTGGACTCTTTACAAAATACTCAATGAGTACTCTCTGTGCTGCAATCAATTCCTTACTAGCTAATGAGGGGTGGGTGTATGAAGAGCCAACGCAGAATGCTGGGACGCCTGTGTGTCCTTTCGATGAGAAATTTCCTGCAGGTGGACCAGTGACCCAAGGGAACATCCCTTCCCATGTTGAGGTTGCTGGGCCATCCCTGTACATCACACCCTGTTTCTCAGGTTAGTGGCTCACAAGTGAGATGCTAAGCCCAGAGTGCCAGCAGGTGCATTATGCTGCCAAGTGACAGTTGAGCCAATCAAGAAATGACACCAGCAAGATAACAGTTTCTACTGTGGGACAGAAGTGGACCTTTCTTTTCTCTGGAGGCAGCACAGAGATAACTTCCAAAGGCTCAGTGGGGATACACTCTGGGAGGGAGCAATGTCTAATTACAGGCTGGAGAGAAGTGAGCCACAGGCTTGGCTGTATCTTCCTGGCCAGCTAAGGTACAATTGTGGTTCTGATGTTCACCAACTCTGAGACCTGAACAAGTGACATCAACCCTCAGTCTTGCTTTCCCCATCACTGACGGGGATCACCACTGTAGTACCATAGGCCTGTAGGGCTGCTGGGAGAATGGGCATTCTGGCTCAATGCCTCATATCCAAAAGGCCTCAAGGCACCTTAGCTCTAACTACTACTGTTGCATTTGATTGACACCTAGATTCACTTGGCAGTTATTTCATGTAATTTCTAGTGTGCTGAGGTAGCTAACCACAAGGAGGTAAAGACTCAAACACATGCCCTGTGTTGACCCAGGCCTGAGCATTACGGAGGTGCCAACAGTAAGTTCCTGAAGCTCACTGAACCAGCCACTAACCCTCCTTAGATACCTTCTCATGGCTATGGTGGAAGTTCTGTGTGCTGTAGGGGTTTACTATGTTCTCAGTGGAGATAAAAAAATACTTGAAATAATGACTACTTTTTAACCTTTGACCTTGAAAATTTCTCTGTCTCTAACGAGTTCCAGGTGGCTTTCCTGTCTTTGTGTGTTTTTTTCTGGGAAAGAGACTGTCACATCTCTCGTGGTGCCCTGTACTTTGAGAATCTTGTGACGCAAGATGATGTGAGCAACTTAATAGTGCAAGCTACTTACAGTGTACCCTGAGGGAGGCAGAGGGAAGGACCTCGGTGCTGCATTAGCACCACTCACCCTTGGGCTGTCTGGTCACTTAAGAAAGGCATGAATTGGAGAAGTTTCATGTGCTTGTCTGTCTGTCTGTCTGTCTGTCTGTCTGTCTGTCTGTCTGTCTCTTTCTTTGTGTGTGTGGGGCAGGGTCATACACTCTTCATCTTAGTGGCTTTTGGGGAATGAAAGCTCACTCTTACATGCCTCCAAAGAGCCTGGGAAAGCACTGGAACCATTGAGACAGAAGGAACGCAAGACTTAAGTGGAGAAGAGGGTCTGTCTGAAGGCCTCCCAGGGCTGTCGTTTGGCATTAGGCAGACAGCTGATGGCTAGTGGAGCTACATTTGACATTTTAGGGCAGTGACGTGAAAAAGACCCACTCAGCCTTGTTGAAGGCTCTTGTTGGGATGACTGTTGGTTGCTTTGAGGAAAGACATGGTATCAAGAGTTACAGCAGAAATACCCAAGTCAGGGAGGATGACTTACTCGGCAGAGCCTCCAAGAAGGAGCCAGGTACCCTGGTGCTTATGTGGGTGGCACTGCTACACCTTGAGTGTCCCCATTATCCACTTTCCTGACATGGATCCAGCGAGTATGACCAAGTCGGGTGCTGGTCCTGAATGAGTGAGCGTGTATAGCTTCTGGTAGAAAACAAAAGTGCTTTGTAACCGAAATCCCCTTTGGTTATGTGTTAGTCTTAGGCAAATAATTAGAAACAGCTGCCCTGGAGTACTACGGAGAATGGAATCTTCCTAGTCTCCATAAAACAAAACCGCTTTGGGAAGCAGAGCCAAGTCCAAAGTGGGAGCTGGGCGGGAGGCGGAGCTTAGAAGGATGTCTGGTACCAGGTCCAGTAGATCCCTGTGACTTCCATTCTCGGGGTTTGGCATCTGTGAGGTAGAGTTCAGCAGTACCTGCTTCTTCCTGTGACTCCACCCTGTGGATGCTCAGCCACTCGGTGGCAGGCTGGTCCAAGTGACTGGCCACTTGAAACAGCTGAGGTCCATTGGCATGGCGATAAAGGCTGTCTGATTTCATGTCCATGCGGCGGTTGAAATTTGTATCGTCATTTGCAAAGTATCCCCTGGGGTTCTGGAAGAGTCTGCAGAACCATTAAATCAAGTCAGCCCCTTGCCTGCTGCTGTTACGGGGAGGACTAGAACCCCAGTTAATAATGATGTCGCTCCACCAGAGACTGCTGCTTGCCTGGATGTGTTTTTCCACGGAGTGGCCTTATGGGGCTTGCAGTGTGCAGATACACACGAGCCTGAAACAAAAGGTCCAAAAAAAGGCTCGGGTTATACAGAGTGGCCTCTATGAACTGGCTGCAGTCAAGGGCCTCTTCAACTCTTTAACTCTCATACTGTACACAAATCTCTGGGGTTTCAGGGCTGGCTGGAAGGAAGGCAAGGAGGAAGGCAACTCCTGAGTGTGAAGTAGAAGGGAGTTGGGAAAGGATTCTTGGGGTAGGATAGGGTTTATTTGGTCCTGATCTTGGTCCTTCATTGAGGCAGGAACTCAAGGCAGGATCACAACAGAGCGGTGCTGCTTCCTGGCTTGCTCGGCCTGCTTTGTGAGATAAGCCAGGACCACCTGCACAGGAATGGCACTGCCCATAGTGGCCTTGCTTCTCTCCAGTCAATCATTAAGAAAGTAACCCATAGACAGGTCAGTATGATAGAGGGGATTTCTCAATTGAGAGTCTCTTTCTCTGGGTAACTAGAGTGTGTGTCAAGTTAGGAATAGAAAACTGACACTTGGGGGGGGGACTCCCCGGGTTGGCTTGCAAGCTTAGCCCCTTCTAGGACTCTCTTTTAAATTCACTTGTCCTCATCATCAAGCTCCTGGGGTTTGCTCTGGCCCCAAGGGGAAAGTCTGCGAGGCCCTACATTTCTGCCAGGGTGACTAGGTTTAATTTTAGGTGAAATACCAGGTCCCTTGAAGTTGATCTAAGCCACTTCCATTTTTGAATGTGTTTGTAATAAAGCTTTACTCTAGGTTAATCTGTATGCTTCCTATGTATTATTTATTAATAGATTCTGAACTTCAAAAGGACAAAAAGTATTATTTACTGGCCACTGCCCAGAGCACCAGACACACTCCAGTTAGGCAATGACATTATTTCAGAAAAAAAGATAACATTATCTCTACAGTTTTCTCTTCTCTTCAGAACTACTGCTGTGTGCCTGATAGGAGAGTGTGGAGAGCCCCTGAAACGCACAGTAGGTCCTCAGAAGGTGCTGGTGCCCACCCCTTCCTTCATGTCTGTGGCTTTGTAAGTAGTGCACGGTGCCAGGTATTTATTCTGAAGTTTAAATCATCCCTGTCTAAGTGCAGTTACAACTGTTCCTTTTAGAATCAGCTTAGAACATAGTAGGATGCTATGTCTCATGTGCTTGGTCTATAGAATCATTGAGAACATTTTGAAAATGAGAAGTGAGGCTGTGGGCTGAGGTCAGGAGAAAATGGAGGAACAAGTCAAAGGGATTCTGACATGGCTATGTATGCCATAAGGCACAGGATGATGAGCCTTGAGGCATTCCTGGGCTGACTCTCTCTGGGTTGGCTGGACCACATTTAAGATGAGCAGGAAGATGAGCAGAGACAGAAAGTCACTGTGTTGTGCTCTGTGAACGCAGCATCTCCCCTGCAGCTCCAGGTGCCACAGGGCTCTTCTTTTCTAGAACTGGTCTGTCTCCTGTTCCTCACTCCTGGGGACCTGCAGACATGCCTGCACCCCACGTGGTAGGAAGCAGAGGGCAGAAGAGAACCCCAGTGAGATGCAGGGCTCTTCCCAGGGGGCTACTGAGGACTCAGGCTGAGGCTCATGGGTATGTACAAGCCTTTCCAGTTCTTCCTCACACATCCTGCTCCACTGCTGTCTTCATCTCAAGCTCACTAGTCCTGTATTTTTTAAAAAATTTATGTTTAAGTTGTGTGTGTGTGTGTGTGTGTGTGTGTCTGTCTGTCTGTCTGTCTGTCTGTCTATGCATATGAGTGCATGTACTCATGTGGAAGACAGAGACATCTGATATCCCTAGAGCTGGGGTTTCAGGCTGTTGTGAGCTGCTGCACACAAGAAACCTAACATGGATCTTCCTGGAAGAGCAGCAAATGCCCTTACCACTGAGCCATCTCACCAGTCCCAACCTTTTATTTCTAAATTGCCTTTTAGTGCAAACATGGGGATTTGGGTTCAAGAAGGCAGCTTGAAGCTACGTCTGTTGCCTTCTTTGCCCCTTTCCCATCCAAGTTGCATCGAACTGGGGTCACTCGGCTCCTCTCTTTCTTCCATACTGATTGTCTGGAGTTCAGGCTTCCCCCCATCCTCTGATGTGATGTCTGTCCCAGAGAACCAGGGGAAAGGAAAACTCCATTTCAGAAACAGTCTTCAGTGATTTGTTTTAGATGAGCATTAAAGGACAGCTTGGTGGTGGTCTTGTCAGAGTCTCTGAGAAAGGACGACACATGGAAGGATCCTCTCTGCGTTCTGACCTGTTCCATCCACTCTGAGCACTGTTAAGAGGAAGACACCATTGTCTCCTTGAGGAGCAATGCTCTGAAGAGCAAAAGGCCTATGACATAAGGCGGAGGAGGCACAGTTTTAAGTTACAATAGTCCTGAGCACCACAAATCAAAGGAGCTTTAGCTGTGTGAACGCAGTGGCTTGGATGCAAGGCGCTTGGATGTTCTTCCTGGCTGACTTGCTGTGTGACCTTGGACAAGTCAGCTTTCCTTTCTGTCTGTCATCTGCAGAATGTGCAGGAAGGACCTGGATACAGACTGGTCCTACTGAGGCACCGGAAGGCCTGGAAAGCGAGGGAAGGAGTAGAGCCAAGCCTTAGCATGCTGTCATAGGAACAAAGCCCACTGTGAGAAAGAACCCTCTCTCAGAGAAGGAAGCAAGTACCTCCTCCCTCGGTGGTTCTATTTACCAGGCTGGAGGAGGGGCTGCACTCTCGGGTCTCAGCTGGTTTATCATTATTCTTGGCCATTTGGACCTGCAGGAGGATGGCTGATCTGGGCTGTCAGGTTGGTGTGAGTACAGATGGCCTCTGGCAGAGTGAGAGAGAGGAAGTGCCAATCAAGAGGTCAGCCTCCCTGCTTAGACCTCTGAGCAGATGGGCCCTGAGGCAGCCTGGAAAGACACTTCCTAGTTCCTGTGTGACAGACAGTGTGGCCTTCAGAGGACGAGAGTGTCACCCACATCACATCTATTCTTTAGGGGAGGCCAGTATTTAGGATAAGCCAGAAACACAAGGGCTGTGATAATAAACAGAATCGATCCGGCTACCCCACTCATGTTAGGCTTACAGCTATAGTTTCTCGTCACTTGCATGTGGATCATGGGTGGAGCCCAAGAGAAGGACCACGCATGCCTCAGAACTCTTGCCCCAGCCGACATTAGGGCTAAGCCTGGGAATTTTCAACCATCTTCTGTAGTTCTTCCTTTTACACTTGAGAACTGGTGACCTCCCCATCAAAGCAGAGGGTGACCAGACATCCTGAGCTTGTTGGTATTTTAAGAATGAAATACACAGAGGGCTAAGCCGCCCCCCTCCCCCAATCTTGGTTGCTTGAGAAGCACTGTTCTTACTCCTCCTTTGTTATGTGCCAGGCTGACCTCAAGCTTGTGTAGGTTGGCCTTGAACACTTTGGTCCTGCTGTCTCTACCTTCTGAGTGTTAGGATTACAGGCATGTGCCACCAACTGGGGTCTGGGCAGTAATGAAGATCAAAGCAAGAGTGTCATGCACTGGGAACAGTCACTCTAGGCACTAAGCTACAGCTATAGCTATAGTTACAGCCCATAGTTTTCCTATTCCAATGCCATGGAGACAAATGATATGGGCCCGCTGAACTAAAGCGTGTGCTGAGTTTTAATCACTTGCCTGGGTTTATGCCCTAGAAACCACACAGGCTTGTTGAGTTGGTGAGAGGCTCCTGGTAGCCAGAGAGGTGAAGAGAAGGTGTGTCAGAGCTTGGACTGAGCTGGAACCTTCCAGCATTGTCCCAAGAATGGTATAATGAGGGCGGCAGCTCTCGGCTGTTTTGCTCACAGGACTCCTTTATGATTTCAACACTGGCCAAAGAGTCCATGAAGCTTCAGCAGAGATAAATATAAATAATATATTTAATATTATTTAATTAGTGAAATATTTAGATACTTCATTATTTAATGAAAATAGTTTTATGAAAACAAATTAGTGAGAAGGACCTTGCTTTACTTTTTTCCCCATGTTTCTTTAGAGTCCTGCTTGATGCAAACAGTTGGATTCTTGCCCTTATTGTCATTCTGGGTGTCACAGTGTCACATCAGGCAGCCTCTGCCGAAGGACATTTGTGAGGGCGTTGGAGTAAAAGGCAAACAGGGACTTAGAGTCACCAGGAATCTTCACAGTGGAGCTGCAGAGCTCTCTGGGGCCTTCAGCTTCCTTCAGTAAACTTTGAAGAACCCTGAGTTAAGCCATCCTGACCCATGTTTAGTATGATGCTTTGCCTGTGGTAATCATCGAATAAGAAATTATTGTAAACGTCACCAGGAACTAGCAGACATAACATTACAGGGAGTTTCTTCTACATCAGTGCGGCAGTCTCTACAAAGATCCCCATTGCCTTTGGGGTGTCTGGAGAGTGGTGCTTTGTCTTCTCCAGTGGCCAGTGGGAGCCCTGACAATCTTTGCATGTGTATCAGTCTGCCGCACTGCCATAGCGCAAGCCTACAGTTGCTGATATGCAAATTATGTTAATTAGATGTCACCTTGTCACCTTCCCTCCTAGGAGGCAAAGGACTCACCTCACCTTGCAGTCATCTCATCTCCTTGGTGTCCTTGAGAGGCAGAAATGTGACATGGTCACTCAGGAAGTCAGTGCCAGGAGCTTCACACTTAGATCTAAACTTTACCTGAGTGTCTTGTCTCAGATCAGTGGCAGGGGGGGGGGCAGCTGGAAAAGAGTCTTTGGATTGGCAGGGGTTTGCCCAGGAACACAGCAGGGAGTTGGAGGCTCAGGAGCGGCCAGGACCAGAGCCTGGAGCTCAGAGGTGTGCAGGACTTTGTCTTCCCACCAGGAGACCTGAAAGCCATCTGACAGTCAGCTGGAACTCCCAGCCTTCTTCCCCTCAGCCTTTGGTGGCGTCCAGAAGCCATAATGCAGGCAATAGGCTGAAAGCTGCAGCAAGCTGCTGCATTGGCATGTAGTTTGGAAGCCTTCTTCACTCAGCCCTTTATTAAACACCTGGTACGTTTGGCATCCCAATCTGTTTCCTCCATCATCTCCAAGGGAAAAAATAAAAATAAAAGAGCCTGGATCAGTGAGAGCAAGGATTCTGCCTTTCAGTGTGGTAGAGGACGGTCGGTGTCTTCTTTTCAGCAGTCACTGATCTGTGGCCATAGGTGGACGGCAGGGGACTGGGAGGCGGCCCAAGAACCTGATGGACCAGAACTATAGTCTAGCAGACTAGTATCTATGTGTGATCCAGTCAGAGTCGGTCAGAGCCTGAGGAAGATAGGTAGCAGCTGAAAGCCAGCGTGGTGTTTCGTGGGCTTGAGGTAGGTCTGTAGAATGAGGGGCAAGTGATGAATCCAAAGTCAGCAATAAGGAAGAGTCACAAGCAAGCACATCAGGAAAAGGGCAGGAGTCCTGGCAGTTGACTTCAGCCCCGCTTAAATGTGTTCTTAAAAAAAAATTGCTCCTTATTTCTATGTGTGTGGGTGTTCTGCTTGCATGTATGTATGTGTACAAATGTGTGCCTGGTTCCTATAGAGATCAGAAGAGAGGGTGTCAGAACCCTGAAACTGGAGTTGTGGATCTTGCAAGTCATGTTATGGTTACCTGCTAAGCCAACTCTCTCGGCACCATGCTTTTAAGATTACATGAGGTTTATTAAATGAGCATGGGAGAGAAGGAAGGGGGGGGTTATGAGAGAGAGAGACAGACAGACAGACCGAGAGACAGAGAGAGAGGCAGAGAGACAGAGAGAGAGAGAGAGAGACAGAGACAACAGAAGAGAGAAAGAAGTAAGAGAGAAAGGGGGGTAAGAGCCATACTGTCTTTTTAACTGTTTTTGGAGTTCCTATAGGTAGTGGGAACAGCTGTTAACTCAACAAATATTTGGCAAGTGGCTTTGGTGTGCCAACATTATTGTATGTATGTCAATAGTTATATCAGTGAACAAATATAACAACAACAAAAAAAAAACTTTGCCCATTGGGAATGTGTGCTTTCCTGAAAAAAAAAATGAAAGGGAAAGAGAGAGAGAATATGTAGTGTTAGATGCAGAGGGGGACGTGAGTGGAAGGAAGTGGGTAGATGATGCAGAATGCGGCTACAGCTTCCAAGAGGAGGCTCAGAGAAAGCCCAGTTGAGAAGATGGTCTTGGACCAAAGACTGGCTAGAGGTGATTAAATACATCCTGTACATATCTGGGGAAAGGACACTCAAGGGCTGAGGAAACAGCAGGTGCCAAGAGAGTGTGGGAACCAGGGAGGAGGCAGGTGTGGCTGGAGGCCTCTGAGATGAAGTGAGGACAATGAGCAATAGAGGAAAAAAAACCGCCTGAGGTCTCCTGAGTAAGTCAACGGGGTGAATGTGGCTTTTACTCCTCATGTGGGCTTTGTGCAAAGGAGGGTCCATGGTAGGATGGTGTCTTAAAGCGTAGTAAACTCCTGAGGGTGGGAGGCACACAAAGCTCTAAGGGGCAGTCCAGCGTGGTGACAAGTGCCTTTAGTCCCAGAACTCTGGAGGCAGAGGTGGAAGGATCTCAGTGAGGTTGTTTTGTTTGTTTGTTTGTTTCTTTGAGACAGGATTTTACTATGTAGCCCTGGCTGGTCTAGAACTTACTGTGTAGACCAGGCTAGCCATGAGCTCTCAACTAACAAGGACCACAGACAGCATTCTACCCGACCCTCTCTTCTTTCTCTACTGTGAGATGATGTAACTTGCTAACCCAGCAGCTTTAAGATGTACAGCGACAGCAAGTCATAGGACCTTTGTGGCTGTTCCAGGCTGAGGGCCCTGGCTTAGGCATGGCTGTGTACTCATATGTCCTCTGTGTCCACCCTGGATCCCCTCTGCTTGAACTCTCTGCTTCTAGAACAAGGTTGGGATGAATGGCAGGCCTGAGATCACTTGGCCCCCTTGATAGTCTAGCTAGCTGCCTGGTGCTTGAACATGGGTCGTTCAGCAGTATTTCCTCAAGAAGCATGCTTGGCCGCACTGTTGCCTGCACTCTCGGTATGGGCGGTTAGCTTTGTCCCCAGCCTGTCTGTGTCCTCTTCCACACTCACTTCACCCGGCTCTGAGTTGCTTCCTCTGGCATGCCCAGCCCCATGCCAGTCTATTGTTTGCAAATCCCTCTCTTCTGCCAGTAGTCCAAGCTGCCTCCTTTTAGACTGTGTCTTCAGCGTCTGGATTTCTCCTTAAAAGTTGGCCCTCAGGTGCCTTCCTGTGGAACTGAGGTCATTCTTGCCCACAAGTGACCTGGAGAGTTAGGCAACAATAGCAGGGCATCCAGGACAGTGAGTCTGAAGATTGGTACCTCTGCTGGCATAGTGGCATGAGGCCCTGATCCCTGAGTGAGGGAGAGCCATACTGACCTGCACAGACCTTAGGAGGGGACTGCTAATGACCACCACTGTCTGGCTCTCTCGGTAAAGTGCTCCACTCTTGGCTCCTAACCAACAGCTTTTGATTACAGAGCGGGGAGCCAGCAAACTGGGGCACTTGGCTCAGCCCAGTTTCAGGCAAAAGCTCAGGTCTGGCTGTGTCTGAACCCATAGGTGCTTGGAGCTACCCTGTACATCAGGGAAGGACAATTTCCATTACACTTTACTAGGGGAAGCAGAATGTTAGGAAGGGCCAGGGAACCCTGGTGTCCCCGGTGTCATTTCCTCCCACACCTGTTCCTATTTCACAGGTAACCAAGCTCCTTGGCTCTGTGGTAGCTGGGTAGCATATCTCCTTGGGGATCTCCTTTGCAGATAGTACAGCTGCTTTGGTGCCACCTTGTCTTTTCTGGAGATGCCACAGTACAGCTTGGATGGATGGGGGGCGGGCAGCATGCACAGTGGTTTGAGGACAGAAGGAAGGGGGGCCCTGAGCTTTGTAGGCTCTGCCTTTTGTTTTGTTTCCTGAGCTATCCAGGGTTCCTTCACCCCCACCACTACCCCAGTCCTGCCTGCTCCCCAAGGAGAGAAGTGGATGGGCTTGGTCATGAGGTACTTCTTGGAGGCCTTATAGATCCCTGGGAGTTTCTAAAGGAGCCTGTATTGTTTCTCTTGGTGTCTGTCCCCTCTCTGTCCCCTCTTCCATGCAGTGATGGCATCAGAACTCCCACCCTGTATCTGGCAGTGTGAGGAGTTAAGTGCCTCCCTCATCTCTGGCCTTCATGGGCAGAGTGGCAGTTCTCTTGGTCTGCTAGCAAAGTGCTCCAAAGCACAGGCTGCCAGGAGGAAGGGCAGAGGAGTGCACACTGGGCGGTCCATCCGAGGCCTCAGAGCCACATTTCCCTAAAGTGGCCTCACTTCCCCTGCCTCTGTCCTCTGAATGAGCCCCCTAGGCGTGCTTTTTTGGAGATGTTGTTGGGCTGCTGGTTGCGGGAGCATATGGCCTCATTATCCTGCACAGAGCCTGGATCGTAGCATTGACAACTGGCAGGGTCTGGAGTCATTAAGCTAGATTATTGATCTAGGGGCATGGGGAGGTGAGGGTGAGGCCTTGGGCACACTCCAACCTTTGACACCTGCTCTCATCCTCCTTCGCTGTTCTGCCTATACTCCAGGCACACTTGTCAGGTGGAGTCTGGGGTTTGAGGTCAGTGTGTGCCAGAGTTGCATATATTTTTATGTCCCTTGCTCTCTTATGGAAGATGTATTGGGGTCCGAGAGAAGTAGGAACCATTGTGGTCTTGTAGTGAAAATAGACTTGGCTGTGTTGTCCTTGAGTGAGAAACCTTGGGCCTTGTTTCCTATGAGGCAGAAAGATAAAAACAAGGTCCTCCCACTTCAGTGAGCGTCACAATGATCCAGCTGGACAGCGTGAGGCTCTTAGGAACCACCCTCCCCACCACACTAATATATTAAAGCTCGAGCATGAGGAGGCTGGGGGAGGGGGAAGGGCAGGGTCTTGGAGCTGGGAAGGTGTGAACCCGGCTCCTTCCTTCCCTGCAGGCTGTGCCACCTGAGCTACAGGCTTCTCTGCTCTTAGCCTGTCCTTGCGCATCTGTGTGTTGAGGGATGAAAAGCAATGGGCACAGTTACTAAGAACCAATAATGACAAGAACGTCTGTAGGTTTTGAGCTCTTACTAGGGTCTGTGAGCCGAGTTCTGTTTCTTCTTGAAGCCTTCAGGGAATGAAGGAAATATTCATACTATGTGGTTTTGTATGATACCCCCCCACCCCCAGCTCTGATTGCTCCATGAGGGCAGAAGTTCCAGTGGCCATTTGCCTATTGCTGTGCTCTGAAGCCTGGCCTGTCAGCTGGCTCTTTGTGGGTACTCAAGGAATTATGGTAGAAGTGGCCCATGGGTTAAACTCACTTCCTTCCCTCTGTTCATTCCCACAGAAAACACTTTGGGAACAGGTTGCATGTATCCATACAAAAGTTCTTGGGCTTCTGATCTGGGGTTTTGAATGCTGGCATAGGCATGGTAAAGTATCTTGGGGTGCGCACATGTAAAACACAGAGCTGAAGAAGTGTGCCATTGTTTTAGTGCACCTGCGGCATGCCTGTGACCAGCACACAGTTCAAGCTTGTAATTTTCTGTTTGTATCATCACGTTGGTTCTCAAAACACTTCGGCTTTTGAAGCGTCTCATTGCCAGAGCTTGTATTAGGGATGCTCGGCCTGTAGGTTACATCTGTATCCTGGCCAGGGCTGGTACTTGCTAGCCCCATAAGCTCATAAGTTGAATAGTATAACTGACCCCCACCCCCATAGACAGACATCACAATGCCCACTGTACAGATGAGAAATTGAGGCATGACTTTGGAGGAAAGGAACTAGAAGGAATGCTCAGCTCTGGTCTAGGCTTGGGACTGTGTCCAGGGAAGGAATTGAACCATAAAGGGAAAACGTATCATCCTGCAGTTCTTTTGTCCCACAATAGGATCTGTGGAGCCTGTTCTGCCCCTCTTTTCTCCCCTCCACCCATTGAGGAGGAGAAAGAGGAGGAGATGGAAGAGGTGGAGGAGGTGGAGGAGGTGGAGGAGGAGGAGGAGGAGGAGGAGGAGGATGCAGGAATGTGTCTAGCTTGCTGTATAGTGCTAGGAACACTGCCCCCATTGTGATTTGGAGGCAATCTCATGGTATGGCTGCCTTGTTTCTCTGACAGACTATTCCTCTAGCCTCAGACCACTGCCAAACATCTGATTCTGTTCAGGATTGGTTTCATGTGAAGGGAAGAGAGGGTTTTAAAAGCAGTGTGTGTGTGTGTGTGTGTGCAGGCGCCCCATCCCACATAACTGTGTAAGAAGCAGGGTTTTAGGACCTTTGGTTTTCTTCTGGAATAGTAGCCACACGGGCCTCTGTGTTTGAACAGCCTGTGTTTCCTAAGGACCAGCTTGTTTTCCTCTGTCATTGAACTTTGGCTTGCTCCAAAAATTTTCAGTAAGGTGGTTTCTGGAGTGGGGGCGGCTGGGACTGGGTTTATTTGGTTCCCCTCAAGAGTCAGCTTTCAGGGATATGGCAGGGGTGAACAGAGGCTGGGCCAACAGCAGACTGAAAAGCCTGGGCTTCTAGTGGGGCCTAGCTTGACTCTCATCCTTATAGACTGGCCCAGCAGCCTCAGTTTGAGAGGAGTATGTGGAATCTCATCCTAGGCTTTGGGGGAAAAAAAAAAAAACCTGTGTCTTTTTCAAGAAAGAAGCTTTGAGTGGCTACCTTCCTGATGCTCCCTGGGTAGCCTGGGGATTGTGGGGTCACCTTGTATTTGAGGGGATTAGCAAGGGCTACAAGAAAGGAACACCCATAAAGTCTGCTGTCCTGGGAGGGTTCCTCCCAGGCCTCTCTCCTCCTGTGAGTGTCCTGGGTAGTGGGCCAGCAGAGTCGTGGGCAGCTAGGAAAGGCAGTGGTGAGGACTTCCCGGGGCTGGAGGTTGCTAGGCAGTGAGGAGGTTTCCCAGGGAGACCGTGGATAGAAACACCATCTGCTAAAGATGATTTAGTTCCGGAAGAGGCAAGGGAAAGAACGGAATGGTCCTAGCTGTCCCACTCAATCGTACACTGCACAATCGTGCTGAGTGTTCTGGCCAAACTTTGGCTGAGCAGATCTGAGGGTCTTGTCTATGGCTTAGGTGTTCC
>OU015745.1:24754986-24778454 GCA_907169655.1 Acomys percivali
TCTCTCTCTCTCTCTCTCTCTCTCTCTCTCTCTCTCTCTCTCTCTGCCTCCACAGGTAGCCCTCCCTGCCATCCACCCCACAGGGAGCTTCCCCACCCTGTTCTAGCATGCAGCCTGGCATGCTAAGTTTTCCAGGGGAGATGAGAACAAACATCTCTTCATCCTAGATGGTACCAGCAGCAGACAAAGTATTATTTCACCAAAGTCTAGCTTGGTGAGAATAGTGAATTTATTGGGCTCTCTTACAAAGCATGGGTGACTCCAAAACAGTACATCACTGCAGAGTCCCAGCCCATCAAGATGAGGACCTCATGGAAGTTGAATTATAGCATCCTGCTTTCAATTAACCTTCAACATCCGATTTATGCCAGCATCTCCTAAGATCACTTGCAGATGGTTAAGGGGATAAAGCCTAGAATTTCAAGGGCAGCTCTCAAGACTTTTCCATCTTCCATCTACTAGGGAGTGTCAGTAGCTCCTACTATTACTATAGACCTGGGTATCATTGTATTTTTCTACTTTAGTTGCCATGGCTACTAGGACAAAATACAAGGCGGCATCTTATTATACTCAGAGGAAAAAGTCCCCCACGATACAGCCCCACACAGCCCCAGCTCTCACTGAGGACTCTCCACCTCTGTTTGTATTTAGGAGAAGCCTAGTTCCACGGAGCAGCAGAGGGCTGACTCTGACAGCCACAACCTAGGACCACTCTGGAGAGGAAGGTGGTGGTCTCAGACTGTGTTATGGCTTTTTGCATGATCAGGCCAACATGAAGAGGGAGCCCACTTGATGCAAGGAATTCTTGGTATAGAGCAGGGAACCTACCCTGTAAGTGGAGAGGCCCAGTGTTTGCAGAGATAGATATTTAACACAGACCTTCTCTTGAGGGGTCACCCACAATGGACGCTCATCAAAGTGGAGTGTTAGGAGGCAGAGGAAGCTTCAGATGGCTGCATTCCCAGAGTGGAAACTCAGGCCTGAAGGAAGAGACAGGGTGGTACTCAAGACACACAGCTGGCAACCTCTCTGGGAAGGAACCCAGGTCTCTGCTGCTGCAGTAAGGAGGAGGAGAAGCCCCAGAGTCTTCAAACCCTAACACCATGGCTGAAGTTGTCAACAAGTCACAAGTCACTGGAAAATGACAGCCTGGAACTTTTCCTGTCATGTACTGTGCCCAGCACTCACAGTGCTGGCACACAGTGAATCAATCAATTTACATATACATCTTGTACATGTGTATGTTACATATGTATATGTGTGTGTTGTATATGTATGCGTGGTATATATGTTCACAGAATGAATGCAAGTTAAAGAGGCAGCAGCACAGTCGGGTTTCAGAAGAAGGCTTATAGAAATGTGAGAGGTCTGTAGCGATAAGGAACCCAGACCTCAGGGAAGAAGCTGTTACTGTGGAAATCAGTCTGCGAGACAGTCAGAGATGAGAGTTAAGACTAACCGGCTATAGAGATGAAAGGGCAGAACTGGGTGGGGAGCAGGAAACAGAAGCTCCACGTTCAAAATGGGGGTGCAGGTGGATGAGTAAATAGCATTTGAGTAGTTGCAACAACAGTGAGGGACACAGCTCAGCTGAGGTCCTAGAGGAAGTTGGGAGTTTTCTCGTTGATTCTTAACACACATACCAAGTGTCAGATGGTAACAAGTGTCAACGGTAACACACATACCATTGATATCAGGCCATTGCCATTACAGTGTTAGTGTCTATCACTTATTGGGGGCCACAAGAGGGAATTACACCCTTTTTTGGTCGCCTCATCCAATAATGTTTTGGGCACAGTTTCCTTGATATGATTTTAATATACTCATGTGAATTAAAATCACCCCAAAACATGTACAACAGCGTTCTTTTCTGTGATCAGAAATAAGTCATTTGTCAGCCTCTGCTGCTTGGATGGTGCTGGTCACTTGACCAGCCCGGTATGCAGTCATCCTTCACCCTAGCATCTCTCAGGGCAAGGCGCCGTCTGAACAAATGTTTTCTGACGTAGAACATAGCCTGATCTCAGCAGGCCACCAGTAGCCCCAGAATCCTTGTACAGCAGCTTCAGGGGGAGTTCACTATGAGCTTCTTCCATTACCCAATAAGGAGAGCCATGCCTGTAACAGGGGCTGAGGGACACCACGTGTCAGCCAGCTGTGCCCTGCGCTTGGGGCTGCCCTGTACCCCTATCTAGAAGGAACAGAGACACTGACTATTAGGCTGTGGCAAGTCTCAGTGGATTTGGTTTTCTTCAGGTTGGCTGTCTGCTTTGAGACCCTTCCTCATGCTAAAGGATCCGAGAACATTCAAGTCCTGTGATACTTAAGCGCTGGGATGGACCTAATGGCTACTGAGAGCCAAGGTTCTTCATCTCTTTCCGCTGACTTATCCTTAACCCTGTTGCCTTTCCATACTTAGGCCTGTTTTCTGTTGGATGCAAGGAAGTGGACACAGGTCCAGGCGTCAAAGCCTCTGTCAAGGCAGGAATAAGAAAGAAGTAGCAGTGTCAGGACCATCCTGCCTTCTGTTTTCCCAGAAGCCCTGATAATACCACAGGAACGTCAATGTGTCCCAGCATGCCTTGGGAGGGCCTTGTTACAATACAGGTTTAGATGCAGCAGCTGCACAAAAAGCTCTGCATTTTGACCGAGCGCAGAGAGCAAGTCAGTGCTGCTGGAAGTCCTATAGAGCGGCAAGGCGCAACGTTTCTCTTACAGCTTGTGGCCAGAATTGACTCATGGAGTAACAAACAGCTGCAAAGGGGGGGAGGAGACAGTGTACCGTTCCCTTTTCAGCTTTGATAGCAGAGGGGGTGATACAGAGAAAGCAAGATGAAGTAAGTTCAGCCGGGCGTTGGTGGTGCACGCCTTTAATCCCGGCACCCAGGAGGCAGAGGCAGGCACATCTCCGTGAGTTCAAAGCCAGCCCACTGCAAAGGTACTAGCAGTCAGAGGCGGCCTCAGAAGAACTAACTTTCCTCCTCCCTAGCCTGTCCCACACAGCAGCCCGTGGAAACACAAGCCCCTCTCCAGCATTCAGGAAGCAGGGATCGTACTTAGGGCATCTCATTAGTGTCGAGCAGAGAGCCTCACACACAGCAGGAAACCAAGATGCTGGTCACCAGCGCATGGTCTTGAGACTGCCTTTCAGACCTTGTGGAGATCCAGCTGGCCCAGGGAATCTGGTTAAAATGTAGATTTTTGGCTCATAAGATCCAGAATGGGGATCCAGGATGTCACATCTAGAGCTAGCTCCCAATGGAGGACGCTGTCACCAACTCCTACTTCGAATGGAAAGGTCCCAGGACATACAAGCCCAAGTCAACCAGGACCTATTCTGGCAAGCGGCAAGCTATCATTAAGCTTGCCTACAGACCCTAGGCTAGACCTGGTTGGGAGCAGGGTGGGGATGAGAGCTCGCACCTCTGGCTTCCTTAGCAGTTGCTTCAGCAAAAGGAACATTTGAAACAGGCCTGCCAGGTAGTGTTCCCAGCCTTCTCTGGGGCTGGGCTTCCAGAACTCCAGGCTCTCTGCCCTGGCCTTAGGGAATGCTGCCTGAGGGGCCTGGAGACTATGCTGTTCAGCTGTTTGAGCTGTGATTGAGGGCAGCAGACTGCACAAAGGGACAACAATGATTTTTTTTTTTTTTTTTGTAAATGTTTGTCCCTATGGGGGAAAAAGCTAAATTCTCAAAAGTGGATTTTTTTTTTTTTTTTAAATCAGAAATGGAGTTACTGGAATTTCTTCTGAATTAGAAGCCACACAAAAAGTTTCTTGTGGTTTTAGTTACACAAGAGGCTGCTGCCAAGATGAAACAAATGGGAGAAGAACTGCTGAGAGAGAGGCAGCAAAGAGGCATGTGAGGGCCCTGGGGCGCAGGAAGGAGCAGCTGGGCACACGGCCCACTTGTAAGCTGTGACTGTCAATATTTAAGGGAGAGACCTATGTACCCATCTTCTTCCCAGGATCAAAAAAAAAAAAAAAAAAAAAAAAAAGAAAAGATCTATTAAAGCGAGGCTTGCCTATGTCAGACATGTACACATGCAAGCCATTATCATTGCATTGTAAATGACCATAATTCAGGGCTTTGCACTCTAGGGGGTCCCATTTTATTTGCCTGCCTGTCTGAGCCACATGCAGCCCTCAGTTCAACTTTGCTCTAGTGTTTGTCTGCAGCGGGGCCATAATTAGCTTCTTTGGGTGATTCCCCAAACTTAATTTTTCTCGGGGCATAGATTCTTCCTGGCTGTCTTCCTTGTAGCCACTCAAGGTCACCAGGGTCTTCCAGACTGTCCCCTGGTGGGAGCCCTCCTGTGGTGACAGGGCCTAGGGCTATTCAGAGACCTGTCTCCTGCCAGCCTGTCTTCTCTCCAGGTCCCCTGTAAAGCAATGGCCACTAATTGCTGGCAGCAGCTTGCGTTCAGGCCCCATTCTCTCTCTAGGGGCTGCCTCTACCCCGCCAATGTCACCAGGACGCCAGCCAAGAGGGAGCTGCCATGGAAGAATCTTGTTGGGAGAATGCAGCACCAAGAGCTTTCGTGCCCCTCCCCAAACCAGTGGACCACTCCTGAAGGGAAGTTAGGGCAGTCTAGGGCTTGAGCCCCAAAGAAGCCTTCACCGACTTTCTGTGGGCATGTGCTGGAGGCACACAGGAGCTTCTTGGACATCTACTGGCAATTCTTGTCCCCAGGTGGCTTGACCCAGTTGTAAGAAAGGTTGTGTTCTGGAACTGCTATGGAGTACCTAAAGCAGAGACTTCCGCTGTCTGTGTCGTCCCCACCCCCACCCCACCCCCCATAGCCCAGCTTCCTTCTCCTTGTTCTATGTTTGCGATTTCTTATGTGTTATTATTCCCCCCCCCCCCCCCCCCTTTTTTGGACCTGTTGCTTGTGTGTGCCTTCCAGGCAGGCCTTCGTTAGAGGATTGTTAGTGTTAACTATGAGTTAGCACAATGGACGGAAGGAGATGGCCATCAGTATTTTCCCACTGGGGATGGGGTAGTGCTTTGGAACTGTACAGTATTTGAGGCCTTCGTGTATTTAAACCATCTTCTTTAGGGCTCTGGCAGCCTCATTTTACAACCATAAGGCTGAGGCCGGCAGAGGTCTTCAGTGTCTGCACTTCAGCTAAAGTTCATGTCGCCTCAGATGAATCCCTCTCCCTGCCAGAGGCCAGAGCAAGAAGGGACATTTACCAAGAACCAGGGCCCTTGACATTTGTACTTAGCCATTTCTGGTTTTTTGTTTTTGTTTTTGTTTTTCATGTCCTTTGTCCTCACAGAAAGCCTTGGGACCAGCCTGGCATGCCCACCTTTGCCTTTAGAACTGGAGTCAGGGCTGACATAGTGCAGCAGGATTGACTGGCTGTTTGTTTGCCTGGGGAGAGAGCAGGGAACAGGAACCTCCTGCTCTTCTGTAGAGCCCAGGGGATGCCCTGCATGCTGGTATGAGCAACAGGACAGAACTCTCCTGGGGACTGAGCATCTCCTAGGGACTGAGCAGATGAAAAGATGCCAGAGCTGAGTGCCAGATAGGAAGGACCCCCTGTGAGCCAAGACTTTGCCAGGGATGTGGGGCTGTTGACCCAGCAGTCTCTCTGGCTTCGAGGAGGATTGTTGTCAGAGAGTGGCTAGAATTGTAGGAATGGGGTGCCACAGTCCTTGACCGATGGGCTCCCTAGCTAGTGGTGGATGGCAAGTGACCAATAGAGTTAGTCACTGAGCCTTAGGGTCCCTGGAACAGCTCTTTTCTGGAAGTGTTGCGCCAAGGATGCTCTTGGTTTCTTATGCTTTCTCTCACTAAAGGATGCTCAGAGCAGGACAATGTATTTCTCCTTAGTTCTAAAAGAATGTGTCACGGCTGGCATTTGCCAGAACAGAAGTTGATATTGACACTCCCTTATACCTCTTCCCAAGCACTTGACAATTCCCCTGGAGCTTTAAGCAGATTTTAAATTCTTGTTTTCTGGAGATAAAATCCAAAGTTTGGGGGTTAAGGACCATATTAAGTAATTTGGATGCTGTGTGGTTGACCCTCATATAGTGGGGCACCAGGACACAGACACAGGAAGTGCCCTGGAGCCTCCCCCAGGGGCAACCCTCCTGTCTTAGCTTTTCCGGTAGCTGCGCTGCAGACACAAGTATTGATAGGATAGTTGACTTGGTTTCCTGCTATTTTAACCCTTTTCTCCCTTTTCTTCCCAAGGAATGGTCTGGGCTGGGGAGCAGCTGAGAATGGGTTTCCTTCCCACTTGACCTCCTCACGGAAGAGAGAAGGGGCCAAGAACAGAGTCCACCTCTGACACTGTGACTGTGTTCCAAGCATGTGTGTTCCCCTGGCTGTCACTGAGGTAGTGCCACAGAACACACTTCCACAGAAACAGAACAATAGAAGTGGATGTGACTTGTGTATATCTGGGATCAAGGAAGGTCCCCCTTTCTGTTTTACCCATGAAAAGCTTGGTGATCCTGGGCAGAAGGGGCCAGGTGCCATTGGCAGTGACCCTGTGGTTTTTGTTTGTTTGCTTGTTGTTTTGTCTTGTTTTTACATTAATCGTTCTCATCTGTAGTCAGGCACAGTAACCATCCATGTTCTTTAAACAAGAATTTCCGCACCCTCCGTCTGTTTTGGACCATCTGGTCTCAGGTCACCTGGCAGGTTTGTCGGGTACAAGTTCTTGGTGGCTCTGGGCGTAGCCCAGGACTCTACATTTCTAACCAGCTTGTGGTCAGGCTGAGCTCCTGGACTCAGACTACAATTGGAGAATCACTGCTGGGCGTCAGAATTTTCTTCCAATCCCCCAAGTGATTCTAGCTACCACCGGTCACTAAAACGATTTCAGATCACCAACTGACCACATCACCTGGTAAGCGCTCACTGGCCATATTGTCTAGAAGTTCCACTGGCCACTGAATTATCAAAGACCAATGGGAAGAATTAGGGTCTCACTCAATTGAATGTCTTTGATTAAGTATGCACTCAGTGTGCCCCTATGGGGAGATCAGCCCTGGGGGCAGGGGCAGACAGGAACGAAAGCATCCCGGAAGTGCTGGCCTCCTCTCTAGCTGTGTCTGGTGACAGACAGACTGGAGGGACTGTGTGCGCAACTGAAAAGAGGCCCTCATAGCGGCCAGCAAGTGGTATCACTCCAGAAGAGGGTGTCAGGCACTGTACCTAGTGGTCAGTGTGAGTTTTCTTGACTGCCCAGTGTAGCTTGGAAGCCAGAAGCCAGCTACCTCCAGAGGCAGCTCTGCTGGACAAAACTCAACATTGAAGTTACCAGATAACCCAATTCTTTTCACAACCTACAGGACAGGGATAGAGAAGAACTGAAAAATCTTATAAATGTGCCTCATCAGTATTATCTTTAGTTAGGCCAGTGTTGAGTATGTACAGTTTGCCTGAGTGCTGGGCACCTTGGCTACAGCAGCAAACTCCTATCCTTAGGGGGACATCTGTGCTCACAGAGGCTGCTGACCTGGCCAGATGGGTGGTGATCCAAGGTACACAAATACATGAGATGATATTTTAGGATTGAGTGGTTAGCCGAGATGCTCTGTTTACAAAGGACCGGCTCTTCTCTCTTCACACTATATGCTCACACTGAGCCCAAGTTACTCCTCATTGGGAAGAGGACAGTTATGTCAAGGCAAAGAATCACTGAATGTGTGTGCTTAGAGGTCACCGGATCTAGCCCATTTGCTTTGAGTAAGAAGATACCAAATCTAGAGAGGGCAGGCTATAAATGTGTGGCTACATTTATGTGGCTACCGGCAGCAAAGCCTGATGCAAAGCCTCTTTCCTAGTGACCCACTCAGGACTTCTCCGCCTTTTCTGCCACCATCAGAGAAACAATGCCGGCTCAGGGAAAGTTTCTGGGTACTCAGGACCAGGCGCCCTCACTCTGAAGAGTTAATATTTTAATTGGCCAAGCAGAGATGAAGTCTGCAGGTGGGTAAGCACGGACAGGTGGAGAAGCAGCGGCAGATGAGAACCTTCTGGCCAGCACCTGCTACCTCAGCAGATGTCACAGCAATTGGGGTGCGGAGGCTGACTGTGAGCAAGGCGAAGGGAAGATACAATTGGCACTGTCCTCTGGGTCTCCTGGGTGCAGCAGGACAGATGTGTGCTTTTAGAGAGGGATGGGCTGGCTTCTTCTGCAAGCCCCTCAGTGGAGCATTCCCTGGGGGAGCCTTGGGTCAAATACCTCAGAAGGTCAAAATGAGAGAAGACTAACAGGGGACAGAGAAAGTGCCCTCTTTGCAACAAAGAGCTGAGCTGTTGCCTAACTATGCAGACCTAGGAAGAGGACCACAAGGCAGGGTGAGCTGTGGTGGGAGCGTGGTTAATTGGACCTCACTGGACAAGGAGCTTGTGCACCTGACGTTATTAAGGAGCCATGCCCATGGCTGTGCTCCCATGATTCCTCCTGTCTGACTTGGGTTCTTCTGCTTACTGTCACGGGGAATGAGAGAAGACAAGGACTTGAGGCGGTGTGCAGCAGCTGCCCAGGCTGCAGGGACCTGAGAAGCTCTCCAGGAACAGAACCTATAGTCTGATGTGTGCGTGTGACAGTATCTGCGGGGATGCAGGGATGGCGTGCTGACTTCTGTAAGGGAGCCTTCTCTGGCCTGTGTAAATCAAGTTATTCATGAAAAGGGATGTCTGGCATGGGTGTTCTCTAGACTGGATTTAAGCCCGCAGTTTGACCAATTGTCAACCCTGCCCATGAGGCATTTAAACTAGGCGAATCCAATTCCCCTAGTATGAGGCAGTAATGAGTGTATCATAGAGTTGTTTCACACATTTTGAAGTATTTGAAGCACCTAGGAGTATGCCTGGTACAAGAGGCTCTTAAGTGATAGCCCTTATAAAAATAAGAATATTTAAAAGTCACTTTTTGAAGTAAAAAAAAAGTTTGGAAACGGGGCTTATTTAGTGAGGTTGTCTCAAAATCAGAACAGGAGCCTAGGATTCAACATGGAACCAGACAGGGAATTTTCAGTCCCCCTAGGCTCGCTCCCCTTGCAGCCCACACATAGAACTTGCCAGCACCACCTACTGGTAGCCTGTGGGCACTGCAAGCTCCTTCTAGTTCTGGCATCCACATGAGCAGGACAAGGTGTGGGTGGAGAGGCGAGGTAATTGGTGGTTTGCAACCCCTTTGGTTACTTGAAACGAGAGTGCATGTAAATAAAATGTTAGGGTCTGGAGACTTTTGTTTTGTGCTTGATGGGAATAAATTTTTATTAAAACTTGTCACAGAAGCGTCCGTGCTGTGGAGAATGTAAGGTTGTCTGACAAAAGCTGGCCGCGATGTCTGTGGCACAACAACCATGATAGCCCAGGCTGCTTCCTGTTTACCTTCTGCTGTCCTGGAGGCAACAGGGGATCCCAGGCCACTGATCTTATCCACCCTGTGTGGCATGTGTTTTCTACATGGCAGTGATGCACAAAGCGAATGAAGAATGGTTCTAGAAGTCTCCTTGGCCATTCTCCTGTACTTCCTTCCATCTCCTCCTCTTCTCCCCCTCCATGTCTCCTCCCATTCTTCCCTCCACACTTCCTCTTCCCACCTCCTTCCCTCTGCCCTCCCTCCTCCTCTGCCCATCCCACCACTCCCACTCCCTTTCCAGGCTCCCTGACTTCTTCCACCCCTCTCTCCTCCCTCCCACCCCCCCACCCAGTCTTCCCTCCTTTGCTCTCCCACTGCTCTTCCATCCCCTCTTCTGAGGGTTATCACAGCCACCCTGAGATTCCTTCCATTGCATACATCTCCACCAGCCAGCCTTTCACGGGTGCCCCCGCTGGATCCTTCCAGTCTGCTGTGCCCTAGGGGGCCTCATAGAAAGGTGTTTTGGACTCACGTCTCCACCTCCTCCGCCCAGATTCTCAGTGCTTTCTCCTAATCCTCCAACACAGTCAGACGGTTCATTTTTAAGTCATATGATGCCTTTCTTCTTGTTGCCAAACCCTATCTCCAATGCCCCCTCCCTCCAGCACCTCTCTGTTTCTTTCATTCCCCTTCCTCCAGGAAGCTTCAGTGGCCACTTCCGCAGCCCAGCATCCTTCCTGTGGTCCCATGGCCTTTCCTATGCGTATCAAACCCTTGATTCTCTTCCTGGCACAAGGGAGCTTTTTTTTGTAGTCCTCTTTACTCCCAGTTCCCAGCGGAACGCCCTAAAATAGTTAGCCATTCAGTGAATGACTGCTGATCAGGATGATCCTGGCTCAGTTTGAGATACCAAATAGGTAACAGGGGACAAGTGATATTAAGAGAATTTAAGAGTTCAAATTAATAACAGTACTTACCATGTGCTTATGAGATGGGTCAGGCACAGCTCTAGACTCACTGTAAGCATTATGTGATGTACTGTAGCCACACATGGATTAGCATTGTCCACGTTGCAGGTAACTGCGAAGTGACACACCTTCCTGGGAACACACAGCCTGACCTCTGCGAGTATGTCCTCTGTCAGTGCGGGGTGACTTCATTTCTTTCTAACTATGTTGCCTCCTTAGCCTTGTGACAGGGAACAGCCTTTGCTGAAGCCAGGAGAATGGAAGAGATGTCACATGCCAGAGTGACTGGGAAAATGAGGTCTCTCATCAGGTGTCATCAAAATGGATGCTGTGTTCCCTGTGCCTTTAGGATGGGAAAATGAAAAGGGGGTGGGGATGGGATGTTGACAGATGCAGAGTGAGCACAGCTGTTTGTCCATGCTAATGGAGTGGGGATATGATGGGCACTCTGCTCTAATGGGCCTGGAGGAGCAGTCACTCAGCTGTAAAAACCCAGAGGCAGAAGAAGCCAGAAACCTTGCCACAGCAGGCTAGTTTCACCAGTTTAACAGGGAGGCCACAGACAACAAGGTGCCATATTTAGGGAATATTAGCCTTGACATTAACCTCTGCCTCTTTGCGAAGTGCAAGACTACTTGTGGCACTGCCCCAAGACCATTGGGCAGCAGGGTCAAAGGTGATGTAAGCCTGGCTTTTCTTTTCAACCCAGAATACCCTCAACTGAGACCACCCAGCCCCCCCCCCTCCTCCACAGAGTGCTCAGATCCCTACCCCTGTCTGGAGTTCCTTACGATACTGCAGATTACGCTGACTAACTCCCATAGAGGAATGGGGAAGGGTGGGGGGCGGGAGGCCAGGACGATGCCTAGCATAAAGTAATACAGAATTCCCAGGGTGGGAGGGCATTCTGAGCTCCACCAGGAGAGAAGTGTTTTCAAGCAGAACCTTTTCTTCCTTGTGAGGACCACGGCTTGAAACTCAGTGGCATTTCTTCCCTCTGCACAGGGTCTTCCTAATCCTCCAGGGAAAAATAGAGTGTCCATTAGCTTGTATCAGAAGCATCTCATCCCAGATCCTATAAATACAAAAACGATGCTGGAAGTAGAGTGCTTGGTTCCATCACCATTTGGCCTTGGGAAAGATCCATGTTTGTGGGGGACAAATGCCTACAATGAGATGAAAGATGTCTGGATGGGAGAGAGGCAGGTACTTCATGGTAAACCCTGGCAGCAGATGTTTGGGAGCATCCTTGAATGCTGTCCTCAATTCTGATGACATTTATTTTCTAGAGATAGGACACATAGTATGTGGGACAAGGGACAGTCGGAAAGAAAGCAGCATGGGTCAGAAGCACTGCTCCATCCCAGCACTGTGTGGCGTTTGAGAGCTCTCTGATGCCAACAGAAAGACGCGCAGTCACTGTAGAGTTAGTTATAAGGCTGTCCTTAGGGAACAGGCACACTAGCTTGACCCCTCAAATGTTGTTACTGTGATTATTACTTTAATTCTTCAGAGCTGATGGGATGTCTGAGAAACTGTGCTGTAATTTTTGCCTTCTAAAAGGATGCAGAGACAGGAGAGTGGTGTAAAGGGGTTGTTTCTGTCTTACCCACGTGTTTTCTTCCCACCGTCATTACATGCCTGTGACATTTATGAGTGACATGATAGCATCTAAGCATTCAAGGTGCATCCCTGGGTGCTTTGGGTCCTCTCTTCTTCATAGTATGAATGTGAACATATATAAGTATGTGCATTCATGTATGTCATCTATATGAATATTTCTTAGTACTCTATGCATATGCCTGTGTATATAATGTGTGTCCATTCGTACCCATGCCTAACCATTAGATTTGTACAAGTATGTGTTGTCATTCTAACCTTTCCTAAGAAACACACATTCATACACACCGTACACACATGGGAAGAAAGGAGAAAGCCAAAAAGGAGTTACCTTTTCTATTTCCTGGCTTTTGATCATGTGCCCCCCCCCACTTCCTGGCTGATCCATGAGTACAAATGGAGAGTGGTTATAGACAGGTACTTCGAGTCTGACACTCCAGTTGAAATACTTAGATGTGTTGTGATGCTGAGGCTTAACCTCCCAAAGTCTCCTTTTCCTCATCCGAGAAGACATCCAGCTCTTCCTGCTGCTCATTGGCTTGTTATGATGCTTAAATAAAGGGAGGCTTTGAAAAGACATGGCCTCCTGCTCATCAGGCACATGTGCCCGGCAAGGACCATAGGCCCTTTAGCAAGACTCAAATGGTTCATCCCATGATTAGAATCAGAGTTTATAAGTTAAGTTTTTCTGAAGTGATAGCTTAATCATTTTTGCCCTAGTACTGGAAAACTAAAAAGCAGAGTCTAAAAGCCTCAGACTCACCAATGCTGGTCACAGCACCATTTGCAGCCACAGGATTGGGTTTTGGTCACCACTAGTTTGTGTAGCCTAAAACACTTAGCTGTCCTCTTTGGACCACAGTTGACTTGTCAATGAACCCCCAGCCCACACTGTCCCTGCTACTCTGTCCTTAGATCAGTATGGGGGACAGCCACTTAAAGAATTCGTGTGGGTCCCCTAACAATCGGAGTGGGGGGCTGTCTCTGACTCTGTTGCCTGCCTTTGGATCCCTTCCCCCTAACTGTCTAGCCTCAACAGGAGAGGATGTACCTAGTCCTACTGCAGCTTGCTGTGCCAAGGCAGGTTGATATGCATGCTAGACCTCCCTTTCTCTGAGGAGAAAGGGAGAGGGAAGTGGAGGGGTGAGAGAGAAGGGGAGGACTGGGAGGGAAGGAGGGAGGAGAAGCTGTGATTGGGATGTAAAATAAATAAATTAATGGGAAAAGGGTCCTTGGAGTGTCCCTAAAGAGCAGCCAGGGTTGAATTCTACTGAGCTAATGGGGATTCAGCTCTCAGGGAGAGAGGAAGGAGGGCTGGCCTAGCAGCCAGCGGTTTCCTGTTGCCTACTGAGGTCATATGCTGACTGGAGGCTCATGTCCGATGCAGGTGTGACCTACTTCAGTGCTGTGGGCACTGAGCGTTCATGCAAGGTGGAGTCTCTGTGATGTCAAAGGACCATCAGAATCGAATCACCTAGCAGTCCTAGGCAGGATCCTGGGCTCCACTCTGAGGTGGAAATGAGGAAGGTGGATCACGAACACTGGTTATAGAACCGTTATTGTACTAGAGCTTCCTGGAGAGCCCTCGGATTCAGAAACCTAGGCAGGGAGCATCTTCATTTGTATGGGGAAACATTTTCTCTCTTTCCTTTCAGTCACTGAGTGGCTCTGAGGACCGTGAGGTCCGTGCTGGGGAGGGTTGGAAGCTGGAAAAGGTACACAACCACTTTGCGTTTTAAAGCCTCGTCTTTCACAAGTCGATGCGTCTGTGGTGCTTGTCTCCCCAGGATGTTTCCAATAGGAAAGGAGCTAAGGCGCACAGGATGTTTGTACATCGGAGATATTCCCCGTACACACCATTGTCGTGTTTCCATCACAGTCACAGTGGACTCAGATAGAGTTGACAGGCTCAAGGAGGAACTTGCAGGCTTTAAGAGTAGGCATAAGTAATTCTGGCCTTGACGCCCGAGGCATACCTAGAGGCAAGAGGTGGGTAAATTGTTTCTTAACTTGAATTCAAACCAGAAACTTCCACAGGGAGAGCTGGAGTAAGATTGTTAAGTGTCATACTGGAGACACACTGAGACATACTCATTAGAAATAAAAGCCTTTCTTGGCCAGGTCCTGATGTCCATCCCAACAAATCACTTACCACGTCTTTATTGACTTCCATCCTCTTTACACAGCTTTGAACTACTGGTGCCACAGATGACAGGGGGCTTCACCTCTTTCTGACCTTGGAAGTCTAGTCTAGGAACACAGTCAGCACCCTGAAGAGAGGAGGAGGAGGAGAAGGAGGAGGAGGAGGAGGAGAGGGTGTGCAGTTAAGTGCTTAGCATGTCACTGGGGCCACCCTGAGCTGAAGAATTCAAAGATGGGAACTGAATGAGCTCTGGAGATGGATAGAGAAGGCCTCTCTGGAGGTAGTGGGGGTTACATAAATACAGAGACAGTGGTGGCCAAGGAGAGGTCTTAAGGCAGTAGCGTGGGACAAGAGTAATAGTGGCTATGGGGGCCAGTGAGCAGCCAAGCTACCTGGGAGGGACGGTGTAAGTTACCATCACCTTGGGGGCTGTGTAGACACTAATTCAGGAGTATCAGCATCTGCGGCCTCCTGCAAGCTGCCATGGTCTGTGGGCATGCACATCTGTTCCTTTTATGAGCAAGTTCCTAGCTGGGTCTGTTCAAGAAGCCGTGGTACCCAACACTGTCAAGAACACTGCCTCGGGGAGGTACTTAGATCTGGCAGTTGGGGGAGGAGACAGAAGATCAGGTGGCCTTCATCCTCTGCATCACCACTTGGGCATCAGTAAGACCTCTGTCCCAGATGACCACCTCTCTACCCTGCTTTGCTATCTTCAAAGTATTCAGAGCTTTCTGACCCTCCGTTAGAGTTTTAGAAACTGCTTGGGCCTCTTCCTTTAGGTTTGATTATCAGACAAGATCTTCATTTGGGGTCAGGGGCTGAACAGAGACCAAGCAGAATTTCCCATGGTTCCCAGTAGGGAAATGGGCAGGTTCTTATGCTCATAGGGGCCAGAGGAAAGCTGCAACCCGTTTTCTTTCCAAGACAGCTGCAGAGATGTTCAGAGTAGCCTGGAGACTGAGTCACGGGAAAGGGCCCACATCATCTCCACGGTGTCCACCAAGATACTGTATTCCCCCCTCAGCACCAGAGCATATTCTGAGCCACTTTAGTAGAGGATCCTGCAGAGCAAAGTGGAGTCATCAGTCATCTAGCCCGTATCTGGTAGAATGCAGGCCCTGCATACTGGAGAGGGGTCCCAGTCTGGCCTCAGCATGTGCAGGAGCTCCAGGCCCCAGGTCTGGTTTCATAATGCTTGGTTGTCCATCAGCTGGAATTTAGGACATGTGAGGTTTCTGTAGGAAAGTACTACAATAAAGTAAGTGATTGAAGTGACTGGGAGGCTGTATGAAGATATTTCAGGTAGTTTTCTGGGTCAATGACTTTACAAATGGAGTATAAGCTGATGGATTTATTAGGAAAATTTGAAACTCTGGTCTACTCCTGTGTGTTTAGTTCTCTGGCCAAAGATCCCACTTTTGGGGCTAGGTGTCCATGACTGACTAGTCCTAGTTTGCTTTCTGTTGCTATGATCAACACCAGGACCAAAAGCAACCCTGGGGAGGACTGGTTTAGTTCAACTACAGCTTAAAAAGTCAGCCAGAAAAGGAAGTCCAGACAGGAACTCAAGCAGAAACTCAGAGGCAGTAACTGAAGCAGAGACGGTGGAGGAGTGCAGCTTCTTGTACTTGCTGGCCTTCTCAGCCTGCTTTCTTATACGGTCCCGGATGACCTGGGCCCACCCACATCAGCGAGCAGCCAAGAGGATACTCAACAGGCAGTGCCCACAGGCCAAGCTGATGGAGCCAATTTCTTGATTGCCATTCCTTCTTCCTCGGAATGTCTGTGTTGTGTCAAGTTGTCAGTGAGTAGCCAGCTCAGCTAGTGTTTATGAGCTGGAGTCTGACCACATCTGTGCTTGGGGAGTACATGCCGTGGTCCTACTCAGCGACTTTTGTCACTGCTTAGCCAGCACAGCCTCCTCAGCTTTGTCCTGGTAGCTCCTGCCTGTGGAACTTTAGGGTGGAGAGGCCTAGTCTATACCTTAGTGGCTCAGGGCAACCCTAAGACTGCTCAGCCATTTCTAGTCTGTAATGGCCTCCCACCCACAAGGGGTAGTCTACCCTCATGCTGAGAAGCAAAGGCCGAACATACTCTCCATTTCCTTCCCCAGTTATCTGTTCCTAGAAATTTCTCCCTAGTGGCTCTAGCCTATGTAAGCCTGAAGACACATCTGCTTTGCTGGCTGTGGCTGCTTCTCTTGTGCCTTTGACTCACCCTTTGAGGTCCCCTAGCAAGCCTAACTAGTAGGGCGGGGGGGGGGGGATTGCGTGTAGATGAGGAATGGCTACTTCCTTTCTTTGGCATGTCTACCTTTTCTTTACAAGGGTTAAATACACCATTAGCTTCTTCCCCAGAATGTATCCAGACCTATTTTTAGTGCTTTGAACATGTTGACTCTTACATAAGATTCATTCAGTATATATAAACTATTCAGTAAATATTCCCTCGTGAGAAGAATGGTATTTTGGTCTGTTTGGTTTCTCAGCCCTTTGCTTTTTAATTTAGGGTTGCCAGGCATAGCAACTCTACCTTGGTGCTAAGATGTAGGCTAAGTGCTTTGGCTGGATTTTGGTGCCCCCCCCCCCCATAGTGGTAAGGAACTCAGTCCATCTCAGGGGTGGGAGGGCAGAGAGGAACAGCCATAGATGAAGCCATAGAGTTTGTTCTTAATGCCACGAGGCAACACCACTGTGTGGGGACCATCTCCAAGAAACCCCTTCCTGGCCTTGGTGCCCTGTTCCTGACCCCTGTTATCCTTCTCTAGCCAAAAATGGAGAGATAGGCATCTGGAGTGGGAATTTTGAGCATTAACTGATGGGAACTGTAGCCTGCCTCAGAGGTGACAGGCTTAAGTGTTAGGACTAGCATTCTATTGCCTTAAGAAGTAGTTTGTTGGGGCCGCTGGAGCAACGTGCTTACAGACCGTGTCACTTAACCAAAGTTGATTTTCCCACAGCTCCAGAGGCCAGAAGTCTAAGGCAGAGCTGGTTTATTCTCAGACTTCTCTTTGGCCTGTAAACGGTCATCGCCATGCCACCTTCCTTCTAGGTATCTGTCAATACCTAAGCCTCTCCTTTGAATGAGACACTAGTGAAATGATAGGCCTACCCTAGTGACCTCATTTTAACTTAACTACCTCTTTATAAACTTCATCTCTAAGTGTAGTCACAGACTATGGTGCTGGGACTTCAGGATTTAAACACAGGGCTTTCTTGCCCATAGTGGACTCTATTTGTGTTTCTGTCTCCACACAGTTTCAATGCCATACCATGGAGAGGCACCTAGGTCCCACCTGTGGGCTAGAGGAAGCCTCGGGAACCAGTGTGACTCCCCCAGGTTTGGGAAGTAAGCCACTCTGTGGAAAAGATAGGTCCTGCTGCCCCTGTTCCTACCAGCTTCCCACTTTTCCTGGGTGCTGGGTAGAAGTTGAGAGGGCTTTCTGCAGAGCTGCTTTCCCAACCCAGGAATATGTGGTGTCTCCCAAGCAAGCAAGGTGAGGTGTAGGGGCGGGTAGCTCAGCCTCCCCCACTGCCAGGGAGCAGGAGGGGGAGGCAGTTCGTCACTTCTGTCAGAGCGCTCTTAGGGTTCAGACAAGGACAGGTGAGAGATGTCTGCAAGGGATCAGAACTCTAGTGGGAAGTGGGAAGTGAAGGGGCAGGTCGGCTGAGCTGTCAGCCGGGGCATGTCTGTCCGTGTGATTCCATGCTTGTGCCTATGGGATCGTGGTAGGGAATCAAGAAAGCTGTAGGTGTCTGGAGAGTGACCTGGCCTAGGAGACTCTGGAACTACAGACCTCTGTGGACAAGCAGGTGGGTCGCCTTGTAATGTGGAAGTAGCGATATCAAAACCCACGTTCAGTACATTTGCCCAGCACTACAGGCAGGATGCAACTTGCTGGGAGAGGCAATGCCATTTCTTGTGACCAAAGTTCTAAGAGGCAGAGGGACAGAGGACAGAATGAGTCTAAACCCCTCAGCAAGTTCTTGGAGGCCTCTAGGCACATTCAACCATCTTTGGGAATGAGTCTTTTTTTTTTTTTTTCCCTCCCTGCACCGGCTTCTAGTCTATACCGTACCCTGAAATTCAGCATTAAGGTAAAACACCTGGCCCAAGCAAAGAAGCCGAGCTAGGGAAGCAGCTACACGCAGGGGCCTTGGCTTTGCAGAGCCTTGTTCTCAGGTGGAATGGACAGGCAGCTCTTCTCCAGGTGAACAGGCACTCAGTGGATGCCCGGAAGCTGAGCTGTGTTTGCAGAGAGACTACCCCAGTGTTGGCACCACCCTGAGCTACTCAGAGAACTGCTTGGCAGGGACACCTCAGGAGACATCTCAACAGCCACCTTTTTTTTAAAAAAAAAAAAATCTCACCCCACACAAAGGTATGCACTACAGGGATAAGTCTTCACTCAATCTGGCCTTTTCTGTTGCCCTCAGCCCCTGCCTGCACCCAGCAGCTTGGGAGGGGCTTTGTGGCCACCTTATCAACCTCATCTTTTTGCCCAGGAGGAGGCTGAGACCCAGGGAGATTTGGGGACTTGTCCCTGGCTATGGAAGCAAAGTTTTCTTTGCTTTCATGGTAGTATGGTGTGGAGCTCATATTTCTCATCTGCTGTCGGATGCTCCCTTCTCAGATGACGGTCTGCCTTATTACCCCACCCCACACTCAGGAGACATGCCGTGTGCACGCTTTCCATTGTTCCACCTCTTGCTCCACTAGGCACACTGTGGAGATTCAGACCCAGCTCGGTCTCTGCCAGCCCATCTGTGTCTCTTATGGACAGCCTCCCCGCCCCACCCCCCGCCCCGACTTCTTCTAGCAGGTATGACTGGAAATAACGCAAATGATACAGATACAGGCATCTTTCCAGCATTCGTTATGTCTCAGGCAAGATTTTAAGCACGTTGCTTATGCGTGCTCGTTTGTTCCTCATATTGTCCTCCTCCCATTTTTCAGTTGAGGAAATCAAGGAACGGAGAGGTGAAGGAACTTTCTGGAAATTATATTACCTTAGCTAAAGCAGCAATTAAGCCTTGGGCGTAGGCAATCTCGTTCTTCGTCCGTGTCCTTCATTGTGTATATCTTTGTGTAAAGGACCCGCTGTGCCCACATGGGGCCGAATGCCAGGTGACTAGGATGTGGATGGGGCTCTGGACCTCCCAGAAGCCGCTGTTATATTCTGTAGAGATGTGTTTCTCAGCCTCCAGTCCAGGGGAGTGAGCTTTGAATGGGCAGACATGACTCCCTTGCAGCCTGCATTATATCCTCAGGGGTAGCAGCGGGCATCCAGGACAACAAGACAGGAGAGTCTTCGGGTGCCACAGCAGTGCCTGCAGGCTCCGGGGCTTCTGGGGAGTCCTCACAAATAAGTAGCTTGAGTTCTAGGATGTATATAGTGAGAAATTTAACTCCTGGTGACCTTTGATCCTATAGAATACAAAACTGAAGGGAAGGAAAAGAAGGAGAACCGCACTCCCTCTCCCCCTCCCGCCAAATAATGATTTTGCTCTCCCTACCTCTAAACCCTCAAATGCTCACTAGTTCCTTGTAGGCCACTTCTCGGCATATGTAAACTATACATCTGTATATCATAAATGGTCTCCCAGAAAATGTAGGGCAAACTTTACTTGTGAAAGGGTCTTTTCATCTACATACAAACAAAACAAAATGAGACAGAATAAAAACCACCTGTAGACTTTGCCGGCTTAAGAACAGGCTGGACACTTGGATTTGCCTGCCACAGGACTTAACCAAGGCCGTAGCTACCCAGATGTCCTTTGGTAGAGGGAACAAATCCAAGCTCTGTTGATGACGCAGAAGCCCTTTCCCTCACCTCACATGCAGTGAAGAGGATTTTCAAGGTCTGTTTTCAGTGTCACAGTCATGTGCAGCTAGATAGCGCCCATTGCCCAGTAACGGGATGTAGAGGGATCTGGACTGCCCTGGCCACCCTGCACTCCGTTGAACCTAGCAGCCATCCTTCTGCCAACAGCCCTTCATATCTGTCCTTGAGCATCATGCCTTTTGTTTCCTCTCACTCTGGGATCCATGCTTGGGACATACACAGCTATGAGTCTGGCCTGGATGCAGGTGGCCCAGAGGAAGTCCTTGTGCCCCACAGAAGCTCCCCCAGCTTTCTGCTCTCCTCGAACTCCTTTCCTAGATGCAGGTTCTCAGGACATTTCTTTGGGAGAAAAATGATTTGGTTGCTAAAAGAAAACCTTCAAGCTGCTGATTTAGCTTAATTCCATCACTTGGCAGTTGAGGCAAATTAAGGCTCCATGCTGCTTAAGGGTCTGTTGCAGGACCAGCAGCCTCTCAGAGCTGCCAAGCTAGAGTTTATGCACAGTGGCCTGCCTCCTAGCCTTTGTGGGGCTCTGGGCTACAGAGCTCTTCCTTTGCTGAGGTGCTGGGCAGAGATGTGTGGCTCTGAACTTCCTTTGTCAGAGTTCACTGTGTAGCATAAACACCCAGGGTGTTTCCTTTAGAGCCGTCTATCTCAAAGCACCAGAACCATATAGGATGGACCCAGAAACACTACCTGGGAAAGATTATTCAGCCTTTAATGGCTCTGAAATGACAGGCTGCTGGAGCCCTGCGGGGCCTTTACCCACTCTTTAGTGGATATGGACACACTGTTCATATAATCTGTTTTGTAGGACAAGAAGTGCAAACCCACCTTGCTTTTATTCACTTTATGTAGCAAGCTCCAATTCTGAAAGATCAATGCTGTCTACTGTTGCAGACTCTAAAGAGTTAAGTCTGGAAACAGACTCCATATAGCTGCACAGACTCCTTAGAATGGGCCTATTTCAAGGGAAGAGGCCTGACTGTGTCTCCAGGGGCTATCGCTCATCTCAGGAGGCCTGTGAACCTGAAGCTGTGATGAGCACAGCCTCTTGCCAGCCTTCCGACCTGTGGCTTTCATGCGTCCTCTCTCTGGACTGACCTTGGAAGAAGCTGACATGCCTGGACTTCGTGATTCTCGCAGCCACTAGACACCCCCTGCTAGAAGCTGAGGCTGTAAACTCAGGCCCTTGCTTGCCCAAGTGGACTAGAGAGAGAAGCGAGGCATTTGGCTTGTCAGGTTGCACATGGCATGTAACACAATGGCATCATTTGGGTGATCATTGAAAATGTTCATTTGGCTTTTGGCTACTAAATTCTACAAGTTCCTCACATATTTAGGATATTAATTTTTTGTAAGATATATGTTCTGCAGATATTTTCTCTCATTTCACAGACTGGCCTTTCTTGTTGAATATATACTATATAGAACCTTTTCTAGTCCAGGGTAATCTCCCTTGAGTAATTTTTGCTTTCTTTAATTTTATTTTTTGTTTTCTTTAATTTTAGGGCCATATCTAGAAGGCCATTGCCAAGGCCAGTGTCAAAGGGCCTTTTATGTTTTCTTCTAGTAGGTTTACAGCCTTTGTTTTAGATTGGAGACTTTAATGTGCGTGTCCTGTTTCATTCTCTTATCTGCAAGTCTCCAGGCTCCCATGGTCATTTCTGGAAGGTACTACCTGTTCCACTCTATGTGCTGTTGTTGTTGCTGTCAGACTTTGGCATGATGTTTTTCCTGCACTCGGCTCTATCTCATGGTCTGTGTGTCTTCTATGCCGGAACGGTGTGTTTTTTATTGCTATGGCTTTAAATACAGTTAAAAATCAAGAACAGTGATCGCTCCAACTTTGTTCTTCTTTTTAAAGAATGTTTTGTCCATTTGTGCTAATAATCAGATTAAAATAGGCTTGAGCTGGTTCCTGTTAATTGTGAACCTGACAGAATCAAGAATCACGTTGGAGATTGGCTTCTGGGCATGGCTATGGGGACTATCTTGACTGTATCAATTAATATAGGAAAGTCTGCTCACTATAGGTGGTGTCATCCCCCTGGGTAGGGATTCTGAACTATTTAAAGTGGGGAAAGTTTGCTGAGCTCATGCGTCCATCCCTTTCTTCTTCTTCACTGTGGATAAAGTGTGGCTGCTGTTCTGAGTCTGGCAGGAGCCTGGGCTTTGTTAGGTACTCTCCTGAGAAGCTCGAGCCCCCATCAAGCATGGAACTGGAAGTGCACACTCTGAGGTGGAAAAGGGTGAACCGCAGGGTCAAAGGAGCTCAGGACCCCAAAACTGGAGGCAGCAGGCAATTTAGGCCCAGCCCAGGCAAGTCAGTGGCTGTATTGTGAACAGCCGGTAATGGTGGCTTGCTTGGAATTCCAGAACCAAGAGAGGCAGAGGTGGGAACCCATTTTTGTCTGGGCGGACAAAATGGCTGCTACACGGACAGCCAGCCACTTTGCTTCCACAGACAGGCACTGCAGTGAGCAGAGTGATACTAGAAAGACAGTGGCGTGAGCTGACGTGCTGGTGAATGGCAGAAAGTTGCAGTGGCCAGCAGCATGTGGCTGGGTAACCAGTCCCCAGGGCTCTGGGGACCCAGCAATGCATTCTTTAGGGAGAAGGGGATCCCTTCTTTCCCAAGAGTGAATGATGAGTCTCAGAGTGTCATGGTCAAATAGATGATGCTGGCCTATTTATTTTGTGTAAAACAGAGACTTACAAACCTTAGGGAATGGGAGAGGTTTTGAGGGTGAATGTGTTTGATTTGCTGGGGATAGGGGAGCCAGGAACACTTCATTTACATGTAACAACACAGTCTTATCATAAGAGGGGGAAAGCAGTACTTAATTATCCTACGGGTGGGGGAAGAACTCCGGGTATGGTTAAAGGCCACTGGTTGAAAGCCAAGACACCAAGACATCTCATTAGCACAGGGTGGGTGTTTCCAGGAATCCCCAGGTGCACACTAAATGGGTTTCTTATCAGGAAAGGGTTGGGCTGTGATTTCCCTGAAGGCTTTGTGACTCTTCCTTAGAGGATCTGGGGTTCCCCCAGATCAGGTAGAGAGGGAACCCAGCTGAGAAAGGGAGTCATTCATCTTATACGGAGCTGGAGGTTATTGATAAATGCCAGACTTCACCCCACACAGCAGAGTCCTACATGTGACCAGCTGCTTCAAGCTCCTATTGCCTTGACTTTCCTGCCATGAAGGGAACTGTATCCTAAACTATGAGACCAAATAATCCCTTTTCTTCCTTAAGTTGACCCCCCCCCCCCCCCCGCCCCACACCCCAGTGTTTTATCAAAGGAGACATGAAAAGAAACTAAGACAGGCCTGGATAGCCATTTTATACTAAGTATACAAATAGCCAATAGGAAGAGCAAAAGGTGACCATCTCTCTCACCAGTCACCACAGAAAGAGACATTACTGTCACAAAGTGCTGCCATTTCATGCTTCTTAGGGTGTCTGTCTCCAAAAGCAAAAAACAAAAACTAACAGAAAACTTACAAAACCAAACACACACACACACACACACACACACACACACACACACA
>OU015745.1:24780419-24796910 GCA_907169655.1 Acomys percivali
CACCAGTCCCAGCCTAAGAAAGAGGGGTTCCAAGATGCACCCATAGCCCACCAGTCCCAGCCTAAGAAAGAGGGGTTCCAAGATGCACCCATAGCCCAGCATAGAGCAGCCAGTGCGTAAGAAGCATGACTGTTCACCGTATGTTCACGCGGAACCAATCACAGGCCCAGAGCACTTTACGGACTTGCCAAAAGCTTACTTAACCAGGAATGCAAGTGTGCACATGGCAAGAGCAAGACTGTCCATGGTGGGCACGGAACGAAACCCATGGCATCTAGTACTTGCCTGATACGACTAGAAATAGCTTCTGGAGGTAACTTTTAAGTTCATGATGGCATTCAGAAGTGACAGTGTGAGTGTGTTTAATGTCACCGAGCTGCAAACTTAACAGCGGTTAACATGGTGAATTCTAAGTGGCATATAGTTCACCTCCTAAACTAAAAGGCAGAGTGTTCAGGCAGTAAAGGTTCTTTAAGATTATGTAAATGATCAGGATCCCTAGAATGTTCTTCTCCTCCCATATACCGTGAGAGGGTGAAGCTGTGCCTCCCTGAGAACTGTTCCGTGCCTGGGTATTTCAGGAACACGCATGGAAGACACCTGAAAGCCACACCTTTCCAGCTGAACACCCCTCCACATGCCCCTGAGTCTTCAGAGTGGTGACGCCTAAGACAAGGAGCTCTGAGAAAGGCTGAGTAAACGGCGCTATGTACCTTGTTAGCCTTCTGTCTCTCTAACAAACCATTTGAAGCAAATGGCTTATAAAGAGAAAAGAGGCGAAGTTTGAAGGATCCACCCCACTGTTTAGTAGTCCCATTGCTTGGGCCTCTGGCCGAAGGGCATATCTGAAGGATTTTGTGCCAGAGAAGAGGAATCATCTTATGAACCAGGAAACAAAGAGAAAGGGAGAAGAAAAGATTGAGGTCCCAGCATTCCCTTCAAAGGCAAGTCCCCAGTGACTCAACTCCTTCTCATTAGCGCCCACCGTAAAGATTCCATAACCTCCCGGCTTAGTCAGTGTTCTATTGCTGCAAGGAGGCACCATACCCAAGGCAACACTTGTAAAGGAAAGCATTTAATGTGGGGCTTGCTTACAGTTTCAAGGCTTAGTCCATTACCATGGTGGGAAGCATGGCAGCATGCAGGCGGGTGCTGGAGCAGTAGCTGAGAGCTACATCCTGGTCCACAAGCAGAGAGAGGAAACTTGGGCCTGGCATGAACTTTTGCGACCTCAAAGCCCACCATCCTAGTGGCATACTTCCTCCAACATGGCCACACCTACTTCAACAAGGCCACACCTCCTAATCCTTCTCAAATAATGCTACAGTCCGGTAACTAAACATTCATTCAAACATATGAACGTATGGGGGCCACATTCTCTCTCTTTTTTTAAACATAAAAAAGAAAACAGTCAACCTTTATTATCTAGACATAATTCGGGAAAGTTCTTCAATATTTTTTGGGGGAAACATTCTTGTTCAAACTACCGTTCTTTCTAATAATAGTCCCACTTTGGGGACTAAGCCTCAACACATGGGCCTTTGGAGGACACCCCAGTTAAAAACTGTACTGATCAGTACTGACTGTGACTTCCACAGGACACTGGAAGCCAGGGGGCTTAGTCAGCTCTAGAAGAAGAAGAGGGAGGTCATATTCTTCAGTGCTGCCAGGCCAGATGCTCCGATGTGCACACAAGAACTAGCTACTCTCTTGAAGGACCTAATTGTGGAAGAGTCCTCCTTAGTAAGTGAGCTGTCTCATTGCCATCCTGCCAACTCCTGTCTCAGTGGCTCTTTCACTGTTCACAGTGACCTCGGTCCTGCCAGAACCTCCACTTACTTCCTTCAGTTCCTTCAGATGATCTTCACATGATGTTTGTCCCAGGCCTCTCTCCCTCAACGTCTTCTCTAGGTATACAGCAGATTCTAGGGCAACTCCAGAATCAAGCACAACACGAATAGCAGTCTGCTTAGAGACAGGGAAGGAATCTGTGGGCTCTGCCATCTTATACCCCACAGTGTTGCCTGGCATTGATGTTCCAGCATAGCACTCTCATATTTAAAAATACATACATACATACTTACGTACGTACATACATACATACTTATATGCATACATACAATGAAGCTTGTGACCACTTCAAGCCTTCAGTTGTTTTAACATGAATGGCGTGATCAAGGAGTTTCAATTCTGAAATTAAATAAGTTTAGCCTGTATCCTGAAGTTTCCTGCCAGCCTCACTATGACTAGCTAGGTCGGGAGCAACATATTTACCACAGAAACTTGATGCCTGATCCCCTCCAACACCCCTTCCCTCATCTTCACCTGACTTAGAATGTTCTGTCTCTCATAGTTTGGTGGTAGTATTGTACCCGGAGCCTGGTGACCCCCTTGGTTGTCACAGTAAGCCGTTAGTTGGCTATCTACCAAAAGATAGCTGTTCTCCCCAGTTTACACCCAGTTGTTTATCTGCCTTCTTTCCAGATAGCTGGACACAGCAGTGGGCAGTCTCAAAGGGCAGCATGTGGCGGGCGGCCAGTCCATTCCATGGTCTGTGGCCCTCCGTGAAGACACCGGTGGCCCTCAGCATCACTGTCGTTGATGGTGCAAATACCATATCTCCTCTCAGAAACTTCCCTACAAGCTATTCATAATGCAGACTGGTGCCTTTGAGCTAGATTTCTCCCAGAGTTCCTTGCACCTAGCTTGCATGTCTTTGGACAGAGAAATAAGAGCCTAGACAGTTCTCCCTCCAATGACCACTCTTGTAATAAGAAAACAAACAAACAAACAAACAAACTACATGGCAGTTTGGGATGACACTCTCTTTTATTGGTTCTTTAGTAGAATGACAAGTGTGTTTCCTGGCTTTAAAGAAGTCGGGTTCTTTGTTTCCAATTATGAAAACGTACTGGCTCCCTCCTCCCTTAGGAGAGGGGCCTGATGGGAAGGACTACAGCACTTAGGGCTGAGGGAACAGCACTTTTGGCTGAAAAGGGTTTTTTTAACTGCGTTTTATCTACTGGCACTTTTTCAATTAAGGAGTCTCCTCTAAGATGATCTATCGCCTCCCTGTCTGATAAGGAAATAATTACCATCAGAGCAGCTCCATTACACACCTCATGTTCTTCCCATGCTGAGGACAGTGCAGAGAATCAATCGCTTCCCACGTACAGCCGCAGCTCTGTAAGCATGACGTTTGCAGCTATGGACACCATCTTTCTGCAGGCTCCTGATCTTTCTACACGCCCTCCCCCCCCACACACACCTTTTTGGTACTAGAATTTGAAAGCAAGTTCTTGAATGTGCTAGGCAAGCATCCTTCTGCTGAGCTCTATCCCCGTCCCTCTCTCCCCTCTTTCCCCACCTTCTCCTCCTTTGTTCCTTGCAGGCTGGTGACAATGGTTGAACATCTTGTCATTGTTAATTCTTGCTGATATGTCATCTCCTGCCTCTGAGGAGCCAGCATCTTCTGAGACTGTAGCCCCACTGACTCTTGCCTTCCGGGCCTGGAAGTGCTGTTACTATGATCAGCTATATAGTAACTATTTCAAACTATATTAGTACTGTCTACAGTGGTTACTATTCTTTGTCAGCTTGGCTGGATTTGGGATCACCTAGGAGATACACCCGTGGATGTGTCTGGGCGGGCATTTCCAGAGAGTATTAACTGAGGTAGGGCTCAGCCTGAACTTGGGGCGCTATTCCACGGGCTGCCATTGCACACCGAGTGTAAGGGGCAGGGGAGAGAAAGTCAGGTGAGCATTGCCATTCCTCTTTCACTACTTCCTGGTTGGCATCACACATCAAACTGCGTTTGTCACCATGTCTTCCTCATCATTATAGATGTATTTCTCTGAAAAACAAACAAACAAAAACAAAAAAAAAGTTTTATCCTTTGGTGTTAGTCATGTTTGTGGTCACAGTGATATGAAAAGTACCTAAAGCACTATTGTTTTCAACAAAATCCCAATTGTTCAATTTTACCAATAAAGACTCAGGAGTCAGATGCTGAGGTGAAAGCCTGCTAGCTCAGAGAGGCAGAGAAAGCACCCAGCTGACCTTCCTACCCAGCTTACATCCCAGAAGGAAAAGGAAATTCTCATTCTCTATGCTGTCTCAGAAACCCCTCAAACTGAGTGTTCCTCCTTTCTACATCCTGTGCATCTCCATAACTTTCCTCCGGACTCCCTCATACTCTCTCTGTTCTGTTCTTAATGTTTACCCCCAGTCAACTGGTTGCTTGCTCTGCCTTTTGACCTAGAGCCAACGTTATTCACTCCTGTTTACAATACTCAAACAGAAAGCTCTTGCCTTAAAGGTATGTGCTAGGGTTGAGCCACACCACAACTAGAAACAGATTTTTCCAGTAAACAACACAATGTCAGGGTTCACAGTGCAATCAAATATCCTGCAACAAAGTACTGTCCACCATGATGAGAACAGGACGTCATGTTTAAAACAGCAAAGGGGTTGTTGTAAACACACCAAGTTCAACTTAACAATCTCCACTCTTTCTCCCTCCTTGTCTTTTAAAACAGGATATCATGAATCCCAGGCTGGCCTCAAACTTGCTATGTAGCTCAGGCTGGCCTTGAACTCCTGGTTCTCCTGCCTCCACTTTCCCAGGTCCTAGGATTACTGACATGGGATACTTGATATTTGAAACTTTAAAATTGTTGCCAGTTTTATAACATGTGAACAGAGATAATCACCCCGATTACTCTCTGGTATCCCCGGCTTCTTTCTTTCCCCATGAATGCCTTCCTTTCACTTAGCCCCCCAGTGAGTGTATTTATTATTGGAGAGAATGACACTACTCTTCCTGCAACTGCTATTAGTTATTAACTGTTTTTCTCACAAAGAAAAAAAGAGCTTGAAGGGTCATCACCACCCTTCAGCCCTTCCATCTTGCCTATAGAAGAAATACAGAGGTTGTGACTTGTCAGAACTCACAAGGTTCCATCTCTTGGTGCCTCACTGTGTTAGCTTTCCATTAGCCCCTGAAGACCCTTCATTCTGAAGGATGTGAAAGAAGAGCATGCAGAGCTTCCACCTTCTCCTGCACAGAGCCCTTTCTCTGAACTCCAGAGGTTAAAGCAGGACTGGCCTTTCCTCTGTATGCAGAGGACTAGGGAAAGTGTGACTCCCCACACACTCCTGGAGGAGATGGCCTGCCTTCCATCCATGCAGACAACTGGGGCAAGAGAAATGAGTGCTTAAGACTGAATTTATGACAGAAGGCCAGTCTCCCTCAGCTGGACTGATAGATGCCTGGTGAGGGGCTGGGGGGGATTGTTTTCCTTCTGGCAACTGGCCTTTCTTAGTTAGGAAGAATTCTCAATGAGCTCTGAAATCCCTTCAGGCTATAGTTACTTTTCGTTAAGGAAAGCAAAGAAGATGGGCCTTTGTGGCCTGTGCCTCTAGCGTGAGCCTAAAACTGAAGTTTTCCCCAAGCACCCATCCACCCTCCTCCATGGACCTGCAGAAAGAAGCTTGAGAGAGGAAGAAAAACTGTTGCTTATGTAAAGATCAAGTTCCAGTCTTTGTTTTAGTGTATATGTAGACAGAGCTGAGCAAGCAAAGATGCTCAAGTTATTAGGTCTGAGCTGCAGTCAGTAGAGGAGTGATTCCCTCCACAAAAGAGAATCCCTGGGGTCTTTTACTTAGATTCCACAAAAATCCATGCTTTCTTGGAGCACTTTAATTTGGCCAAAGTCTTTTAGTATTTCCAAATCCCAAGAGTACCCCATCTTCATGGGTAAAAAGATAGCAGTAAAGATCAGTGCAGTGTTGAGGGTGCTAAGGCTCCCCAGGTCCTTCCATATTCAACCTCAGGATCACTTCACAATGCAGGAGGCAGTACTGTTCTTGACTGAGACCAGAGGCCTGGGCTCTGCCCCAGGAGACTTCTGGTCCTAGAAAGAGAACCAGCTCTGGCCTGTTTTCTGTCCACCAATGTGGGGCAGACATCTAAAGCTGACCTATCCAAAGAGATGGAAGGGCAGTTATGAACAGTTTAGAGTCAGCTTCTGTCTTTGATGCTGCTTAGCTGTGTGTCCTTGTGGGGTGGGGGATGTGTATGCCGTGCTTTGTTGAGATCTCCACTTCCTAATCCATAAACTATGGCTAAGTGTGCCTGTCCCACGAGGCTGTGCTACGAGGAAATCAGTTCATGTAATGTGTGCTGCGGGTGGTGGGTGTTGAGAGCTCTTGTAGAGGTAGGAGCTGTTTGTGAGGCATCTGCTGTAAGCAGACATGGGCCCAGACAGCACAGGCCTCCAAGATGTTTGCTTTCTGCATCACAGAAGTATGCCCACTTCGATTAAGGCTGATCATTGCTCAAGCCTTTGCTTTGGGGAAGCCTCGGTAGTCCTGAGTGAGGAGGCTTAACTTCAGGCTCAGTTGAGTAGCATGCATGTGACCACCGCACTTTAGAGACCCCCACAGCTTCAAAGAGATGCCCTTGTGTATTAGCTTACCAACAGAAAATGATGTGTCTACTATGTCAGAGTCTCAGTGTACCCCATATGAGTATATATGTATGTATGTGTACACATGTTTTGTACGAGCTGGCATGCACTGGGAGGAAGCACATATGGGCAGAAAGATGGCCAGTGTCATAGGCGAGAAGGCAACCATTGCACCAGTTGCCAATTTGACTTTGATTTTGTGGTTAAATGAGATATTCAAGCCAAATGCCCAGCACGGTACTCAAAACTTATAAAGGAATCATTTTCATATCTGCTAAGATGTCTACTATTTAAAAACTAAAACCAGCCAGGTGGTGGTGGTGCACGCCTTTAATCCCAGCACTTGGGAGGCAGGAGGATCTCCAAGTTAAAGCCCAGCCTGGTCTACAGAGAGAGTTCCAGGCCAGCCAGGGCTACACAGAGAAGCTATGTCTTGAAAAAAACAAAATTAACCAATTAAATAAGTGAATAAATGAAAAACAAAACAAGAAATCGGGGGGGTGGGTAGGTGGCTAAGATATAGGGAAATTGGATTCCGTATGTATTTCTGGTGGAAATTTAGGATGGTAAAGCTACTACAAAAGCCAGTATGGTGGATTTAAAAATAAAAATGTGAATTTCTATACATATTGCTAAACTAATAAGAAGTGTGGTCTCAGAGGTTGTACACCATCGATCATAGCAGCAGCATCTACAACATACAAAGAGTGGAAAATGCTCCAAGTGTTCACAGACATGTAAATGGGTGAGTGAACAAATCACTGTGTATGTACAATGTGTTACTACAATGGGAATTGGAATTGGTCAGACTTTAAAGAGAAACACTTCCTAACTCAGGCCACAACATGCATGGTATGATGAGCCTGGGAGATACCATGGTAAGCAAACAGGGTACCCAGAAGTCAGCTCTGTCGAGATAGCGATGGATTAGCCGTTACCAGGATCTAGAGTGGGAGACGGTGGTAAGTTTGGGTTTAATGAGAACAGAATTTCACTTTCTCAAGGTTAGGAAAATTCTAGATACTGATTTTACAATAAGCTGTGTAACACTACTGAGCTTACACACTTAAACTTAAGTACAATGAGCAAGTTTTATAATGAGTGTCACCATGGCTTAAAAAAAAAAAGTCATAAGCGAGCCAGAAAATAGCCTGAATCTAGTTGAGTCAAAGGAATGTCACAAAATACTCGAGGCTGGGTAATGCATAAATAACACTTATTAGCACGTGGTTTGGGGAGGGGCGGGTAGAACCACAGGCTCTGAGGGGGGTATTGTGGGCATCACAATGATAGTGTTTTAGCGGGGAGATAGCATGTAGTGAGACAGAAACAGACAGGGAGAAGGGGCTCACCCTACTTTGTTATAAAGACTGTCCGCTGGGAACTCACCAGGTTCCCCTGAGATCTGTGTCAATCCCTTCCAAACAACAACAACAACAACAAAAAAAAAACCCGGAATGTCTAATGACCTAGTTACTCCTTACCAGGCTCCACCTCTTAAAGGGTCCACCACGCCTCATGCCGCCACACTGGGTTCAAGCTTCTAACATGGAAACCTTCAAGTACTAGCCTCCACCCAAAATCATGGCAGAGAAAAGTGAGAATTGTGGTCCACGGCTATACTAGCAGGACTTTCTGGTAATTGGATTTGGGGAAATATGGAGGAGAGAGAGAGCCAGGCCAGGGACAGCTGCCATCCCTAGGTCCCTTGCTCACCTAGACAGCATGGAGTCATCTCAGGAGCACAGAGAATAGCACACACGTCTCTGTCCCTTTTGTTTCCTCATCAAATTGAAACAGCCCTGGGAGAGGCGATATCACCGTGACTTCAACTCATCCTAAGGAATGAGTGCTGACATCCTGTTTTAATTAGCGGAGAGCGGCTAGGGACACAGGCCTGAGGAAATATATGTTCCTGCTCTTCTGGGCAGACACAGAGAGTGTGGTAGCAGGGGCTCTGGGAGGCAGCTCAGGGCACACGGGGCGGGCCTGTGTCAATGGCTAGAAGCCACTTAGAGCAGTTGGCCTCCCCCCCCCCCCAGGGTTGTCTCCTGACTCTCTGGGTCTGGTACGTGAGGTGTGAAGGGACAATCTGCAGGGCCTTCACCTGTCTTTACCCTTCTAGAGTCCACAGTGCTTTTGTTAGAAGCGTGAAGTGTAATTACAGACCTGGCAGGTGACAGCAACTCAGAGGAAAACATCTTACTCTGCAGATGCCAAAACTATGATTTTAAGCAAGGTGACAGCGGAGGACTCTCTCGAGCACATGGGGCATTTGTGACCAGCACCGAGTCCTCAGACACAGTCACTTCCAAGGCAAACATCATCATCTTAGAAGATGAGAGCTAGGTAGATCCGAGGAGACGGATATCAATTGCCTCTGGGGCAGGGCAAAGAGTGGTATCCCTTACCATCCCCTAACAGTTGTCACTCACCCTCTTCAGCCCTGCCTCTAGGTCAGGCTTAGTGCTGGGCTCCAGGCTGCATACTCAGACACATGGCGCTCCTGACTCAAAGGTCGCCACCCAGCACAGGCTTTGCTGAGGAAGCTCAGGGAGGGAGGGAGGCCAGTAGTGGCTGCCTTGTGATCTTCCTCTGGGGCTGAGAATGGAGTAATTCAGAATTGAGTTTGCTTTTGTGGCAGGAGGGTATTAAAGACATGACCTGGGGAGGTGGCGTTTCTGTTAGACCCGAGGCGTCACAGATCACAGCATGGAAGTTGTAGGACAAGGGCATGGCCACTGGGTCCCTTGTCTGGCCAGGACAGGTGACAGAGCTCTAAGCATGCTACAGAATAAGGAGAGGATTGAACAGACCTCCCATTCCTAGAAAAAGCTGGTAAGGACACAAGCCCAGCTCTGAAGACTGAGGACTCGTCCTCAGAAGGCATCCCCATTCAATGCCCTAGCTTCCTGAGCCACTTTTGTCCCTGGGCCACTACATATCAAGTACCTGACCTGGACCGCAGCCTGAGGGGATTCATTCACAGGGTGGGAGGGCTTGGGGACATTGATTGGACAGCTCCTCAGATACCTGCAGGTGTGCTGCCTGGTAATCAGGGCCACAGATCCTGCCCTGTTCCTTCTGCCCGCCCCTCTCAGACAGACCATTTTACAGATGCTTTTTTTACTCTTTGATTTGCCTCCTCTATGCATTTTAGTTTATTTTTGCTTCTCTTATGTGCCTATATGAATGTTTGCCACACCTATGTGGGTACCCACAGAGGCTATAGGAGGAGGCTGGATACCACCAGATGAGGGTCCTGGGAACCACACTGAGATCCTTCTCTGCGGAGCCATCTCTCCAGCCTCTGTGCATTTTAATCTGATCAGCTGTCTACAAGCATTAGGGGCTATAGGGACTGTACTGGGCTGAGGCAGGCCACTCTGGCCCTGAGAAGAAAGAGGAGGGGCCAGGACCTGTGACAGCTCTGCTGGGACCTCACTAACATTTCACAGGATGTAGAAGGCTGAGGAAACCCCCCACGAGCTATTCTGGTCTTGACAAAAGCTCCTACTCCCGTTGTGCACAAGACCCTGGACCTACGGGCTTTGCTGGAAGCTGGACTCTTTACTGTCACGGCTTTCCTTTTCCTTTTCAGAGGACCTCTCCAATTCTACTTCTAACTGGCCCCCTATTCAGGCCATGGGATATTCCCTGCCAGAGGACGAGTCACTTTGTTACTGATCCTTTGGCATAGGGCTCCAACTCTCCAGTGGTTCAAACCTTGCAGATCAGGTCTGCTGCGCCTGATAGTTTGGCCTGCTTTTGTCTCCTGCTTGTTTGTTGAATGTATACACGAGTATATGTGTGTGCATATATAGGAATATATTGTTTAGTTAAACAGAAAAACCAAAGTAGCAACCCAAATCATGAAGCCTCATCTATCAGACAGCTGTGTATGTCTTGCAAGCTGAGAAATGCACACAAATCATTAAATAGTAATTATCATAATCAGTGGGCGATGCACATGATTAATCACCTTTATGCCCAGCTCCTCCCCGTTTACCTTGCCAGGGGATTAATGGATAATGTGGGGCTATAGAGCTAGCTGTGAAGAAGATGGTGTCTGGTATCTTTGGGCTTTTTTTTACTCCAAGGCCACGTTCTTTTTCAGAAAAGTGTCACTATCACATTCTCTGAGGCTTCCAATTCCTGCTCCTCTGTCACCCATTTAGGACTCAAGTAAAACCCTGTGTGCTCTCAGAATCTCAGGTGCAGCCATGTTCAGGTATGCAGGCCAGGGCTTCTGGGGTCAGGAGTGGACAAGCACTGGTGTGCCTAGAAACCAGAGTCTGTCTGTGCCCTGCATGCTTCTCTGCTCTTTCTCCTAAGTGCTTGTGAAATCTGAGAGCCCGCCCTGCCAGCTCCCCTGTAGCTCTCACTTTATGGAGGCCTTCATGGGCAGGAAGATTGTGGCATCAGGTGGTTTAAGGTCATGGATGGCTGGGGCTGCAGCCTGCGAGCACGTGTTTACAGTCGCTATGATACTAGGATGAAGTGGGGGTGGACTCTAGGCTCCTCCTTTGGCCACAGGCCCCACTGGGCTGTGGTGTCACCTGCAGCTATGACGGTCTCCTTATCCAGCAGCTGCTGCAGCCTCTTGAATCCTCTCTGTCCACCCAGGAATCTCTTTCTGGCTTCCAGGCTATGGAAGGAAGAGAGACTGTAAATCTTGGTTCCTCCTGGTCATCAACTACGGGCGGGCTCTGTTGTCTGTCTTCTGCTAAGGCTGTGTTAGTTATTGAGCCCCTTTCCTAGAAATTTGCCTTGGGCAGGGCCAATTTCTCATCCGTGCAGTGGAAGACTGGAACTTCTTGTAAGGCTGATGGGATGGTGCAAGGCATTGGCATCCAGCTGTATGCTGACATGGGTCAACCAGTTAATGGGTACTGATGGTGCCATAACTAATGAGCACCCACCTGGGGTGGGGGGGTCCCGTATACACTCCTGTAGGTTCCGGGAAGAGCAGTGCCTAGGTAGAGCTCACAGGTGATGCTGTGGGGGTGGGGGAGGGGTAGAAGGATGGTAATAGACACATAGACTAGTAGACAAATAGGACAGTTTGCGGTCGTGCTGTGTGCTAGGAAGAAAGGAGACATAATGTGGTATTAGAGCCAAGGGCTCTTTTGGCAAAGCAACATTTCATCAGCGACATGAATGAGCCTGAAGAACCATCCCATAAAGATCTAGAAGAAGGGCTCTGCAGACAGGGAACAGTTCCTGCAGAGGCCCTATAGCAGGGATGGGTGGAGTGTGCTAAGTCATAGGAGCTGGCCCTCCCTCAAAGGAAAAGTGCACGTCTGCATACATCCTGAAGTGACTGAGTGGGTACATCTGTACCTTACTGCAAGTGAGGGCTGAACTCCTTGGAGGACCCCTACACCGGCCAGATCTATAGGCTCTAGATGTCCTTGTGAGGATTATTTTTCCCCCAGTGGACAAAGATAATTTATTTATAGGACACTATTTTTTTTTTAATTAATTCAAGGGATTAGAAAAAAAGGACTCAGTGGTTAAAAGTGCGTGTGCTCTCCTCGAGGACCTGAGTTTAGTTCCTAGGACCCAATATTGGATAGCTCACAAACTGCCTGTAACTCTAGCTCCAGGGGATCTGAAACCCTTCTCTGGCCTCTGTGAGCACCCAGGCATACACGGCACACATAGATACATAAATACAAGTTTAAAAATAATCAGTTCAAGATGTTCCTCTGGGTGACAGCCTTGCCTTTCACCTCTGTGTACATAGCGTAATCTTTGCAAGTTAGCCACCGTGCTGCTGTACCTGTTCTGGTGATAAACCAGACCCTGGGATGGGAACGCTTGCCTGCAAGGTGGGTTCTTGGGTAGGACCCAGGGATTAAGGTGGATTTTGTTGTCGCGGCTGTTTGTTTCTAACTGAAATAGTAATTGTTTTCGTGACTTTAAGGTAAAATGTGACTGATGCCTGGGGTGAGAAGAGCACCAACTCCAGGGACTATGTGTCCTTCCCTCTATGTTGAGAGGTTCTTAGTTGCCAGAGCACTCATGATACACCCCAGATATGAGTGGGGCCAGGCAGTAGAAAATCACATCCGCCAATGACATCACGTTTATACTTAAGCCAGCCCTGTGAGAGCCACCAAATGAAGGGGATGAAAGCAGCGAAGCCAGAATCCTTAGCTGCACCCTGTGCCCTCATACCCACTCCCTTCCCTTCCCCTTTTCCTCCTTTCTCTTCTATGTGGGTACAAGAGGATGGGTACCCCACCCCACCTCTCTCCAGACAGCGCCACAAATTCGCAGTTGCTGTTCCTTTCCAGCAGGCCTGTTCCTTGTCTCAGTCTGGAAAGTGGGATCTCCATGGAAATGTGAAGTTTACAAGATGACAGTTAAGCTTATAATCCATAAAAATGGGGAGGAAAACTCAACTAAAGCATCAACCTTCATCGACAGCAATATGTGGGAGATGGCCTCTCCTGGGGGGCCGGATAAATGTGTGCTTACTGTATTCAGCTCCATCTTGGCAAGAACCATGGGCAAATGCAGTGGACCAGGAGAGTAATGACAGGTCTCAAGGAGCAAAATGGGGTATCATGAGTAGAAATGGGGAGCACAGCCACTCAGACTCTGATTGGGCACAACCCCAATCAGGGCAGACTTTCCACTGGCCTGAGCTGCACCCCACTGTTCCTTCCCAATGTCTCACATCTCTGAACATTCTGCCCTGGACCTGTGCCCTGGCAACCCTCAAAAGGCCAGGCCTGGCACTGTGCCTACCTTCTGTGAGAGACGCAGCTAACTTAGCGGGTCCTCTTGTGTCTTGCATCTGGGCAGAGGTAGAGCGTTCTTTGTTTTTTGTTTTTGTTTTTCTTTGTTTGTTTGTTTTTGTTTTATAGGGGCTTTGGGAACCAGTGGATCCATTAGAGTCAATTAGATGCTGTCAGGGAGGACATGGTGGGAAGTCATTTTGGGGGTTCCTGAGGTCTCCCTTCAGAGTGTCTCTGGAGTGTAACATGGGATGGGGAGGTCTTTGTGTCTCTTGGAACAAGACCCCATCTTCCCAGCAGCACTGGTAATATGAGGTGCTGATGGTGAAGACAGTTGCAGATCTGAGCTGCACTTCCCACTCCCAGGACGGTGCTGCCCTTGATCTGGTGAGTGGGTTATGGAGTCCTCTGGATGTTTCCTGTTTGAGAACAAGCCATCTGGCTCTCTAATCCCTGTGTCCAGAATGTCCAGAAGATTGTCAAGCCTTCCCTTCAAGTCTGGAAATGTGAGTCAGGCCCCAACTCTATGGCTTAAAAGTAGCTCTCTTAAGCCTGTTTCCTCCACATGAGGAGAGCTGAGGGGATGCCCAGGTGCTTCCATGGACCTGCCTAGGCAATAGGCACACAGAGAGCCGCAAGGTGGGCATGTCTGCCTTCTCTTTTCCCCTTGGAGGTAGTTAGATTTTTCTAACCTCTCATTTTGCAGCCCAAGGAAGGGCTTACCACATTGACTGGTGCAGAGCCTTGCCTGAGGGCATCTGAGGAGGTGCCCAGAGGACACTCGAGATCCACTCCATTTTCCCCAAGATCATTCCCTGTGCCCCTGAAGCTCACATGGCCGCTCCTCCAACTCATGTTCCCAGGAAAACCTCCCTCCACTTGCCTCTGCCTGGAAGCAGCTTTCCTGACCCTTCTCCCTGTGAGCCTAGCTGCCAGAAGAGATAGGGCAGGATTACGATTGGACTCTCCAATTGTTAAAAAAATACAAAAAGGAAATCAACAAGTTTCCCTAAACCAATTTTCTGGCAGGGCTTCACGGAGTGGGGAGGTGGTCCTGTTCTCCACAAGGTGAACACACAGGCAGGAAGATGCTTGTGAGGTGGCAGGTATCTGGCCCTGTTCTCCGCATGGTGAACACAGGTAGGAAGACACCTGTGGGTCTCGTTTACTCACCAGGCACTGGGATCATGTTTACAGTAGTCACGTAGTCTTCCCCACCACCCTGCAAAGGGGGAATCACTGTCTTCAATTTTAGAAATGAGAACACTGAAGATGCTATGACTGACCCAAGACCTTGAGTCACACAGATAAAAAAACACCCCCAGGCTCCTTCCTCTTCCAGGAGAAATCAGTCTGTCATTCTCTTTCAGATTGTGTAGCTTCCCAACTTAGTGTGGGTGTGGTGAGGTGCCCTGCTGCCCTCAGGTGACAGCGTCTATATTCCACCAATTTCATCAGTCAAGGGCCCTGCCTCATAGCACTCTGTATGTTGTATCGCCCAGTGAACACCCTGAAAATCCTGAGCGTTGTCCTTGGCAACAGAGGGCACATCCCATGTCCCCACATCCCACCTGAGTTTGTGGGCTTAGCTGTGCTAAGCACTGGATTCACTGGCGGAAGCAAGGTTTAGTGTAGTACTTCACTGATCTCTCTGGTTCTTGCGACTCGGAATGGCTTGTGGCTAGAAGGTATCTGAGAGTTGGTCTAGTCTAATCGTCCTAACTACAGGAAGCTTTCTAAACATATGCGTGAGCTGAGAGGCTCGGGACTTAGTCCGCATCTGCATCTTCTCTGTAGTACTGCGGCAGATACATGACTTGTCTCCTGGCGCCTGTTGTTTTCTCTCCTCCACGCTACAAGGTGCATGATCGCAGTCTTGGACCACCAGTGGCTGATGGCAGACCAGTAAGCTGGAAGCCCTGGACCTCTATAGACTGCTCAGAGCAGACAGTTTCCCTCCAGAGTTCCACACAAGAGGAAAGAAACGCACTTCTGTGTTGATTAACTCACAGAAAGGAAATACAGACCTGCCCCTTGGGGTTCCTTGTCCTTTTATGTTTTCAATAGTTTTGTGTCCATTATGCTGATGTTTCCCTTGCAAAGCCACGCAGGGAGACCCACCATTAGGCACATGCAATTAATCAGGGAGTATTCACCCGAGTGATAAAGGTACCTGTTCTACTGGTAACCAGTTCTGTGGCTCGGAGTTCTTGGCGATCCACTGTTCAGTGACGGTTTCCGGCTGGAGGGCTGCCATGCTCCATTCATTTCTAACAGACCCTGAGGCTCCCCGAAGTTCTGAGATGCATTGGTATCCATGTAGGAGCTCAGGATGTGTGCACCTGGCTGGCTGAGCTCACCTTATGACACTGCTGGTTGAAGGATGATCAGGAAGAGGATGGAGTTGGGGATGATGCAAGTCATGTAGTGGGAAACAAGATGGTCATCTTGGCATGTCACGTGTTTATGAAAGATGAAAACTCAGTTTCCCCATATTAGTACTTATAAGTGAAAAATCAGCTCTGGTAGCTTGGAAGCTCTGAAAAATAAAGTTACACCTCCCTTTGTCCTTCACCTATGGTGGGCACTGTACATGTGGTACCTCTTCTTTACAAAGGGAAATTCTGATACAACTTCAGCCAAAAGGGTAGTGTTTCTTCCTCTCTTTCTGTGCTGAGAATAGAACCGAGGGCTTTATCCATGCCAACTAGACACGTGTGCATCACTGAGCTACATCCCTAGCCTTTTTGGGGTGGGTATTTTAAGAACAGCACTTACTATGCATCAAGGCAGACCTTGGTTGCATCAAATAGAGGATATTGACAGGGGTTTCTTGTCTCCTATCTAATCCCTGAGCTTTGAGAGGTATTCTAAGCAGCGTGCTCTCTTAGTGCTTCTTGGCCTTGGTCAATAGAATCTCCCAGGGAATACTTAACCTCTCATGGGTGGACAGTTTCTGTCTAGTAGACCTTTGGGCTGTGGCCTACCATAATTCTCCCAATAACATCACAGAAGTCACTGGGAGACTGGCATTTCCACCCCTTTTGTTTTTATTTTAGTGTGTTCAAAGTCACATGGTTCTGATTCCAGAATGGATGTTACAGTGAGCTGAAGAATGGGATCAAGCCACACAAGTAGCCCATTGCTTCTGGGAAAGGCTTTTGGAATGATGAAGAGGAGGAGGAGGAGGAGGAGGAGGAGGAGGAGGAGGAGGAGGAGGAGGAAGAAGAAGAAGAAGAAGAAGAAGAAGAAGAAGAAGAAGAAGAAGA
>OU015745.1:24796920-24827327 GCA_907169655.1 Acomys percivali
AAGAAGAAGAAGAAGAAGAAGAAGAAGAAGAAGAAGAAGAAGAAGAAAAGAACAACAACAACAAGAGGAAGAGGAAAAAGAAGGCTTATTTGCCAGTGTGGGAATGAGGACAGCCATATTACTTGATAAATAAGTTCAGATAAAAGTTGGATACTGGATCAGCCAATTTCCCTAGGGTCTGTTCTTGGACTATTTATTCCCCACGCTGGCATGGATTGAAGCTGATGATGAGATAGGGGTTCCGCAGTGTCATCTTCCATTAGAAAGTTCTTTTTAATATTGTTGATGCACCCTTATTGGGCCATTGATCACCTGCAACATGCCTTTTGACAGCAGAGGTAAAACAAGACCCCTTAGCCACCACGAAATAACTAAGAGCAAGTGACATGAAGAAGAGCTTGTCTGCGTACAAGTCAGGTGAAATTAAGTGTCATGTGTTGGCATCCTTGTTTTATTTTTACCTCTCTGGTTGATTTGTTCAGTGTTGACAACAGCTTCAGGAGCATTAACAGAACTGGCTCTGATGGGAACTGAAGACCCCTGAGTGACAGGGTGACTGTGCAGTGCCTCGTGGTCACTTGGCCACCGCTGAATATGCAGACGCTGCTGGCTCCTTGCTTATGCTAACTACACATTCCTTACTTTTAGTCCTAACACACTTTCTTTCCCATTAGTGTTGGAATGGCTCTGATGACTGGGTTGGCATCATCGTCAGGGTCTACTGTTTAGTTATATTTAGTTTTCAAACATAGAACTCTGTAGTTGGATTCAGAAGTCTGTTTTACTAGTGTAACAGCTGCATGCCATAGTCAAGACCCAAGTGTGCACTGTGCATAAGGAGAGCTTCCTTCCTCTGTAGTGCCTGTACCTACTGCCACGTTGTCACTGCAGTGAAGCAGTACAGGTTTCATCAATGAACAGGTTCTTTATGCCTCCTGATCTATAGATTCCATGTCACCTAACCTCACTCATCACTTTAGGTTCTTCAAGTGTCCTTCTACTTCAAATAATATCCGTTCTTAAATGTATCATTTTGGCAATACTAAGCTAATCCTGCTGACCATCTGTGTGTGCATGTGGTATGCTTGTGTGATGGTGGGTGCATGTCGGAAGCTGGTACGTATATGGAAAAGATACCAGTCCGTGTGTACTTAGTGAAATTTATACCAAAGGGAAACAACACTAAAAGGGACCAAAAACTAAAGTAACAACAAAAAGAGTGCATTAAAGGCTGTGATGTTGCTCTTACAGTCTTTGTTGTGAGTAAATAGTCAAGCTGTAGATGGGCTTTGGGTGGGGTCTGCATAAGAGTTGTGCTTTTTAATAACAACAACAACAACAACAACAATAATAATTTAAACACTGGGAACTTACTCAGCATGATGAGACTGGAATTTGCGTAGCATAAAAGCATAGCTAACAGGAATGCAGGGGCTGCCTGAGGAACCTACTTTCATGTGGGAGATGTGCAGTGTGCAAGGCTGGAACACACAATCTTGGGGAAATCAGATCATGTTTATAAGTGTCAGCATCCTATCCTACCAACAGAGGGGTTAGCATTAAAACCACAAAGGTAGCTCAAAAATAAAGACTGACCTTCATTACACTCATGTTTGCACTAAATTTTATTTCAAATGCTGCAAGTGCTGAGACCCCTTAAATCTTTCCGATGTTCTTTAAAGAAGGTTGTGTTATTGTTCCCACTCTACTGGTAGGATTCCTGTGAGCTCGTGTTTACATTTGAATATAGAGGCTGCCACAGTTAGCTAGTATGTGATCTTTCCTAGGCTCTAAGTTACATAAGATTAGGAGTAACAGTTTTACCCTGCAACCTTTATACAAACCACTTGGCCAGATGGAGGTATTGAAAGCAATTTCTAAAAACAACAACGATAAATCAGTGATGAAGGGAAGGATTATATCATAAATGCTGCGAGGACAATCAGTTAGCACTTGAAAATATGTTAAAGAGGTTTAGATCTTCATCTCGTTCAATTTCCCATAATGTAGCCCAAGTTAATTAAGCAGATTAATGGGAAAAGAAGAAGAAAATAGGACTGACTACCAAATCTCTGCCTGGGATCAGACTTTAGATAGCTCCAAACAATAGAAGAAATTACAAATGTTGATGACAGTTTGCACTTCACGGTGTTAGAAATATCTCCATCAGAAACAAAGGAGCAAACAGAAAATCTGTGGAAGTGCTTACTGCGAACATTACATTTTTCTTAATTAATATTAGTATAAAATATGCCTAAAGCAATAGGAAATACAAAAGCTCTGATAGATAAGAAGGCAAAGGAGCCATTCAGTGTCCTAGTTGTAATTTTTATAATTCTAATTTAAAAAGAAAAGCCATACTAATATTATATTTCTACATTCACATTATGTATTCATACACACGTGATGATGTGTGTGTATGGACTATACCTCAACCACCTCTGTCAGCTAGGCCCTGTCTCCCCACTGAAAGGAATCAAAGTTCCCAAAAGAGAATCTCCTGCAATATCTGCTGTGAGAAAGTCTCCAAGAAGCATGAGAGGATGTGACAAAGGACACAGAGGCCAGTTCTGAGGAACTGCCACTGGCCTGGTTTGAAGTACTTAGCACATTGAGAGGAGTGAAGATGTTAGCAGACTAAACAGGAATCCACAGTTTGTACTGATATAAATAAGTTAGTGAATAAGGAAGTGGTGAAGAATGAGGAAAACTTCACCATGGGTCACACTGGCACTGATGAATGTGAATAGAGTCATGGTGTTGCATGTCACCCACACCTTGGCTACCATCCCATGGCGACTAAAGAGTTGTCAATATATGTTAAAACTAGCAGATGGTCTTTGAATGAGGATCATGATGTTTGTATAAATTATTGATATAATTGAACAGTAACCTCTCAGTGGAGAAACTAGACACCATCTTAACCGAAGGACTAAAGTTAACCTCCCCCACTACTGGGTGCAATAACACCACACAGCTGATTTCACTCCTTGAGATGATCACAATGTCACTTCTATGGTGGACTTGCCCCAAACACACAATCTTCATCTGATTAGGAGGAAATATCAGGCAAATCTATATTGAGGGATAGTTTGCAAATATCCCCGTATATCCTTTTGTAAATACCATGATCATGAAAGGCACAGCCTGAGGAAACCATTGTATATTAAAGAAGTCTCTCTATTTAACAGCTAAATGTTAATGCATGATCTTGGATTGATTCCTACACTAGTTTTTTTTTCCTATTGAGCTATAAAAGATATGGAGTAAACTTTGAATTTTGCAAGATAGACACCATCTTGTATCAATGTCAGTTTTCTGACTTTGCTCATCACATTGTTTGAGAATCCTGGCATAAAAGGGCATCGTATTTGGAACTCGGTCTCAGATGATTCAGAAAATCTCTATGTATTTCTGTGTGCATGTTCCAGGATGCATATGCATATCAATCTGTCTTACAGAAAATGATGGAGCAAAAAATGAAAAACAATATTAACAATTGGGCAATTGGCTGGAGGGGGTGGAGGGATGTTTTGCCATTCTTGCAACTTTCCTGTGAATCTGATTTCAAAATAAAAGGTTAAAACCACAAGTATGAAGATAAGCAATGAAAGCATCAGGATACAACCCCTCAAGGCAGCTCTTGAGGACTGTCAGCAGGGTTACTGTGACCGGGTTTCTCTGGGAATATGTAGGAGAACTGGTTACCTTTAGCTCCGTTTCCCTCTAATGCCCCTTGACAGATGGTTGCTGATGTCACAGAGACAGTATGGAGTGCAGTCTTGAGGGGCCATGGTTGGCTGTGGTCAGCACTGCAGAATCTCGTCATAAGCAGATGAGAGAGACAGAACTGGGGAGAGAAATGATACACTAAGGCCAACGTGCAGCTAGAGATGAAACTGGGATTCTGAGTGGCACCCGGCAGCCCTTAGCTCTCTCTCACTAGAACGCACACCCGAGATAACAAAAGGAAAACAACCTCTTTGGTTCCAGTCTATGATGGGGCTCACCCTCTGCTCTGGCTCAGGTTGGGGTGCCAGAGAACGGTGACAGGGAGCGAGTGTCACAGTAAAACTGCTTACCTCAGGGCCAGGAAGCCAAGGCAGAGTGGAAAGGGCTGGAGTCCTATAGTTTCCTTCAAGAGCCTGGCCCCAGTGACCCATCTCTTTCCCATTAGGCCCGACTACCTAATGATGACAACATCCCTTCAGCCCCACAAAGCTGGAAGCCTTGGGCGGGGGGAGGGGGGATGACAGGATGCTCCATATGTAAACCACAGCAGTGACTGTAAGACCCAAGACCTGTACTCCTAAGTGACCTCCTGGCTCAGGAGGGCAGTAGGTGAACTGGGGTTCTCCTATTGTTCTCTGATCCTGACTAGTTAACGTATATGTATCATCCCTTCTGACACCGTTTCCTGTCTTGAAAGACAAAGTTACCTCTAATAGGTTTTTCCTAATTGTAAACCCTTTCCTTTTGGGTTGGGTTGCCCAGCATCTAGTGAAAAAAAAACCTAAATTCCTATTCCACCTGATAATGAGGTGCCACTGTGTTACTATAATTTGGCCCTTAGCAGCTCATGGTAATGACACTGCAGGCTTCCAGGTGAGCTAAAAGCAAGGAAATGTTTTCCAGGGGTTGAGTCCCAAGGACACCATGTTGCTTCATTAAAATAGCTCAACTCCCATCTGGTGATCAGGGCAAGTTCTCCAGGGAGGGATGATGCTGTAGTGAAACAAAAATGGGCTTTGATACCCAGTAGGTCAGCACTTCATAGCTAGGTGATTTCCAGCAAATTTGTTAACTGTTACTTTTATTGTTAAAGGTAACAAACCATCTCAGGCTTTAAATGAGATGGTGAGTACCAAAGAGCTGTCATAAGCAACTCTTGCCAATTACATGTCCCTCCTAGTTAAATGGTTATGCTATGGTTTGGGGTTTCCCCTGTGCGCACTAATTATCTTAAGCTGGGGTTCCAGGATTTCTAATATGCTGCACTTCCATAGAACTATACAAATGCCCCAAGGTTGAGGCATCCAACACACAGATCCTTATATGTGTTTCCCAGTGAGTACAGTAGTCACAGATGAGCCCCAACCTCACCCTGGAGGTGAATTGCAGTCTGTCCTAGTGTTTCAACTTACAGGCCATGCCACTTCCCTTTACCCTAGCTGGTCAGTGTGACTCTACCTGTCATCACCCAGAACGCTTATCTTGGCCTGAGTTCTGTAAGTGGCCTCTGGGATCTGTGTCTCATATCTTAATGGTCTATGCTACGGGCCTGCTGCTTCCATTGGCTGAAGACATTGGGGATTAAATGCATAGTGAAAGCAAGTTGCTGCGGTGGTCTTTATATCCACAGCCACTCCCTTCCTCTTGAAGCCAGTCTCCAGGGATGATCTGGGTCATGTCCTCTGTGCTGAGCATGTTAGGAAGTTGTACAGTTGTAGAGGAAGACAGAAGGGATTTCTGTGAGTGGCCGCCTACTAGGTGACGCCCCAGGTGTTTTGTGTTCCCAGGAAGCAGTCGAGCCCCCCTCTTCCTTCAAATTCATCTCTTAGCTCACCATTTGCTTTGCAACTAAGGAGTATGACATTGTGTGAAAGCCTGCCAGGACCCCACTCCATATAATCACTTACCCTGAGCACAGCACTTCCCCAGAAGGCGTAGGGTGTCAATGTCTGCCTCTTTCACTGGAGCTTGTACTGGGATCAAGTGTAGCATCACAAGTAGACTCTCATGGTGAGTTCTGAAGTGCAGATTCAGAATGAAGTAAGCTCTCAGAGCTGTTACTAAAATACCAAGATGTGTACCACCACCACCCGCCCCAACCAAAGGTCAAGGTTACTCAAATGCAGATAATTTGTTAGTATTGAAAAGGTTATAGTTTTTAATAGGAAGACCTCAACAGCCCTAAGAAATATAATAAATCTCTCTCTCTCTCTCTCTCTCTCTCTCTCTCTCTCTGTGTGTGTGTGTGTGTGTGTGTGTGTGTGTGAGAGAGAGAGAGAGAGAAAGAGAGAGAGAGAACAAGAGGGAGTCTCTAAACATCCTCTTTGCTTCTCAGTGACTATTTCCCAAACTATTTTAAACCACACTGATTCTCAGGGGAGAAACCAGCACCAGAGCATGGAGGAGAAGCTTAGCTTCCCTGCCGCTGTGTGGAAATGCCCCTCTGCTAATGTAAGGTATAGAGTTTTCTAATAAAAACATCCAGGATGCATTAGAAATAGTCATGCTGACTCAGTCTACTGACTTTCTGGGATTATTCATGCTCTTTGCTGACTTCTAGAGGATTGGAGATGATCTTATTAAATTTAAGGTAATACGAACAAGGTCAACTGTAGTCCCTCTTTGATTTTTATCTGATAGACAGGGCAGTGGTTCTAATACAGAGCTGTGTTTGTCACTGTCCTATTTTGCCGCCCAGGTACATGGCTCCTATTTTTAGCAGCTTTGTGGTATTGTGAATCCCAGACTTCAACCCGCAGTGAGTCAGAAGGTCTGGCTGCCCAGAGATATGTGACTCAGATGACAAGAATAGCCCAATCACCAGGAGGTGAGGGTTTAAAGCAAAGCTTTTGTGCTTAGTGGAAAACGTAAATGAAAACAGATGTTTAAATAGAAATCTATTGTCCTTCTGGGAAGGTTCTTTTCCCTCATCCCTGAAAGTTTTCACCCTCTTCCTGGGGAGGAACCTGAGTGGCTGGCCTAGAAATAGGGCCAATTCATTAGCCATTTCCTCATCTCAGGAGCCTTCCTGGCAGCCCAAGGGAGATTTCTGGGTCATATCAGCATCAGGAATTAACAAAACAACCTCCTCATGGTCATAAATGGTAGGTCAGAGAAGTAGAGAGAAGATACAGGGGCAGGCAAGGGACACATGGAGTCATGAGATTTTATCTTGTTAGGGGTAAGAAACTGAAAGAATGGTAGATTTCTCCAAAAGTTGAGAAGAAACAGGTTGATAGCTTCTAGATTATATATCAGGTAAGAAATTATGACAATTTATTTATTTATCAATCTGTCCACCCATCAAAATATCTTCCAATCCACCTAGCCAGCTGGCTATCTTCTCATGCATCTATCTATCTATCTATGCATCTATTCATCTATCCAGCTATCCATTGTTCCAATCATCTTCCAAACCCCTAGCTGTCCATCTTCCCATCTAACTATCCATCCATCTCCTCAGCCATGTACTCATTTATTCCCACCCACCTATCTCTCACTCATCTATACAGCCCCCATTACCACCTGCCTATCCCCTCACCTACACCCCTCACCCATTTATCTGTCTATCTATCTATCTATCTATCTATCTATCTATCTATCTATCTATCCACCGATACATCAATCCTTTCAATCATCCACCAAAGCATATTTACCTATAGCTATTCATCCATTCATCCACACAATCTATTCACCCACCTACCCACCTGTTTCTCCATCCATCTATCCATGTGCCACACACATCTGCCCATCCATCCACTCACTCACCCATCTGTTCTTCTATCATCCACACACCGATCTACCCATTCACTCACTCATTCATCTATTCATCTGTAATCCACACACCTACCTATCTATCCATCCACCCATCCATCATCCATTTTTCCAACCATACACACCCCTAAAGTCTACTCATCCATCCCTCCAACATATTATATATGGAAACCTGACTATACATTAAGCTCTTGATTGGTGCCAGGGGAACAACACCCATACCTGAGAAGCCTATAGCCTGGTTGGAGCAAAACTGATACAAAGGCAGCCTTGCTACAGTATGCCTTCCAAGGTTACAGCTTTGTGATTCCAGGTTTTCAGTACCTGTGTGCTTTTAATCCTCTGGACTCAGAGGCTCTGCTCCCGTTGATATAAAAAGAAAATTTAGGGTAAACCACTGATAAACCTGAACAGATAAAGACAAGGTCTTTTTTTTTTTTCCCTTGAGTACCTCGTAGCCCTTTGTAGTTCTCTGGAGATGCCTTTAAGAGTTAAGTCACACACCTCAGATGACACTTTCTCTTCATGTGGGACTTAGGGACCTAGGGGTCATTGCTCCCTCCCCCAAGCCCACCAGAGTGAAGATTCTTATCTGGAAGCTTCAGTAGTTGTGTTTTCAGCCACTGTTTTGATTTTCCAGTGTTCCATGAAAGCTCCTGAATCTCTTCCCTAAATAAAAAGTCATGTTTGGTATTTGGTAAAATGTTTGTAGCACAGTGCTCAGCCAAGCAGAACTAAGCTACTGACAAAATACTGTCTCAGCCATTTAATAATAATAGCTAACATTTGTATAGCACTCTACAGTGTAACAAAGCACCTTTAGCACACTGAGCATCCTGAGCCATTTGCAGCAGCCCATGGAAGCCCAAGGGCAGGTTATCATGGCTGATTTACCCAGGATATTAGCTTCCCTAGGGAGCCCATTCTAGGACCACAGAAGATGAGCGAGGCCACATGTAGGCTCCAAAGCCAGACACTGTACAAAGCCACCTCTTCTGAAGACTTCGGTCATACCTCCACGTCAGACCCAATTTTACTCTCTGCCTCTGGTATCCGCACCCCATGAGACACGTGTGAGACACATGTGACTACCAAAGCAGATTCCTTAACTGTTGTCTATTTCTGCTTTAATGCTTAGCGGGACCGCTCACTTTAGGATTAGGCCCAAGATCTCAGCACCATTATCTTTTCCATCTCACCTATCTCTTCCACAAGCACCAGCATTTTCTCTTCTCTGCAGCAGAAAGGACTTGGCTGGACCATGCCATAGACTACTTAGATCATTTTATTGGCCAGATGCAAGGTAGGAGAGAGGCTGATGTTTGTTCTGATGTACTTATGGCAAAGGGCAGTTGATTAACAACATTCCTCTTTTGGGCCAGCAAGTCAAATCCTTTACATTAATGAGATGTGCATCTGAGAGTGTCACTGTGAGCCAAGGACAGAGTTCACTAAGATGGACACCGTTGGCTGGAAATAGCTTGAGCCAGATGCTAGAGGTGGGAAGGTGTTTGCCTACAGGTCCTAGCTACGTGGCTTTGGATGTACTGGAATTGAGAGACTTTTTCATGAAGAAATGCCCCCATCCCACTGCCATGGGAGTTGGTATAATGGAAGTGGTCACGTCTTTCCAGCCTCTATACTGACCCCAGATGGTTCTTCTATAGTATTCTATAGTGTTCTAGAAGGTTCTGTTGCCTCTGAGGATTGGGTGAGGTCGGAGGAGATAGGGCATGGATTGGAAAGAGGTTTTGCAATGGGTAGCAGGAAAGAAGAGTGATGCATGCAGCTGTGCGTGGGCCAGGGCTGGAAAGCATGCAAGTGTCGCCAGGCATCATGGGTACCCTGGAAGTGGGAAAGTGGGAGAGGACAAGAAGAGGAAGGCGCCCCCGTCCCATCCCTTCTTCCAGTTAATCTATCCTCTTCCCCCAATTCCCAAAATGAAGATATCATCCTTACACCTCAGAATCCTTTAACAGGCTCTGCAGGTCAAACCGGTAACCTTACTATGAATTACAAAGTGCTTTATGAGAAAAGACCTTCCTCCTCTTTTTGTCCTCTAGATAGGAGCAATATCGCCTGCTTTAAATTAAAGATAAAGGTTCAAAGTCATAATTGCCCTTTCATATACAACCATAGAACATTTGAAAAAAAATTAAAAGGTAAGAAAAACATATCAAACCTCAGGGACACTGCTTCCTTTTAAATTTTATTTAAAATTTACTATTTATTTTATGTATAAAGATGTTTTTCCTGCATGAATGTCTGTATACAACTTGTGTGCATGGTGTGCTTGGAGGCTAGATGAAGGTATCAGATTCCCGTGGACTGGAGTTACAGATAGTTGCAAGTCAGCATGTGGGTGCTGGGAATCGAACGTGAATCCTGTAGAAGAGAAGCCAGTGCTTTTAAGAAGTGCGCCATCTTTCTAACCCCATGGACTATATGTCTTAAATAGTCATGTTCTTTCAGTCTAAGCTAGTCAAGCAGGAAAGTGTATACTTAAAAAAGACCCTGCTATATGTGATTACCATGCAATGTTGTGTTTTTCTTTAATGATATACCACGAATATCCTTCCTTACCATTAAATATAAATCTATAATGTTATTTTAATACTTGTGAAAATCAAATTATATGAAGGCATCATAATTAATCTACCTTATTTCCTGTTTTGAGAGTATTCTGAGAGAGGGCTATTTTTACTATTGTCAAGAGCATTGTTATGAAAAACCTTATATTTTTACTAATAACTTAGTAGCATATATAGTTATATATAACAAGTAGCTTTAGTCCATATATACCTCTTTTTGAAGTTACGTTCAGTGCACTTTGTAGGTGGAGAGTTCTGCCTGTTGCTATATTTTTGTGCCCAAATCTAGATTTGCCACTGTGGAATGTGAGCCCTGGTGCCCCGCAGCCTGTCTAGCTGGCTAAGTGCCACCTCCAATAATCTGAAAAAGAAAATGAACAAACAGGATTCCATACTGAAAAATGTTTTCTGAACCACCCCTCACCCTTGAACATTATGATCGGAAGCCTTCCCATAATTCCGCTGACAACATATGGCTGGACCCCAGTGGGGAGCATCCTCATACTGCCATTGGTTTAAACAAACTCAGCCCCCGTGTGCAGAAGAGTTTAGAGACCTGGTGGTTGGCTTGCTGCCTCATGGCCCTGCTTCCCCAGTCTGCTTTGTAGTGTGACACAGGAGATGGAAATGTATGTGGGATGCCCATTACACACACCTATGAGGCCTGGATGTCCCACCCTTCCCTTTGTGACCTGGAACAGCCCCTTCTGGTCCCACTAGGTGGCATACAGCAGCCGGAGAGCTGCACACTAGCAGGGCTCCCAGTTCCACCCTGACCTATCATTCCAGCCTTGTGGCTCTGGCGAGTGACCTGCAGAAGAGCTTGCAGTCCATCGCATGGGGCTGCTGGGCCTCAGATAATATTTTGAGAGCAGGCTAGAACCATCACTCTGGCCCAATTCCTGCATCTGCTCTATGAGAACTTTTGCAGGTCTGCTTCATTACGGTTCTAAAATCCGATCTGGGAAGGTCCGCCCTTGTGGAGCACCTGCTTTGGGGCAGCTAGGGAATCTCCGCTTTCTCCGGATTGGCTCTTTGCATCCATGGCCTCAGGCCCTGAGGCTCTTGTGGAAGAAGTGGCCTGCTCAGAGCGTCTTTGCTGACGACGTTACAACAGATTTCCTTAGCAGACGTCTGTACTTGTCTTCTTGCCTTCATGGTTTTTGTCCAGTAGTTTAGAAAGTGAATTTCCTATTAGTGAGGCTGTGTCATTTGATATTCCCCTACCCTCAACTGAAATTCTAACCAGTGTGTGCCTGTGCCATGGGGCCTACATTCAGGGTAGTTGCATAAACGTTAAGAAGTTAGACTGGAAAAGAGTGCCCTTTGGTAGGCCATCCTACCTAGTGCTCTGCCTGTGATGCCTCATTCACTGTTGATTTATTTCAGCCCAGCATGGCTCCGGCATCCTCATTCCAGAAGAACTGCATTTAGCTCTTGCTAATATCTGAGGTAGAGAGGCGTCCATCTCACTCTCTTTAGGCCAGTTTCTGACTATCTTCCTGCTTTGTACATCAGAGCTGTGATGAGCCCAACCATTTGTTTGGAAAAGGACTCAAGACTCTCTACTTATTCTCTAAGTATTAAAGCAATAGACGCTTATTAAACAGCAACCATTTGAAAATAGTCTCAGGAACCTTTTCTTCCCTAAGAGTATCATATGCCTCCAACAGCTCACTTGAACTTGCTGCCATGTGACCCACTCCTAACGCATTCTAGTTCTCCCTCAGCAAGGCAACAGCATTCTTGTGTCTGTTTGGGACCATACTAGCATCTTTCCTTTGTCCTGCTCTGGGGTGTCACTTCCGAAGGGAGCTAATCCAACCTCTAGTATATCTTGAGTTCTTTTCACATTTCCAGCACTTTGTAATTCCATGGGGGAATTGTTCACCCATAGTTTTGTTCATTTGTCAGTGGGATGCTATTTATCAATTGGATACTAGTCAGTCTTGTGAACATAGACTTTCTAAGCTCTGGAATGTCAACAGCACAGTGCCTGGGCCATCAGAGTACTGAACACGCTTTAGAAATCAGATCTCGGGGTTCTTGGTTGGGCTGTGTTGATTGTTGAAGGCCCTGGGCCCTAATGGCTTCGTCTGCCTGGAGCACTTCCCTGCCTCCTCAAAGAAAGTGAGTGTCCTGCAATCTTCTGTGATGCCACCCACAGCTGTCACTATGAATACCAGTGCTCGGAGGAGTCACACAATGCCCTGTAAGATGGAGTGCACAGTCCTTCACTCGTATATGGGATAAGAGTATCGTCTTCATGAGTGTCTGTGTTTACTTTACAACTCTGTCTCTTTCTTGACTGTGAAACTGAGGGTGCTTATTTCCTAATACATGTCTCCTCTGCTAATGAACCTCTTACTTAGCACTTTCTGTGTGCATCTTTTCATTTAATCTTTCCATGGGTTCTGTTGAGTGAAAGAAAAGGGGGTAGAAAAAGAAGAAGGAGGAGGAGGAGAAGGAGGAAGAGCAGGAGGAGGAGGAGGAGGAGGAGGAGGAGGAGGAGGAGGAGGAGGAGGAGAAGAAGAAGAAGAAGAAGAAGAAGAAGAAGAAGAAGAAGAAGAAGAAGAAGAAGAAGAAGAAGAAGAAGAAGAAGACGAAAACAGCTAAAACTTCAAGAGCTGAGTAGTGTGTGCAGAGGCCGCATTATCAAAAGTGTGTCCTGAGAGACAGGTTTTCTGGTTCTGAGCTGGGGTTCCTATGACAGTGTTCTTCCTTCAGCGACTGTTTGCCTCCTCCCAGCTTGGTGCTGCTGTGTGCCACGAAGAACAGGGTGTGAATGTCCCACTGAAAGTCTAGACGTATCTTTGGAATTTAGAGGTTTAATGCATTGGTTTTGCTACCTCTCTTTGTTTAGACTTCATAGACCTTTTTCTTTTTCTTTTTTTTTTTTTTCCTTATGTGTAAGCAAAACAGATGGATAGTAAGGCTTAGCAAAAAAAAAAAAATTAAAACAAAACAACTGAAAGAACTAAAACAAACACAAGATGTCCAATTAAATGTGAATTTCAGAGAACAAGTAATTTTAGTATATTTTATGTGATATTTGGGGCATATTTTTAAGTGATTTTTTTTTCCCTGAACTCTATATCTATCTGGCATTTTATCTGAGGCTCCAATAGCAACATTCTGGCTCAACTAGCAGTCCAGAATTTTTATAAATTCCCTTTAGATCACTTGAGGGAGAGTGTGGGCTGGAACTGCATTAGAGGATTACAGAATATATCCTGCTAATTAAATAGATCTTCCTGGAAAATATGTGTTTTGAGCTGATTTACATGGCATGAGGTGGTTGGTTTTATAACTGAGTACAGAAGGAGCTATTAGTACAGTCGCTATGGAAAACAGCATCAAGGTTCTTCCGAATGGTAAAAACAGATGTACCAAATGATCCAGGGCACTTCCTAGTATACATCTTAAAGGAAATTACCTCACCACACCAACAATACACTTTCATGCCATGTCTATATTGACAGTAGTCACAATTAAACTTAATAAAGAAAGCTCTGTACATACAATAGAGCATTAATAATCCAGGGTGAAGAGTAAAATCCTGTCACCTGCATCAAAATGGTTGGAATCAGAGAATATCAAGTTAAGTGAAATAAAAGGACATAAAAGGACAGGTACCACACATGTTCTTTGTCATAGTCAGAAGCTTAAATGAGACACTCTGAAAGTAGAACAGGAATTACTAGCGACTGGGGAGAGCATATGGGGTGATGTATGTATGCATGGAAATACACAACAAACTCTCTTAATTTGTTTTGTTAATACTAATTAATGAAAACACATGTAGGATGTTTTGAAAGGAACTATTAGTATGACCAAAGAACAGGAAACAGAAAAGAACTTCTTCATAAGCCCCACAAGTTTGTACTTTGCTAAGAGTGTGTGTCTCTGTGAACTGGGAAGAGTGTGTCCGCTGCCCCACGATGGAGAAGCCGGAGAGGGGGAAAGCCGTGGCCCTTCCCGTGTGCTCAGGTGGATCTGAGCACCGTGAGTTCCTTGGGTAATACGCTGTATCCACTCAGCCTTGCTCTCACAATCAGGTTGCTGACAGTATATTTTTAAGAAGTTCAGAGCTTCTTGAAATCTAAGAAATCGTATTTCCCCTAGAAGTCTTTGAGTTCTCCCAGCCGTGCTCTCAAGGCTGATTGTTCCCTGCTTTTAGGAGATGTGTCTGGGATGTCTCGGATGAAGGGAGTGCAGCAAAGAGAGGTCTCAGGTGTGCATGTGTCCCTTGCCCTGGTTTTCAGGTGTCTGAAGAATAAAAACTTCCCTTGGCCCTCTGACACCCTAAAGAGGCAGGGACATTCTCCAGACCCTTGTCTGAGGCCCTGCACTCCCCCTCTCCTTTCGTGGACAGGAGGTGTAGTTCTATCTTAAAAATATACAAACCAAGAAATGCTCTGTTTCATGTATATTCTACTCCTTTTATCAAGTGCTAATTATGTACCAGGCACGTATGGATGGGCACAGTCTAAACTCCCTCCCTTGGCTGGGTCTTGGGTACTGGCTCTGCAGCCACCCTAGGCTGGGTGGAGCACTCCACTTCCCAACGCCCGCCTCATCTTAGGTGGATCTTCCTGAAGTTGCCCACGTCCCTTAGCTAATGCTGCTTTTGAGACTCAGGAGCACCTCTCCCCTTTTGAAAACTGCTACCCCCTGTTACCTGCTGGGTGAAGACCGTGGTTATCAATAGCAGAGAGGATTAGATGGATTCAATTCCAGCTTAAAGATTGTCATTGTGTTGTGGTCCCAAGGGAGTAGCTTTGGGGTTTCCCGAGCTTCACAGCAGTGTAGACGTAGATTCTAGACTTTCCCAAGTATCTCTGGCCTAAAAATGATGATGACAGGAGCCGTGAAAGGTCAAGTTGTCAGGCTGTGAGCCCTTGCATCTGACTTTGGAAACTTTGCAGAGGAATCACATGCTCACTGACAAGCAAGAGAAAGCTGAGCAGGTCCCTTCTCATCTGTATGTGTGGGACCCACTGGTGCTCAGTGCCCAGGAGCAGGGTGAGGTGCTGCTGAACGTGTTTTGGAGGTGACAGAGGTTAAGGGGGGAGTTTATGGGAGTCTAGGGAGTAGGAGCGACATTCAAACACTTTACATTATTAGGCGTAGTTCCTACTGCAGGGCCAGGCTTGCTCTACCCGACTGCCAGGCCTTCACTCCTGAGGCACCATGTCACAGGGAAGTTCTGGGGACCTAGAAGGGCCAAGGCATAGGAAGATTTCATGGGGGATCAAGACATTGATTGGTCACCAAGCTGTTCTGAAATGTTATGATAGTTCAGTCCAGGGACAAGGGCTTCATTGAGTGTGTCAACTCGGCCCCCTTCACATGGAATCCTAGATGCTGGAGTCTGTGAATAGCTTTGGTCTTCTGTATGAGTTAAAGCTGAACCATGCAGCCAGGTGTAATAGCACACTCCTTTTACCCCAGCACTCAGGAGGCAGAGGCAGGCAGATCTTTGTGAGTTCGAGGCCAGCCTGGTCTACAAAAGTGAGTCCAGGAGAGCCAGATCTGTACCCAGAAACCCTGTCTCGAAAAACCAAACTAAACCAACCAAACAAACAAACAAACACAAAAACCTGAGCTATGATCCTTGTTAAATAGCTTCCTTCAGATCCTGTGTAGAAAGTGCTGAGGTACCCTGGGATAGTCCACTTAATTTTGAAGACTGTGCAAATGGCTGCCTCTTTTCCCTGAAGGATGGACAGAGACTGGCTACCCAAACCACTTCCTTTCTAAACAGATATATGGAGGTGATTGCCTGGTGGGCTCACCTAGCGCCCAATATCCTTGAGGCCGCATAAGGAGAATTAATGAACTTGAGAGAGTTCTCCCTCCTTTGATGGACCAAATTCCAAAGTTTAGGGGTCACTGAGGGGAAAAAGTACAAACCAACTTACCATCCAGCATCCTGCTTGGCGATGCTAACTTCCATGGTGACAGCTAGACAAAGGATGTGAATGTGTGTGTAGGATACTCAGCCTGCTTGCCTTCTCTACCTCAGGGGGGACCAGGAAGGCCCAGGCTCTCTGAAAGCTGTCCTGTGTCTTGGCTCTCCTGTAGGGTAATGGCTATGGCCTGGCCAGGCATGGAGGAAGCCAAGCAAGGCTGCTCTCTGCATCTATAGAGCTGCCTGGGTCTATATAGACTATGCTCCACTCCTTCCCCAAACCGGGAGAAAGCTTCCATGTCACATGTCTTACTCCCTTTGGGAGACAGTGAGTGTGCCAGGGGAGCAGGGATTTGCCAGTGCTTCTTCAGGTTTTTTTGTTTTTGTTTTTGTTTTTGTTTTTGGAGCTGCTTTGGATGTACCTTGGAGAATAATCCCTGAGCCTGCAAGCCTTGCAATGCTTTGCTTTATCTCTAGAATGAAAAGGAAAGGGTTTGATAGTCCCATGGCAAATGATGGGAAAACCTTAAACGGTAATGATTAGAATGTAGGAATCAACTGTGAAGTGGGCAGAACCCTTGGTTGCGTGTGCTTCATGGGAACCGTTTGGAAATGTTTCAAAGGTACACAGGAAGTGATGTGCATGTGACAGTTGTCCAGCTTTCTTTGGGGGTGGCCATGCTTGTATCAACACTCTTCTAAGTGCTGAGTTCATTTCCTCTGGCCGGAGTATTGTTGGACTCAGTTATCTGTTCTCTGCTGGCAGCAAGAGCCTCTTCCCTTCTTGTTCAGGGTTATAAACCCTGCTTAGTCCACCTTCCATTCTTCTTGTAGTCCTTTCCCCACTGGCATCAGCCAAGCCTTCCTTCTCACCACCCTGCCTTCAGAGGTGTCTCCACTGCTAGGCAGTGACTGTGAGGGAGCAAGTGAGAGCACCCTTCCTTGCCTCCTCATGTTGTGATGACTTCACTCCTCAGTGAGGAGAGAATGAAGTGGGATTTTTCAGGGATCCAGGCAGTCCACCTCCCACTTGCTTCTCAGCCAACATCTGCATGCTGAGCCCAAGTAGAGAATCCAATAGTCCATTTGTCCTAAAGACAGATCCTCAAGCCCTATGCCAGCAGCCAGGTTTATACTTTCTGGGAATGGATAGGGCAGGACGTTAGGTTCCACGTGTTTGCCCATGGACTGTGAAAAGCTTCAAGGGAGGCCATGAAAAACATACAGTCCAAGTCACCAAATCAGTGGGTCCCGGGTCTCTTGCCTCTGTGACAGCTGTTTACCTGGAGACTCTCGGAAGCCAGGAACCCCGGAGCCACAGGACTTCTCTTTTCAGCTCAGGAGCTGGGAGCTGGGAAGGACTGGTCTTCTAGAATCCCATGTCCTAAGCCTCACTCACATGGCTAAGCCTCATCCGCCTGGTTCAAGCCTGCCTTGGAGACATTGATGCTGATTTATCCAATGCTTTTGGCTAGCTTCTGTGTGAAGGAAAATCACCCTTTGGGAATAGAGCGTGTCCTTCTCTCTCCCTGTTTCAGGAGGCCGAGAGCATGGAAGGGCAGGGTCTTAGACCCCCAGATAGCTGCTAAAGAGGGTCCAGGACCCTGAAATTGGCATAGGGATCTGAAATGTGAGGGCTTTGCCCCAGGGCTGTTGGGGAACAGCTTTTGGTGCCTGTTGGGTGAGCCAGCAGTGAACCAGGCACTAAGGAAGGCTCATAGAGAGACCACATGTCCTAGGGAGCACAATGCGGTGACATTCACTGTGAGGGAACCCTGTCTCTGTTCTCCTTCTCTCTTGTGAGAGTGGGAGCATGCCAAGCCATCTTCCAGCAATAATGGCCCTAAGTAGGGAGGGTCTTGGGGTGGTTTCTGTGCCTGAACTCTCCCACAGGTCTTCTGTTCCCTAGCAGCAGTAAAGTGTTGTCTGTTTGCCACCCAAGGCAGCATCCTGAGTCCTGGTCACTGGGAACTTTGGTTTAGAATGTGAGGGCCTTGTGGTGGTTTTCAGCCCATGGTTCCTTCATACCACTTCTAGGCAGCTTACTCGGATAGTGCAAACAAGGAAGGGATGGACATATTGAAGACTCCATTTTCTTAACAATTGAGATGTAATATGAATAAATTATATATATATATATATATATATATATATATATATATATATATAAAAATATATATAAAAGGCTCCATTTTCTATGGTCAGTTATCATGTCCTCTTTCCAAAGGATGACACCTGGCTTGGGCCTACAAATAGTCTCCCCATAGGAATGGGCTTTGGGGTCCTAGAGAGCAAGGGTTAGGAGTGATCAGCCCAGGAAAGGTGCCAGAATGAACGCCTGAGTATGCTTAGGAAGAAGCCAGACAATGATTGTCATGCTGTGGACAAGCTGCCTGCCATGCCACCTTATGGATTTATCCCTTAGGGACCCAAAATGTGGGGCTCCCTGGAGAAAGAGCTGAGAGGGTTTTGAGGGCGAGTGCCTTTCCAGGACCTGTGGAACCCTGGGAAAGCAGCTGCTGAATTTCCCTCTGCTGGGACACCTCGGAATAAGTGGGCCATAGGTGTGTGGCTCAGTGGTAGTACATCGGCTGAGCATGTACTGGGCCCATCCGTCCTCAGCACTAAAAAAGAAAAGGAAAAAGAAAAAGAAAAGAAAAAGGATAGGATGTGGATAAATGCGACCCAGTAATGTCAGCATTCAGACTCCTGCAGAAAAGCCTTTCTGTGAAGTTGACCCAGTTCCTAAGTGGGTGGCTAACGGAGTGCCTCCTGGGGCTAGGCATTACCTTCAGGCTTGCACTTTGGAGTTCAGTTGGCATAGGTCATTGAAATGGCTGTCTCCAAATCCACACAAAATCGGAAATATGGTGGTCCCGGAAGAGACTATGTAGCCTCTGCCGGTTCTTTCATCTTTCAGATGGGAAAACTGAGACCTGGAGAGAGCATGGGGGTACACTCGAGGTCACACTGCCATTCAGCTCCAGAGCCAAGACTAGAGTACAAGTGAGAGTGCTGCTAGGGTCAGGATGTGGCTGGACAATGCCCCTTGGTCCTACAGGAACTGCAGTCTGCGTTGAGAAGGATGTGATCCTTGAAAGATAGAGGATACGGTAGGAGTTTGGGCTGAACTCTAGCTAAATGGGAGGTTTGGGCAGATTATCTGAAGATTCCCTAGAATGGGGTCAAATGTTAAAAAAAATCTCTTTTTAAAGATAAGGAGGAGAATGGAAGGGTTTGCATGCAAAATGGGGTATGAGATGCAAAGAGAAGAGCTCCCATTTCTCTGCCTGACTCACCTCCTGTTTGGAAGCCTGGATCCATGCTTGACCTATGCCCACCTTGGGGGGGAAAGGCGGAGCTTGAACGACTGGGGGAGGAGGAGGCTGTGGGAGAACTCACAGCATCACACAGGTCTGCATTTACATCCCAGCTCTGTGCTTCCATGGCTGTGCAACCTTGAACCCCTCTAGCTCTCTAGGCCCCTGGGTCCTCACCATAGGGCAGGGATAGAAGGGTGTCTTGAGTGTTGAGCCTCACATAGAGCCTGCAAAGGCCTCCACCTGAGTTAATGCACTGGAAATACTGCTCTCTCACCAGGAGCGTGCAAAGTCTCATTCACTATGACTCAGGAGCAGAGAAGAGTAACTTTCCATAAACTCAGTGGTTCCAGAGAGGACCAGGAGAAGAAACAGAGTAAGCAAAAGGAAGTGCTACCACATTTACAAGTTTTTAGAATTCCTTTTTGGGTCTTTGTATATGATATTCACTATATATGACACAGTAAGTGGCCTATCTTACAAATGTTTGTAAAAAGTTTGAGCCCTTTCTCCTGGTAACATCGTGTTTTGGTAGCTTATAAGGAATTATTTATTGCTACAAATGCCTTCTTTTCTCATGCTCTTAGAGGCTAGACACACACTTCTTCTTGGTCTATTGGGGACCAAAGTCAAGAGGAGCCCCAGACTGGTCCTTTCCCAGCAGTGGGCTGTGGCAATATGAAAAGTAATCTACTGAGTGTTCATTTCACACAAGGCACTGTGCGACGTGTTTATGAGGAAGACACTGGTGTTATCCCAGTTTACAGATGAGAAAGTTGAGGTTCTGCAAGAGTCTCATTATGTACCAAATCCCTGTAACTATTCAGTGGCAAGGCCGAAGAATGAGCCAGGCTACATCTTACCTCACGGTGCCTTTCAATCCAAGGAAGAACTATCAAGGAGGACACAGGTCTGCACACCCTTGGGTGGAGTTAGGTGGCAGGGGAAGGGGCTGGGTTGGATAGCCAGTTTTTTCCTTTTTTTTTTCCCTATGAATTGTAAAGCCCGAGTCCCCAAATATTGGATGCTGGATGCTTGTGGTCTCTTCAGGCTGCATTCCCATCAGCCTGAATGAATCCTATCTTCCTTATCACTGAGCCATGGCTGAGTTCAGCTCCCTTCACCCTCTGCTTCTTCTCTTGGTCCCACATCCTTATAACCATTACATGCTTGCCTTTTGAGTTGAAAGAACAGTGCGGTTCACATGCTCATCCTTCTCCCTAGCCCGGCAGTCCCTCTGTCATCTGAGCAGGATGCGCAGGAAGAGCCCAACATGACTGTGGTGCTCCACATGCCCATATGCTTTTACAGAAGTGTCAACTGAAGGACACCTGACAGCAGCTCCAGCTACTGGGTCAGCTCTGGTCTGTTCCTTCGAAAGCCATTTTGGAGGCAGAATGAATTGTTTCACTTACAACTCACCTGCTTCTCATCCCAAGGGTGGAGGGAGGATGGGGTGGGGGAGGGCTGCTTCCAGTAGCACTTGCCCTTAGTGTCTATGACAGCCATTCGCTCAGGAGTGGATTGTGAGCACCCGCAGCACATGCGGTTCTTCTTGGCTCGGTGGCTTGGGGACACATTTCTTGCCATATGTGATTTGCAGTTCTGTGTCCCTTGAACTGTCCTTGTGACAGTACCCACTGCCTGTCCACATCCATACTCGAGCCTGGGAATGTTCCAACAAGGAGTGCAGAGCAAGGAGATGTTCAAATCCCAGTGGAAAGGCCTAAGAACGGGTACTGGGACAGAAAGACTTTCTGTCCTACCATGTCTTCTGTCCCCTGCAGGAAGTCTAAGTAACTGCTTTGCTGTCTGGGACTTGGCTCAGGCTGCACTGTCTGCCTTTATCTCAGTGCCACACAATCTCCATGTCTATAGGGTCATACTTTCTCTCCATGGTACCTGTTTCCTCTAAAGCAGCGTGGTGGCAAGAAGATAGACAGCCCGAGGTGTCCGTCACTCGTTAGACACTGGCTTTATGTCCTATGTTTGGCACTTCAGTTTGGCCCAAGAGATACCCTGGGAAAATGCTGCCTGTGCAGCTGTTATCCTCCTCCCTCCCTCTCCTGCTCTGCTAACAAGACTTCCTTTCCACTTAAGAGTGTCACGGGGGTCAAAATAGTGGGGCCACCATCGACAAACCATCTGGAAATGCAGTTGCCCTGTAATTAAATTGCTATGTTAGCAACGTCATAATCAATTACACAGAGTAAGCCACTTGTCTCGGAGGTGTGTGGATTTGCCGGAAGATGAGGGAACATGTGGTAGGGCATGAGGTGCTTGATGAGATGGAGCAGGAAAGTTCTGCCTTGCTGCTGCTGTCCCCCACCTTTGCTGGTAACATATTTTTTAATCTACGAAGGGAGAGATTTGCTGCCCCTTAGGACCACTGAGCACCATAAGCTCTGGTTACCTGTTGGAGGATATGAATGCTGCGGAGGGTGAGAGTCGGGGAAACAAGCTTGAGTCACCTTGACCTACATTGTGCGTAAGAGGCAAGCTCTGGAAAAGTCTCTCCGAACCTCATTCAGCCTTGCCCCTCTGGAAACTGGATGCTAGTATTCGCATAGACTTTGTCAGAGCTTTAGGGTCAAATGAGACGTTTCAAGACAAATGAACTTTCGACTTACAGAGCATACACAAGAGATGGATGGATTGTTACCCTGAAAAAAAAGGTGGATTGGGTACTCCATCATGTGCAAGGCACGGCGCGGCACTGTAGGGAAGTCAGTATCCAGGCAAGGTAGGCAGACAGAGTTCGCAGTGGTTCTCAACCTGTGAGTCACAACCTTTATGGGGGGGGGTGTCAAACCCCTTTCACAGGGGTCACACATCACATATCCTCCACATTAGGTATTTACATTGTAGTCCATGACAGTAGCCAAATGACAGTTATGAAGTAGCAATGAAAATAATTTTATGCTTGGAGGTCACCAGATCGTGAGGAACATGTTAGGAAAGTTGAAAAGCCCTGGTTTAGGGGAGGACAGACTGCTTAGCATGCTGAGGGCTGCTGTCTTGGCAAAGGTGGCTTCAGTCTGTGTCCTGTGGGTGGGCAGGACGCCACTTGGCCTTGGACCATGTCTTAGAGACCTGTGGTACCAGTAGGCAAGTATTTATGCCTCACCCATCTCTCTGGATGGGGAGATCCTAAAACAGGAAGTAATAAGGGAGAGCACGTCAAGGATTTGCTCTGATCAAGACACTGCCCAGAGAGGCAAGTCCAGCTGCCCTGGCCTTTCTTGAATCTGTCAAGTGCCTCAGTGGAGTTGGGGTTCAGGTAAATGTATATCAGAGGCAGGGCTGGGGGCTCTCTGGAGGAGGTGTGATATATGGTGAGAAAAGGTGACGGTTTGGGTCTGGCCTATGCTAGGGATCTTGTCAGCAATGTAAGTAGTGTGAGAGGAGCAGGGTGCAGGGCTGGGACGGGGCTGAAAATGGTGGATGGCTACCCCTCTGGCTCTTGTCAGGTTGTTGTTAGGCATCCTTCTGTAGGTCACGGGGCCTGTGGATGTGGTCACAAAGAAGGTATAAAATGCTAGTCACGTTCTGGTGTGCCTCTTCTGGCCACTGCTTTTATAGAGTTTAGAGGAAACGGTGTCTGGAGATAGACACAGATACTGGTTAGGCTCACGGAGCTGGGAAAGATGGCGCCTAAGGAGCTTGCTTCTGAAATGTGGTAGGGGGTGTGCAGGTTGCTGGAAGACTACATAGGATCTCGTTTCCAGAAACTCTTGAGTTATGGAAGCCTTCCTTTTGAGCCTGTGTGGCATAGTTCAATTGCCAGAATGTCCCCAGTCCTGATGACAGGGTACTTCGCATCCCTGCTCTCTTGGCTGGCACCTTCTCCAGTCACCCAGGCTGAGCAGGCCTGGAAGCCGACTTCCTGCTTCCTCCTGTGTCTCAGGGTCACTCTGCAGTCACTGCTTAGACTTGTGATGGGCCAACGCTTTCTCTGGAAGAGCTTCTCACCAGCAAGCCAGGGCCCCAACATGGCTGCAGTCCTGGTGGAAACCCTAGAAAGGAAGGTATTGTTTTCAAAGGGGACCAAGCAGCTAGGATAGAGAAACCATCGTGAGGGTGGCGTGCTCCAGCCCGCTGACGTACTCTTTCCTAGCCTGCTCCCCAGAAACCAGAAGACATTGCATTTAGCTGGACACTCAATAAACAGGGCGGAATTGAATTCATTTAGTTAAATTGAATCAAATTGAATAGAACCTAAGTTGCCCCCACAGATCATTAGGCATATGCACCAATTACCCAGCAGAAGCTCAGTTGTGTCTCTGCTTCTCCCGTTAAGGACAGCACTGGGCCCAGCTCCAGCCTACCTGGTGGCCCATAGCAGAAGGCCACCCAAGAAGGTGGATGCCAGGGGCTTAGGAACAAAGGGGACAATGTCAGAGGCCTGTGTATTTTGGTAGTAGTGAGGGGCCTGCCTCCTCACTTGTCACACACCTCTGCAATCCAGAGAATAGATTTCTGAGCTCATTAGCCCCAGAGGAGACTACGAACTGCCCAATACTCCTTGAAAGTAGATTGCAAAATGGAGCGGTCCAGAACTGGTCCCAAGAGCAGCACCAGGGGCAGAGTGTCCCAGCATTCTTACCTGTGAATGGACAATGAAAACATTCACATTGTAATTGTGCAAGAAGCCGAGTGAGACAGACCATGGCCTGTGTGCTTCTGTAGCTCCGGGCCACCATCCTTCTGTCCCGAGGCTGGCAGGAGCAGAAGCCTGGAATACCAGACATGCCTTGAGGGCACCCCCCCTTTGGGGACCTCAGATGAAGGAGAACTATGTAGCAGAGAAGCAAATGACCTGTGCTTTGGCCAACTCTTCTACCCCAGGGCCAACTGTCTGACTCTGACCTGTGGGATTAGTGGCCTAATTTGCAAATGAGGAAAATCAGTTCTTACATAAGCAAGCGGGGGAACTGGACTTGATTGTCTCCCGTGCCTTCCGCCAAAGACGTGATGTGTTCTGGATGCTTCCTGTCCCTTCCAGCAGCATTTCCACTCTGCAGACAAAGGCAGATCCTCAGGGACTTGCACCTTGCCTGTCCCACAACCCGGCTTCGTCTTTTTCTTTGTCATCTCACAAGTGGAGCATCTGCCTGCTTTGTGTTCTCTCCATAGGGTCTTGCTTTTCCTGGGTGTTTGCTTTGCCACACATACACACACACAGTGAGTTCCAGGCTTCAGTGAGTTTCTCTTAGACAGGATTAGAACTGGGCTTGCCTTCTTTTCAAGATTAGCTTTCCCCGTTCCATCCAGAACAACTTGCCATTCCCCAGCTGGACTCTTGAGTTGCCAGCCCGTCTAAAATTACAAGCATTACCTTGCTGTAAGGCAGCTGCTATTTCTATGCCCCCATGGAAGCGAATACTAGAGTAGAGCACCCAGAAGCCAGGGGGGCGGCATGTTGGCTAGATAGAGGCGAATAAAACCCACTTCCTTTCAAGGCCCTAGTCAATCTGGGGGCCTGTTTTGTTCAGTTCATTTCGTTTCTGGAAGAGCTTCTGCCTTTCCCCCTAAGAGACATCTGTCTGAGGCACACAGTACCTTCCTCTCAAGGTGGGTAACCCCCTCTCCAGCTGTTCATAATGGTTAATTAGTGGAGAAAGAGGCTAATAACAAAATTACCGATTGGGCCAGGGTTTGTATGAACCAAAGGGAGGGGAAAGTCTCCGTCTACTTGCTGCATGTTTATTTTTTCTCTACCAAAACTAAACCAAACCAAACAAACAAACAAAAAACTCATAATAACCCCCCACACTTTTCCCCTTTGCTAGAGAAAAGATTGCAGCAGGTGGTTCCAGGAGAAGAAATGGTTCTTGGTTGTGTCCATCCCACCCGCGCATTCATATTTGACTCACATTTTTTTTTTTTTGCCATGTGATTACGTCATCTGTTTTCAGCCTCCTTATATCCCTTCCCATCTGCTGGACCAAGACACTGGGGCTAGGGCTTACAGACTTGCAGTAAGCCGCAGTAACTAGAAACTAACTGATACCCAAATCCCAGTGCCCATAATCTTGGGCATTGATAACTAGTTCATGGCTATTTTGTTGGAAGACAGAAACAGCCTTCAAGAAGAGATTTGAAAATGAAAATTGCTAAGTTACAAGGTACTGGCTATATTTACTTTTCTCAAAGCTACATGCTCCAAGTTGGCCAGAAAACAGTGGGTACTGAGAGGGTGACAGCACAGTGCACTGCCCACGGGGCTGCCCTGCAAACTGACCTCTACCCAATGTTTAGAGTTCTAGACCACTTGGTTTCACTCCTCCTAGTCCCTATCCCCCTAGCCCCGCCCCCACTCCCCACCCTACAAAGCCCAGAGTACCTCCATTCTTGGTAATTGTCCCAAGGTCACTAGAGGCTGCATCAGCCAGGCCAGGCCTCCTGCATCCCCCTGCCCTTCCTATGTACTGCCTGCCTTCTGCTGTCTCTCCCTTTCTTTCCATTGCTCAGAGAAAATAAATCCGTGGCTGTCACTGGACTACACCCCCCTACACCCCCTACACCCCGTTAGTATTCATCTGGGCACCTCGCTTGCATTCTCTTTGCTTGCCACCTGCTGGACTGAGTGTTCCTGTTGTTCCCTTGAGAAGGGCCTTTGGTATCTCTTAAAAGTCTTTTCAAAGTGCTTTTTTTTTTTTTTTTTTTTTTTTGCTTAAGGTTAACTGTCACCATTGTCACCAGGGGTCACTGATGACCCGCTGTCTCTCCTCCTGTCCCTTGATCCCAAGCTCTTCTAGTCCCAGCCACATTCCACAGTCTCATTGGTTGGGTCCTGTGCCAGCTCACCCTGCTGGGTGCTCTTGAAGTCTCTGGAGGCCTCAGCCATCCTGCCTGCTCTCTGGTGGCCAGCGGGCAGACCTTCATGCTGGCAACTGTCCTTGTTGCCTAAGCAAGCACTCAGGAAAATTTGGGGGCCTGTTGCCATGGAGATGATGGGGGTATCAACTAGTACCTTTCTCAGGCATTCTTATGCAACCTGCCCTCTTTCCTGGATTGCTAGGATGCTACATGGAAGTTTCTTAAATTAATCCTGTCAAAATAGCTTTTGAGTTCTTTCAAAGCGGGACTTTTTTTTTTTCCCCTTTCTCTTTTTTCTTCCTTTCTTTTTTTGTATATTGAGAGACACAAACTGTTCAAGAGAAGAATAGAGAACAAAGCACGCGGGCCTAGGGAGAATCTGGAGAGCAGTTCAAAAGAACCGTGGAGATGATTGCCAGGTGAGAGGACAGGACCTTGGATGAGAGGTCAAGTAGGTTGAGAAGGCTAACAGGTGACTAGAAAATCCCCCTGAGGCCTGGAGAGGGTGGGGCTCTGCAGGCTGGAGCCTGCCTCCTACCGGGAGAGAGAGGCTTGGAGCAAGGGCAGGAAGTAGGACTGGGAGAGGAATTCCTACTCCAGAGGGTGGTTAAGTGAGTCACCTCTTCAATGGCAAGGGCCGGCAATGGCGTGTAAGGTCTGGAGGATGGACCACGGTAGGCATACTTTCAGTTTTTAATGAGTGACCCCATTAAGACTATAGCAAGTACCAGTAAAAGAACAAATAGCAAGTAACAGACAGATAATAAATCATCATCCAGTCGGGACCCACCAACATCCAAGGGAAACCTGACAGGGGAAGTTGAGGCAGTTGTTTGGTGTACCACGTTGAGTTTGCTCACCACAGATGAGCTGCCCACGTCCCTTTTCCACCGCAGACTTTTTATACCACGAGATAGTCAACAGTAACTTCCATTGGAAATAGTTTGCCTTCTAGCTGCTCTCAAGGACATAATGTTTTTAATGCCCTTCGCTCTTTGCTTTTTTCCCTCTCCCTGTTGTAGACCCAGGGACCCAGCCTGAGCCAGTGCAGGGAGTTTAGAGGAGTCAAGGAGAGTGTCTTTGTTCTCAGAGTCCACTTTTAACAAGCTTAAACAACACAAAATAATTTACCTACACACACAGACACAAAGGCACACTCATATACACACATATGCATACATATGCACGCGCGCGCGCGCACACACACACACACACACACACACACACACACACACACTGTAGCAACATGAGTATTTCCTGGGGCATACAGCAAAGTAGTTTCCTATGTCTGGTGTGTTTACACATGCCTATAGTCCCACTACACAGGAGACTGGGACAGGAGGATTGCAACAGGTCCAAGAATTCTGGCCTAGGAAACATAGCAAGAGTATGTATGTTTATATGTATGAATGTATATATGTATGTATGTATGTATTTATAATTTTAGAAACCCAGGCTTCGGGGATTTGAATTTCTAGATGAGAGGCCCAGTTCTCTCCCAGTTGACACAGCTGAGTCAATGAGAAATGCCAAGACTTGGAACTTAAGGATGCTCTACAGGTCCTGGTGTTGGACACTCAGAATTGTACCTTTGAAAGGAGGGGCCCAGCAGGATGTTAGGTCATTGGCTATTTTCTTGAAGGGGACTGTGGACCTTGGTCTCTTCTTCCTTCATTTAGTTTCTTGTCCACCAGACAAGAATCTTTGCCCTGCCTTATACTTTTGCACAACCAAAAGATCTTGTCCTAGAACTTTTAAAATTGTGGCCCACACAAACCTTTCCTTTTGAGAGTTAATCATCTTCCATATTTGATATAGTGATAGAAAGCTCACTGACACTAGAACCAAGGGGCGAGCTATGTGATGAGAGAAACACTACTCTTGCTTCCCAGCGCATACCTGGAAAGTTCTTCATCATCCACAAACTCCTCCAAGGACCCAGCCTTCAGGAGCCCCTTTGGCTTGCTCCATCCAGTGGCCCTGTTAGCTTACTGAAATGGACTCAAGATGGGCCAGAACATCCTTATGGCTGTAAGGAGCCCTTGTGTCTCCCCCTTGACGTGAGCACACAAAGGTGCTGGCATGCATTTTTGTGGGCAGTTCCCTGTCATAGAAGCATTGTGGAGTTTCAGATACTAAGAGTGATAGTTAGTGCATTGGGCTAGAGCTGAAAGAGCTCTAGAGATGAGAGCTGACGGCTCCTCAGAACTTGAGCAGGGAACTGTACCTTTTCAGTTATGGTGGCTCTTCCTCTGAAAACAAAGCTGGCTGGAGTGGGTATCCTGGAAGCGCTGCCAGCTCTGCATCTGTGGCTCAAGAACCCCTTGAAGATCCCAAGGAGGAGAAAGTCGGTGTAGTGTCATACGCACGGTGGATTGTTTGACACTGCACGTTTCCCTTCTTATATTACGCATCTGGGAACAGCTGGAATGGGCTTACTCTGGCTAGCCTGGCTCAGGTAGGAACCTGCCTTCTACTCTGCCTGGCTCCATGTGCAAGTTTTCTCATCATTTAGTGACAGAAATACGGATTCTGTACTTTGGCCTTGAGACAGTTCCCTGTAGGCTTTAGGTGTGTTTCATTTTGATCAGAGAGTGCTGCGCAGAGGGACAGTAGGAATATGGAGGTTGTCCTGCCTTGTTTGCATTTTCCCCAGCCTGTTTCAGACTCCTGTAGCATTAAAGAGGAATGAAAGCTCCAATGGCAATTATTAACTCTGCTTCTGAGTCTCTGGGGATCTGGCTCATTCTGGTATTGGGGGGGCTTGGGGGGAGGAATTAAATTGTAGCATAAGAAAATCCCTAGCTGTCTTCCTACCTTCCCGCTCTTGGATCACATTATTATTTAGATGAAAACACCAGATATTTTGGGCTCCTTCGAGCTTCCGTACTCATGAGAGACCTCTGCATGTATGTACACCTTCCAGTACATACAATAAGTGTTGCATACCGTGGTGTAAAGAGAAGCTTCGAGAAGAGAGTCGGGAGCCTGGAATTCAGTAGCCATGGTGCTGCTGCCCCACCCCGAGGGGCTGTCTCCCTGTGAGCAGCTTTTCTTTTGGAGACAGTCAAGTCTTGGATACTTGTGGTTTCATTTACTCAGTGAACTAATTCCTGTAGGGTCCCTGGAGGAGTCCTCAGCTGCTGAGAGCCAAGGTAGAAGGCTGGGAGCTGCAGCTGAGCCCCTCCAGGCAGGAGTCACTGGCTGTAGCACCAGCTGGGAGAGGGCCCAGGCTTTAGAGTGAGACAAGGGATGGATGGTGCAGAGCTCTGCCTCAGCTCAGCCATGAGCTCCACCAAACACACCAGTCCTCCTGAGCCTCAGTGCATTCCTTTGTAAATTAGAATAAAACTCTCCACTACACAGGTTATTATGGGTTGAATATGGTTTTGTTTGTTTGTTTGTTTATGGGCTGAATATGAAATGAACTTCATTGGCATGTGTATTGAATCCTTGGTCTCCGGATGGTGGTGTTAATGGGGGAGGGGGAGGGGGCGGGGTCCTGGAAACTCTAGGGGGTGGAGCCTAGCTGGAGAAAGTAGGGTCACCAGACTCAACCTTATATATCGGGTCACTGCCTCACTTCTTTGCTTCCTGTCCACCAGGAGGTATCCTTCTTTACCCCCAATTTTCCGCTGCCACTGTTTTCTGGCCAAGTACTTGGGGCCAAGGACCCATGGACTGAATTCTCTGAAACCATAAGCTCAAATAAATCCTTCCTCGTTGAGGTTTCAGGCATTTTGGTCATAACAATAACTAATACACAGGCTACTCAAAGTAGATGTCATATGTATAAGATAATCTTGTTTACCTAGCACACAGTAGGTGTTTTAAAGTAGTGGCTACATGCCACTTTGGGGCTAAGCTCTGGGGGAATACATGTAAACATATAACAGCTTCCATGCTCCGGGACCTTCTCATAGACTAGGACAGGGCCAGGCAAAATGTGTGTGCTGTCTGCTGCCATGCTGTAGGAAGGCTGGGGCGCAGGCCAGGTGTAGGTGACTGAAGAATCTCACCTAGTGGGTCTGCGGCTGTGACGGAACTCCCCTTTACCCCTCTGAATCCTGTTCTGTTCTTCATTTTTTTTGGCCATGCCGACGACTTCGTCTGTGGGTCTGTGCAAGCTATTCTGGCCAGTCCTTGACATTTCACTGAGATTATTTCAAGACCATGCAGCTTAGAGCTGGTCTGCTCCACCCCCACCCCCCACCCCGTGTGTGTGTGTGTGTGTGTGTGTGTGTGTGTGTGTGT
>OU015745.1:24827337-24873477 GCA_907169655.1 Acomys percivali
TCCATTTGGACCAGGAAGCAAAGACAGGCTTATATGCTCTATGCCAAATATATAGGTAGTCAGGACTCAGTATTATTGGAGAGAAAGCAGAACTTCCCAGGTTAAGTTTCCTTTTTCTGGGCAAGTGTAGGTCAGACCACTGGCCTATGGTTTCAGGTGCAATGAGACAGAGTGGGAGGCAGTGAAGGATAGCTGAGGTCACAGCACATGGCCTAGACTCTGCCAGTGGTTACTGCTCTGACCATCATATGAATGTACCCCTCTCCTTAGCTGTGGACTGCAGGGGAAGAGCCGATCTCACCGTAAGGAAACCTTTAGCCAGAGACTCCTTATCACAAGCCTATTGGTGGCTGCACCAGGCTGCCAGCCAGATGTGGCAGTGGTCCACGGGTGATCAGGTGCCAGGCAGCATGAACATGCATCTCCTCTCATCAGGAGTGACCCTCAGAGTCTCACATGTTGTCCTCTCGGTTTTCTAGAAGGACACTGTCTGACTCAGGAGCCAGTGGGATTCCTCAGGCCAAAAGGATACGTTGTTTCCTTTGCTGGCTGTTTGGGGGCACTCTGTAAGGCTACAGCCTAGAGACTTTGGTGCACTTCCTGACAGAAACACACCAGTGGAGTCTGAAAATATCTTGGAGGAAACTTCGAGAGTCATTAGAACCGTCCCTCTTCTGTATCATTTCTACTTTCCTATTTTGACAGGTTTCTATATTCTGGGTTTTCTGCCTCACCTCACACTACAGTCCTGTCCTGGCATAGAAACTTATTAAATCAAAACTGAGGAAATCAGCTTCCATTACCAGAGCCTGGGATCACCTGTCCAGCTGCAAACACCAGTTTCTGGTTATTTCTTCCCAGTGTTCTCTAGCTCCTTTGGGAGCGGCACTTACATGTTGTCCTCCAAACACCTAGCACTGAGATTCTCTGCCCTCCAGCCATGTTACAGAACTTTCTAGAAACCTGTTCTTTGTCTCCTTTGGTAGTAGTTTGTGTATAAGCAGTGTCATGGTGTGTATGGGTGGTGAGTGGAGAAAGAGAGCCTCCTGGAAAGTCTTTCACAGCCTCAGAGAGCTAGCTTTTCTGGAGCGATAGCGGTGTTGTGTGCTATGTTTCTGTTGGAAGCAGGGATGTGTGTGCCTGGAGGAAACACAGTCACATGACCTTGGGAAGAGTGAACACTGAGAGTAGTCACATAGTAATCCAGTCCTCTGAGTGGTAGGTAGCAAAGGTGTGTCTCAGGCCTGGAAGCTGTGAATAATCTATTATGTCTGCCTATGACCTGGAGCTTGAATTGCTGCTCAAAGGACTGGACTGTGAGGATGTCCTCAAGCCTCTTCCCTGGTAGTCTACCTCAGCCCTAGGGTCTTTGCCTCTTCAATTCTAAATGAGAGATCAGAGGGAAAGGCAGCACCCGTTGTCCCTTTAGCTCTCTTTGATCTCTCTTTCTTTTACCTGGTGTGTGTGTGTGTGTGTGTGTGTGTGTGTGTGTGTGTGTGTGTGTAAGCAGAAGTTCTTGATTCTCCGCTCTGTTTCCCATCTTTCTGTAGGAACCCTGGGATTACAGATGTGTGCTACCACACCCGCTAGGTTCTGAGGCTCCAACCTCATGTCCCCACACTTGCACAGCACATTCTGTATACACTGAGCCATCTCCCCAGCCCCAAGATCCCCCTCATAATTGCTACGATCGTAAGGTCTATGGGAAATGTATGAAAGGATAAGGGAAAGACTTAGGATGTTAATGTAAAAGGGAAAGCTGCTTTCCAGGCATTTCTGAGAGGTGCCACATGACTCAGGACTGAGCAGCAGTGACAAAGGAGCTTCCTGTCCTGTTGCAAAGGTCCAGCTCCATCAAAAGAGGTTGGGAGCGAGGCTTAACACCACTGAAGTCTGTGCGGTTATGTAACCCTCACACCTAAGTGTGGTAGCTCGGTGCAGAGACTTCACGTGAGAGCAGCATCTAGGCTGCCTGTGTAAGTAAGCTATGAGTGGTGATGTGTCAATACAGTTTGTGAAGCAAGTGCAGAAATAGTCCTGTCTTTGGATAGAGTCTCATTTGCCTGGAAGCAGAGTGTGTCCTTTTACCTGAGCTTCCCAGATCATGAAGACAGGAGTACAGCGACAGATGACCAAAGGGAAGTCAGTTCTAGGCAGAGAAGCATTTGTTGGGTAGAGAGGTCTTAGAAGAGTCTCTTGGGGTTTTTCTTTCTCACAGTAGCTGAGACTACCATGTGTATAAGGAGCCTGTAGATCCCAGCAGAGGGCAGCTCAGAAAATAGCCTGTGACACCAGCCACGAGAGTGTCAGAAAAGATAGTTCCAGAGCACAGTTCTCCACTAGCAGAGATTTGTAGACAATGCTGTGAGCACCACAGGGCAGACAGTGAATTAAGGAAAGGAGGGTCAGGGATGTGGGGGTCCAGTATACACAAGAAAGGCATAGGCAGGGAGCAGGACAGCAAAGGCAGCTAGGTAAGTGCGAAAGAGAGAGACATTCATGGTACCTACTTACTTTAAAGACTCCCGGGCCCTCTTCACTAGTTTTACTTTAACCACTGGAGGATCCTTCTGGTGTTTTCTCAGGGCTTCTGGTGGAATTATTGACTCAGTGTAGGGCCAGAGAAAGGAAAGAGTCTATAGGTTCTAATCCTGGCTGCTCTTAGAATACATTCCTTAAAAGATGGTGGCGATGATTGGTGTGTGCGTGTTCTAGAAAGAAGTTAGTTGCTGGGCTGGTTGTGGTGGTGGTGCTTGTGATCCCAGCACTTGAGAGATAGAGGCAGGTGGATCACTGTGAGTTTGAAGCCAGCCTGGTCTACAAAGCAGGTCCAGGAAAGCCAAGGCTACACAGAGAAACCCTGTCTTAAAGAAAAAAAGGAAGTCAGTTTACTTACTAACACACCGTGTTACCTAGTTTCTCTTTGGTGGGGTGACTAGTGCTTACACCAAAAGAACACCGAAGACCAGGCTGATTCTACAAAGGCATTCAAGGAAGACCACTTCTCGTTATCCCTTGGGAGAAATGGGTTTATAGTTGATCAGCTGGTTTCTAATGTGTAGACAGAATAAGAGTTCAGCATGATGGGGCTCAAGCCTGCTTAGCATGTCTATCACCAGACTTCGGAGAACTATAAAAATGAACATTATTCAATTTGTTGAGAATACAAATGGCAGAAATGATCAGCGCCATAAAAGGAAAAAAAAAAAACGTGTTTACAAAATTTATGCTGCCTTCATACTTAACATGACAGGAGATCGAACATCCTTGGTGTGCTTCCTCAGAACATCCGAATAAAGTATTATAAATATGTCACCAAGCTTTACATCGGAAACCACACTGCAGCTCAGCATCGGTAAAGGGATGCCTCAGAGAAGGCAGATGTGTGTAGCGGAAAGCACACTGTTGGCCTGCACTTCTCATGGCTGCCATGGGTAGATTCTAAAACTGGACAAATAAGATGCAACTTACATAGGGAAATGCCCTAAAGATACATAAAACTATGCAACGTGTGTTAGTCAGGGTTCTCCAAAGGAGCAGAATGCTGGAATGAGCGCGTGCATGTGCGCGCGTACACACACACACACACACACTTATGGGCTTTAGTAGAGTAGCTTATAGGCTGCGGTCTGAGCGGTCCAACAAAGGCTGTCTCCTGAGGGAAAGGCCAAGAATCTGCTGGTTTTTTAGTCCAGGAACCTGGATATCTCAACCACTCCATGCGCTGCTAGAGTCCCAGCAATGTCTTAGGGAGCTGCTAGTTTTCAGAATATATTGGAATCCCAAAGAAGTAGGTTATAACATGAGCAAAAGGGCTATATTGGAGATAGGATGGATGAACTTGCCAGGAGAATGAGGGCAAGCAAGCTAAAAAGCCAAAGCCTTTTTCTTCCATGTCTCTTTATGTGGGTAGTGGCAGAAGGCATGGCCCAAATTTAAGGTGGATCTTTTACCTCAAATAACCCATCACAACACATCTCGCACAAGTGTGCCCAGCTGCTTGGGTTTTAGTTAATTCCAGGTGCAGTCAAGTTGACAACCGAGACTCGCCGTCACACAAGGTCTCCGAAAACAAATCGCTTATGTCTTCCGCATGAGACAGTGAACCAGTTAGTCCTTAATGGTCCAGGTGACTGAAATGAATCTCAACCAAGGCCCCGCAGGCCATATAAACTAGACAAATTGGTCCTAGAAGCCATAAAAACAATGTGGGCCATTGCTATTGTTCTTGCTTGCCCACCAAGAACTAGATGGTAAGATCCTGTTGCTGAACACACTATATGCTTTGGTTGCAGGACAAAGAGAAATCAAGCTGAAACTGAATTTGAAGCTTCCTCTCAGCTATCTAGCTGTCATAGCGCTAGAAATGGCTATTTGGGCCGCTAGGGGAGACAAATCATCCAAAGTCTTACCCAGAGGTGGAGTCCGCATGCCCATAATAACTGCCAGGCAAGATGCTCTCACTGGCATAATAGTGGCATGGCACTTGTGGTGGTAACCAGCAGCTTTCTAATTGGATTTGCGGTCTGTTCCATAGAAGAGCATTCATGCGTGGTATTGTAGACCTAGCCAAAAGCCCGTAGCTAGGAGGCCAAGGGCCCACGGGAGGGAACCTACTACTGTTATTTCACCAAATGGACATGCCAAAATGCATTCTAAATATCTGTGTTTCTATCCCCTTAGTTTTAGTTGAAGACGTTTCTTCTTGCAGTGGGCAGCAGAACGCTGTCAAGTGTTTGTCTTCTGGATGTTGTAGTTGCTGAGTTCCTATGCTCACAGCAGGTGTGGCTCCCTGTACAGAACCAAGCCTGTAAACATTCCAGCACGGACTGGGGGTGAGCGTTGACGCGGTCCTACTGCTTCTTGAAGAGCTGTTGGCAGCTGCTGGGTAAGGGGACCCATTTTCCCCCAGTGGTGTAGCCGCTGGTAAGTTGCCCATGATTCAATAAATAACCCCACAGTCGTGCTCAAGCAAGCAGTCTGAATTAAACTCAGTGTGCCATAGAAAAAAGAATGTGACAGTAGGAGGGGAAGTTATTGGGGGTGGGGGGGGGATAAGAGGTCTAGAAGGAAATGGGGATGGCATGGGTAAGAGGGTGTGTTATGGAGGGGGAGGGTACATATGACGAAATACTTGTGTGAAATTGTCAAAGCATAAGCAAAAAAAAAAAAAAATGTATTTTAAAATTAGGCCAGCTCGAAGCCAATAATAAATAGAGTTAGGCCGTAACAAGCCAGAGATCGGACATCTGCAAATGAACCCTGTCTCTGCTACTGCTGGATTTAGAATTGAACAAAATTTACTTAACCTTTGTGAACCTCATCAGGAAAGTACGACTTCTGCAAGCATAGCGTAGAAAGTGAAAAGCACACAATAAATTACACCGTGTATCAGCTCTCTTAATGCTGCTAATAAAACAACTATGCGGTGGTCACAGAATATAAACTACAGGGCCGGGGTCTAACTCAGCGGTAAGAGCTTGCCCGGCCTGTGTGAAGCCTTGGATTCTATGTTCATTCCTTAGTCCCAATCAAAATTTATTCTAAGAAGTATCTTGAGAAAGATTTAAACTGTATGATAGGAATAGCATATACACAGTTAATTAGCAATGGCAAAGAAGTACAAAGTGCTGGGAAATCAGGTGTTCACATGTCTTTTAGCTTGTCTTGGTACAGAGAGTCTGTTTTAAACTCTGTAAATTTGGAAGTTTGGGCTGTGCATATATTTAACAAAGGTGAAGGTTAAAAGACCAGGCTACAACTTTTTAAAACCATCAAGAGCCAAAAATAGAACAAGCTATACTCTATTTAACAAATATGCAAAATAAATGGGCAAAAGTTTCAGGAAGCATAGGGAAAAAATGGTAAAGTATGTTCCTAACATGCTATCATGTGAGTAGACTACGGGTGGGAGAACTAGGCTTCCTCAGAGAAGAGCGTAGTGATTGGTTGTCCAGTAACAAATGCCATCCCTGAAGGCTCACAACAGATATTATTCTATAGACCAAGCAGGCTACAGTTAGGAATATGTATGTGTATTGCTGTGTATATATAGGCATGTAACAACAATTAATGAAAAAGGAAGCTATGGATTTGAAAATAAGCAAGGATGAATAGGTAGGAGGCTTTGGTGAGGGAAAGGGAAGGGAGAAATGATGTAATTATATTGTACTATCAAAAAGAAAAGAAGAGCCTAAGAATTAAAGAATTGGGTTAAAAATAAAATCCATCTACATTCTATACAAAAGATAAAGTAAAAATAAAGTTTGGGGCTAGAGAGGTTGCTCAGTGGTTAAATGCAACTAATCCTCTTCTGGACTCCATGGGCATCTGCCCTCATGTGTGCCTACCCTTATACACACACAACACACACACACACACACACACACACACACACACACACACACAGAGAGAGAGAGAGAGAGAGAGAGAGAGAGAAATATAAAAACAACATTTAAAAAAATGAAATGATACAGAAAGTCCTAAAATTCGACTACTTATTTAGGAAATAGTTTAAGAATTGATTTGATAAGTGTATCAAGGAGCTGGTGCTATAAAATAAATTATGTTACCTCAGGAGCTTCAGAAACAATAAAGAGAACAATGAAATTAACAAGAAAGCGTAGTAGCACACACTGAAGAGATTTTAAGAGTAAGAGAATTATTGCTAGTAATTTTATATGCTGATAAATATTACAACCTTAACTTTAGGTGAACAGACAAAGGTGCTTGCTGTCAAGCCTGAGTTAGATACCAAGGCCCCACATGGTGGAAAGATAGAGCCGGCTACAGCCAAGCTTTCTCCTTCTTCCACTCGTGTACGGTGGCCTGCATCAATACACAGACATGCATGTGTGCTCATCACTCATGCACACATAAAAATATCTAAGTAAATGGACAGCACATACTAGAACTGTAAAAAAAAAAATGTATTATCAAGTGAACTCACCCAGGCCAAAAGAACAAATACTATGTGTTTTATCTCATGTGAGAGTGAGTCCTAGCTTTAAGACTTTAGTTTATAGAGTCACCTCCCTGTGAAGTAATGGTTAAAGAGTTCCAGAGAGGCATCCAAATCAGTTACAGGCCACTATCACTGCTCTGGGTTGTCCACCATAACTAGATAGCAGGACCCCTTTGCTGAAGACTCCCCATAATTTGATTTCAGGACACAGAGAAATCAGACTTGAATTGACCAGGACACTCTCCATACTGACTACATTTCAGTGCTGGAAGGCATTATCCAGGATGCTTGGGGAGAAAAGACACCAATGGTTTCTATGTGGTTGGACTACTGTAGTGAACTGCCAGGCAAGATGTGCCTATTGGTGTAATACTGGCAGGACTGCTCCCGGAGTAACTATAAACAGTGGTTTTGATTGGGCTAGTTGGATATGAGACCTGCTCCACAGAAAGGGTTTTATGGCTGGTACCATAAGCATCATTAATACATTAGAAAGACATGCCAGAAAGAAGAGCAAGCGAGGGCAAGGATGCTGTGCAATGCTGTCCTCTGGACAAGGCATCGCTATTGCTCATGTGAATTCTCAGTAACTGTGGTTGCCTTCACAAGACATGTATAACATGAAGCCAGTTAAAATCGTCCACCGTGGGGCTCCTGAGTGCCCACCCCTAGCTGAGGAGCTATTGGAGTTGATGGTTGCTGGGAAGAAGGAAAGGAGAGGGTCTCCTTTAGGGCTGTCGCCACTGGTGGGTTCCCAGTACTACCATGGATGGTCCGACAGCCATGTATACGGGTGGCACTAATTGGACTCAGTGGGCTAAAAACACCCCAAACCAAGAACAGAATTTTAGTAATGAAACCCTGGAGGCATTCCACTTAACATCAAAATCAAAAAAAGGTTTGTGTGCTACTCCAGTGCTGATTGGTATTTTAAAAGGTCTGGAGGGGGGCAGTGAGGTGGCTTAGTGGAGAAAGGTACCTGCTGTCAAGCTTGACATCCCAAGTTCAACCCCTGGGGCCCGCCTACCAAGTGGTACTCTGACCTCAGTGTGCCATAGTATGCCCATTCTCCCCTATAAGTACACATGTACTTATGTACATGCATTCATACAAACACGTATCTCTAGAGGGTACAGTGATGCAGGCATGAAAAGGAAGAAACAAAATTGTCAGTATTTGCGAACAATGTGATTATATTCCTAGAAAATCTGACTAAAAATGGTTATGATTAACAAAGGCACTCAGAAAGGTGCCTGCATATGATGTAAATATTTTTAAAGCAATAATGTTTTAGTTATCCAAATTGGCCATTTAGAAAATAAAAGGGAAAATAATTCCCATTTACAGAAATTACAAAACTTTAGAGCATCCTTAGATGAAATATTCTTAAACACACCTGACTACACGATGATAAATTTAACTAAAAGATGGCCTGAGTAAAAAGAAATGTATTTGTACAGGAAAGGCTGGACCTTATGCAGATGGCACATATTCTCAACTTACTCTATAGCTAAACAGTTCTAAGTAGTAGCTTAGGGTGTTTTGGTTGGTTGGTTGATTTGGGAGTGTTTGCTTATTTGATTGGTTTCTGATTTTGGTGGGATATGGGAGGAAGGGTACTTGGTAAAAAAAAAAATTGTTTTGGAGTTTATATGGAAGAACAAGCAGACAGAGCTCACCGGGGAAAACAGGTGGATACCATATGAGGAATGTACCCACAGCACGCGAGCGCATCCCTCGACAGAGTGGCATGGAAGAAAGAGCCTGCAGGCAGCGCCAACAAACATGGCAGAAAGACACACCAGGAGTGACGACCTCAAGTGTGGACAGCAAGGTTCTTAAAAAGAAAGGTGTCCAGTGTGACTCAGTGTGTAGCACCATTTTAAGGTTGGAGCCAGAGGCACCAGCACTTGGTCTGTGTCACCCCATGAAAGACAAAGTGCGCATGCCACCTGCCAGCAGACATGGTCGATCTCCCTGACAGACTAGTTTGAGATTACCTCCAGTTGATGTATGTCACAAGCAACTAAAACAAAGTGCTTAGGGTGTGTCTTCTTTGGGGGACACAAGTGGCTAGTACAAAGCTATGATAAAGAAGGGGGCTGGGCCCATACAGGCTTGGTGAAGAAAGGGTCCTGGGTTAAAAAGTATTTAGGGAAGAAAACTGTTTTCCATGCTGACCTGGTACATTGACCCAAAGCAAATCACAGATAAGTTAAAGAGCTAAATGTATTGTGAGAATGAGCTGAAGGTATTGAATGGGTCTCAACCTTAGCAGGGTCTTTTAAACATAAAGCCATAGACAGACAGAGAAGTAAACATTAAAATGTAAAATTTAAAAGCACAGGAAAGTTACAGAAAAATACGAAAGGCAAGTACCAAGTGAGAAGATTCTTTTCTACACAATGGAAGCCAGGTGGTGAGTGATGCTGCTCTGACAGGGACCCTAGAAACAGTGAGAAGAACAAACCAGTCCCCGTTGTTTGGTCAGAGGCACAAACAGGTTTATTCATATATGTGTGTTAATGTCACTAGTAAAACAGAAATTACATTAAAGATTCTGTTTTTCACGTATTAGGGTGACACTGGCTTTTACAAAAGCATCATGCGTTAGCAAAAACCGTGATGAAGTAAGCTCTCATAGACAGAGGTCAAAACAGAAAAAACTACAACCCCCAGGAAGCAGTTCACTAACGGGCATCCATCCAGGTCTTTGTAATGTTCCTACTCTTTGCCAGTCATTTTCCTTCCCAGAATCTGGGCTAAGAAACTAGATTTGTATTTTACGCGTAATGTTGTTCATTGCAGAATTATGTATAACAACAACCAAAAAAGAAAGAGCTTAATATCAGGAGAGGGTGTTTAAATCAATCAGTAAATGTTATCATTCATATGAGCTAATAAAACTTGTTTCAAAGCCTACAAGTTGAAATGCTCATTTTATATTAATAGTAAAATATAAAGCATATGGAGTATACTCATAAAGTTTTAAAAGAAAATAACTATGCAGAATGTCATATTTTCAATTTGGCATAAGGATAAACTTAATGGTATGTGAATTTAAAAAAAAAAAATCCAGACCAGAACTAGGAGGTAAATTTATTATTAGAAATGTAAAATTATATACTCAAGCTCCAAAATGTAAATAGGAGAGGTCCTTAATTACAGCATTATCAAAAAGACTTGAGGGAGGGGCTTGCTGCATGGCCCGGGTGATGAGGCTGTAACACAGCAAGGTGTCTTGAGGGCTGTTCCTGGTGTCCAGGCAGGGGGGTGGGGGTGGGGCACAGTCCCCACGCTCAGTGTAAGCCAAGTATGGCTGGGGTATTTTCCTCCATGCTTCTGGTAGTCTTATTTATCTTATTTTTGATCAGATAGGGAAGGATCTTGCAGTAGCAGCTAGAAACCTTGTTATATCAGGGACATAGGGATGTTTACACTGGAGACAGGGAAATTAAGGGGCAACATTTTTCGCTGACTGCTAGTGTATGAAGGAAGAGGATTGTAAGCGGTTGCAGAAAGGGAGTAGTTCTCCTGGGTAGACATCACAGGGGCAGATGCTCTCTATGGTACAGTCAAGCGTTCATCATGCAAAAGGCTGAGCTTTGGTGGGTCCAGCACATTATTATGGAGAGATGATAGCAGGCCTAACCGGGAAGGAACTGGCCAGGGAGGTCTTATGCCTCTTCTTCCTGTGAGAGTCTGTGATCTTTAGCTGATGGCTGACCTGATGTCCAAGTAGGTTGAAGAAAGAAGAAACTACGGAGCAGTCACCTGCCGAGCTTGTTCACACAGACTGCTGGGCCTACCTCAGAGTTTCTGAGTGAGTCCCAGGGCTGGCGGGAGATGCCTGGGTTTGCATTTTAAATTTCTCTGATGCTGCCACTGCCCGAGAAGCACATTTTTGGACCCACTGCTTCAGCCCAGTTGCAACAAATACACTTCTTCAAGTTTATATTAGCACTTACTGGTATAGATAGCCCAGAAATTCTGTGGCATCTGGGGACACAGGCTGAAGGACCATTCCCAGAGTCAGTTATCTCTGACTCCTGGAAGGTATTACCACAGTGGGTGTGTGGTGCTGTGGGCTGTTTGCAGCCCATTCTTCCCACAGCCACTTTCCCGCCCACACACTGGTCCAGTCCTACTGCTAAGCCCAATCCACTGGCATTGATCATTAGGGCTTAGAACAGGCACCACCATTTTTTTTTTTTTTTTTTTTTGGTCCTTTAGCTGCTCTTAGATGGTAGGAAACCATGTCGTTGCCAAGAAGTGCAGGAAGAACTAGAATCTTTGATCTAGGACAGTGGTTCTCAACCTTTCTAGTGTCGCAGCCCTCTAACACAGCTCCTCATGTTGTGGTAACCCTAATCATAAAACTATTTTGTTGCTACTTCGTAAGTGTAATTCTGCTACTGGTATGGATCATAATATAAATATATGACACATAGGATATCTGATATGAGACCTCAAAGGGTTCAGGACCCACAGCCTAGAGCATCGGGATGGCTCCCTGCCTAGTGTTGGCTTCTTTCCGTGACCTGGGGAGGAAGTCTTTCTCAGTAAAGACCCTTGTTCTGATTACAGCAGACATAGACACACTATGATGTAGAATGCCACGGATGGATCCCCAGAGTTTGATAGTGATACAGTAATTCTCGGTGTCTCGGGGATGGGGGGGGGGGGAATTTTAACGAAGATGTGTGGCCCCTGTGATCGTCTCCATTCAAACTGAGCCTCATGTATTTGAGTTTTCAGCTAATTGGTTTAGGAAAATATCCATGTGCACACCCCCACAACTCCTGCTGCTCTCTTCCCCAGCTTATGGTGTAAAGTGTGAGCAGACTGTGTGCTTAACACACTTTGGAGTCTGTTGCTATGGTGCTGGGGAGGGATCTGGTTCTCATAGCAACATCAGGTTGACTGGGTGCACCTCAGACCACTGGCAGAGTGCAGGCTGTGGCCTGTGTGGTTTCCATGTAGTTTGGGACTGGTGGCACATGGTATACTAAAAGCTGTTCTGTTTTCCCACAGCCCATGTACCCCCTTCCTGCCTGCACCCCTCCCCCGTGTCACATAAATAATCAGAGTAACAGTATGAACAGAGAGAGGCACACTCTCTCTCTTCTCGGTAAACCCCAAGAATAAACCGAAGCATTACTTCGGTGTTGTCAGCAGATTGAGTTGTCATTTGAGTTATATCGCCCTCATTCCAAGGCCAAGCCCTGCACTGGCACGCTGTCTAATCTGCCCACAGGTCTGGTCTATTGCTGGGAAAATCCAGTCAGTTACGGAGGCCCAAGGTCTTGTGAGTGGAAGTAGCTCTCCGATCAGGACCGGGATGGCTAGGGTTTCTTCATGCACTTTCATTCTGGAGGCTCCGTAGCAGTGCTGATACACCACCATGGGACCAGCCCTAGGAGAGGCCGGCTAGTTCAGTCTGCAGAAGCTTCTCAACTCACCGATCAAACAAAAGGTCTCGGCCTCCCGCGTTTTATATGCACAGCTGGCCTATGGCTCCAGGACACATTTAGGACCTGGGTGCCTGGCAGAATAAATGATAACAACGTATGTGCATTGTAACAAGAAGGAATCTGCTTAGCCTCTACAGACCCAACACTTTTCCTGGCTGTCCAGGGCCTCATGGTGTCCCTTGTTGGGAAACAGCCACGATTTCCTATTCACCTTTCTCACCCTACATATGTCCATTGAGCATCTCCATTTGTGAAGCTGTACTCTGGACCCTCAGCATGAGAGCACACAAGACAGAGCTTCCTCTCTCCGGCTGCCTGCATTCCAATGGGGGTGAACAGCCAGTCAACCCGGAGAGGAAGACATGGGGCATGGGGACATAAGATAGGGTGACATATCAGAGAGTAGGAGGGGAGCTGCAAGCTGGAGTGAGCTGGAGAAAGAATGCCCCAAACAGCAGGTAAAGGCAGGGCTCAGCATCCCACACAGGGGAGCAATGGGAGGAGGGTGGGGCCAAGAGGCACACCTGTAACACTTGCCCAGCACAGGAAGAGATGAGTCCTAAGTGGCCAGCGCGGAGCCACTGATAGCATGTAGAAGTGAACGGTGGAGTGGGATCCACACCTGAAAAACTGGCCTACCTCCTTCATTTCCCCTGTGATTTTCCCACTTGTGCTTGTGTTCTGTTTTATATTAACTGAATACTGGATGATTTATAAAGACGAGAGGGCTGCTTGGCCCATAGTGGGGGACTTGGCTTCGGGTCTGGTGAGGGAGGGCCTTCTTGTTTCATCATAACATGGCAAAAGACATGACGTGGAAAGACGATACAAGTTTAAATCTTGGGTGTTCTCTAAAGGCCCATGTGCTAAAGGGTTACTCCGCAGCCTCTGGTGCTACTGGAAGGTAATGGAACCTTTAGCAGAAGGAAGGCAGGTCACTGGGCCTGTGCCCCTGAAAGGGAGTTGGGTACCCAGCCCTTTGTTTTTCCTCTCCTTTCTTTCTGGATGCCATGAGGTGAACAACTTTGCTCCTCCATGCACATCCACCATGCCGCACTACCTCATTGTGGGCCCAAGTGATGAGACCAAGCAGCCATGGACCGCATGTCCCCAGATAAACCCTCCCATCTGTAAATTGTTCCTCCCAGATACTTCGTTACAATGACAGTAAACCAACTTGCAGGCAGATCCAGTGTGTGTTCCCTTAGGTGTCTCTTCCACCTCCTCCTCTTCCTCCCTCCCCTCCTCCTCTCAAAGCCACGAAGAGGAGGATGCTGCCCTATGACCTCATCTAACCCTAATTACCTCCCCAAAAATGCCATCTCCAAATCCTTCATGCCAACAACAATTTCAGAGACATTCGGAACTAGGCAGTGACAATCTTAAAAAGCCATTTATGTATATATGTGTATAAATATATAATTACTGCTGAGTTGTTTTAGTGTTGCTTACATGTATGTGACTTCGGAGATTAGGGGTCTCATGCTTGAGGAAGAGTAATTCTCCCGATCTCAGCCATCCTTAGTTGCCTACTGCTCTTTGTTTAGGGGTGGGGCCCCATGATATTCCCCCATCCTACTTTAGCATATCTATCCTTGTTATTCTTGTTCAGTTCCTGTCCAGGAATTCATATTGTTGGGGTATCATGGGAGAAATGTCCCCATTATTTCTCAAGATGTAATAAGTTAGAGCCTATTTATTAAAAAAAAAAGAAAAGAAAAGAAAGGAAGGAAGGACGGAAGGAAGAAAAAGAAAAGCCATGTGATGCCTGCCCCTTTGCGACGCTTAGTTTTAACTGTCAATCTGACACAGCCTCCGATCACTCAGGAACGAGTTGGCCTGTGGCATGTCTGTGGGGGACTGTCTCATTGTTAACCACTTTGCTTGTGAGTGGTCTCCCCAGGCTGGGCCCTGGTTTGTATGGTTAGAGAACAGGAGCTAAGTGGTGACAGGCAGCAAGCAAGGGCGCGAGTGTCTGCTCGGCTGCTTCAGACCTCTGCCTAGACCTCCGTGCAGTGAATGATGGAGCACCACCCGAAACTGTAGGCAGAGTAAACATTTCTCCTGATGCTGCTTTTGGGTAGGATATGTTATCACAGCAACAGAAGCAATACTAGGAGACTTTTTATAGACAAGGAGACAATTTGTAAGTCACACCCATCTTCTTTTCTAGGCTTAGTAGATGAAGCTCCATTTCTGCTCTTGTAATAGGTGGATTTTTGTTAATGTCGCCCTTCAAAGGGCATTGCAATTCCTTTTTCAAACACTTACCTTACCTATAGGTTAGATTCCTTAACTTCTCCCCTCCCCTCTGCTGTGGCTCAACAGCCACCAAGGGAAGAGACAGCTGGGCCAGTGCAGAAGGGACAGCATCTTTCTTCCACGTGCTCTGCGGAGGTGGCGATGGAGCTGTGACTGTGGAGCTGTGACATGCAAGAACTGGTTGAGTCCTGAAGGATCATAGACTCCAACCTCTATTTCACACACAAAAAAATGAAGCTTAGCTGCCCAGAGTGCAATGTTCCTCCTCGGGCAGCGTCTTACAGCTGGTAAGGTTGGCTCTCTGGTCCTGGAGCCCAACTTCTGCCCCTTTCTTTGTCTAGTGTTCTTTCATGTGCACTTTTATTTACAGCATTTTTTTTTTTTTTTACTTTCTCTTCTTTTCATGATCAATCTTCTTTCCTCTTCACTGAGTCCTGGACTTCTTTGGTACACTGTAGTGGTCTAGTATTAGAATGTTGATTGCTTCAGGTGAAAAATCTGGCGACCACATTTAGATCATACCGAAGTTTTCATTGTGGTGGCAATTGCTATTGTCACCCTTTCTGCTTTTGTGGTGTTTGGGGCTCTTCTGGGTTTTCTCATATCTTACCTGACCTCCCAAGGCTTGCTGATGTTCCTGTGACTGGGTGGATGTGTTACTCTTTACTCTCTGGGCTGATGAGATGGAGAGGGCAGCCCGAACATGTCTTGAAAGCCGCCAGTCCTTTGCCGCTTACAGTAATCTATCATAACCTGTACCATGCTGCCTCCTGTGGGCCAGGCTATAGCGTAGAAATTTGGACTGAGTGATTTTTTTTCCCATCCCTAAGTCCTCTGGTGTATGCCTTTGTAAAGGCCCCCACTTCCGTGTAGAGGTTCCTTCCTCCATCACTTCAGAGAGGTCTATATACCATTCATTTGGAAGCCAGAGAATCTAATAATAGCCAGAGCCCACAGCTGCAGGAACGATGATACATTGGGTGACAACAGACCAGCTCCTGTCCCTAATAGCCCTGATGAATCCAACTAGCACAGCTAAGAGATGGAGGCTTGACCACAGTCACCCAATTGTTAGATGCTGGATTTGGAAAGCTGGGTGGCCCCGCATGAGGATCTGGGGCAGGAGAATTCCAAGTTTGGGAATGTTGTCTGTGACCTGAGCAGTCACCATCACAGAGAGCTTCTGTTGTTTGCCTGTGCCTGATATCACACAGATTTTTTTTTTTTTTTTTTTTTTGGTTGCTTTGTTGTTTTGTTGCTATGTAGCCCAGACTGGGCTTCAACTCGAGCTTTCTGCCACCAGCTCCCGAGTGCCTGTTCTCAATGTCACCCACCATGTATAGCTTTCAAGTCAGCTCCAATGCTGACCTGACTTTCAGATGGGAGCTGAGAAAAGACAAGCCTCATCGGGGTCTGTGACCCTGAGATGGTCCAGCCGATCCCTTATCTGCTCCCCTTCCCCCCTGGACAGATTTTACTCTGGCTCAGTGGCCACCAAGGAAAGCACCCGGCTGGGACAATGCAGAAGGGACAGCGTTTCTCCCTGTACTTGGCAGAGGTGCCAGTGGAGCTGTGACTTGCCAGGTGCAGACAGTGCCAGGCTCAGCCACACAAGCCTGGTGCAAGGTACAAGAGGTGCGTTTTCCTGGTTCCCGTGGAACTGTGCGGGAGTCCTCTTGTCGCAAACTGGCCAAGCTTAGTTAGCTATGTCACTGCAGAGTGAAAGGGCCAGACACCAACCACTTCCTTAGACTTAACAGCTCCCCATGGGTGGCTGCATGTTCCATTTTGGAAGTAGTTCTGACTTCTCGTGTGCAGTTAATGTAAAATTGCTGCTTGTGATTTGTTTTTTCTTGGCTCCTATTGCCTCCTTCTCCTTTCTGTACATTTTATCCTAAGGATGCTTTTTATGGTTGCCACTTGTTACCGATACTAACCGAGCCTTTAGCCGCCTGGTGTAATTATATTTATTTATATTTTAATATACCTGTCTGGGGCAGAGATTTTCTCACGGTGATTGCCATTAGTTTGGCTTCTGTTGCAGGAAGAAGCACCATGACTAGAAAGAACATGGGGGAGGGGGCTGGAGAGATGGCTCAGCGGTTAAGAGCACTGACTGCTCTTCCAGAGGTCATGAGTTCAATTCCCAGCAACCACATGGTGGCCCACAACCATCTCTAATGTGATCTGTGCCCTCCTCTGGCCTGCAGATGTACATGTAGGCAGAGCACTGTATACATAATAATAAATAAATCTTTAAAAAAAAAAAGAACATGGGGGAAAGGGTTTGCTTTATTTCACACAGTGCAGCCCATTGTATCCCCTGCTATCTTTAACTGGGAAAGGCAAGGGCAGGAACTCCTGAAGCAGAGACCAGGGAGGAGTGGCTGCTGACTAGTTTTCTCCCCATGATTTTCCCAGCCTGTTGCCATACACACCCTAGGACCACCTGCTTAGGGGTGGCACCACCAGAATGATCTGGAACCTCCTACGTCATCACTAGTTACCAAGACGCCCCCACAGGCTTGCCTGCAGCCTAACCATATGGAGGCATTTTCTCAACTGAGGAGCCTTTTAACCAGATGACCCTAGCTTGTGTGAAGTTGATGAAAACCTAACCAGCCCAGGGAAATTGTAACTAACAAGATTCACCCATCCAGGGCCCAGTAGTGACTCAGGCTGAGTACATTGCAGAGACCGTGTTGGGGCAGGTCACCAGATCAAGAGGAATGAAGCCAGGCAGGGGCCTTCTTACCTGGGAGGACCATAGTCTAAACCAACCTAAAGTTGTTAGAGGGGATCAGCTTCACAAGCAAGCTAAAAGGGTGGAGACTCAGAACAAACAGGGACCCAGAGCTTCAGGCCGCCTGCACCACCTGCCCCAGCACAGAGCTCTCGGCTGGTGGCCTTTTGATAAACGTCACAGAGTTACAGTGGTTGCTCACATGGAAGCAGTAGCTGAACTCAGTCACAGCTGCCCCTAAGCCCCTGCTGTCGCTCGGGAGAAGTGGTATCTGTGTACCCGCAGAAAGCATATTACAGCAGAGAACGTGTTGGATCCGAAATCCAGGGCAGAGCCCAGGTCTGGGACCTCCGCGTGACTTGGAGCAAGCCTGAGCCCCATTTAGGAAAGCATTACTTGTCAGACTCACAGCAAAACCTCTATAAAATCGTGTGAAGTGACGCTCCGAGGAGGCCTGCACTTGGGGATGGATAGAGTGGGCAAGGCCTCTGTCCATCTTTGTAATTCTGGGCACTCAGCACGGTGCAGAGATATACAGAGTTCTCAACAACCAGTAGGTTGCTTGGTGGCTACCTTGAGGACAGAAGGACAGTCCCTTTTATGGCTAGCTGAGTGTATTCCCAGCTGACCTTCCTGCCCAGAGTCCAGAAGCCTGCCCTTCTGTTCACAGAGAGGACAGTACCTCTAAGAGCAGAGTTGCCTGGGCTTGCCTGGCTGCAGATGGATGACAGTAATCACAGAGAGAGGATCTGGCCTTTTCTGAAGGGCCACCTGCTGCTGCCATTGTCACATTCTGTGCTCTGCTACCATCCTCTGCGGGGGTGGAGCTGCATCTTGGCAGCCCTGGGCTAATAATTAGGGGTGGGGCAACTCCCCAGCTGGTGAGATATTTGGGGAGGAGCCTGGAGGAGAAGGGAGGCTGGGATGCAGCCAACAAAAGGAGGAATTAGATGGGCTGTCCTGGGGACCCATAGTTAGCATCTCAGCTCCAGCAGTAGCTTTCATGAGTACTTGGTGCCCCTCCTCTGTGGGGTGCCTCCTGCCTCTCAGTGCCGATCTTTTCTGGAGGTCTGGGTATACTCTTCTAAGCTTCCCACACAGGGTACCATACTAGCCAAGCTCAGGACACAGGCTGGGCTCTGCTGTCCTCACCTTACCGGGACTCAAAGGGTGCTGCTTTCTCGTAGCTTACGGGCCACTGGTGGTGTAGGAGGGCCCTCACGGGGAGAGATTTAGTGTTTCATTTACTCACTATCTGAATCCTTCAAACTGTCAATTTGGTTGTGGGGCAACAGCCAGGAAATTCTGAAAAGCACCTCTGCTTCCGCTGCTGCAGCGTGGACCCTGTGCACAAAGGCAGTGTATCTTTGTCCATGTAACTGATGCTGCTCACTTAGAAGCATGGCACATGTGCACTTATCCATACAACTGACACCATGCACTTAGAGGCACGGCTGCATGTGTTTATCTATGCAACTGACATTGCTCACTTAGAGGCACGGCTGCATGCTGATCCATGCAACTGACACTGCTCACTTAGAGGCACGGCTGCACACATTTATCCATGCAACTGACATTGCTCACTTAGAAGCACAGCTGCATGCATTTATCCATGCAGCTGACACTGCTCACTTAGAAACATGGTATTTTAGCCCCATTTTGCTGCCGAATGAAGTGAGGCTCACAAACACTTTGTAGCTGGCCCCAAGTCACACAAGTAGCAAGGACAAAGATGTAAAGTTCTCTGTGAGTCCTAGAGTTCTTTCTGAGTTTGTGTGCCATCTGAGAGCAAGGTACAGGGTCTTATGTCACATGGGAGCATTGCCATCTCGTACATAGGAAGGCATGGTGAGGAGTAGTCCTGAGGGCCCTGGGTAAGCAGATGTCGTAGCTGAGTGGCATGGTATAGATTCCCATGGTCCCAGTGGAGGGAATATGGAGGTACACATGGGCTAGGTGCAAGGCTTTTGCAGAGCTAGTACGCGCGCGCGCGCGCACACACACACACACACACACACACACACACACACACACACACTCACCTTAGTAGATCACGGATACTGTTGCCCTTCTTCAGGCTTCTGTGCCTTCCAGCATTAATGCTGAGAGAAACTAGACACAACACAGCAAAACACTGATGAAGGTGGGGCACCAGACCTTAGGAATGAGCTCGCAAGGTCAAGACAGTATCAGGAACACAAGTTGGAAAGACAGGAGCTTCCAAAGGCTCTGAGTGGGTCCCAGACCACAGGCCCTCTGTCAGGGTGGATTGAGTACCTTGATGGACAGACAGACTCCACAGCCTCTCTCTGGCCTCTTTAGTCTACAGTCCTTAAAAAAAAAATCTCACTTTTCTATCAGACTAGCCTAGTGCTGGAGGATTCCTCTCATAAATCCATCTTTAGGAAGTTGGTACCTCTAGCAGCCCAGCCTAACATATTTAGTTTAAGGGCCTCCCAAGGATGACTTGATGGAGCCACCTGCCCTCTGTGATCTTTAGGGACTTGTCTATGGAGAATTTAAAACTAATAATAAAGCTGACAAAATGGTGGTCTTTTTTAAAGTTGTCATTACATCCTGCAAGTTCTAAATACCATCAGCAATAAAATATGCCTCTCTTTTGAGGTGGAATGCCTCCCACACGGTCCCTGACTACCTGTGTGCTTGGCTTCTACTTTTTCTTGGGGTTCTGTCCTCTTTTCTCCTCTTTCCTTTCCTGTTCTGTCTTTTTTTTTTTTTTTTTTTAAACAGGCCCCCATGCTCTGTCTTACCTGTCTTCCTGGCCAATTCCATGTTTACAACACAAGTTTAATTTTCTTTTTTGTGACCATGTTTAGGAAACTACCTAGAGAATGGTTAAAAAAAAAAAAAAAAAAAAAAAACTACGAGAGGGAAGGAGAACAAGCGAGAAAAACACTGTTTTCTTCTTTCTCTTGTTTCCTGATAAATGTCACAGAAATATTTCTATTCATTTTGTGTTTTAGTAAAATGCTTTTTTAAAAAAACCAAGGCCTAAATCGGGGCCTTTCTTGGCAGTGTCCCTTTAACGGAGCAGGGAGGGTGGCATGGCGGGGATGCGTGGGGCTGTAGAGGATCATGTACTGTACAATTTTCTGGGTCCTGACTGATAAATTATCGTGCGTATTCTGTGCATCTGACACGCAATACAATTTGTCCATGCAGCGGTGATGATAGGCTGTCGGGACTAATAACCACGAGCCCTTTATTTAGCTCCTTCAGCCTTTTAGAGAAATTGTAAGGAACCGTTTGCATCCCTTCATCAGCTTTCTCTTCCACGTTTTAGCATAAGTGGAAACAGTTTTTAACCTTGAGAATTTTACTCGCCCAGGCCTTGGGCCTAAGAAGGGGATGTGTTGGTGGTAAAAGTGTAAAGGGATTGGGAAGCCAGAGACAGATCCAATTTAAAAAAAAAAATAATGTTTTTTGGCCTTCCCCATAAGCTGTAAGACTTAGATGTGGCCTTGTCCAGTTCCCATTCCGTGGGTGAAAAGACATGACCCCAAGAAGTAAGTGGTTCAAGTTCACACGGCAAATACATGACAGAAATATGGGGGGGTGGCATTGAGCTAAACTTGCCTGTCACAGACAGCTGACCACAGCGTCATGATGCCTTTAAGTTTGGGTCCCCTGATTCCCACTCCTGTTCTTAGAATGATCAAACCAGCTGGGACATGGATCAGTGCTGCCCAGGGCTCAAGTCTCCTCTGTGTCACAGTTATGAGTAGCTCTGGAAGGGAAGTGCTGTCCCTGGCTTAATGTCTTTGGGTTGTATTTGTGTGGTTCAAATCTGCCTCATGCAGAACAGAATTTGTCACTTTCATGCCATGTTTTGCACTTCTTTTTTTTTTTTTTTTTTTTTTTGCTGCCTTAACACGTAAAGCAGCCTGTTCCTTTATAGGAAGAATGCTTGCAATTCGAGCAACTGAAAAGCAATATCTAGACAATGGCGTTGGGTTGGGTTTTGTTAGGGGACAGGGTGTAATGTGTCCCCGGCTAACCGTGCTTGATTCTCCTGTCTCCACCTTATAAATGCTGGGGTCGTCGGTATGTCCCACTGTTCTAGTTTCCGTAGGTCTGGGGATCACACCATGGGCCTCATGCATGCTGCATCAGCGGTCTGCCGCCTGAAGCCCAGCCCCAGCCTGCGGACAACGGTCCACTATAAAGACAGCCTCTGACGGATGAGAGGCCATGAGAGCTTTTAATCTGCGTGCTTGGCTGTGTCGCAATGTTGGTTCCCTATCTCGTGATACTTGACTGAGTTTTCACCTCCGGTGGAGCGGTCTACTTCCTCTTATAAACCTGGCCCTTAATAGATTGGTGGGATCCTAGGCCTCTCCTCAAACCCCTTTCCTCCCTGAAGAATGAATGCACAAGCCATCAGAGGCAGCGGCCAACGTGCCGTCCTGTTCTAATAAGATGGCTGGAGCTTCTGCCTTTTTAGGACTCTGGTTCTTTTTGCTTGGAATGGAGATGCTGGTTGTGTGTGTAGGGGGTGCAGGGAGGTACGGAGGGGAGCACCAAGAAACTCTCCCCAACAGCCTCATCCTCTAGTCCTCAACCCCACGCAGAGGCACTACCAGTTCTAGACACAAGAAAAGCCCAGCTTCAGTGGGGCCTATCCCAGTGCACATCACAAAAGTCTGTTCTGGGCCGAAAGCTGGCACGGAAGAGCTCTGCCAGTGAGCAACATTACAATTACAGACATAATAATACTAATTAACTTTCCCAGGCCTGTGCTCCCTGCATTTATTATTTGTAGAGAGACAAAGCCTTAAATAACAGGGCCAGCCTCTTTGGGAGCCCCACTTGGGGTAAGGACTGTCCTCTTTACAGCAAGTGAGATGGATGGTATTCGGAGACCAGGGCACATCCCAAGCAAAGCATGCCGCGGGTATAGCCAGGCTCGGAGTCTTTTGACTGGCACCATGTGGGGCAGGGATGGGGACTAAGGTAGGGGGATGACGAGAAACAGTTTCTAGTGGCCTGGCCTCTTATAAAGTTCAAGTCCTCAGTATGTGCCTTCATGGGCTGTTGTGAACCCTGAGACTGTGGTGCTCAGATTGGGGGCCTGTGATGTGAGCACTTCCTGTTTCCTGGATCCCTGTCTTATCATTTCTGAGTAAAGAAATGTGGGGAGGGAATGAAATCAGATGATTTTTGACCTGGCCATGCTTCAAAAGGTTCTTGAAGCTCCCAGAACTATTATGTACATTGGAATTTGCTTCTGGCCACTTTCTCAGAGGCTAAACATCTATTGCTAACTGCTGATTTCAAAGGTCATGAATGAGATGGTCCCTGAGGACCCATCATGATCTCCCAGATGTTGACTTTAGAGCAGCAACTCTCAACCTGTGGCTGGGACCCCTTTGGCAAACCTGTATCTCCAAAAATATTTACATTACGGTTCATAACAGTAGCAAAATTACAGTTAGAAAGTAGCAACAAATGTAATTTCGTGGTGGGGCAGTCACCACATCTTGAGGAACTATATTAAAAGGCAACAGCATTAAGAAGGCTGAGAGCCACTGCTCTAGAGCCATCAAGCCTGGTGCATTTTGTCTGCTGAGTCACACTCTGCAACTGGTTTGTGATAGAGCCTTGGTTTGGAAACACTCTATAAATTATCTACTTTAAAGTCACTGACCTACTGAGCCCCATCAGCATCCCTGACATAGGCCTGGTGTTGCTCTGCCACCTCCTCAGCACCAGCTCTGAGGAGCCTTCCTAGGTTGTCCTCTATATAATTGCCATCTGTCAATTCGGGGAGCATTTTTACTGTTGGGCAGCCTAGTTTGTGGTAGTGAGGTGAGATGCTCTCCCTAAGCTTGCTCCCTGGGGGCCCAAGCAAACTCCTACAGTTTGCACTCTGAGAGATGTTTCTCACGGGCAATTTTACTAATAAATTAGCAATAAATGGGTTAGGAATGCTTGACAGTTTCACCCTGACCACTTGGGAGTATGCTATGACAAAATCCAAACAATTACCTTTGAGGACTTCCAGGAGAATCAGGGAGACTAGCCAGAGAGACTAATTTCCAAGTTGGAACTGCCTCCGCCCAGCCTCAGAGCTCTCTCTGAACACATCCTCGCTCTGACCACTAGGAGGTCTCTAGGTGGCATTCTGCAGTGGAACTGACCTAGGAAGGAAATGGCTGGGTCTTTGCTTTAAGACTTCTTGCTGCTGTTCACTGTGTCTTTTCTTTGTGAATGGAAGGAACAGAGTGCAGCATGAATGTTTTCTATGATTTTGTCCACTGCTGAAACCATGAATGTTTTTTTAAACTGCAGTAAGGTGCATGCAGATATCTCAAAAGTATATTACTACTTTGAAATGCTTAGAATCCATTTGATTTTACTGTCTATGACCTTAAGAAAGGAGCACATGCATTCATATTTTATAAATATTTTGATCACTCTATTTCAATATAGGTTGGCTTTATTGCAGCTCTTTATTCTATTTAAGTTGGTTTTATTTTCATTTCTTTATTCCATTTAAAGTATGATTCTGAGAAAGATTTGCAGCATCTCCAAAGTGCTGAAGGGATCCAGATCGCCTTGCTGTCTGTCACTCCCCTGCCCACTTACGTGCTGCTTGCATCTGAATCACACAAGGGGTAGGACTTGTCGCTCGCATGGATATCAAAGATGAAACTAAGAAATATACAAGCCGCTGCTGTGTGTGCTAAGAGTTTAGGGAAGTCAAACAAACAAAAAGGGAAGATGCTTAAATTGTCAAATCCTGGAGCTGTTTTGCCATGGGTACCCCTCTGCCAGATCATCGAGTAAGGAAATAACTCATGACTGTGGAAAGGGACTTGAATTAGCATGGAGCACACTAACTTAGACTAGAGCTCCACAGAAACCTGGGGATTGGCTTATTTACTGGGGTCCCTTTCAAAAGCTCCTTTGGCTTCTTGAGGAAGAGAAGGGTATTCATAAGAGGAAGCCACTTTACTCCAGGTCACCAGCGGCTGAGAGGGTGGTTTATCTTATGTACTCTGAATTCAGCGACCCTGCACCCAACCTATACTGTAAGCATCACGTGTGCTGTGTGTGCTCAGCTTCCTTATCATTAAACAAGGTGTGCTGCCTTGAAGCATGCCTGGGTAATCCTGGCTCCCAAACAGATGAAACCACTGCTATTGCTCAATGCAGACAGCCTCTGAAGTAGCTGGAAAACTTAGGAAGACCAAGGTGGTGTAGCTTGCTGTCAATGTGATAAATACTGGAGGCCGTGAGCTAAGGAGGATTAGGTTCCTGCTGGTTTCAGACATGAGCACGTGGCGCTCTCTCTCTCTCTGTCTCTCCCTGTCTCTGTCTCTCTGTCTCTCTGTCTCTCTCTCTCTGTCTCTCTGTCTGTCTCTGTCTCGCTCTCTGTTTCTGTGTCTCTGTCTCTGTCTCTCTCTGTCTCTCTGTCTCTCTGTCTCTCTCTGTCTCTCTCTCTCTCTCTCTCTCTCTCTCTCCTCTCTCTCTCTCTCTCTCTCTCTCTCTCTCTCTCTCTCTCTCCTCCTAGTGGGAGCACGTGACAGAGGAGGCTTGTTCTTCTCACCGTGGCCAGATGACAAAGAGACAGGAAGGGGATGGAGTCCCAGTATTTCTTTCAAAGGAATGGCTGCCTGTGACCTCATTTAATTATGCCAAGTCCCACCTGCCTTAGGTGTCGCTGCTTCACTCGGTATCCCAACAAACCGGGGCCAAGTCTGCAACACCCATGGACCTCTGGAGAACGCTGAAGATGCAAACAGTAGCAAATAGTTAGAGGAACAGTGGGACTGAAGCGTGGAGTGTTGGGGCGACGGTGAGTCAGAAGCCTGGAGTTCCCCTTTCATCTGCTACTGCTGCCAGCATCCAGTCACCAGCTCCTGGCTGACAAGAGCAGCCATGTGGAAAAACTCCGTGAGGGTGCGAGAGGACGATGCCCTTCCTCTCAGTTCCTGGGCAATGTCTTGATGTCTGGTTGAGTGAGGGGTGAGCTGTAGCTCTGGAGTAAGCCATGCCAGTTCTAAATAGAAGGATTAGATTCCAAAGAGGGAAGAAGAGATGGGGCCAGGGAGGCAGCATGGTAAGTTGGGGTTCTTCACTGCTTCGTCAGTGAAGATGATGTTAATAATCCTAATCATTGCCCATCGCCGCAAGAAAGGGTTCCACTTGAGGGTCAGTCAAGGTGAGGCGCCTCTTCCCATGACTTCTTGGGAAAACGGAGACCCAGACTTTGAAAACAGACGGGAGTAAAGCCAGTGCCCTTTACCCTAGTGGCCTTCACAGAGCAACCGCCCAGGACAACCCACTGGAGACCGGGCTGAGAGGCAGGGAGGAAGGAGCTAGTCGTGGAAGCTTTGGGCTCAGCTTTCTCCTTTAGTCACTGAGCAGTCTGGAGCGAGCAGCTCTTTATCTTCTGGCCCTGCTTCCTGCCAGCGGGGCTGATGAGCAGGGAAGTCACAGAGCCTTCAGAAGCTAGGAGCTCAAGCAGCCACTCCGTTGCCATGTCCCCAGACAAGCAAGCTTTCCATTGATCCCACATCACACAAGTTTGCAGTCCCACCACACTTCCTTTTAGCCAGCCCAAGGTCTCTGCGGGCTTCTGCCCAGGCAATCCTGTGCCACTATTTCCTTCTGAGTTCTTTATCTTTTCAAAAATGGTGTGTCTCCTTCATCTTTCTGCTCTGCTCTAAGCTTGCCTAGTCCTGCGTTTCCCACCCTTTCTGCCAACGTGCTCTTTTTGACCCATGATGCTTTGCGGCATTGTGCTGAATTCTCCAGGCCCCACTTCTGCTTTGCTTGTGGATCCTGGAACTGAGTATAGATTCTCCCTAACGCTCCGCCACTCTACCTTTCTTTTTTAAACAAAAGCCTGGTGGCTGTCTTCCGCAATGCACAGCTGTTTTCTCACCCTGGCTGTCTTTTACTTTTTGTATGCCGTGCACTGTACCTCATCATCAATATTTATGAGCATTCGCGGCTACGAAGCACAGTAGACCACGCAAAAAAGCATCATTCCTGCGTTTGAAGAGTTCATATTCTAAAAGGCCGTGGGGTAGAGATTCACCTCACTTTACATGGCATTTTTGTTTGGTGTTTTCTGGAGAGTTCTGAGGAAACAACTGGTGGCCTGTGAGCTTAGGGTATAATAGCCCCATGGTTACTTAGAGAGGGACGGGAAGGAGTGTAAAGGCAGACAGAGACAGACCATTAAGGATAGCAGAAGTTTCCGGGGAGATGGAACAGCCACACCCACGGAGAGGTGTGCAGCAGGAAGGAGGGTGAGGGGAAGTCTGTGGGATGCAAGCGGAGGAAGCAGGCGTCCTAAACACCAAGTGGAGCCAGAAGATTACAAGGTCTTTTCCCAACAGCACTGCCACCAAGTAGGAGTGGTTAGTGACAAGACAGATGGTTAAAAAGGAAGGCAATCTTGTGCGTCTGAAAAGTAGAAAAAATAAATAAGTTCATTTTTAAAAACCAACAGGAGTAAACTGGGTGGGTGGCATATGCCTTTAATTCCAGCATTCAGGAGGCAGAGGCAGGCAGATCTCTATGAGTTCGAGGCCAGCCTGGTCTACAAAGACAGTTCTAGGACAGCTAGGGATACACAGGGAAATCCTGTCTCAAAAACAAAACAACAACAACAACAAACCTGAAACGACGAAACAAAATAAACAAATGAGCAAAAGCAGGAGTGATTCAGAAGCACGGAATGTGAGTTACTGTCACCCTGTGTCACAATGGGCCAGGAGCGCTGTGGCTTCCGGCATTAGACAATTCTGTAGGCCAACGGCTTACATTGAGCATCATCTTTTGTCAATCAGTTTCCCTTCTACCAGAGGAAAAAAGTACACTGCATTTTGGGGGTTGTGAGAAGGGGATTACAGGACATGGTTGAGGATGGTGGCTGTGTTAGTCTCATCTGTTGTTACGATACCATTTGCATTTAAACTTGGTAAAAACTCATTAGCTGCCAAGAGGGAATAAGGAATCAATTTCCAAGAATGTACAATTTCCTCTAGAGAAGTCTCAAAAGCAAAACACTAATTTACATGAGAAGCTGTAAAGAAAGTAGTTGAAAAGTACATTCGTAAGAATTTTATTACACTCACATGAATTTAATGCATGTGTTCTTAACAATTAGTCTTGGATTATTCATGAAAACGTCATAAAACATTAAACAAAACTAGCCATCATCTCAGGTTACTTCCTGGTTAAATACTTTCCACTTGTAATTTACGAAATAATTTTTCAACGAAATATGCCATTCTAAGGAAAACATACAATATCTTATAAATAAATTTATACGGCTCTAAGATATTGTTTGACATAAATGATTCAGTGACTTTTTTCTGTTTTAAAGTTTTCGTTTATTTTAAAGTATACTTTTAATGTATTTGTTGACAATTCTCATGCATGTATGCAATGCGTTTTGATCATGTTTGCTCTCACTCCCCACTCTAGCTTTCCCAGTATCCTCCCATGTCTCCCTCCAAACTTCACATATTTTTTATACCCCACGGATACAGTTGGTGCTGCTGCCCTTAGGTGTACCGGTATAAGCCGTCCACTGGGGGACGGAAGCCTACAGGGGCCAGATCACTGGAGAAAACTGACTCCCTGCCCCAGCAGCTCTCAACTTCCCCCTCCATGCTGGGATTTTGACTGACTTACATGGGAAACAACAGCCGCCCTGAATTCATGGGTGCAGTGGGCATGTCATGTCCGGAAAGCACTGTTTCATAAATGCTAAATATTTCTATAGAATATGCATGTTAGATAAGTATTTTAAAAAATCACAAGAGCAAAAAGAGCTAAAAGAACTCAAAGACACGGATGTCATTTACTTTTTTTTTCTGCTGTCCTCAGTACATGAGCTAATCAAGCAAATCACTCTTACTGGATCTTACTTTTCTGTTTGCTCTCAGATTGTTTGAAATATTTAAAATAAATAAAGCATGTGGCAAGAAATAACAAAAATAAACAGCATGTGACTTTACGAACAACATAATGCAAACTGTTCCTGTCTTTTTCCAGGGTAGATGGGTCACAGCATCTTCTAAAGAGTCACTTCTGCAGCTGTGGGCAAAGATGTGCACACAAAGACTAACTTTTCTCAGAAACTCATGATTCCAACATGTGTCTGTGGAATATCTGTTTGTACCACAACCTTGAAAATGTCTCAAATCTTAAATTATCTGTAATAACTGCACCAATGGCTAGAACCAATTGGTCCTTTTATTCCCTATTAAAGTAAACACATATACAGGCTCTTGTGTATGCAAAAGTGTTGTGCCAGCTGCATGGACACACACTTCTTGAATCCAAGCACTCAGGAGGCCTAAACAGGACGGTCTCTCTGTGTTCCAGGTCAACTGGCCTACATAGCAAGTTCCAGGCCAGCCAGGGCTACATAGTAAGAAATCAAGGTGGGAAAAGTACTACGCCAAATATTTATAACTTGCATAAAAACTCCACAACCCCAGATTGGTCACTTCAAGATGAAGTGACTTTCTATGGGCTTACTGCCTCTGCTTCCATGATATTAGACATGAGAACCTCGTGAGAAATATAGATATTTAAATAGAAGTAATAGAACCTGTCACAGATCATAAAAAAATTGTCATAAATTATAAGCAAAAACTACTTGTGGGACAGCTCAGATGACATTCTACTGTATAAATTTTAGAATGAACCAGACAAAAGGCAGAAGGCCAGTTAATGTCTTCTTGTTCCCCTGTTTCCGCTTTACCTCTGTGGGTCTCCAAAGTCCACAGTCAAGTTGTCACACCGCCGTAGCTGTGTTCTTCTCACGCTGTCTCTGTATGACTCCTCACTTGATATATCAAGTTCCGTAACGACTGCATCAAAATCTGCCTTTGCAAGGGAGCAACCTTTGTCTGGGGAGTTCAGAATCTGATTAAAAAAAAAAAAAAAAAAAAAAAAAACACTGCAGGGCAGTGTTGTAGGATGCTGTGTTTCCTCTTTGCTGGTCCACAAACTGCTTGGTAGTACACTTGTTCTATCTGGCCCACAATCCCTTTCTCCTCATCACCAGCAGAAACCTCAGGCAGTCATGATAGTAGTCTCCCTTTATTCTCCAATAGAAACAACGGGGATTGAGAACCCTTCCAAAGACAGCACATCTTCACAAGTGTGGCCAAGCTCTCTCAAGTTATTGTGTTCTTGAGCCATCTGTTGCTTTTCCCGGCGCCTTCTGTATTTTGTTCGGAATTTAAGATGGTGCTGCAAAATGACCTTCAGACTCCTACAACATTTTTTATAAGCGTTAGATACTATGAATATAAACTGCTTCACGGGCTTGCGTGTCGTCCTTGAGCAGGGCTAGGTGTGTGCCTGGGTCTTGTCCTGAGTTTAGTAGATGTGATGCTGAACCAAGCACAGTTGTTTTGTTTTGAGGTTTTGTTGTTGTTGTTTTGTTTTTTCATGGTTCTCAGTTGTGCAGTTTTCCTTCTCTGAGCAGAGTGAAGGGTAAGAGAGCCCCGGGGAGGGTAAACAGGATAAAAAGTCACTCTTGCCAACAGGAGCCATCGAAGGGCGGATAACATCATATGATAGCAGCATTTCTGAGATTTTCAGATCTGAGCAGAACTCACTGCCAGGTTTAGCAAATGCCTTTCAGTTTAGGAGATTCGGTGCAAGCGTGGTTACCCACAAGGCATGTCTGTGTCCCATGATGCTTTAGTGGGGCCTGCTCGGGGCCATTTGGGAAGGGGCTGAAATTGTTCAGTTTTAGAGGTTGGGAAGCAACTGCCCATGCAAAGAAAGACAGAGAAACAGTTCCATCCTCAGTGAAAGACATTGCTTGCATCATCTGCAAACAGACATAAAAGCAATGTGCATTACCAGGGCTTAAGGTGCCTTCCCACCTGCACCAGGGTGCAATAGTCACAGAGGAAGTTAAGGAAGAAGAAATAGGAAGTGAGAGAAAAGGAAAAGCCAGGGAGAGGGAACCAGTCTTTGGGCTGGAAAGGGGTCCAGGCTTCTGCTGATCAGCCTCACTCTACAGATGGAAAAGTAGTCTGCCCAGAAACAGACTCCACCCTGGCTGGTCACGCTAGGCAGGGACAAAATACTGCTCTCCTGGAGTGTCCTGTTCTATTTCCTGCCTCCCTCTCTTGGCAAATGAACCTGATGGTTTGTTTCAGAAGGGTTTGTTGGAGGAATTAAGTCTTCAGAAACCACTTTTCTCAATTGTCTCCGTGGTTACCAAGAGATAAATCGGCATCTGCAGCCTTTCATTGTCCAACAGTGTGCCTGCCTTAACCTCCCTTCTTCCTCGCCCTCCCCAAAGGTCCAACTAATGTCCCGGACCTCGGTTACCTGCACAATTGCTCCTGGCTGTTCTAGTCTCTCTGCCCCCTCAGTCAACGCAAATGTCAGAGAAGCAAGGTCATGCTGCTAAAGCGTATGCTGGATGGTTTTGCTTGTTGCTGTTAAACTCTTAAGTCCTTCGACAACCTCAGCTGTCAGTTTATGACTATACAACTCCCCCCTCCCCCGCTTCTTCTTCTTCTAGTTTTTTTTTTTTAAAGACAGGGTTTCCCTGTGTAGCCGTGGCTGTCCTGGACATGCTTTGTAGACCAGGCTAGCCTCGAACTCACAGAGATCCTCCTGCCTCTGCCTCCCAAGTGCTGGGATTATAGCCATGCACCATCGCACCCAGCTCTATATTACTTCTTAATGGTGTTTACACATCAGTGGTGCTGGCCCATAGTGCACATCTCAACTACCCAGGATCTTTTAAAAACTACCAGTGCCTATGCCTGACCCCCTGCTGACTCCACATAGGTTCAATGGTATGTAACACACAGCTGGAGCTAGCCCAGAATGGCCCACAACAGCCAATGATTAAAGTTTTGGGATCCATGCAAATGGCTTGCTAAATACCGCCATTGTTAAAATTAAATTATATAGCTTTCCTTTTGACAGTGTACAGTAGCAATATGGTGATGCAAATTTCCAGGAAGAGGAAATTGCTTGCTAATGGCATCTCCAAAGCTGGCTGCATGAGTTTCCCACACAGGAGCTGGCTACAATGACTGGGACAGTAATCATCATATCAGGCAGTAGGATACAAGATGCTCTTGGTGAGATGGGATAGTGGATCTGGGAATGGATTCCAGTAATCCAGAAGTAGTTTGTTTTCCCTGAGGACAAAGTAGAGCTTGAGGGAGACCACAAGAGGTCTCTGTGTTGTTGCCCAGGTGACAAACTCTAGGTCTGCCTGCTGTACCAAGGGATTCCTGTGATGTGCTGTGGTTTGTCAGAGAAACTTTGGCCGAGGACTAAAAGGTTGTGGTATCTTAGAAACTCTTAAAATACTGATCGCTAAATGCATGTAGATGGCCTGGTGACTCACAGTTGAGACCTCGTTCACACTAATGCTGCACACACAATGTCCTGCTCAGACAAGGTGTGCTGGGCATCAAAGTGTGTCCTGGAACCCATGAGGTAAGAATGGCCTTCAGAAGCCCTTCAGAAGCCCTTCAGAAGCCCTTCAGAAGCCAGACCGTGTGAACATCCTGGACACCAAAGACGAGATCCTGCCCACTACTCCCACTTCAGAACAGAAGTCACAGCTGTTGTGCATGCCTCAGCTGGTCCCTACAGCACAACACAGTCTCCCTGGCAAATGTAGCTTTAGTCTGGATGTTAATATGTAAAGACACTTAATAAATTTTTACACAAAGATTATAGAAATCATATAAATGTATAGTCTAATAAATGATATTGAGAGCAAAGGTAATAATGTTTAAAAGTCACCACTACTTAATTGTTCTGTTATCTTTTATTATTGATTGTGCTGTTAAGGTTGTTTACATTGATTTGAATCTCTAAGGTGGGAATTATTACAATATGCTACTGCCACACATCCCTCCCGACTTTCCCTCAGTGCAGATCATTGGTAGCTTGAAGCTGACAATGGTAGAAATACTTATGCCATGGAAACTGGAAAATGCTGCCCTCATGCACATCTACACACACACACACACACACACACACACACACACACACACACACACGTGGCCCAATAGGAAACGTGCACCAACTGTAGAATAATCAGATATATGCCTGGGTGGAGCATAGATCTTGACATAGTTTTTTTATTTAATTTCCCCAATTGATTCTAATGAGTAGCCAGAGTTAAGAGGCTCCACTCAGCATCTGGCTCCTGCCTTCCTCCCTTATCTCTTGGAAACCCCATGCCCCATCTTCCTTCTATCCAATGGCCCAAAGCTACCTGTAGTGGCTCAAATGCACCATGTTGCTCTTGTGACTGTATTTTTGGTCTATGGCATGCAGGCTCTTCTATCTGGAACTCTCGCCACCTCCTTATTTGCACAGTAAGATCCTGCTAATCTTTCAGGGTCAATCCAACAACCTAACCTACAGGAAGCTCTACCTACTGCCTCCAGGAAGGCATCCAGAGTAGGCAAATGCTTCAGGTGACTCCTAAGGCAGAGAGAATGGTTGAAAGCTCTTTCGTATCCCTGGAACATCCTGTCTGAGGGCTCCAGGGATGGGGGAGACAAGAAACTGAAATGAACTGAGGATAGCCTTTGAATGGTAAGGACAGCTGGCCAGGGCAGGAGGGTCTAGAAGGCCATCTTTGGAAGTCTGCTCTGTATCCTCTGAGAAGTGAGGCCGCACCACAGGGTCAAGTCAGGGATGCTGTTTCTCAGCTCTTCTTAGAACTCACCTAGAGCTGGACATGTGGACATACACATAGTTCTGGCACTTTGGAGCTGAAGGAGGTAGTTGTCTGTGAGTTCGAGGGCAGCCTGGGCTATAGAGTATGTTCCAAGCCAGCCAGGAAGATAAAAAGTTCTAGAGAACAAATACATAGAATGACAACCGTGGTTAATAAAAGTGCATACTTGACATTTTCAGCAAATAAGTAGTGCTTCTACCATCCACACAAAGATAAAACTATGTGAATGGTGGATATGAGAATTGGATCATTTGTGGCAGTTGCTTCATGATGTATATGATTTCAAAACACTTCGGTCATATGAGGTAGTTGGCAGACCTCTAAAAAGCTGGGCACATAAGAAGCAGAACCATGGGGCTTGACGGTTACGAGGAGCAGACTCCCTGAATGTTGAGTAAAGAGAGAGGTTGGTTTGCTTGCCCTCTGTGAATAAGGAGAATGACCTTTTGAAACAATCAGTGCTATATTTCATTTTATAACCCCCACGTTTAACCCAATAAGCATTTAGCATTGTCAAGAGATGTTTCCTGGCTTTGCCTAGTTTTGTTGATAAATGCTTCTGCGGACAGCCTGCTAGCTGTCCACACGTTGGGCCTTTGTTTTTCTTTTCATTGACAGGTTTTAAAAAAAAACAAGCAAGCAAGCTAGCTTCCTGTCCCTAGCCCCTGGGAGGCAGTATATTCTGTATTCATTCCTGCTCTGGCATCTCTGGTCTACCAACCATCACTCTCTCTTTACCTCTTATGGGACTGAGTCATTCTGTTCCTTCTGTCTTTGCTGGGCAAGCTCCAATTTGTGTCCAGTTCTTTCTTTTATTTTTCATTATCAGCATGAACAGAAAACTGCCTGTGTGCTTCCAGTTCCCAGGCTGAGGAAGTTAAAGTGGCTGATTTTTTTTTTAAAGGTCTCTCAAAAATACTTCTGGAAATCATAGACTTCTGGAAGCTAATTTCTACAGAAAAAGAGGGAAGGTCATATGACCTTTTCTGTACTTCTAGGCAGTTCTATTTTTAATCTCTTTTTCATCAAGAGATCATCCTATTTAATTTTTTTATAAAAAGCTCCACAGATTCAAGCCTAATAACTAAGGCAACTATATAATTTAGCACTTACATGGGTGACTTATAAGAATTAGAGCTGGGCATGGTGGTGCATGCCTGTAATCCCAGCACTTGGGGAGGAAGAGGCAGGTAGATCTCTGTGAGTTCAAGCCCAGCCTGGTCTACATATTGAACCCAGGAGCAAAGGCCACACAGAGGAACCCTGTCTCTAAAATAACAAAACAAAACAAAATTATGTAGAACACCAGGATAACTGATATACCTGGGGACTAGCCTAGGCTAGCTGGACATGTGGTCACCCTATATATGATTGGATGTGTTCTGTGACTCATAGGGCAGTGAGCCTCCTTTAGGCTGGCGTTTGACATTTGGGGCTAGTCACAGAGCACTCACCATGGAATAGGATTGTTTTACTCACTGGGGCCAAAGATGAGTGAGCTACATCCCTTGTCTTAGAAGTTTAGCCGGCATGGTGGCGCACGCCTGTAATCCCAGCACCCGGGAGGCAGAGGCAGGTGGATCGCTGTGAGTTCGAGGCCAGCCTGGTCTACAAAGTGACTCCAGGACAGCCAAGGCTAACACAGAGAGACCTTGTCTCAAAAAACCAAAAAAAAAAAAAAAAAAAAAAAGAAGTTTGTTGGGGAAGAAAGATAAAATTTCCATAATTTTGATACACTTTGATAGGCTTTGTGGGGGGAAAAATTTCAATGGAAGCTTTTCTAGTTTGCTCTCGGCTACTGTGATAAGCATGACCAAAAGTGGAGAGGAAAGGGTTTATTTGGCTTAGACTTCCAGGTCACAGCCCCTCATTGAGGGAAGTTAGCTCAAACAGGAAACTGTAGAAAGAAACTGAAGCAGAGATCACAGAGGAGCTTCCTCGCTTGCTTCCACGCTTCTTACTGTAGCTCAGGCCCACCTGTCTAGGAACAGCACTTCCTGCAGTGGGCTGGACCCCCCCCAATATTAGTTAGCACTCAAGGAAATGCCCTTTGTGGCATTCAGCAAAGCGGTCTACAAACCCAGTTACCCACACACCGATCTGATGGAGGGATCCTCAGTTGGAGTTCACTCTTGTAGGTGTGTCACGTTGACAACCCTGCCACCAAAGGGACAAGCAAAGGGGGCTGGCTTGGAAGGGCTCAAGGGCAGAGGAAATGCTATGAACGCTCAGCTTGAGAGGATCTTCGGGTGGGAGGTATCTCCCAAGGCCTTCTGTCTGTGGGGTTTGCAGGAGGTGGGGATCACAAATATGAGTAAGAGGACTTGGGGACCCAGGGTTGGTCTTCTGAGAATGTGGAACTTCATGGAAGCCTTCTTAGTGCCACAGACAGACAGAAAGCCAAGGAGACGCTCAGGAGGCCACAAGGGAGGAAAGAGCAAGGGGAGGAGGCTCAGTGACACCAGAGGTGGCCCAGAGAGTCAATGGGTCTCACAGTAGGTGGTCACTTGGGGTCCTATAAGAACAGTTAAAAGGGGTGCTCAGTGAGTTTAGGAAGCATTGGTGAGTAGGTGCCTCTTTCAGATACTTGAAGTTCAGGCAAAGGAGGGAGTCTGAAAAGTAAGCCTGCTTTCAGCTTAACATTTTCTTTTTTCAGGCTAATAAAGTGTGAAGAAAGTCCCTTTTTATCATGAAAAAGAAAAAGCCATTCTGAATGACAGTGTATAGAATATGCCACCTTTGGTCACTACCCATGTGTATGTAGCTGTTTACGTCCAAATTAATTAAAACAAAATACACATTAAAATTCATTCCTTCAGTCGTACTAGGCACTGCCTGTCATATGGCTGGTACTTTCGGGCCAGTGGCGGCCATGCTGGGTAGCCAATGATCTAGGGAGCCTCCGTGTCCCCAATGCTGGGCCCCCTAGCTCAAGACTCTCCAGGACAGTCCAGCAGTTTCCCAGTCATGCTGCTGGCAACTGGCCATGCCATCCTTATTTTCAAACTCAATTCTAAAGTGAAGAAAGCCAGAGGATATTTTTATCAGATTGCCTGAAGAACCCTGATCACCTCAAAGCCAACATTTCCCCAGGTTTTGGCTTATAATAAAGTAGCCATGATGTGAAGGAAACCCATGAATTATTTCTGACTAGCACTTACTCACAGCCTTTTTATAGTTACTACAGTAACTCTTTCCACTTTGATAATTAGCCTTTGTGTATCCATCTAACTTAATTTCTCTAATTTTTTTTTTTTTTAAGATATGTGTTCATTAGGAAAACTTGGAAATGTAGTTGAGTCTCTGCTAGGAAACTACAGGGGCCCTGCCCAGCTGTCTGGTTGTGTTTAAGTAGGGCCTTGTCATTGGTAGGAAGAAAAGTATCGGATTTCCCAGGACCTCGGATGTATCCATTTGCTGGTAGTAGATTTCTGAGCCATCACTCGTTGGCCAGGAACACACTTAAATTCCTTCCTAATCCAGCCTTCCCAATTATCCTGCACTGGGAAATTCCCTTTGGGTGGTTTTCTGTCTCCTAGAGATTTATGTTTTCAAAAGTAATAATTTTTGCATTGTTCTTTGTGCAGGATGACGTGAACTCAGGTTATAGGAAGTGTCTAGTGTCCACTAGAGCAGGCGCTGGACTTCAGTCTTCGGCCTTCAGCTTGGGTACCAAGCTCTTACCTGGGAGCAGACTGGCTGACTATCTTAGGGATTGATTTATGGAAACATTCAGTACAATGTAGCAACGAGAGGGAGTTTCTTTTTCTTTTTTCTTTTCTTTTCTTTTTCTTTTTCTTCTTCTTTTTTTTTTTTTTCTTTTTATTTTTCAAGACAGTTTTTCTCTATGTTATCTTGGCTGTCCTGGACTCGCTTTGTAGATCAGGCTGGGCTTGGCCTCCCAGTGATCTGCCTGCCTCTGCCTCCCGAGTGCTGGGATTAAAGGCGTGCGCCACCATGCTGAGCTTAGAGGGGAATTTCTTAAGGGACATCTGGCCTTTGTTGCTTTACTTAGATTCCTTAGACAGTCTACATCTCTAAAACTCCGTGGCACTGGTCTGTAAGCACTTTAGCATTATTGCAGTGAAGTACCTATTACTCCCGCTCTTCAGACTCTGATCGATCCATACCTAGCTCTCAGCGGAAGCTCACCCCAATAGCTTCTCCTGAATTAGCAATGCATGCAGCATGGTGCCCCACTTCCTGGTCAGAAGCTTAGACTGTAACATCAGCTTCCACAGAAACCCAGGCTTATTAGGGGCATCGAGGCCCAGAAACACCGCAGTAGCAGATGCTGCCAGCCTGGCTGAGGAAGCCTCTTTGAGCAAACACCAGAGGGACAAGCCGTGTGGGATGATTGCTACCTCTGTCTAAGGACAATGGGCTTGTCTTCAGCCAGACTGGCCCCTCTGTGAAGGCCGTGTACCCAGCAGGCAGCTGTGTTGAGGGGCAGCTGCTGGTGTCCAGTTTATGTTTCTGTGCAGCGGCATACTCTTGAGCAGGTTGTTAGTGGGAAGAGCTTTGGGTTCCGGTAGCCCAGATTTCACCCCCAACCCCTTACATGGTCCAGAGCAAACCACCGAACTTCTATCAGCCTGTTTCTGGCTTGTATGAGAGGGGAGGAGCTCTGTGTTTTGGGGGGTTGTTACAGAATTCAGTGATGCATGCCAAATGCCTGAAACAGATGCTCCAACGGTACTCAGTTCCCTGTTCTCTCATGTTTAAATCCTTTTGGGTACCGATTTTCTTGCCTACTAGGGCAGATGATTTAATGTTCTGTTGTCCACAGCTCTTTGGAGAATGGCTGCGTCTCTTAATTTGACTGAGACTAGGAGAAAAGCTACATAATTCTCCAAGAATTCAAGAGCCCTGAGTGCTGGTCCAGGTTGGAAGCTGGGGCCTTGCAGTCCAGCCTTAATATCTCCTTGTCCCTGACGAGGCTGCTCTGGTGTGAACACAAGCAACACCTCTGATCTTGGGATAAGCCTGGACTTGGCCACAATAAATATCATATATTAGAACCCAAGGCCTATGAAGAAGTAACTGTGGCTAATAAAATAAAATTTTAAAAAGGTCTTCATTCTTGATGCATAGGGAAAAGGCAGGCTAAATGTGAGATGCCCCAGGGAGACCATAAAACTGTAAAGCTTTGGTTTAAGATGTGTAAAAAGTCCCCTGCTGCCTAGGGAGAACGGCCATCTTCTCTCCTTGGCAACACTAATGTCCTCCCTTTTACTGGATATGCAAATTGAAGAGTTCTCCATACTGGGGAACCTTGGCTTGGGCTCTGGAAGATTCTCCCCTGTGGTCCAGAGATGCCCTGCAGGAGAGTGAATGGAAGACCACAGTGCAAGGCACTTCTGCCAGGGTTCCCCACTACCAGCTTGCCGCATTCTGTGCAACTTCGCATTGTTTTCTGGTTTTGTTTGTTTTGTTTCCTAATGATGTTTTCCCATGAAAATTCCAAGCTTTGTTGAGCTCAGGAAAGGGAAATGGACTTCTTCTTTTTTTTTTCTATTAATTTATTCAGATTACATTTCAATTGTTGTCCCATCACTTGTATCCTCCTGTTCCTCCCTCCCTCCCACTTTCACCCTATTCCCCTCCCCTAGGTCTATGACCGAGGGGGACCCCCTCCCCCACCATATGGTCATAGGCTATCAAGTCTCATCTTGGTAGCCTGCTTATTCTTTCTCTGAGTGCCACCAGACCTCCCTACCAAGGGGAAGTGGTCAAATATGGGGCACCAGAGCTCATGTCAGAGTCAGTCCCTGCTCTCCACCAGAAGCACAAAGACTCACATGGTATATACTCACCTATAATTGGACACTAGCCCAAAAGGCGTGTCCCATGAAAGTCTTCACTTACCAGGAGATTGGGATAGATGTGAGGACATCCTACTGGGACTCTGGGTAAGAGAAATATAGGAGAATGGGGAAATAGAAGGATCCAGAGTGTCCTAGAAACCTACAAGAAGAACATCATGATGGATGGATCTAGGCCTGGGGGGGATATCCTCAAACTATTGCACTAACCAAGGACAACACAAGCAGTAACATTGAGCCCCTACTCCGATCTAGCCAATGGACAGGAAAAGGACTTCTTAATTCACAAACCTTGAAGACAGTAGGAATCACTGCACCCTTAATGGACAGAGGTTGTAGTTTCAACAAAGGCAAGATTTTTCTAGGGTGATTTTTCTGTGTCTTATATAGGAAGCCTCCCCTATTCCCTCATGAGGAAGGACCCCAGGGTACCCTCCATAAGACCTCTGAATTGGGAAAGGTAGGCAATGGGGCAGGTGCTGACTCCACTTTCTCTTCAGCATTTATATCAGCATAGGCCTGAGCCACAGGCAGCTCTCCTGCCAATACCTGCCTCCCACTGAGAGCTTGCAGTGTATGTGGCACACATACATCAATCTGGCATTAGGGTATTCTGTCTACATAGATTACTTTGTCAGGGTCTATGATGAGGAGATCCTGGTGAATCAGTAGGGCCCAGCGGCCTGCCTGGCGTATGAACTTCAGCACTATAGGACTGGCCAGTTGAAGGTATGTTAATGCTATCTTCTGGACAGTTTTGTTCTTTGAGTCCAATATCCTACTTGAATACACAGGGCCTCTAGACAAGAGTGCTTCGAGGGAGTCCGAGCCACTGCCTGGGGTTCCTTCTGTCTTTGTTGAGCTGTGTGTGACTCAGTGGTGTGTGTGTGTGTCTGTGTCCCCAACGTTCTAAGAGGAAGAGTGGGAGAAAGAAAAGATGAGAAGCAGATCTGGGAAATGCTGGAAAGGGGAGTGGCCCAATTGTTTCTGCATGCACGGCAGCAAAGCTTCCGAGTCTGTTTTCTGCTCTGAATGAAGATGTGGATGGCTGTTCAAGAAGAGAGGGCAATATTTCTCTCTTTCTGTGCTTTGCGACCAGAAAGACCATCCAGGGGCACCAGTGGCTTGTACAGGCCTGATGGAGTCCTTGGCCTAGGGGATATTCTGGGCTTGGAGTCAGCTCAAACAGTGGCTTGCTTCCTGAAGTCCCTGGGCCTCTAGACGCAGCTTCTAAAACCTAGAGCCCTTATGAGCCCAAGGAGGTGTTGCCACCAGGACTAGCCCTGTCACCACCTATTACATTTTCTCAGGGACCTAACAGCCTCGGCATCCTGCTGACCCAGAGCTCTGGCATGCACTGGGCCTCCCTGACTGTTTAATGTTTCATTCGTGGTTTTCTGAAGGCACAAGTCCAAGCTTGGCTGAACCATTGCACTCAGGAGTACAGGAACACTTAATAAAAACAAAGTGTTGAAGGAATCTGGGCCTTTGGAAGTCCCAGCTGGAGGCCTAGGAAGTCCATTACAATGTCTTAGCCACCTTCCCAGTGGGGGCACTTTTGTGTCACACAGCTGTCTGCCCTGGTGGTAGTTCATAACTCTTTTGGTATCCATATGTGTCCTGGCTAGTTTTATGTCAACCTCACACAGGCTAGAGTTATTCCAGAAATGGGAACAGCTCAGTTGAGAAAATGCCTCCGTAACGTTGGTCTGTAGGCAAGCCTGTAGGATATTTTCTTAATTAGTAATTAATGGGGGAGGGCCCAGCCACCCCTGTGCTGGTGGTCCTGGGTTCTATAAGAAAGTGGGTTGAGCAATGCATGAGAACAAAGCTAGTAAGCGCACCCCTCCAGAGACTCTACATCAGGTTCCTGCCCTGTTTGAGTTCCTGTCCTGACTTCCTTTGGTGATAAACAGTGATGTGGAAGCCTAAGCCAAATAAATCTTTTCCTCCCCAACTTACTTTCGGTCATAGTGTTTTATCACAGCAATAGAAACCCTAACTAGGACAGCGAGCCTCTTTGACTGATACCAGCTTTGGGCTCCCCCTAGAAGAACAAGGCTACGCACATACACTAAACATATAACTCTGGGCTTGAAACTGCAAGTCAGGCACAAGCCACCTTCTAGGGTTCACAAAAGGTCTGGCCTGAGAAGCCGAGGGATACTAACTGATACCTTCTTCCAGACTTAAATGTGGAGATGTAGACTGTTACCACCCCCAACAGCATAAATAGGCTGTGCTTTTCTGCTTTGGGGGTTTGTTTGTTTAGAGCTTCTAGAAGTCTGTAACTTGAACAATGGGGATAGATCACCATGCCTATTCAGAGTGTGTATGGGCTCAGTTGTAACAGGCCCGCTCCAATGGTAGTCACTCTGTGGCAGCTGTGCAGAGACAAAGGCATTTTGAGTTTAGGGACAACATCAAGTTAGTTGCAGCAGGGCCCGGGTGTGATTTTGAACTAGTGCTGTCAGCAGCAGCCTGGCATGGAAGGGAACTCGCTGACTTTGGAGGGAGTAAACCTTCATTCAAATGCCTGTCACCATTGATTGATCCCCATAGAGTCTGGCAAGTCTAAAGTCCGTGGTTCTAGACACAGGGACTTCAGGTGTACAATGTGTCTGACATGAATAGGAACTCAGTAAACTAAGCAGTGATTGTTGGTAGACATAGGATTATTAAGCCACTGAGGGTGGAGACATAACACTACGTGGAAGTTGGACTGTTGTTGGCAGGAGGGCCTGGATGGCTGTGTCTTTCCTTCATTTGGGAAGTTTTCTCTTATGACCCTCTTGAAGATCTGCTCTGTGCCATTGGCTTGGACTTCGACTTCCTCCTCCTCCTCCTCCTCTTCCTCCTCCTCTTCCTCTTCCTCCTCCTCCCCCACCACCACCATCACTACCACCACCACCACCACTACTACTACTGCTTATAACTCATTGCTTTGATATCTCATGGTGTCCCAAAGCTCCTGAATATTGTGTCTGTGTGTGTGTGTGTGTGTATGTGTGTATTTAAAAATGTATCATATTATTTGACTGTGTGATCTAATTCCTTTACTTTATCTTTGCATCTTAATATTCTGTCTTCTACTTGATCCGTTTCACCAGTAATTGGCCTATTCAGTTTTTTAAACTCCATCTTAATTTCAGGTGAGTTTGCTTTAGTATTTCTATTTCTTTATTGATCTTGGATTGTCTTCATTATTTCATTCGACTATATATATTTGTGTTTTCTTGGACTTCGATCGGGAGTTTATTCCTGTGCTTTTCAATTCATTTGGATGTTTTTTCAGCTGCTTGAAATGTTTGATCATATTTATGAATGGTTTTCTTTTTTTTTTAATTCTGTGTCCCAGAGCTCATCTAGGTAATTATCATAAAATATTTCTGTGGGATAGTGGTCTTTGGGGAGGTACATATTTTCTTGGCCTCTCATATAGCTTTTATTTTTTCAGAGGGGCCTGGGTATGTGGATTTACTTCATTGGCTATGTGTCTGGTCTGAGATTCTCCTCTGCCTAGGCTGAGTGGAGGATCAGCTGTGGTTTTGCTGTTGCTGGAGGTTGGCTGATATCAGGGCGGATAGGAAGAGTTTGTAGGTCAGCCTCATGATGATCCGTGTCGATTTTGACTGGAGAGACTGAGGCAGTTCCAACCAAAAAGGTTTACAGGAATGTAGCGCCTAGCTGGCTTGTGGGTGCTGAAAATCAACCTGAGGCAAGGCGCTTGGGGGAATCTCAAGGAGACAGTATACAAGTAATTTCTGGCTAAGCTTAGGCATGGAGGTCCAGCGCAGGGCAAAAGCCAGGGCTGACTTACTGAGAGCAAGCACGCTCCAGTAGTATTCTTCCTGCAGGGCCTGGGACAGACTCACCAAAGGACACACGGCCACAGATTGGACTCGTGGCTGTGCCTGAGCACAGAAAGACAATCCTGGGCACAGGTTTGGGGTGACCCACTGCAACAGCATTTACATGGGTGTGACTCCCAGCTGGGCTCTAGCATGAGAGACTGTGAGGGAGCAAAAACCAGGAGCAACTCACCCAGAGAACTCTTAACGTTTCTTGGCTGGGTCTCCAAGGCCTGTGGCAGACTCCTTGAGAGCTTTTTCACAGGTGTGACTCCCAGCTCCCTCTGGGGCTGGGAGCATCTTCAAGACTGTATTCAACCGACAAGCTATCATCTGTGGGAGCTTCTTGGCCCCAGGATCTGTTAAAGGACAGAATCTGAAAATAAAGGAAACAGACAAGGACAGACTGTGAGTGAAAGTGTCTCCGGGAAATGGGAAGGCTGAGGCGTGTTCTGCCACTTGCGCTGCACATAACAGGATTGTTGCGAGTAATGCTGAACACCATTATCCTGGCACCCACAGGGAGGCCAGTTATATTACCTCGGAAACCGATTAGACTAGCGATTAAGCGCACTTGGCGTGGCCCTGACAGACACTGGAGTGGGGAGCTGGGAGGGCCTACAGCTGTGTAGAGGAAGGTGTCTTTGCCAGGAGTGAGTGACTGCTTTCCGAAACACAGATGCTCTGCTACTTTCCCAGGTAGAGCCAGGCCTGTGCCTTGGCTGTGAAGCTATACTAGGCTCTGACAGCTTCTTAACTTGGAGCCCAAGGTGCCACAGCTTGACCTTGAATACATCACTTAACCTTTCTGACCTTTGCTTTTACTAAGAGGGAATGAAAGATTAGAGGGTCTGAAAGCATCTCCAAGGACTATTGGGCAAACAAGAGGCCCGAGCTGCATGTGCAGGTGCCCTGAGAAGGGACACGGAGTCCTCAGGGTGTGCCAAGACTTCTTGCCATACCTGACAGCATTCCTTCCTGATCATCGGCCAGGCGTCAACATCCTTCTCTATCTTAAAAGCCCCAGAGCTTCTAGAACTTTCCATTTGTTTCAGAAACGATCATCACTAAGTCCACATTACTGAGGGCAAACAAGGGCCAGAGGCAGCCCAGGGGCTGTCCACCCCCACTTGCCCTGCCTGTTCTCCGTAAGATCTTCAGGACCCACTCTGCGCCTCCCTGGTGTCTCCTTAGCACTCTGCCAGGAATTCCATCCAGCCCATCAAGAACTCAGGAACAGGCCCAGGGTGTGGATAGGACAGGTGAGTGTCCAGGGAGACGAACAGTGTCTTTGGTAGCCCCTGTATCAGTAGTGACTAAGGTGCTGTCTCTGGGCCAGGCTGCGTCCACTGTCACAGACCTGAGACAACAGCAGTTTCTCTGTCTTCAGAGCCTTTCTCCACAGCTTCCTGTTCCTTTGAAGAGCTGCTGCAACAGCATCCTGGGTGCCTTAATTACTCTGAACAGGCTGTTCCTTGCAATCTGAGCCCTGGCTTCCCTGTCTCAGGGCTGTTGGGATGTATTTTATGCACCAGGGGTTGGGTTTCCCCACTTAGTCAGGGAGTTAAGAGGTTTAGATTGTCTTGGAGGGAGTCATAGTCCATTAAAAACAAAAACAACAAAACACTCTCTAAAGGTGAATGTCAAAGGGGATGTGGGGGTGGATGGGTCCTGTGTTAGCATATAAAGAGCTTACCAAATGTGCCTATAGGTTGCTTAGCAGCCTCTGATGTCATCACCTGCAGCTGCCATCAAGAGCCTAGGATAAAAGGACAAACCCAGCCATCCCTTTATGTCTCTTGCATTCTCTTGCTCTTATACTTCAGCTACCGGTCTCTCTCTCCCTCTCCCTCTCCCTCTCCCTCCCTCCTCCCTCCCTCCCTCCCCCCTCTCTCTCCCCCTCTCTTTCCCCCCCCTCAGGTCCCAAATCCTCTCCATTTTCCATCTCCCCAGATACATTTCTCCATATTCATATCTGTTGCATGCTTCTCATTTTTAACCCTAACATCCTGAATCTGCTTTGAGTCTTTTTACCCAGGAGAGAGCTGGGGTTAAACCCTTTGGACATAGAGTCTGAATGTAGCCTTGCTCAGCTCCATCCATATTCTCCTATAGCCCAGGCTAACTCCTAATGAGGACTGCAGCTCCATCCAAGAATAGCACAACAAGCTCCTGTGCAGCAGGTGGGGTGGAGCCTCGTTTCCCACGTCTGTGAAAGGGCCTAGTGCTCTCCACTTCCTGGTGCTGAGGTGGGGGATAGGGAGGCCAAGCAAAGGACCAGGCATTTGGAGAGCCTTCTTGGCATCTGGTCAGAGCAGCCTCGGTGGTGGACTTGCCGATTCGCAGAAGGCAAAGGTGCAGTACTCGCTCTTATTACTGTGGTTGTTTGGACCCTAAGTTCAGGACCATACCAACCAGTCAGTGAGGGGTTTGAGTGGGACAATCTCCCCTATGAGGTAATGAACAAACCGTGGTAAAGGAAGTAAGGCTAAGGGTCCAGAAGACAGGAGAGCAGACACGCTGAGACTTATGGACAGGAGGGCACCTCTAAGTCCTTGGGTGGCTGGGAAGGCATGGCAGGAAAGCACAGCCCTGGGAGCCAGACAGCCAAGGTGAGCCCTGGCCACGTCCTTTGCTCTGATGTGTCTCCATAACTAGTCACTTTATTTCTCTGTGTGAGTGTGTACACATGTGTGTGCACACATGTGTGTGTGCACATTCATATGCATTTATGTATGTTCATGTGCACGCATGTGTGTATGTGTATGTGCATGTGTGTATGAGAGTATGTGTGTATGAGAGTATGCATATGTGTGCATGCATGTGTGTGTATGAGCGTATGTGTGCATGTACGGGCTTGTGTTTCCCATTCCTGGAAAGGCTATAATGCTTTTTTGCTTCGTTGTGAGGACTCACTGAGTCAATGTCTACACGCAGGTATCAGCTTATGTGCCTGACATGTGATCACCCTGAATCTTTGCTAAATAAATACTCTGGGCTTTTCAGATGAAGCCGCTCCTATTTCTGGAGCTCTGAGGATGTTAGTGAAGCAAGAACAGAGTGCTGAGTGCCACGTGGCAGCAGGGAGCGCAACTAGGAAGGGGCGACTCTGTGTGCTTCCACAGGTTGATGAGGCCCTCTGGTCGCTAGAGGTGGTAACTTGGAGAGGAAGGCAGGGAACAGTGTTAGACTGAGACTGAGTGACTATGCAAAGTCAAGGGTGGGAGGCCTCAGGTCTCTCTCTCTCTCTCTCTCTCTCTCTCTCTCTCTCTCTCTCTCTCT
>OU015745.1:24882221-24896927 GCA_907169655.1 Acomys percivali
AGAGAGAGAGAGAGAGAGAGAGAGAGAGAGAGAGAGAGAGAGAGAGAATGAGAATTTCCAGATGACCCCAGCTCTCAGGATAGTTCCTTTCCTTCATTTCTCCTTGTGGGGTCTACTGTGGCAGCGATATTTTGCTCATCTTTCTCCTCTTACAGCACTTTGCAGGCCAGAGAAACAGTCCCTTTCTCGTGCCTGCCAGTACAAATGGCCCCAGACTCTCTAGACTCTCTAGACTCCCTAGAAATGTACGCTGTGTGTTTCTAGCTTCCTGAGCAAAGCCTGCCTCTTCCCAACCGCCTCCACTTCATGGAACTCAGGAGCAGCCACCACTTGGAAGAGGAAAGAGGGGAATTAGATGTGTGCATCGTTGCCTCTCTAGCCCCTGGGAGTTTGGTCAAGCAGTCTTGTGAGCAACACTTGTCCTGGGTTGTTATAGGGAAAACTCCCACAAAGAACTGAAGCTGGGGACCTTGAGGGACCTTGTGTGGCTGGGGTTGTGACGAGTACTTACCTTCCGGCTTCCTACAAACTACCTACATTACCTACATCCTTGTTCTCTCCAGGATCTCTCTAGAGCCCTGCTGGGCTCTGTGAACACAGACACTGAAAATTCTGAAGAGACTTGGTCCCAGTGTTTCTGAGGTAGAGGCAGGCTGATGTCTATGAGTTCAAGGCCACCCTAGTCTGCATAGTGAGTCTTCCAGGCCACCCAAGTTACATAGTGAGACCAACCGAGTCAAACAACAAACAGATGAGCCCTGGAGTGCATAGTGAGTCCCTGAGTCAAAGCCAATAAAACCAAAACTCGAGGGACAGAACACAGGGTTGGGGTGGCAGGGGAGATATCTTTGTCTGTCTCCCTTGCCTCAGACCCCTGGCCCTGTGATACAGAAGTTTTACTGGTGGTTGGAGTCTGGGTCAAATGTTTTCAAGTTTTGAGCCTCTTAGCCAAAGAATTAAAAATGAGGGTTCATGCAGATTCACAGAGAAACAAGAGATGGTTTATTTGTAGCAAAGTGATAGTACACCTTAAAGAGACCCTGTCCCGACTGACGTAAGATATTCAAGAGGTTTTCATGGTTCTAAGGGAACAAAGGCCTGCTTACTAAGGGACATGCTTTGGATCAGTCTTCATTTTGGTTGGTAGGTTAGATTATCGAATCATTTCTGTATTGCTCATGTCCTTTCCCATAATGCATCTGGCTTTAATCATATACCTGCCCAGTTATTGCATAGGCTAAGATGGTAAATACAAGATTCTCCCTAAAAGGTTACCAGATGACACAGTTTTGCCTTACTGTGCACGTGTCCAAAATGACTCTTCACGCCTGGATGCATTGAGAGTACACTTGAATAGAAACTAAGTTCCACTGTGACCAAGGATGGGAAAACTTGGACAATTGTTGCCAGGTGGAAAAAAATTGTGTAGCCCAGTGCAGGTGTGGGTTGGGGGAAAGGCTGCCCTGTGGATGCTGGGTGTGTGCGTTGCGTGGAGAGGGGGGCCGTGCATAGCACGTGCAGGTGAAGGGGCTTGAGTGCCAGATGCATTATTATAAGGAGAGGGGCGTACATAACCCGAAGCCAAATGAACAATTTGGTACCCCAGGGTACTGAATTATTTGCTCTGCTTCCCTGACTCGGCAGTCTCTGGAGGGGCTTGCTGGCTGCTTCAGGAGACAGCCATGTCTTCTTCCTCTCAAATTGCTGCCCTGGAAGTCCCTGTGCACACTGAAGTGGATTCTAGTGAGAATAAGATTGCAAAGCCCTTGACAATGGTGAGGGCATTAACCCAATGAGCAACTCCCCCCATCCCCCTCCCCCCATTCCCCGCTCCCCCCTAGCTGCCATGATCAGTTTCTCTTGTCTCTGAATCTGAATCAATAGGAAAGCTTGGAGCAGGGAGGGAACTGCTGCGTCTGTTTTCCTTCATCTGGCGGCAGCAGCGGGGTGGGGAGGGTAGCAGGGGTTGGGGGGGTATGGAAAGAAAGCCTGGGGCCATCTGGATCCCCGGCTTCCCCTGGGGCTCTCATTGGAAGCCAGAAAGCATCTTTCCTGGGGTCCAGAGCCGCCTTTTCCTTGCAGCTTGGCCCTGATCCATGGTGGAGGTGCCCAGGCTGCTGGCCCAGTTTCCCTTTTAGTGTTGATTGGAACTGCAGGCCAGAGGCTCTTCCTAAAGAGCATGGCCCATGCCAGTGCAGCCTGCCAGGCAGCCTCTCTTCCTGTAGGTTCTCCTTGGTCCTGCTGGAAGGCAGACCCAGGGACAAAAACTCAGCAAGCTCCTAAGAACACAGATGGCCCCTGCCCATGTGTAGCCTGTGACTCAATTCTTCCCTGAGCCAGGCTTTAATGGGGACAAGGGTGTCTGGGTGGCCTTGAGCACTTGTGTACATCAACCTCAGCACTCAGCAAGGAGTGAATGGGACAATCTACACTGGATCCTGTAAATGATCTGTAAGTAAGCGTAGAAGGAGACAGCTGCCAGGGAATGGGGCTCCTGCCCTCCCTCCTGCCCTCCCTCCTGGCAGTGTTCTGGCCATCGTCGCCCTTGTTATAAACCTTCTGTGCATCCTTTCCCTCTGTCTGGTGGCAGTAGCCACACTGCATACAACCACATGCTAGGCTACGTGCTCCTTATGTTTAGGGAACGATAATAAAACAGATCACAATAAGTATGGAATGGGCCCCGCCCAGCCAGACAGGTAGCAAATGAAGCCAGCTGGTGCCCATGCTGTGGGTCCAGTGAACACCAGCCTGGCACAGGTGTTACCTTCACGCCTTACCCAGCCATGCCAGCTAGGTACCAACATGGGTCTTTTTATGATCATTGCTACAGGTTTATACAGCTGGCTAGCCTTATCACCAGCTACTGCTTGCAAACACTGGCCTCCCTGGCGTTTGTCCTCCGGGATACTTAAGTGATGTTTCTCAAGCAGGGCCATCAGGGCAGAGGTTCTGTTAGCCTCATGCTGATAAAGACCTGGGAAAATACCCTGGAAAGCAGACCTCGTAAAGGTGCCATGGTGGTAGATACCCAAAGGACCGTGGAGCAGGATGGGTGTTGGATTCTTCAAGATACATGCCTTGGGCGTGGGGGCAGGGGTGATTCCTATACTGGATGTAAGTGTCTCATGCCAGGCTCTTGGAGAACAGGGTCAGGTGCTGAGGTGTGTGAAGGGCTTCACTGAGTGCTGCTTTGCTGAGTCCTGGCAGCAGGTGCAGTTGTGGTTGCTCACGCCCCTGCTTTCCAGGAAAAAGAAACATGTGAACTATGAGTCTGCCATGAGAAAAGCTCTCTGTGTGTCTTTAAGCTGAGGGCCTAGAAGCAGAAACTTGGAAGAAAGAGCAACGGGGTACAGGAAAGGGCACTCAAATTCTGGCCCGATCTTGGCCATTTGCCCAGTTTAGTCTGGCCATTTTCAGCGCTCACAGACCGCTCAACAAACCATTTCAACCAGAGAGTGACTGCCCGCTGGGCAGGGAAGAGAGTTATTTAACAGGTGCCTATAAAGTGGGTTTGATATGTTTTCATATCAGCTGGGATATGAAGGCAGGAGGGCACTGGGTTCAAGAGAAGTTCGGCATCAGAGCCCTGGGGTCTCTTGTTGAGGAAGTGCCAGCACTGAGCTGCAGGAGTGTGTAAGAGGGTGCACCCATCGGGAGGAGTGTAGAAATGTGACCAACAGATGAGTGAGCTCTTGGATGGAGCTCAATGTGCCCCCGACTCCCCAGACCCAAACTACCCTCCAGTACCCCGCCTTCTGTGGTAGAGTCTCCATGCCAATTATTGCTTCCATGGGAAAGTGTGCAGAGATGGAAGGATTAGTTTACTGCACCACGTTGCCAGCAAGGCTGCCAGAGCCCACTGACATGCCACCCCAAAGCCCATTGCCTTGAGACTGCTTGCCCCACTACTGCCAAGTCTTCATGCTAAAGTTCACAGCGGCTTCAGCTGGATGTCCCCCCCCCCACATCCATCTTGCCAACCCCACTGCTTCTTCCTTAACGCCACATGACCACAAAGCTACCCTGCCCCTCCCTCCCAGCTCTGTGTTCACCATGTTCCTTCCATGCGGAAAGCCCCTCACCGCCCCCACTATCTTAGTCATGGGAACCTGCTCTCCACTGAGGTCCAGCCAGAATGCAGGCCCTCCGTGCACCTGCCCTCCTCCTGCTTCCCTCCCTCCCTCCCTCCCTCCCTCCCTTCCTCCCTCCCTCCCTCCCTCCCTCCCTCCCTCCGTCAGTCCTGGGTACTAGCTTGTCTCCTCATTATTCATGCTCATTATTTATTTCTTCTACTGTGGGACTGTAAATGCCTCCAAAGCCAAGACTCTTGAATTTTCAAATACCCTCCCCCTGCAGATCTCCTCCCTCACAGCAGTATCTAGCATGGGGCAGTGACAAGAAAATGGGACCCACAGTGAGGCCATCCCACACTCACATCCCAGCTCCGCCCTGTGCTGGCGACGAGCCTGGGCCTGGGGTAAGTTTCTTCATTTCTCTGAGCTCCACTTTCCTTGTCAATCAAATGGGGCCTGCACTGTCACCAGTGCCATGAGACCCAGCTGATGTTCGTGTTCCTTGCTTGGCACTCGCTTGGCTACTCTGATCCTCCTGGCTTCTTGTCACTTGGAGCATCCCTCTTGAAAGGCTTACCAAGCACACAGTGTGGCCTCCTCCCCCCCATGCCCCCCCACCCCATTCAGGTCCTTCCCAGTCCTGAGCCTGACTGAGAGTGTTACTGTGGTGAGCTAAAGGTTATGTGTCATGAGGAAGGGCACCGGCTCCCTGGGAGGAAGAGGTTTTAATGACTTGGGTTTAGTGGGCAGTCCGTGGATTTTGAGGGCTGAAGGAAGAAGCCTTGGGCAGGTTCGCACAGTACCAGGTTCCACTGGTGTCCTTATGCAGAGGCCAGGGCCTCCCTGCCACTGGTCTTGGGAACCCCAGCATCTTCTTGAGATATGAATAGCTATTCTGAAATAAAACCCAGGGTGTCCTAATGCTTATGTCCTAGCCTAGCCCTCTGGCCATGGCAGGACATGTGAGTGTGCAGAGGCCTCTGAGAAGTCCTATAGCAAAGACACCTGTGATCTTTGTGTCAGTTGGTATTCCCCAAACGTCTTTTACTTCTGACTGCATGTGGGCAGACCTAAGCAACAGATGTGACCTCTAGCCTGAGGGAGGTGCAATGCCAGGAATGACCCAGCTTCCTGTCACAGATGTACCTTCTCCAAGGCCAGCTTACTGAGATATCAGCGCAGCGCTCATCACCTGTATGTGCCTTGTGGGCCTCTGGAGTCAGGTGTTGGCTGGGACTAGGCTGAATTCATGCCCACCAGGCCTTTGCCACAGAGTCAGACATCACAACTGAGCGTACCACGAGCTCCTCCTACCCGGCTGCAGCTGTTGTTAGATGGGTCTCAGGACATGGTGATCGTGGGGACTTGAACCTCAAGTATACATCTATCGCTTCATTTTCTGTGCTTTCTCTTCTGTCTTCTCTTCCGGGCTGTTTTGCCTTTTTATTCTCCTTGGCATTTTCAGATTCCTCCGGCATATCTTACTTGCCTCTTTCTCTTTGCTCTGTTTCTTCTTCTTAGATTGAGAGCTATTCACATGGGGTCCCAGAACCACAGCTCCACTTTGCTGTCCGGAATCTCAGTGTGTCCCTGGAGCCCTCCGGGACTTCTCTTGTGAACAGGATCATTGCAGTGGGACAGTCACCTTTCCTCCATGTGGAAAATTACTCTAATCTTATCAAGCCCAGGGAGAAGAAAAGGAGTAGCAGCAGCTGTGGCAGCAATTCTTGACTTGGTAGCATCCTGCACAGTGGCCAGTGGGAGAGGGCACAACCCTGTGGCTCAGGGGCCCTCCCAGCCTCCTTTCAACAGTCCATGTGGAGTGTGCTCGCTGTTGCTGGGATGTATCCAGCCAGTGCTCCACATACACATGCGCCTACCATCACCACCATGGTTTTCTCCTTCACCTTTCTAGCCAACAGACCGCTCTTGCATGCCTTAGTCAGCCTTGTGTGTGCAGTCTTGTCCTCAGACCCCTTCCCCTACCACCCTCTCCTGGTCATCTTAGTGACCTTCATGCCCACGATGTCCTCTCAGAGGAGGGAGGTCCAGCTTCCATGCAGAGGACTTGAGGGAAGGAGGGCATCCTCGTGTGCACATAGAGGACTCAGTCCAGAACATCACCCCTCACCCCCCGCCTTTGTCCTAGTGCACAGATCGGCTTGAATGCCACTGAGCTTCCAACAGCTTACGGCTATTTTTGAAATGTCTCATTTGTTCTCCCACTTCATGGCCCGTTCTTCTTGCTGAGTCCAAGCTCAGGAAAAGAAGCACCCTTTGTGGCTTGTTCTCTCTCCTTTCTCTTGTTGAGTGCTGTGTCTGGGGCTGAGAAGGTGTAAAGCACACTGTGGAAGCTCCACTGGGAGAGGACAAAGGAAAGACGGGATAAGCTGTGAGATCCGCAAGTTCGAACCCTCGGTGTCTTCCTCATAGCCACACGAGCTAGTTTCTGCCACCTCCGCTGTGGAAGCGAGGATGCTCAAGGCACGGTATTGATGGCACCCTCCAGTGTTGACCGTGCTGATAAGGGGCTTGCGGACTTTCTCTCTGGAAACCAGGCTCACAAGGGCTCTGCTCTCATCTGTCTTAGCCTGGAGCCCTGCCAACGGACCAGGGGTTGTCACCATAGGGGGAGGGCGGCTAGCGAGCACTTGGTACGCAGTGCAGAAGTCACCAGCATGCGTATGATCACATCAAGATCACAAACCTCTGACGAAGCTATCACCACCATGGCCCTTTACAGATGAGAACTCAGAGATAGAGAGGCCGGAGGATAGGTTGGGGTTCCCACGGCTTCTTAAGAGTCCAGCGCACTTCACATTCGGTAGCTGTCAGCTTCCTGCCGCAGAGGCTCCTTTGGACTTATGGGTGCCTTTTCCTTTTGAGAACTTATGTCCATGCACCCATCACACTAACATGTTTCTCAGCTGATGAGTAGGGCTCTGAGGTCATTTGCCAGCATGCTGGGCATGAAGCCCTTAGGCGAGAGTGTAACTCAAGCCTGTCTGACCTGGCACCAGATGCACTTCCTTCAGGAGTGGTCCTCTTTGTACCCAGTACTCTGCACCTGTCAATCTTACACAGTGCTTTCCTAAGACAATAAACTTCAAAACTCGACCCGCCCTCTGTTGCTGACCTTGGCCTCCGGGCCCTCAGCGGAAGTGCTTTAAATACTCATGTCCAGCCCAGAGGTCTTCTCCTTGACAGTCCTGTGGTGTGCTTTTAAAACGATGCCTTCCTCCTAGTTAATGCCGTCTCTGGCTCAGGTCTGCCATTCTGTTCCCCCGGGAGGTCAGCCCTGATGGCCTCTTCTGGCCTCTTCCAGCCTCTCACAGCAAGGAGCCCTGAATTTCTGTGCCCCTGTCTTCGTGGCACGCACCTTGCACCGTGGCTGTGATGGAGTCATCAGCCGAGAAGGGGAAGGTGAGGGAGCTCTTAATCAGAGACGTGCAATGCACACCTCCCAGGAGTCTAATTCAGTTACAAAGCGCTTCTCCTTGAGAGAGCCCTTGCGAAGGGAGAGGTGTCAATGTTGAGGACTCCAGGAATTGACTAGAGAGTTATTTTGAGCAAAAGACTTGCCACTATACCCTGCCTTCCCTGTAAATGGCCGCCCTGCCTGCTTGTAAATCGGGTTCCTCAACTGGCCAGGGAAAAATTCCTGACAGAGGCTTTCTTCTGACATACCCATTCTTGAGAGGGCTAACCTGGGACAGGCGGGCTGACCTGAGGATGGGGTCTCAGTAGTGACCAGGTCCTGCCTTCCTGGGACTTGCAGGCAGCAAGGGAGCAGAAGCTGTTGTGACAATTATTTTTTGCCATCGCTGCCTCTTTCCTGAGTGTGTGACGCCACTGCTTCCTGAAACACTGAGGCCTAATGTCAAGGAGGTTTTGCAGGGATTAGCTGTGCCCTTGATTCTGGAGCTTCTTATACAACACCCCACCCCAAAAGCGTTGTGTATGGCTGCTGCATGATCCTGGCATCCTTCGCCTCCGGGAGGGGCTTCACCCTATTTCAAACGGCACAAAGACAAGTGTGTGTTCATTTCAATGACTTGCATGGAGAAGGGACCTCCGGGATTTGACTTTGCAGTTAGGTGGAAGTGAGCAGCACTTTAGAACAGGTGTGAGAGACCCTGACTGAGGTGGGCCCGGCACACACGCTATGCCCACATCACCTTTGCCCTCTTAGGCCAGGATTTTGTGTTAGAGGCCAGGATTTGAGTGCTGAGGTTGAGAGGGGAGCACTGTGTGAAGGGACGAAAACAACTTCCTGGAGACGAGATGTTTCCAGAAGGGCAAATTTTACTCCCAAAAGTAAAATGATCCACAAGGAAAGTTTACCTCCGCCTTCAAGGAGCTGACACCCCAGAAGCAGGGATGTGTAGGCTCATCCATCTGTGGCTATAAAGCATTGCTCTTGGGCAATATATGCAGTAAACTTTGAACCCCTACCCAGATCTAGCCAATGGACAGGACATTCTCCACAGTTGAGTAGAGAGCAGGGACTGACTTTCACATGAACTCTGCTGTACCATATTTGACCACGACCCCTGGAAGGGGAGGCCTGGTGGCACTCAGAGGAAGGATAGCAGGCTACCAAGAAGAGACTTGATACCCTATGAGCATATACAGGGGGAGGAGGTCCCCCTCAGTCACAGTCATAGGAGAGGGGAGTAAGGGGAAAGCAAGAGGGAGGGAATAATGGGAGGATACAAGGGATGGGATAACAATTGAGATATAATATGAATAAATTAATAAAATATTTTTTAAAAACTAGGATGTAACTCAGCTTTACTTCCACTAGGCTAATATATTCATATGACCATAGTTTAAAAAAAAAAAAAAAAAAAAAAGCTTTGCTCTTGGGCTCTACCCTGCTTACCCCAGAGAGGGAACATGCTAATTACCCAGCTCCATCCACTTGAAAGGGACTTAGCAAAGGGACTCTCCACCTCCTGGGCCTCCCTGCTCCCAAGGAAGCACACCCACAAAGACTCACAGCAAACCTATGTAGGACTTTACATCATAACAGCAGCCCTGGGCAAAGGTGAGGGCGGGGCCGTGCATGTGATAGGAACTGCATGCCAGGAGCCTGCTGACCTGTATTAGTCAGGGCTCTCTGAGCAGAACTCACAGTATGACTATATTTATATCTGCCTGTCAGTTGATCAATAGATGGATAAATAGACAGACAGACAAGGGAATTTATTGGATTGAATGATTACAGGACAAAAGCTGAGACTCTGCAGTTGTTCACTCCATGAAGGCTGTGTGGCTCAGCAGCAATCTGGAACTGGAGGCCTGGAGGATTCCAGGAAAGCAGCGAGGCATCAGACCTGGAGTCACGAAAAAAAAAAAAAAAAAAAGTCGGTTCCGATACTGGCGAAGGAATACAGGAGCAACAGAGCAGATGAGCTTGCCAGCAAGAGTGGGGGGCAGCAGGCAAAGCGCAAAGCATTCTTCCAGCACATCCTTCTATCTGGGCTGTCACCAGAAGGGGCCACCCAGATTTACGGTGGGGTCTTCTTGCTTCAGATAATGTGATCAAGAGAAATCCCTGGAGCAGAGATGAAGGGAATGGCAAACCAATGCCTGGCCCAACCTGAGACCCATCCCACAGGAGAGAGCCAACCCGTGACACTATTAATGACACTCTGCTCTGGTTGTAGATGGGAGCCTAGCATCACTGTCCTCTGAGAGGCTCCATCCAGCAGCAGATTGAAACAGATGCTGAGACTCATAGCCAAACATTAGGCCGAGTCAGGGAGTCTTGTGGGACAGTTGGGGGTGCATAAAAGGTCCTGGAGGGGACAAGAGCGCCATAAGAAGACCAACATAATCAACTAACCTAGGCCTATAGGGGCTCACATAGACAGAAGCACCAACCAAAGAGCATACATGGTCTGGACCTAGGCCCCTGATGGGCAGCTTGGTTTTCATGTGGGTCCCCTAGCAAGTAGAGCAGGGGATGTCTCTGACATGGACTCTGTTGCCTGGGGTGAGCGTGTATGGGGAGAGGACTCCCCTTTTCTGAGGAGAAGGGGAGGGAGAAAGGGGGGAAGAGAATGGGAGGGTGGAATTGAGTGGAGAGGAGGGAGTGGGCTGTGATCGAGATCTAAAATGAATAAATATGTACATTTGATTTTAAAAGAGAAAAATCCTTCACAGGGGGTGCCCAGCAGCTTGGGGTTCAGTTGTTTCCAGATGCAGTCAAGCTAACAGCCGAGATTTAGCCATCCCACCACCCATCCAGAATGCCTTTCTCTCATCCCAGGCCTCCCACGGACCACTCTCACAGTGGCCTAGACTTTTTAGGGCACAAGTAGAGCTCGTGCAGTGACACATGCTCTGCCTCTGTCTGTGTAGTTTGATTTGGAGGCTCAAAGAATAGTCCTTCCGCTTAGTAAAACCTCATGTTGTAGACACACAGTGGTTGCAGTGGGAGATGAAAGTGGAATTCTCAAGGTATTCAGTGCCTCATTTCTGAAGAGCGTCCAGCCTGTTAGACTTGGGGCAGGGTGTGTGTCACAGAAGTGTCGTAGTGGATGCCTGGCATGGCCAAGAACTTACCTGCACAAGGCTCACTCTCTAACCATCTCTGTGTTACCCACAGGCTCCAGCTTGCCCATGCTTGAGCCTTGCTCTGGATGCTGCCAAGCTTGTCCTACTGGGGTTATTCTAGCCAAGCTTTGTGCTTCTATGTGTCAAGATGATATTGGTGGGCAGAGTACTTTGTGCTAGGCAAAATGGTGTGGGTACCACTCGATGGGAGAGTGAGTGTCAGAAGAAAAAAAGCTAAAGAGCCACTAAGGGGCTTGAGCTGAGAGCTCCCGTATTCCAATTAGACCTTCCTTCTCTCTCCCAAGAGAGTCTTCTGTCTGGGAAGTCTTTCTTTGCCACTGGTAATTTATGGGAGTGATTGGCCATGGAGGGACAGCCTGTCCTTTGCCCCAGATGTGATGATGGAGGCAGGAGGGGGGCTGATTGTCGACCTTTAGAGCTGCTGTCCTGATGAAGGGATGCTCCTCCTTGCTGGATTGTGCTCTGCCTGAGCATGGGCTCTTTTCTTACACAGGGGCTGCTGTTTCAGTCCTGAATCAGGTAGCCTGGACCAAGATGCTCAAGTCCCTTTAAGTGTGTCCTGTTCTCTGAGTGAAGAACAAGATTGAAATTTGTCCTGCTCACAGGGGCTCTGTAAGCAGGCTTCTGGAATGTTCTTAAGTACTTTGAGCTCTTGGATCATGGCTTACTTATGGACAGACTCACTGGGAGAAGAGCTGAGGAAAGGTCTAGTCTGGGTTCTAATCCTGCCTCGCTCTCACTTTCTTCCAGTGTCTTAACCTCTCTGTACTTGGTTTCCTTATCTGGAGAACACATAACCATTTCCTACAGATGTTTCAGACTGTTAGTTAAGTCTCCTTGTGTCAAGGAACCAATGGGATTCCTTATAAGAAACAGCCATCTGAGGGGTCTCCAAGATGGAAGAGAGCAGTCAGGACAGCCCAGCAGCATAGCCCAGAGCCACTGCTACTGTGTACGTTTCTTATTCATTGAGCACATTCCTTTCTCGGTGGAGGATTCTCCACATTTGATGTTCTTTGTAGAGTTCTAGATGTCCGTAGCAGCCCTGCTCTTCACGTCCTCCATGAACTGAGATTCCTACAGTAACGTCTTGTGGATATGGTTTTATTGTTTGTTTGTTTGTTTGTTTGCTTGGTTGGTTTGGTTTTTTCAAGACAGGGTTTCTCTGTGTAGCCTTGGTTGTCTTGGACTAATTTTGTAGACCAGGCTGGCCTCGAACTCACAGCGATCTGCCTGCCTCTACCTCCTGAGTGCTTTGATTAAAGGCATGCACCATCACTGCCCGGCTATGGATATGGTTTTAAATGGCTATAGAACTAAGGTAGCCGATAAAGTTGATGTCAAAGTTGGCAGTAAGACTTGTCATGGTCCAGGAGCAGTGGGTTATCATCAAAGACTTGTCATTAATTCAGTTCTCCTACTCCCTGGAGTGTAAGAAAATGTAAACCTAGTGAAAAACATGTTGTAGTTGAGTTTCACTACTAGCTGGTATTGCATCTGTTTTTACCAGATGATCTCCTCTTCTCCCAACAATTAAATAACCTCAGAAAACGTTGTTTCATAGAGGAGGAAGCAAACAGTCAAAGAAAAAGGAAGGCAGATAGGCAAGCTCAGTAGTAACCTGGCCTGGTGTCACAGGCCTGAGATCCAAGCCGTGAGAGAGTCTAAGATGGGAACCTTCCAAGTTCCAGGCCTGCCTGGGAGACTTAGACTCTCTCAGGTGCAAAGCAGAGTGAGAGGTGGGGGTGGGGGAGCTCAGAAGTAGAGCACTTGCCTAGTATGCATAGTCCTCAGTACTGCACATAATGATAACTGAAAGAAAAGAAAAGCAAATTAGAAGAGCTGTGGATGTATCTCAGTGTGTGTACCTTAGATAATGTGTGAGGTCATGAGTCTCATCCCCAGCGACAAAAGTAAATGAGAAAAATACAAAGAAATCAGAAGCAATACTGGTCAGAACATTCTAGACTTGGCATTTCAGACTGTTAGTTAAGTCTCTTTGTTTCAAGGAACCAATGGGATTCCTCTTAGGAAACAGCTATCTGAGGGGTCTCCGAGATGGAAGACAGCAGTGAGGACAGCCCAGGAGCATAGCACAGAAGCTGAGAGACACCGCCTCTGCATGCATGGTTGTCCCTAGGAGTCTTCCCAGTGTGTGACAGCTAAGTCTTCCCATCTAGAAATAAAGGGGCTGTAAATTTTCAGAATCAGAACTCTAAAGCAGCCTATTTAATTACTGAGTGAGCCAAGCGTCTCTTCCTACATAAGATACCTGAACATGTTCATAACTGGCTCATTAAATAAATACAGACACAATCATTCAGCATAAAGAAAAGCTCAGAAAAGGAGGAGGTCAGGAGAGCAGACCTGTGTGGCTTTGCAGTGGGAAGGCACTGGGCATCCTGGCCACCAGACTGAGCAGACTGCTTCAGCAGACCTCCTATAAGCCAAAGGTGTGCCTTCATTTCTTCCTACCTAGAGACTTCCAGAACATTCCCCTGAGTGCCTCTCCACCACTTGTATGGATGCTGGGATCCCAGCAAGCTGGTTTTCCAGCCAGGGTCATGGTACTTCTGCCCTATAGAAACCAAGATCTGTCTTGAAAGTTGACTGTATTTTCTAGTTTGCCTACTTTACACCTACATCCCCAGACAACTGTTAATAGCACTCCATTTCCAAAACGGCCCTTATTGGAATGATAAACTGTGTGACTGGCCACATGAGCCATGGAGAGAAAAAGAGCATTAACTTCTTGTCAGTGATGGTGGAGTGTTAGGAAGGAGTCTGAATCCCAGCCATGGCTCAGCAAGTAAGGCTGAGAAACCGAGTCAGCAGCATCTCCTAGTTGGATTGAGCACTGGACAAAGGTCAAGAAGCTGGCTGTGTCCCTTCTCTCCACGTCATCTTAAGGGGGGTCATTGCCCCCACCTGACATAGCACCAGCTTGTAAGTTTCTTTCAATTTCATGATTCTAATCAAGTCTTGCACCTTTATTGGAAATCGGGGGCCTAGGTGACACCTGGGCCCCCACCCACTCCATAATTGTGTGAGCCTATGACATATTGTAAAAAAAAAAAAAAAAAACTCTTGGCCACAAAGTAGAGGTATACTTGGGGACAGATGCCACCTGGTATTTACATAACACACTTTACAGTTTACAAAGCACTTTTATGTATGTAGCCACAGTCACATGACTCAAGCTTTTTGTTCGTTTCCTTTTGTAGATAGAATTAAAGCTAAGGCAGATTAAATCACAGAACTTAGCTAGATGCCAGAAACGTGAGTGCTTGTTCTGGTGCCGATAATCTATGGTCTGAGCAAGTTAGCACCATGCTGTAATGACTCATGTCCCTCAGCCCTGAGGCAGGAATGACAGACTTACTTGCTTTGGGCTCAGGGGATTGTTTGAGTTTCTAGAGTATTCACACAGGGGTCAGGGGTCAGTGACTGATGGGTAGTTTTCACTTGTCAAATTGTCACAACCTAGAATCACCTGAGAAAAGTGTCTTTTAAAAAAGAAAGATTTTAATCCATGAGTCTATGTGCTCTCTGCATGTACAGGAGCCCACAGAGGCCAGAACAGGGTTTTAGATCCCTTGGAACTGGAATTGCAGGTGGTTATGGGAAGCAAACCCAGGCCCTCTGGAAGAACAAAAGGAGTCATCATTCTGTGGTGAAGCTTAAGTGAAAGAATTCATGCAATGTTCTGTGGACAGTGGTTGAGCTGTAGGACGAGTTGACAGGGATGGTAGAGGTGCTCATGGTGGTAGTGAGCATATGATAATTGACAGACCCAACAGGGACATGGTCTCCTGTGATGCTTCTTAGACACTGTGTCACCAGAATTATGGAAGCTTCTCTGAAAGGTGTGTATGGTCACAAGCAACTGGTTTCATGGGCAAAACAAAGATGATGCTTAAGGAAACACATCCTCACCCACTACTGCTAAGGCGTTGTGCCGAGTGGCCGTCATAGGCTTCAGTATTAAAAGTATGAGGTGATAGGACTCCAAAGGGGGAGCACTTACCAGCAGGCTTGAGATCGG
>OU015745.1:24896937-24912931 GCA_907169655.1 Acomys percivali
TGTGTGTGTGTGTGTGTGTGTGTGTGTGTGTGTGTGTGTGTGTGTGTTCCAAGGAGCTGGTAGAACCCCAGACCCTTCTTTTTCCTCTTTTGCTACCTGGCCACTTGAAGGGCATGGGACATTGATGTACCACATGCTCCCTGCCACCTGCTTCTAGTGCCTCACATGAGAGGCCAAAAGCAGTGACCCCCACCCTGCCATGACCATGGCAGCTCTTATAAAGGAAAACTTCTCACTGGAGCTGGCTTACAGTTTCAGGTTTCGTCCACTATTGTCAAGGCGGGAAGCATGGCAGCATGCAGGCGGACATGGTGCGGGAGAAGGAGCTGAGAGTTCTTCATCTTGATCTGAATGTGGCAGAAGGAGACTGTGTGTCACACTGGGCATAGTTTGAGCATAGAAGACCTCAAAGCCCACCCTCCCACAGTGACCCACTTCCTCCAACAAAGCCACACCTACTCCTACAAGGACACACCTCCAAATAGTGCTACTTCCTTTGGGCCAAGCATTCAAACACATGAATCTGTGGGAGCCACAGTTATTCAAACTATCACAACCTCTGAAACTGAGTCAAAATGACCCTTTTCTCTTTATAAGTCAGTGAGCTCAGGTATTTTATTATAGTGCTAGAAAGTTGTTAGTTAGAAAGAAAAAACTCCTCCTTCGTTCTAGGTCATTCTGGTAGCAACAGCAGCAAGGTGTTGGGGCCACTGTGCTTGGGTGAATAGATCAAGCTCATACTCGTCTAGCTCCCCCTCTTTCCTTCTCTCAGCTGCCACCACATAGACTGTCCATGTTCCTTTTGTGACCCTTGCTCATTTTAAGGTTCTATCTAGTCAGAAGTTTCCCCTCAGTCCCTCAGGGTCTGAGGGAACCCAATGCCACAGTGTTAAACATCTCTATTGTCAGAGTCTGGTCAAATTTTAGGCATTTTTAAAATAAGAGATATCTCAATTAGCTGAGTTCTTAGGGACTGGCTGCCCATCCCTCACTAGATGAAGGGTAAATATGAGATGGCCAAAGGTGACAGAAGGAATAGTTGGGAAAAGGGAAAGGCTGGAAGGGTCAAGAGGATGGAAAAAGAGACATAGAAAGAAAGAGAAACTAAAGCTATCTATCCAGACAGGAGAACAGGATCATCTTTATGGGGAATAAGAGCAGTTCTTCAGTGGTTGCTTCCTTGTCTAAAAAGTAGGTCAACTGATTGCCGTCAAAGGACTGGGAGATGCAAAGTAGTGTGCCACCTCACAGAAAGGCTCAGCTGTGGATGGGGCCAGGCTAACATCTCCTGGAGTTCTGTAGCTCTGGGCCCCTCAGCTTGCCTGCCTCTTCTGATGACTTGTGGAATATCAAGGTCCAACACACAGAGGCAGCCTCACCATCATCGGGAAACTGAGCGGTCAGAGGCTGTGGTTTGAAGGCAGAAGGCCAGGGAGGGGAGAGTATTCATACTGGTAAAGGGCTTTGGCTGCATGGTAGGCTGGTAACTCCCTGCTGGGCTATTTGTTGCTATTCTGTAACCCAAGAAAATAGGTTAGGATGTGGGGCCCCTTACCTAGGTAGCTGAGTAGTAAGGAGAAAATCCCAGCTAGGCTCAAGCATCAGAGCTCCCCTACAATAGACAGGCCTAACGTCATCAGGCTGATTGAAACCTCATCCCCAGAGCAACACACACGCGTGCATGCACACACACACACACACACACACACCCATAGAGTCATACACACTCACACAGTCACACATATACTTACACTTATACATTCATACTCATACACATGCACACTGACACATACATGCACACTCATGCACACATACTCCATGTACATACACACTCACTTATGCACATGCACACACACAGAGTCATACTCACACACATGCACACACACATGCACACACACACACACACACATACACATACACATGTTTACTTTCCCATTGTGCTCTGTTGCTGGAGAGTTACCATGAGTGCTGGTCTAGAGAAAGCTAAAGAAATGTACAAGATGTTTAAACACTATGTTAAAAAGGTATGATCATAATTTTTAAAAGGATTTGAAAGCACAAAAGAATAGCCATATATACCAGAAGTCATATATAGCCTTAGTAATAAAACATGGCTCATTCTTCTTTTTCAGGGGTTTTTTATCTCAGAGTTTTCTTAAAATGAAATGTATTATCATTACAAAAAACAAGAAACACACACACACACACACACACACACACACACACACACACACACCAATAGCTGAGGGTATTGCTTAGATAAGGACAGAGCTGGGCATGGAGGAGGCAGTGAGAGGCAGCAAAACCCCTGACACCCTGACTTATTCTTGTCCACAGAAGAAAAGTGAGGCCAGAGGTGAGTACAGCAGGGCCTCTACCCCTTCCCTCTACCACAGAGTAACCTTAGCAGCCTGGCTTCCTCAGGCCTGCTTTAAATGCCTTTCTCTTTCACAGCCATGGCTCAGCTCTCCTCATTTGCAATGCTAAGCTTTTTATCTGTCTTCCCCTCAAAGCTCTGTAGTTAACTTGAAAGACCTTAGCAGAAACTGAAAGGCACTGGAAGCCTGCCTTAGCCAAGGTGGGGGCCTGGGACAAATGGAAGGTCACAGGAATAAAAGAGAGAAGTTTCCAGAGAGTTCAAGAAATTCCTAGCAGATTTGAGAAACCAAACAGTAATTTGCAAGTGAGGCTTTTACTTGCCTTGGGCTGAGGTGCTTTTCCCATTCTCTAGGGTAGTCACATGGATGGGGTTAGGGCGTGATGGGGTGCTTAGATTTAGTTGTCAAACCACCATGTTTTGTATGTCTGTATGTGTGTGCAGCACATGTGTGCATTTCCTGAGGAAACCAGAAGAGAGGAGTCAGAGTCCCTGGGACGGGAGTTACAGATAGTTGCAAAGTGCCTTGTGGGTGCGGGGAACTGAGCTGGGATTCACACCAAGAGCAGCAAGTTCTCTTAACTACTGAGTCATATGTCCAGTCCCAAGAGCTTTGTTTGTTTTTATTAAAAAATATTTATGTGTATATGTATGAGCCTAAATGAGTTTATGTTCACCATGTGTGTGCAGGAGCCCACAGAGGGCATCAGATTCCCTGGAACTAATGTTACACGTGGTTGTGAACCACCACATAGGTGCTGAACACCAAATGCAGGTCCTCTGCAGGGGTAGAAAGCACTCTTTTTGTTTGGGGCATTTTTTTTTTCTGAGACAGGGGAATCCCTGTGTAGCCTTGGCTGTCCTGGACTCACTTTGTAAACCAGGCTGGCCTCCAACTCACAGAGATCTGCCTGCCTCTGCCTCCCAGAGGCTGGAATTACAGGCGTGTACCACCACCACACCTGGCTGCAGTAAACACTCTTAACCACGGAGCCATCTCTCTAGCCCATAGAGAAGAGTCTTAACAAGGAATCATTTGGAGCAGGGTGGCCTGTGGGTCTCCATTGTTGACTGATGTAGGGAGAGCCAGCCCACTGTGGGTGGCACTGTTTCCTAGGCTGTGGGTCTTGAATTGTGACACAGGAGTAAATGGATGAGAGCGAGTGGGAAGCAAGGCTGTATTTGTTCCCTACTTGTGACTGTGGATAGGACTTGACTACTCACCCAAGTTTCTGCTTTGACCTCCCGGAATGATGGATTCTAGCCAGGAACTGTAACCCAAGTGAACCTTTTCCTCCCCTACGCGGCTTCTAGTTAGGACATTTTACCATAGCAACAGAGATGAAGCTAAAAGAATGAGCATTCCCCATGTTCTCAGACTCCTTTGTGGCGAGACCCAGATATGAACAGAGACCCAGTGAAAAGCTTTTGGGGGGGAGCAGAGTGCAGTCAGAGACAGATGGGACCCTGGGGAGAAGTGACCCAGAATGCGTGTGCGCAGGTCTCTATGGAGTTGCCAGATCTTACCAATAAGAAAAAGCACCCCACCCTGTATAGTGGAGGCTGAATGTAAGGCAAGCCTTTGCCCCTGAAATATGGCAATCTAATTGAGAAGGCAACACCTAGTGAGCCGTGTAAAGTTAACACTGTCTTAAATAAATTAATAGCGAGAAGCATCACAAGGTGATCAGTGTGCAGTTAAAGACCAAGGAAGTGATATGGAACATTGAATCTTTAAGGATAGATAAAGCCATAGGCTAGAAACAGCAGATATTAAAGGCTTGAGTCTGGGATGGGGGTAGTTTAGATAAAGCATCAGACACTGGAAAGCCCAGCTTCTATTCAAAAGGGAAAGTATAGAAGATCTATGTAAATTATGACTAGGAAGACAGTGTCCCCATCTATAAACTATTTAGCTCACATGTCTGTAGGTTGGTCATTGTTAGGATTGGGCTCAGTTGTGTGGGTCTGCTGGCCCTAGGATGGTGGCATAGGGGGCTTGGCTATGAGCTGGTGGGATGCTGGAGCTGGCCCAGGCTGGATTGGATGATAGTGTCCTTGTTTCTAGTAGTCTTAGCTGAAGTGTGTTTCTACAGAGAAACGCTCCAGAGCCTTGAGAGCCCGAGGCTTAGATGTTGTAAACTGGAACTTCTGCAGTGTTCTCTTGGCCACACAACAAGTGATGTGAGCCAGCTCAGCTTAAAGAAATGAGCAAACAAGCATTGACTCTCGATTGAAAGTTGTTCTGTAGCCCAGGCTAACCTTGAACCCGTAATTATTCTGCCTCAGCCTCCACAGTGCTGATATTAAAGGTATGTGCCACAGTACAAAACCTGTACTGCAGCTGTTTTTAACAGCTGGGTTGGTTGGATTGGATGCCATCCTAGAAGGGACACAGAAAGTATACATTGAGCCAGAGAGCTTGGCCGTCTGTGGCCCGTGCCATTTGCAGAGACGGTTCATCACTCCCTAGCAGGATGAGAAGAATAGAAAGAGTGCGGTGTGCATATGTGTGTGATGGTGACACGGACAGTTAGTGGGGGCTGCGTGTTGGCTTTGCTCTAGGATTATAGCTGGCGATCGCTTCTTTAACCAGTCCTACTGGGCAGAATAACGAGTTGGCAACCCTATGTCTCTGATGCTTCTTTTGCTGTTTGGTTGATCTCCGAAATTTTGACAACAGCCTGGGAATCACTGGATTACCGAAACCAAGGAGGATCCCCAGAAATGAAAAATAACCTGCCGCGGACTCGCGCAGTCAGGAAAGATGCACAGCTCTCACCCAAAAGTCCCACTGGACTAACATTTTGTGAGACTTATTTATTTGTAAAGATTCTTTTATGTTTTAAAGCACAATAATTTCATTTGGTGTAGTTTTATTTAACACTGCCTTCATCAAAGACTGAGGTCCTGAAGACCCAAAGATCAGTTTTCATACTTCAGGCCGTGCCCACAGCTTCCGAGTGTCCAAGCGTTTCAGCCCTGAGTATTTGAAACCCCCATGGTCAAAACCTGATGTCTTTTCTAGCCTCTGTGCCATGCATTTCCCTTCACACGCATCCAGTGATGGAAAAGCCTGCTCACCTGAGGGGGCTCCATGGGGCAGGGGCAGGGGCAGCGCTCACGCTGGGAGGGATCAGAGGAAGGCCAGCCGAATACTTGTCCCTGACTTACTCTTGGCTACAAAAGAGAAGGCAAGTCCAAGGTGAGACCCAGTGGGACAGCAGACATCCCCTGGAGGGATAGACTGGAATTATCAGGCTGGTCGAAACCTCAGGCCCAGAGCAGGGATGGGTTTCACACACAAACAGACACACACGTGCCCCTGGTGTTGCAGGATTGCTGTGTACATCATGGAGAAAGCCAGAGAGAGGCACAGGGTGGGTAAACACTGTGTGGAGAAGGTCTGATCACAATCTTGAAACAAACCCCCCCACACACACACAATAACAGATTAGTCATAGGTACCGGAATAATTAACAGCCGTGGTAACGGGACAGTGTTCTCTCCTCCCCAGGGGGTTTGTCACAGGATTTTCTTAGTATGAATTTTACCATTATCGTTCTAAAAGTAGACCCATCAAGTGGCTCTCATGTCCACATTAGGGTGAACTTATCTTCTGGCCCTCACTTTTGTCAGCTTTCTGTTCTGCCCTCTCCGCCGCTCAGTTCTTACCGCACCTCCTCCAGGAAGGCACTGCCTGCTTCAGCTGCTGAGGCACCTACATAAGGTTTAGTTTGTTCTTTCTCCTTTCTTCCCTTCTGTCTTCCTGTGTTTGGTGTGTGTGTGTGTGTGTGTGTGTGTGTGTGTGTGTGTGTGTGTGTGTGTGTGCTGTGCATGCACATGCATGCACATGCATGCATGTGTCTGTATGAGGAGTACTTGTGTAACATGGTGTGTACATAGAGGCCAAAGGACAACCTCTCACTTCTGTTCTTGCTCCCACCTATTTTGGAGCAGGATTGCTAGGTGCCATTTGATAGAACTCAAGCCTGTTGCTCACCCTCCTCAGGTACCATGTGCTACTAATCTGAGCCCATCTTAGGTAGTGGGTTGACAGTGCCATTAGCCTGACTGTTTAGATTTCAGCATACGAACTGGAGCTGGGGCAAACACTCAGACAGTAACAAGAAGTGTTCCTAGCTTTCCCTAGATCTGCTGTTACTGCTCATCCTGAGTGAGCAGGACAAAGGTTAGTCCTAACTGGGAGACAAAGACATTGAATGTCTTACCGGAGGATCATAAATTGGTTAACTCATCTGGACTGCCTATCCCCACTTGCTCATCTCTAGTCCAGTCCAGGGGCGCCAGAAAGGCATGGGACCAATGCTGGACTGATTTTTCTCGCCTTACATTTGAGCAGCCCCAGTCTGTTCTCCAATACTTGCTGCTTATATATTCCTGGGTCTGTAGTGGTCACAATGTATGGGTGTCAGCCTCCAGGGATACAGACAGTCCTTTCTATGTGTTCCCCACAGCTCTTACCATGAAGCTGGGTACACGGAGCCTGGTCAGTGCAGGCTCCACCTTCCTCCCCTTGCTGGCTGCTGGCCCCCTGAGCCTCTTACCTGGGGGCTGCTCACTGCTGAGTCTGCCCACCCAGAGCTTCAGCCCTGCACTGCCACTCTGTGGGCAGCCCCGTCTTCACACACCACACACGGAACCGAGGCTGTTCTGCTGCGGAGCGTTCTTTTTCCCGGGGGCCAAGGAGGGCCACGGGTGGGGGATACATATGAGAATGAGGAAAAGCTGTGGCCGAAGGCAGCTGTGGGGATCCTTTACATCCTTCAAGCTGAGGAGCTTGCCAGACGTCCTGATAGCCAAATCTGATGTCTCTGGCTCAATAGATCTTGGATGGAGGCCCAGCAGATGTCTAGGTGTCTGAGGGAGCCAAGTTTAGGAACTCCTGATAAATCAGCCTCTTCATTTCATGGATGAGAAAGATCAGATCCGCAGAGGCTAGTGACTTCCCCCAGGTCACCAGGTGACATCAGTGAGACTAAAATTAGAACCCAAGGTTCTGACTTCCAGAACAATGATGTTACTGCTACAGCCTAGCCATTGATTGCCATTTTTTTTTCCCCAGAGGGAGCAACAGTCAGAGGCCATATGGGATCCATCAATTCAGTGCACTCCGCCATGCTATAAGGGACAGTCAACATGGCTGGCCAGGCAGACCCAGCTTGTGATCCTGTAAAACGTGCCCATCAATTTGCCTGCCATGTGGGCGACGATATGTATGTAAAGATGTTTATAAAGCTCTGGGCTCAGGACCTGGCAGGAAGCTGAACCAGGAGCTAGGAGTCCCAGCTGGCGGAGCCACCTCCCCCACTAAGACAATGACCAAGGAAGCCATAGCAAACCACACTTGAGTGGCCATTCTGTTGGTTTACAATGGCGACCCTGTGATGCAGGGCTTAGAACACATCAACAGGGCATTACAGCGATCTCTTAACACATGGCTCCTGGAGTTTCCCATCCTGAGATTCATCACCACTGAATTCACCTTCACCTGGGATGACAACCCAAAGCTCACCTCCCCCTGCTGAGGGCCCTGAAGGAAGAGATTGTGAGTCACCTTTACTAAACACCCCATGTTAGGGCTGGGCCCCACAGTTTTCTGTTTTATACGACCATAATTGAGCCGATCAGCAAGAAGCACGAGGCCCATTTTTACAGGGAAAAGAAACACCCACAAAAAGCCAAAATTATGACTGTTTACAGCTCATAAGGAACGCTTTTAAAATTAGATCTGCCTTTGGACAGCCAGCCAGCCATCTAGCCACCAAGGGCTCCTCTGTGGCCTGTGTATGGTGTGCCTGCTCTCCCTGCTACTCCTGTCTTCTCCGGTCAACTATCCCGTTCCTGGAGTCCTGTAGTTCTCTTCCTAATGAGTCGAGGGCACCCAAGCAGTGCTTTACCTAACTGTCTTCCTAAACACTTACTTCAGTCACAAACTATCATCTCTCTCTCTCTCTCTCTCTCTCTCTCTCTCTCTCTCTCTCTCTCTCTCTCTCTTTTCTCTCTGTCTGTCTCTCTCTCCCTCCCTCTCTCCCTCCCTCCCTCTCTCCCTCCCTCCCTCTCTCCCTCTCTCCCTCCCTCCCTCCCTCTCTTTCTCCCTCTCTCTCCTCACTGAGATTTGAACGTAGGGCCTACACCACTGAGTTATAGCCTGAGCTCTTCACTGTGGATCGTAAACCCAGATGTAGCATTCTTTAGTATAAAATGTGGGCTCTGAGCCATCACTCAAAACCTGCTGGAACTTAAGCTTCTCTTTCTACCTAGCATGATGTAGCACATATTCTAGGTTGTAATAAGTACAAAAGAGCACTAGCTGTTTCACTGTTGCAGCAAACACTGTTGTGATCACCATTATGATATTTTCACATATGCATATTTTTTTCACCAAGTACTTCTACTACTACCATTTTGTTCTTCAGTGAAAGCTAAGACAAAAAAGCCCTGCCTATTGTGTCTCCTGGGAAACCTTATTGTCCATGTGAGAACTTGTTCATGTGACTAAGACTCCGCTATCTAACAACATTTACCCTAGCCCAGCAAACCTACCCTATCTCCTGTCCTGGACTTCTGGTGTCTGCAGTGCTCACTGAAGCTCTGTCTGCATGTGGCCCTGCATGATAATTTGTCTGCGTGATACACACCGTCCAGCCCCTATGGACTGTGAGGCCAGAAGGGCGGAGGTAGCATCTAACACTCTTTAATTTCATAATTGATATGTGATGTTTGTGCATCTTTATGGGGTGTGATAAAGTAATCGTGAACTTGTCTATAAGGCATAATCATCAACTAGTGTAATCAGCATTTTTACCTTCCCAAATGTTTTTCCTTGGGTGAGTCAGGACCCCTTAGTCTCTGGCTGTCGTGGCTGTATTGTGCGTGATTTTGGACCACGGTCACTGTACCATGCCTTTGGTGGCTGTATTGTGCGTGATTATTGACCATGATCACTGTGCTTCACTGTAGAACCCCAGAACTAGCTGTTCCTGCATTATTATGTGTTGGTGCCTGTTTCCAGGCCACACTCTGCCTCCACCCCCAGTCTCTAGTGATTATTCTAGTCTTTTCTACAGGATCAACCCTCTTGTTTTCCACATGTGAGTGAGAACATACGGTACTTACAGTTGTAGCCCTTTGTGTCTGTGCCTCTGGAGTGGAGGGTCTCCAGTCCACGCTCTCCACGTTGACAGTGAAGGGGCTCCTTGTTTAATTCACACGGTCCGGGTGGAGAAGGGTTGCCTAAGGAGGCTGTCGTTCACCATGCCTGCAGTTGCATACCAAGTGCTTAGTGAAACAGCCCACATGGTGGTGGGTTCAACCAGTTGTGGACAGAGACTATGGGATCGTTACAATACCCTGTGGTGACTTCTGCAGTCATCTGTCCAGATGCCATCCATGGAATATGAGTGCCCTGGGTAGGGGTCTCTGAGTGTCACAAGTTTTCTTTCACTACTGGATATCACACAGAAGCCAATTATTCCGTGTATCACTTACAGAACCCAAGAACACAGCCTCATTCTGACAAAAAAAATGCTATATTCCTAAAGAAGTGGAGGAGCAAACTGATAAGGTTCATCTTTCTCTACAAACACTGAAAATTGAAAAAAATCAAATATTGTCTCAGCTTGAGCTCTCACTAACTATGCAATGCTGAGGACGGCCATCTCACCCAGTGGCCCTCTAATGTGGTTCCTCATGTTGTGGTGACCCCCAAACATAAAAAGATTTTTATTGCTACTTCATAACTGTAATTTTGCTATTGTTATGAATTGTGGTGTAACTATGTGCGTTCTCTCATGGTCTCAGGTGACCCATGTGAAAGGGTTGTTCAGCCCCCAAAGGGGTCATGACTGCCAGGTTGAGAACTGCTGCTCTAACCTCTCCAATGAGCTTGCATATGCAGGCACAGAGATAAGGTTGGCACCCATCATGCAGAGTTGCCGTCGGGATTGGGACCGAAGAATGTGGCCTCAGACTGTTGCTAGTTGCAGTGCAGATGGAAGAAATGTTTTTACGGAGGATGGGACGAGGACGGCGGCACGGACGGTGGTAGCAATGGCAGGGATCACGTGGGGTGGTGTGTGATAGTGACAGCGGTGGTGGCACGATGGAGTAGATGCTGGTGATAATGCATCACGATAGTGGGGTGGAAATGGTGAGGGTGTGATGGTAAAGAGGAAAAGGAGGAGAAGAGTGCTCCCTTTCCTTTTCCACATGGGGCCATGAGACTCAATGAACAGATGAGAAAGTACTTAATGTGTTCTGCCCTCTGAGCTCCCACTGTGGTAATGATCATGTGGCTACCAAACCTCCCACAAACATGAGACCTCCACTCTTCAGACCTTCCTCAGTGCCCTCATTCATAGCAAGGAGCAATGGCTTTCCAGAGATACAAGAAAATGCACATAGCGGTGGGTCAGGAGTCTGTGAAGCCAGAATAGAACCTATTCCTGTGGCTCAAAGAGCTGAGGAGAGAGATGCACACGAGCGTTCAGAACACGTGGAATTTAGCAGACAGAACACAGGGAGGCTTGTTGCTTTGATTTTTGTCTTCACGTAGCTTTGATAACAGAAAGCAGATATGGGGCCTCGAGCCTCTTGTTTTGGTTGCAATACAGACACTCAGAAGAGGACCAGGAAAAAAGCCATCACTTAGCGGGGAGGACAGCTGATGTGACCAAGGAGAAGAGACGAGGTAGCAGGCAGTGTTGCTGACTGCTGCCCTCAGCAGAGGCCCTAAAGGCAAAAGAGGGGCCTGGTCCCCCGGGGAGGACACTCAGAGCCATTAGAACATAGATGATGGGTCCATTCAAGAAAGGTGTCTCATGCACCTTCTATGTGCCAGCTATCATGAGTGCAGGTGTGCAAGAGAGCCATTGCCACTCAAAGTGACAGCTCTGGCTTCTCATTCTCAAGGCGGCCCATGGGGCCATGTATAATCATTCCCATTTTACTAGCAAAGAAGTGAGATGGGAATAAACAATTTAGGTAGCTTGTGGTTTGATGCCAGGTGTGTATGAATCCAGAGCCAGCTCTTTTCTAACCCTTCGCCTTTTGTGTGAAGACACCTCTGAGCCGCGGGTTACAAAGACACTTGCTTCTGCCCTGCTGCGTCCCTGGTGGGGAGAAGAACACAGAAGCCACATGCACAGGGAAGTGTGCTGTGGTGGCACTGTGCACAAAGAGTGCTGCAGGCCCAAGATGGGCTCCTTCCACCTGTTGAGGCTAAGGAGGCAGGTGGAGCCTTGAGCTCTAGACCTCAGGATGAGAAGGAAGCTGCTGCGGGTGATGGGGGGGGGGGAATGGGGAAAGGGGGATTTCAGAACTAGGGCATCCAGTTCCGGTGTCAGGTGTCGTGAGCTTGTGGTTTGTCTTCAGCGGTGAGTGGTGGTCAAAGATGTGGCAAGATTGTGAGGAGTGCTGGAGCCACGCTCTGAAAGAAGGAGCCACAGCACAGGGGAGCTGCTGAAGGCTTCTGAGCAGTGAAATTGCCTAGAGTGCCACAAACCAGCAATAAGCGGCTTTATTATCCAAATAGTCTGTGACTGGGCCCAGAATGGGGGTAGCAGTGTGATGGACAGAGAATGGTCCTATAGCCCTGGCTAGGTGGTCGTCACTTCAAATGAAGGGAGGGAGATAATAGAGAGCTGCAGACACTCCCCCAATTTGGAAAACTACCCACCAGCCCACAGTCATCAAACCAATGCCTATTGTCTCCAGGTGATCCAGCCCTGATTGGTAATATTTGTTGCCCATTGCCCTAAAGAAAACAGCATCTCTTTTTCATCTCAGAGAGGATTCTAGCAGAATTCTATGAGATCAGTGGTCCCTGAGTGGGGAGTGGGAGGAAAGTTTCAATGGGGAGGGAGGAGACTGGCCTGGGTGACACTCAGGCATCCATTTGTCTCCAAGACAGAGGCAGCAAGATGCAGAGGTTGATGGTTCAAATGCTGGGCACCCAGCAATGGAGGAGCCTGCCTCCCGGCAGGAGTTTACACTTAGAGTCCGGGTACTCAATGACATCACAGGCCCAAGGTGGAGTGGGGCAGGGGCCTACGAGCCGGTCTAGTACCCCACACTCTGATTTGAACCTCTGTGCTTTCTGCAGTTCCTGGGTACTGAAGCCAAGACAGGCCCTTAGGGAAGGAGATGTGCATGAAGGAGTCAGCTAAATCACTTCAACTTTGCATAGTAGGCAAGCACAGAGGAGTGGTCTGTAGGACGTAGGGGCCTGTGTAACTACTAGAAAGCCAGTGAAACTGCCATATTGTCCAACTCATCTGACTGCACGTGCTTCTTGCCTTCAATAAATGGTATTTTTCCTTTTTTAAGGATGCTTTTACTCTTGGCACATTACGTGGTTTGTTTTTTTTTTTTTCTCCTTATTCCTTTGTCCTTCACAATAATGTCCCAAGCAGAGCAAACTGTTAGAAATACCACACACTTTATAAACAAAGCAACTGTAGGAGCTTAGCCCTCAAATCTCCCTACTTTCATTCTTTGAAATGTAGACTCCTCACCCACATCCAGACAGGTTCCCAACCCAGGAATCTGAGCAGTCCAGCCCTGTCAAGGTGAAACGCACCCAGGCTTAATTCTTAGCACAGGACTTTAGATGACCTGTGGGGCTGGGAAGCGCTTGGAATCCCAAAGGCACTTCTTTTCCGTTTTCACAATGACAAAAATATACAGCATAAAACTTGTATTTCTGACCACTGGTAAGTGTCTGACTTAGTGGCGTTAGGTACACGCCTCTTTCCAAGAGCCATTACTGTCCCAAGCTGAACTTCTCTACCCACTAAACATTGACTCACGACAAAGCTTTGACGTGCTTTGTGTCCCTGCGAATTCCCTTGTGTAGGGATTTACACAACTAGGACCGCACAGTGTTTGCTCCCCTGTGCTTGGCTTCTTAGACTTAGACTTTGACTTTGGTGTAGCATAGATGAGAGCTTCATTCCTTTTTACAGCTACAGGACATCCCACCGTGTGCATTTTCAGTATTCTGGTTACTCCTTGCTCTGTGGGTGGAAGAGAAGCTGCTTTCTTGCTGCATTTCAGGCACCAGTGGGGATTCCAGATGGGGAGCTGGTTTCACTCTAAGGGTCTCTGCTTCCTTCCCACTTTGCTAATCATGCATGGAGGTGGCTCCTGGTCTACTTAAGGGCCTAGTAACAGGGGGCTTCTCCCACGCAATGCATGGACAGCAACAGTTGCACTGTTAGCTCATTATCTGGACCAGACACTTGTTGGGAAATGAGTATTACACTCCAGAGGGCGTCTCTACCCCGGCTAGTTCCCAAATAATCGAGACAGAGACCTCTTATATTTATAAAAGCTTTAAAGCACTGTAATTGGACAGATACCAGCCCTCTAAGCTATTTTGCTATTTCCCAGCTAAATACCCCATGTTACTTGCCTTAATCGTTCCTGTCTGGGCTGCTTCTGTTCCACCAGGCCAGCCCCCACGGCCACGTGCTCATGGTCCCTACTGCCCACTGCCCCATGGTGACTTCCTTCTCTCTGGCCTCCTCTCCTCCTGCTTCATCATCTGCTTCTTCTCTCTCCTCCTCCAAGCATCCTGGTCCCTCTGAGATGCTCAGCCCTGGGAACTTAAGCTCTGTCTACTTCTTTTCTGCCAGCTACAGGCTTCAGCAACTTTATTAACCTATCAACTTTCAATTAGGAAGAGCAAAACTGACACAACAGAGACCAGTGCATATGACAATGTACTTGGGCCAACAACCAGATCTTGAGGGGGAGCAGTAATTAACATTAGAGTACATAGCACCAGACCAACCCCCAACAAATGCACTCATCTAGATGGGCCCTCCTCTTCTATCCAGAGAGCAGTGGACACATAAGCCTTCATTCTTCCAGTATTATGTATTCCACAAGCCCATCGATGTCCTGAGAGAGCAGCCATGCATCCTCAGGCAGACAGACCTCAGGAAAGATCTGTGATGCGGAATAAGTGCGTGAGAGAAGAATTGGATAGCATGGAGCCAAGGTGTCCTGGCTGCCTGGTTTCTTGGCTGGAGAACAGACAGAAGGTTGTGCTTAGAGGTCGGGTTAGATGGTGCTGGAGTTATGCAGCAACCTGGAATCTGGCATGCTGTGTGGAATGGGGTTGGTGTGCTCGTTGTCTGTGTACCTTGTACTGAGGTGAAATTGTACAACTGAGCTCCTCAGTTCTGCTTGGGGCAGACTTCTTGGCAGCTCTGATAAATACACTTACATAAATTTTCATTGGTACCCACAGGCTCTCTGGGTATGAGCTCTTAACTTTAGACGGTGGTGTTCCATTCCTCCCAGCTCTTTCAGTGTGGTGCACAAGCACACACGTGTGAATAGGCTGCCTGCTTCTTCATAGCTGTCCTAGAAAACCTACCCCGGCATAGCTTCTGCTCATGTATGTGTTCCCGAGCACAAAAAGAACAATAATTTCACTGATGATGGGTACCTTTCACTCCCTGGTACTCACTTGACTTTAGCCAGACCTGAGATTGCCATCTTCACTCACTACTGGGCTTTGGTGAGACAGCAGATGGGGTTCTAAGTTATAAGAAAAAGCACAAGCAGTGTTCCTCCTCTGGATTACTTCCTAGGCAGATGCCAACACATTAAGTTGATAAAGGTCTTCCAGGCTGGCTGGTGAAAGGGAGGGCGTTGTATTCTGTGCATGCTTTCTGTTAACAGCCTATCAGACTGGACCCCCTGGACTCCATTCCCCTGGGTCAGGCCCCTTGGGAGCCAAAGCTAGCATAGCCCTGTCAACATATAAGAGTCCTGATGCACTGGCCTCCACTGCCCTGTCTCTCTGTACTTTCTACAGCTAAAGACACACGCTACCCAGTGCCAGAATCAAAATGATTGATTGACTATTACTGTTGAAACATCCCTTGACTGTGTGTCCCTTGGGAGCCCACCATGTAGTCGAATGGGTAAGACATACATAAATGAAAGATAAGTGGAAAAATGCAAAAAAATCCATATGTATCTATGCCAAACTCTATAGGCGTTTGGAAAATGTCATGTTCTTTACACTCAGTTCTTCTGAATATTTAAGACTTGAGTGCAACTTTGTCAGTAGATGAGCTAGAATGAGCTAGAAAATGGCCCAAGAGAGAAGAAAGTGAGGGGACGAGTGAAAGAAGAGGGTGGGAGGCAATGGTGTTGAGTTGCAAGAGAAAGTAATAGGAAGAAGGCAGCCATTATGCTGGACCCAGGCAGGGAGGACCCACTGCTGTCCGAGGAACAGGCAGGGTACCAGGGAGCCCGGAGACACTGTTTCAGTATTAGCAGCTGCAGCAGCCTGCCCTGTAGCCTCCACTGCAGGTGTCCGTACCTCCTCCAGCCAGAATGCTGCCAGCAGGGACCTTTGCTTGAGTTGGCTTCCGACATTTCTCAAGTCCCAGCATCACAGAAAGGGACAGGGTCACACTTTGTACTTATATCACACCCCAGGGAGCTGTGTGCTGCTCAGAATCCAGGCACAAACTCAGCCCTCTGGTGTCAGAGCTGAGGTCTTGGGAGGGCTGTGAAAGATTGTGTGTGTGTGTGTGTGTGTGTGTGTGTGTGTGTGTGTGTGTGTGTGTG
>OU015745.1:24912941-24937213 GCA_907169655.1 Acomys percivali
GTGTGTGTGTGTGTGTGTGTGTGTGTGTGTGTGTGTGTGTGTGTGTGCGCGCGCGCGCGCACGCATGCAGGACCAGAGGCACCCCAGCGCCCGCAAGAATGGCCTTTGGTGAACTCGGCTTGTACTCATCCCCTGTGGGCCCTTAGATGTTTCGGTGGCAGTTCAGTGGATGCTCGGAAGGGCTCAGCCAGCTGGCTGCGAAGTTTGTTCAACACCCAATCTCACTGGCTGTGCCACAGCTGGGTCCCAGGCTCGTTACTAAAAGGCAGCTAGCTGTCCCTTCTCTGGGTTCTAATCCAGACCCCTTTTACTGGTTCCTGGACCCTCTGCATTTGTTGTCATTCTGATGTAATGAACTCATAAGTAAAAACATCACACAGCTAGATTAAGGCTGCCTGTCAGACAAACGCTTGCTCAGTCCCAAGCCCTGTGCATCTCCGTAAATAGCTGTTCCGAATCCATGGAGTTCTGCTCTGAGTAGGGTTTTATGCTTTCACTGTAAATTACAGTTCTGCGGACTTACCCACAGAAAGAGACGGGAGTTGGGGTGGGGGCAGGGCAGAGTTAAAACAAGAAAAACAATTAACTTTGTGTCTTCTTTCGTGACTTGTGTCCTATTGCCTGCATCCTGTCCTTCCTCATCACCTAACGTTCCCCTTTCTTGGCCTCCTTTTAAACATGACACTATTCCCACACTGGCCTCTGTTTACCTCATGATGCAGCCCTGGAGGGCCTGAAACGCCTTAGAATGCAGAGATTCGTCTGCTTGCCTCCTAAGCGCTGAGATTAAAGACACTGAAAATATGGGCCCCTTTCAGGCCTATCCTGAATCTTTAGACACTTTACCACAGGGATCTGAATCCATTCTTTGAGAGTAAGTGGGGACCAGTGCGAAGGTTTCTGTGGTTCCCAGTGGGCAACATGAGCTAAACAGATCTTTGTACTGAGGGTCAGGACGCCTGGACGTCCACCCTTATTTGTCTTGTTTCTCCCTAGCCTCAGTCTCTTTTCTGTGTCATGGGGAAGGTTAATTAGACTGTCTATAAGCCACTCCATGCCTTAAGCCAGGGTCCTATCGCTTCTTCCAGAACCTTCCTTACTCAGTTGCATCATCCTCCAGACTTCCTCTCCCTAGTCTGTGACCTCTCTGGGAAGCCTCAGTGAGTCCTGCCTGCCAACTGAAATCTACACTAAGCCCCGCCTCCATATGTCTCATCCCCAGTGTCTCCAGTCCAGTCTAATAAGTCTGTAGCTCCTGCATGGATCCCTCTCTCACCATAGCCCCAGAGGCCAGGTATGTCCACAAAACGCCACCTGTCTTGCTTCTGCCACCCTGAATTTCCTCCTTGGCTCTATCCTCTCCCTACCCCCTGCAGCTTCTCTCCTCCTGACACACAATTCATCTAACGGTACTATAGCGGTCATGAGTGGTGGAGTGAAGTGGATGGATAAACGATGGAATGGATGGGTATATGAATGGATGGGCAATGAATAGGTGTACAGACAGATGAATACATGGATGGATGGAATGGATGAATGGATAGGCAGGGGCATTTATGCACAGTAGTTGGGTATCTGAGTGGGCAAGTGAATAAAAACATAGAAGCCATGAGGATATTTATGAATGTATGAAAACACATGGAGCCTAGCGCTACCTACTCAGCTTATTCCTGTTGGTTTCCTTGTCACCACAGCTTCAACGGAGATTCTGTGAAGGTTTGGGGAGTGTGGATAACAGAAATAGAGTTGCAGAGGTTTGGGGGAGCATGAATAGAAATGAGGGTGTCACCTGTCTCTGAGCTACCCTGGGGTAGAGTGTGGAGATGGACTGAGTGGCCGCAGCTCCTTCTCCACCGTCAGGCTATATCGTAGCATCTTCTGTAACCTGCCTTTCCCATCAACACACTAAGCTCTGTGCTAACCCACAAAGATGCTCCCACTACCATGCTGGGTAGTCTGATCCCACTCATTAGAACAAGGCTGCCAGTCACACCCACAGGCCAACTTTCTGGTGCTCAAACAAGTGGGAGTAAAGGACATGAGGTTCTGATTAAACCCAACCCCTTCATCCACTCCCCATGATCACTGTCTGCTTGAGGCCTTCATCAGTTGGTAGTTCTTATATTTTGAGGTGTCTCAGACACTCCAAGAATTGTGTGGATCACACATTCCTATATGCTGTAGCCAGGTGGCCTACTTTAGCACTTCTGAGTGGGGCCAGAAGCTGTAAGTTTTAACAGGGAAGCCTCAAATTGTTCTGCCCAGGATGATTCACAGTGAGCCCAGTGCTCCCTGCATGTCTAGGGATGGGAAGAATAGCAAGGAACCCTGGGCATCCGTCCTGACAGTTTCCTACTCAAAGTGACCCCCAACAGAAGGCCAAGTAGGAAGTGGCAGACCATCACAGGCAGTGGTCCTCTCTGGTATGTGGCTTATATGTGTGTGTGGCCCAGAGATCTTCCGTGAGCTCTCCGGGACCTGGTAGAGGGAGGGAAATGGGCAATAGGATGCTGAGCTGAGTGCCTCCTGGAGGCTGTGAGCTGGCCTGGCCTGCTTTGTGACAGGAGATAGACTGCTGTCCCAGGAAGAGGCATCCCAAGGCTCATGCAGGGATGAGCAGTGGATCATGCAGGCAACCGAAGCAGTCTTCACCAGATGGTGCCACCAAGGCCCTGCACTAGGGTAGGAAGATGGAAGGTGGTTAAGGAAGAAATCAGCTGAGCCCCCCGGAGCCACCAGGGTCAGTGTGGTCAGGGTAAGAGCCGCAATGCTACGTGCAGCTCTTTTTTCTAGGTCTTAGGGGAGAAAAGGCAGCTCTGCCCCTGGAGAAAACAGCAGCAGGCTTTTGTATTCACCACCTCATACCTGCTCAGCTCCTCCTGGGTTGGTTTGTTCTGCTCACCTAGAGTGTGTCTTTGGACACAAAGGCCATTTCCCCACAAGAGAGATCTCAAATGTTTGGATCCACATTATTGCCTCTGTTCGTTTGCTTTTTAATTTGGATGCCAGCTGGTCCCCTCTCCAAACCCAGGCTGCTCCCCTTGGGGGCTTGTTAACAGAATCATGGCACAGTACTGCTAGGGTTTTGCTCACCTGCTTCTCAGCAACCTCCATTGACCCGGCATTACTCCCCTGGAGATCAAGACTATATGAGTTCTTACTTTAGAAACCACGACAAAATGTTAGCTGCTTAAATGAGACTTTGGGGGTGGAAGGAGGAAGGTGAATTCTTGTAGTACCTTACATTACCTTTTAACAACAGCATTTGAAAACAACAGCAACAAATTCTTTACTCTCCGTAGGCTGGGGCTCTGATGTTGGAGTAGGCTATGGAGTTGCTCGGGTAGCTCTCAGGCTGTGCATCCAGGCCTCTTCCACCTGTGCTCACCATTGCTGACCACAGCATTGCATTCTGGGAAGCATATCACTAAGTCATTTCATCACTGAGAAAACGTCACAATGTACTTTTACAAGCGATGACACCAGTGACATTGCAGACCGTGGGCTTTGTTGGGACACACAGCCTGTGACAGGCCGAATCCTTGTGCTAAGTGTGATGCTGCTTGTGAACGCTGCTGCCTCTGAACTCCCAAATTTTTGAACATAATGATTTATTTCTCTCTCTTCTATTTTCGCTTTCTAGGAACGAGTGGAGTATCTCTTCCTCATAATTTTTACCGTGGAAGCATTTTTAAAAGTAATTGCCTATGGACTTCTCTTCCACCCCAACGCTTACCTCCGCAACGGTTGGAATTTACTAGATTTTATAATTGTGGTTGTAGGGTAAGTACAGAAGTTTTGTTCCTTTTCCTAACCTTACCCACACATGCCTGTTTCCTTTAGTATTCCTGCCTCTGATGTGATCTAACTGAAGTTGCCTTCATGCCAACGAAAGGATCTGTTAAAAATGACTTTGAAGTCAGACTTTCTACCAAGAGAGAAATTATTAATGAAGAGAACCTCTTACTGCCCCTTCCACATGTCAGTGTATGTGCGTATGCATGCATAGCATACACATACACCTGTGTATATACACATGAACAAAGAGAAGTATGTATTTGCATGCCTGTACATGAGTACTATGCATGAGTACAAGTGCATGCAAACACACATACTACATATCACACACATGCTCACACACCCACTACATATCACACACATGTACACACACACATACTATATATATATATATATATAAAACTACATATTACACACTCATGCACATACACACAAACCACATAATACACACACACACATACACACACACACACACACACACACACACACACACATCTGACTATTTTTCTGCTATATCCCTGAGCCATAACATAACCTGCTAGCACATGCCATCTATGAGTTTGGGGCATGACATGCATTCTGCTGCCAGACTGTGGTCCACAGAATATACATGCATGCAACCGCATCTCCATCCTCACCTCCACAGTGGGCTTTGCGCTGTGTCTCCAGAAAACCAGACACTTGGTGTTCTTGTTTTAACTCTATTTTATTTGGTGGCATGGAAGCTTCTACTTCCTTTCCACCAACCCTTAACCCTGGGTAAGAGAGAATAAGGTTAGGGAGAGAGGGGGACACAGTCCCCTTTACTTCTCCCAGCTGTTTGGGGTCAATTGGGTTATTTGGGGGGCAATACCAATCTCCATTAACAGCAACCGCAGCAAGCAGTCTCCTCTGAACAACCTCATTAAAACGTTTCTTTGTTCCCCACATTGTCTATCTCTGGTCTCTCCAAAATGCTACATGCCACAACTACCACTGCACACCAAGGTTTCTCTCCCTAGCCTCTGCTTTATCCTCCTCAACTTCCTAGGCCATGTCCCTCTCCATGCCAGAGGAATACTACCCCCTACAGGAGGCAATTATCAGCTGTGGGCCTACTAAAGCCCAAACTAAAATCCCATACTTAGGATTAAAACAAAAACATATTTACATAACACAACTTTTACCCCAGACTATTCAAGGTAATTGGGTGCAAAGAAAACAGGGAAGTCTCAAAGGCTGAGGTGACAGATAACAAAACCAAGACCAGATACTCCCTTCCCCAAGCATGCTACTCTGCAATAGTGTCCTAGGAATCTAAGAATAAGAAACTGAGAGCTCAGCCCCAAGCAGGATGTCCAGATCAACCTTTACACACTTACACACACACACACACACACACACACACACACACACACACACACAGAGAGACATACCACCACCACCACAGCTCAAGGAACATTATAGAAGAGGAGGAAGAAGGAATGCAAGAGGAAGAACACTGTAAAATAGCATCCTGTGCACAGGACATGGCTGTAGCACTCATGAACCCACAGCAGCTGTCATTACCTAGACAGGAATAAGCGAGTCAAAATACTGGCATAGATGAAGCAGGTGATCCCCAGGCCTGAGCTTTACTGAGGAACTGTTGGCAGCTAACAGCTGCAGAGAGAGGAGAATTGCTCTTTTGTGAGGGTGTGGACACTGGTAAGTTTTCCAGTCGATGGCCCCACACTCCTACATATACGGGTAGTACCAACTGACTGGACTCAGTGACTTATAAACAAAAAGAAATAAAGATGGAAGGGAGATGTGGGAGGATATGGGGGAGCCAGGTGGGTACAGCATGGAGTATAGGTATATGAGATTTTCAAAAAAATTAAAGATATAAGGACAAATAAAAACTCCCATAAATTTTAAGTTTAAAAAAAAATGGAAGCCATGATTTCTTTATCTAGAAGTTAGTAAGTTCTTCAAAGAAAAATAACAAGTTTCTTTCTTGACTACAAGCCGGAAATGTCCTTGGGACTCTTGGCAGCTTCATCCCCGCCAGAAGCCAATGATCCCAAAAGCGTTTGGGGAGCCCTGATCTCTGGTCTGGGTCCTAAATAACTGTAGGGTTGCTCCTTTAGGGAGGCAGAATGTAAAATAGTAATGAAGGCTTCCTCCTAAGAGAAGTACCCTCCTGATCAAGAGAGCAAGTCTCTCGCATGAGTGGAGACTGAACCTTCCAATGGGACCAGGCAATCTCCTGGCCAAGGGACTAGCTCCAGAGAGGCAAGCTCACCTTACAGCAGGCAAATGAAACAGGTGGAGTCATTAACTTGTAGGCATACTAAGTCGGCCGCTACTAAGCTGGTGCCTCCTCTCTATTGCTGCAAATTCTTACTACAACATAGGATAGAAAATTAGAGCCATCTAAATGAGTCTGAAGAAAGCAAATGTTCAAAAATAAGAGGGATTTGTAAGAAATATTTACTTGGAGTCTTTTCTATCAAATACTATGTTACTTGTGTTTTATGGCAAGGTATTTAAATTTTTTTATTCTTCCCCAACTTGTAAAACATTTATGCAAATGTTTCATGCACACACACACACACAGACACACACACACACACACACACACACACACATTACAACCTTTGTTTATACAAAAGCCCTGCAACATTGGCTGGCCTACCCCACTTCATTTCCTGTGCACCCATTCTTGTAAGACCTCTGCTCTCACTGAGGTCAGACCCCAGACAACTAGGAAAGACACAGTCAGCACCTACATTAGAGTGAGCGCCAAGTGCCCTCCTAAGAACGAGTGTTCTTGTCTCTATGTGCTTTACTTTTTAGAGCTCACCCTCCTAACCAGGAAGGAGCAAAGTGTTGCCTTGTTCAGACAGTTGAAAAAAATAAGTTAGTAACGTCCCAAAAGATTCCCCATAAAATGCCTGTTCCTACTGGCATAGTTTTTATCTACTTTATTTGGGTTCTTATACCTCTAACTCCCTTCCAACCCCTCCCCCCAGCACCAGGAGAGAAAGAAGGCTCATGGTGAGCAGGGAAGGCGTAGGTCTTTTTACTGCTTTTGGCTGGTTAGGGTTGTCAGGCTCCTTAGGGGCGATACCAATCTCACTGTCAGGACATCCAGCAGTCCAGCAAACCAGCAACAGCAAACACAGCAGAAGGATGAACCAGCAACAACATGGGGAACAGCAGCCTTCTTTTTTTCTCGGGCTCCTTTTCCTCTCGGTCCTCTGGCTTTTATATCCTCTCAGAATCTTCAGAATTAAACTATCTGCAACTAGCAAAGATCACACCCCTCTCCAAGCCTGTGTGAGGTGATCATAGTTAACACCTGTGGATAAACTAAATGTATCCCCTATATCCCACATTTGGGATTAAAACCAAAATGTACTTATATAACATAACTGAGTTTTTAAAGAAACCAAAACTTCCACTACATGTTCCTGACAGGCCCAGGTGTATGAGTGAAGCCTAACATGTTAGGACAGAGGATGGAATTCCAACTCAGTGTTTGAAATACTTGAGTGTTTTGAAAAGGGAGCCACTTTTACAGTAGCTTCCAATGCAACCACAAGCCAGCTCCTCCTCCGAGCTGGTACCACTGAAAGTCTAACATTGACTACCATTGCAGCCACTCTGCCAATCATTTTTCCTGAGTCTGGCAGGCTCCAGTGCCAAGTGCAGGATGACAGGAGGCCCTTATCCTGGGAGCTTATTTTTGGTGAATCCTTTGTACTATCCTTGTGAAGACCCAGGCCTTGGTGGTTTTGCCAGAGCACCCATTGCTCGTCATTTTAAGGAGCACACCATCTTTCATCACTGCAGGACAACAGGAGCAAAGAAGGTCTTCGTGGTGGTTTCCATCTCCTGGCCATCTAGACTGCTCCTAAAGGTTGAGATGTCTTTTCTGTCTTGTCTCATGTGGCTTGGTCCATGGACGATGCGCTTTGGCCACATGAAGTTGAGCATACTCAAGAGACAAGAGGAGCACTGAGGTTGCTCTTTATTAGCCAGGTCTAGGTCTGGTTCAAAGACTGGGAAAGGGTGTGCTCATGTGAAGGCTGTTAGCTTTGACTCCTGCCGGGATAAACTAAGGCCTAAATAAACCGAACACACCTTAACAGCTATCTCTAAGGTGGGATGTTGTCAACCCTCTAAACCCTTTGAAATTTGCCATCTTTCTTAAGGTCTGAGTCTCCTGGGAACTCATTAAGCAAGCAGAAAAGAGCCGATGCTTCTGGGCGTGGTGGAAAGCTCTGTGGCCTGCAGGGACCTTTGCCTTAGGCAGGCACTGCATTTCTTCTCAGGCTTATAGAAGGAGTTGGCTATCGCTGATGTGCTCTGCCCATTTCATGGCCTTGGCTGGAGCATGAGAAGTGGAGCCAAGACTTGTGGGAGCCTTAGAGGTGGGCTTCAGCACCTTCCTGGCCAGGCACAGGAGACAGGGCATCACTGCCCAACACTGTCTGTTTGTCCTGCTTCATCCCTTAGCACGTGGCTCCTCCCTGCCATAACTCGGCCAACTTTTCATGGCATCAGTCCACATTCCAAACCATTCCTGGGCTCTAACCTGAGATGCGCCTGGGATTCTTTCAAATAACACGTGCTTGGCTTGCCGTCTACTACTGCCTTTGGGGTATCCCTCCTTGATCTCACATGAAACCATAGTTAGCAGCCAGATTCCCTCTGCCAGGGATATTAGCCCTGTGAGTTTTACATCAATTCTAAACCCCCCAGCTTGTCTTCCTAACTAGAGAAATATTCCCTGTCCCCAGAGGATGCGATCATTACTTCTCTCTAGCCATACCTCCTTTTAGCCCCTTTACAGCAGGAAGTGGGTTCTTCTTTGCATCTATCTTTTGGAAACACTTTCCTCCCATACCTTCCTTTGAAGCTACTTCTGGGAAGACTTCTTGAGACCTCCTAGAACTCAAGTGGCAGTCTGACTACGGCCAAGCGCCCCTTTGTACGTCTGATTGCTATTCTGGCGGCGTGAGATAAGAGGTGTTTATTTCCTTCCCAAAGTGGAATGATCTCTTTGGTCTGGTGAGAAGAAGGAGTAAATGAATATAGAGGGGACTTCAGAGTTCTCTCTGTGAGCTTCCTGGTCCTGCACAACCCAGGAAATAAGGGCTCCTTAGTAGGTCCCCATTCAAGAGATTCTAGCCAGCCACAAAGCCTTCTGCTCCATCCTCACTGCCTGTTTGGGATGGTGGCTCTATATCTCTGGTTCTCGGGAGCTCTCTGGACTCTTGTTATCTTCTTTTCTAAAAATCTCTATTGTGTTGAATAATTATTAATGTTTAATATTGATTTATTCTTTTAATAAATCAACAATTACTCCTTACCCAGGTATATGCCCAAAGAACCACACAGAGAGACTAGGATCTATTTAATAAGCCTACAGCACAATGCGGGGAGCAATAATTACCCATCCCAAACCTCCAAGCTAGTATAGTTTCCTCCCATTCAGATTTTCTACATTATACTAGGTCAGGCTCATTCATCCTGGTGTATCCATCTTGTTCTTCCTGTTTGTTCTCCTCCCTTCACTGGACCCTGATGTCTCACCCTATTCTCTGTCATCCCTCAGCATTGGCTAGTTGGTTTTTATCGGCAATACAGAGAACAAATGGTGACATGTTTACCTGAACTTGAGACAGGAAATGCTTAGAATAAACATCACAATGCGGTGTCCAGATTGAAACCAGATAGTGGGATAGAGAAACCAGCATTTAAATGAACAAGGGTAAACTGCACACAGTCCACAAGAACATTATGTCAACACTAATGCCTGGGTGCGTTGTCATGCCTGTCACGCCTGTCATGCCCCAGCCATGCAGGACAGCAGAACCAATCCTTCAGGAATCAGGGACACAGCTTTTAATCCAGGTGATGTGCACTGGATGCCCCTAGTCCAGCACATCTCCCTCTCCTACATCTTGAATTTTAAAAGCAGACCCTTACTAAAGTTTTCCAAGCTGGGGAGAGAAGGGAAGAAAGCCTCAGACAACTGTTCCCTAATGGAATACTGTTCTGTGGATGTCCTCCAGTAAGCCTGTCGCTTTCTTTAATACACACTGTGAAAAAGTCTGGCTTGGATCTGGAAAGTTGTTTGACCGACTTGCAAACTGGCCTCTGGCTCTTTGGGTTTCAGGGATCTAGATTTCAGCGGGAAGAGCTTTTCCTCGTGTACCCAACTCTCCTAATTCTGGCACCTTTTGCCCGAGACTCAGGGTACGTGAGTGCAACACACAAAGACTCAGTTTGCTCAGCGGAGGGAAAGAACTGGGAGACTTCAGATCTGGTCTGCCCGAGGCTGCAAAAGGTTTTTTTCCTTTTTGAGGTGTATAAGTTGGGGTTTTGTGAATGTTAGGTAAAGCTTCTTTCAGCCAGAACGCTTATTCAAAGTCTTCTCCCGAGGCGCCACAAGAAGTGTGTAGCTCAGAGCCTGGGCATTCAGCCCTGCCTCTGCTGTCAGTGCTGAGGAGGTCCATGAGAGATAACTTTGAAAACTGTATCCAGCCCATGACCCTTGGGGCCTGGCCCTGCCTGCCTCTGAGCTCTGCAAAGCTAAGCCTCCAGCTACACCCTGAGCCCCATTCCCATGGCTGGTTCCCTGGCGCATGAGATGCTTAAAGAGCCTATTGCTCAAGACGCAAAAGTTGCCCTGGCCATCACTTGGCTGGCTGTGATAGTGGGCCCGGTTCTAACACAGAGCTTCTTCAGTAACTGCCAGCCTCACAACATGGACGCACCACCCAACACTCTATGCTGACAGGGATTGGTAGAGCCCTTCTAGGTATGAAGGATTCGCCCATGCTGTTCTTCTCCCCGTTTCTCTCCACTGACAACAAATACCTAGAATTTTGGGCCACACCTAATCATGTATCCTTCTGGCTAAGCCCCTCCCTTCACACCTTACTGCTGAGACCGCCCACTCCCCATAGACACGCCTATGCCAGGCATCTACACATGTTGTCTGGAAAGGGCCAGATGGTAACGGTCAGCATGAGAGCTACGTAGTGTCTGTCCTCACTGCTCAGGCCTGTCTGCCCCAAGAAGACGGCAGTGTGTAGAGGAGAGCATGGAACTACATTTCTGTTAAATTTTATTTGCAAGCAGGTGGCCCGCCACGCCCTGAACCCTCAGCTTTGCGTCTGGCTGCCCCTTTTCCCTTCTTGCTCTCTCCAGCACACCGCCTCCCCATCGTCCTTGGGAGCAGAGGCTTCACTCTACTGGGGTACGGGAGAGTCCCTGTTTCTGCTTTCACATTCTGTCTCCTTACCTTAAGCCCTGTTTTGTTGTACGTGTCACCACAACTTGCACCCTTTCCTTGTCACAACGCTTTCCTCATTGTGACTCCCTCTTCCGTGTATGAGAAGATGTAGACCACTGTAGCTCTCCTTAACGCTCACTGCTCTCGCCATTGTGCTACTCACTTTTCAACTCCTGAGGACTGTCTGTCCTGGGGATCCTGACCTCTGTCCCATCTCAGCTGCCCCTCCCATGTCTATAGCTAGTTTTTCTGTCATGACTAATAAAATACCCTCCCTGTATGAGAGCGTCACAATCTACATGCCGCTCTCCTAACCACACCGTCTCTCTCCAGCTTACTCCTTCACACGTCGTGACCCCGACAGCTCGTTCACCCTGCCACCTGTCTGTACCCTCTCCTCCCCGACTCTTGTCATTTTCACCTGCCAATCAATGTAGGGCCGCTCTCTGTAATCACAGCCACACTGGCATGGACTCTTTTAGCTTACTTGTTTTTATCTTTGACTTGTTCACCTGGAGAGAAACACCAACCCAGATCCCACCCAACGTCAGGAAATCTTGGTCTCTGAACACAGAGAAATACATAAAGCTAAAGATGTTTTTACTTCTCACTCGTGACCACCAATGTCCCGTGGCCTTTGGTGACACCCAGCGGTCCTCTCGTGTCCCTTCTCCTACTCTGTCCCCTTCTTCACTTCCTTGGGTGATTCTTCTGTATCTTTCCTGCCCTCTTCAAACTTCCGGTATACCCCTCCTTTCAGATGTCCAGCTGGAACTTCAGGAAAGGCCAGCCCCAAGGAAAAATACAAACAGAAGAGGGCTTTTCTGTGTCTCCCTACCATATCTATGACCTTCCATTGTGCCTCCCTGGATCTCTGAGAGAAAGGCTGGCACCCAGCAGAGCTTCTCCTCCTGCCCCACCAGCTGTGTTACAGCTCAACTCACCATAGCCCCTTGTAAAGCCAGAATCCTCCGTGTGCCACACAACTGCCCTTTTCTGCCTCCAGAAGGCCGCGAGTCCTCCCATTCTGCATCACTGGCTTTGTGGGATGACTCCCGTCTCACATACAACTCTCACGCCACACCCACTCGCATTTTTCTCTGCTCACATTTGCAAAGAGTTCCAAAGAGTTGCTATATATCAATCTCTAGTCATAATGTGGCCACAGCACCTGAAACTGAGGAGTGCTGTACATACATACAACATACAACATATTTCAAAGATTTCAAAGGTTGAATATAAAACAAAGCATGGCAAATATTTTATTGCTTTTACTACATGTTCAAATGCTGTATTTTGGTGATGTTGGGCTAGATAACATGGGTTCCCATAGATTTCACCCCCTTTTGCTCTGTTAGTGTGGCTACTAGAAAGGTGGCTCCCTTAGCTTACATTTGGGTTGCCTGTGTCCCTTTTGGGCAAGGCTTTCTAGTCTCACTGGCGGCAGCTTCTGCCACTCTCTCCTGGGCATCTCTACTGGGCCTTCCCCCATTACTGCTCAGATCAGATGTTTTCTAGATCTCAGTGGCCTTGGTTGTGCTAAATGAAGAGGTTAGTTTCCCATGGACAGTCGGACAGTCGACCATGGCCATCTCACTTTCCACAGTCTTCTCACAGCATCATCAAGTCCCCCTGACCATGAACGGCTCCTCATTGGTCTGTTTCTTTGATGTGTTCTCTGTTTGCCTTTCTTTGATGTGCTCATGTGAGGCCCCTATGATCCAATCCGCTCATGTACAGCTTCCATACAGACTTCATATGGTCCAACCCTAAATACGCCCTGTGCAGAAGACAGTTTTGTCTCTAGTCAAGACCTTCTTCTGACCTCCAGACACACGGCACCCGCTCAGAAAACCAGCACTCATACAGTAACTAGCCTAGCCTTGGGGAAGGTGGCAGTGGAGTGTGGACAGCTTATACCACCACATCCCATCCTTCCGATTGCTCCAGCACAGGCTGTTGGAGTCACATCTCATTCCTGACAACTCACACCTCCCAACTGGTCCAACAGCTGGTCCTACTAGCTCCATCTTAAAAAATAAATCCGGGAGCAGATGCTCCCATCTCCAAATAACTACCTGTTCTGAACCCAAGCCTCTCTCACTGCGCCACTTTAGCAGTCTGCTCTGGCCCTGCCCCCTGCAGGCACAACTGACATTAGTTAGACTTTACTCAGACTGTGTTCCTCTCCAGCCCAGGGTTCCTGTGGGGCCCCTCCTTCTTTTCCAATTTTCTCTTTCCCTTCTCTGTCCTGGTTATACTGGCAGTTTGTCAGCCCCTAACATCTCACCATGCATCGCCCAGGGGTCCCTGTCCCAACGACTTCTCTGCCTGCGGTGGTCCCCAGACAGGTGCAGGGGCCACGCATCTTTCAAATTATCACCAGAGCAGAGCTCCTTTCTGAGCTGCCCTCTGTTCAGAGGTTGGCCTTTTATCCTCATCACTACAGACCCCTCCTCTCTTCAGGGATCACATTCTGCAAGGTCTAATTACTGGCAGCTCACATCCTGACTGCCCCCCAGGGATGAGAACCCTCAAGGGTCGGAATATGTTTCTCTTGCTGCAACCCGGGTATCTAGAAGAATGCCTGCAGTGATGACAGCACCCCAAGAGATATGGCCAGCTCCCTTGCTTTATCCCTGTACCTTGATTGCTGTGCCAGGACCCTAGCTCCCCCAAACCAAATATGCCCTCACACTCTGACAACAAAGCATTGTCCCCAACCTCACTCAGCACTCACTCTCTGTGGAGTGTGTCCTCTCCCCTGCTGCAACTTGTAGCTCTTTGTGGGCCTCTAGGGGCCACAACTGTGACAGACTCTAGCTGGCTAGGCTACGTTCTTGTGTTGGAGCCCGGCTGAGAAAACAGCTGGGGTCCTGACAGCTCCTCTCTCTCTCTCTCTCTCTCTCTTTTCTAGGCTTTTTAGTGCAATTTTAGAACAAGCAACCAAAGCTGATGGGGCCAATGCTCTAGGAGGGAAAGGAGCTGGATTCGATGTGAAGGCACTGAGGGCTTTCCGCGTGCTTCGTCCCCTGCGCCTGGTGTCTGGAGTCCCAAGTAAGTAAAGCCCCTGTCCCTCTTGACAGTGTCCTTTTCATAATTGCCCCCTTCCCTTGCTGAACTGCCAGGAGCACGTCTTGAAGGAACCAGGTTGGACTGCAAAAGGCTAATTAACCCCTAGTCTGCCTTAGCTCATGAGATTAATTCTGCTCTCTGTGTGTTCCCCCAAAGAATGTCAAGAAAGCATCACTGGGCATTCTGGGAGCTCAGTGTTGCTGTTTCCCTCTTTTCACACCTGTGGGTATCCTCGGCTGCATACAGAGACCTGATACAGGTTTCTGCCGAGGAGTGGATCTAAACTCTCTGGGTATAGAGCTATGGAGACCTGCCCTCCTGTGTATCAGCCTCACGGATACCTGCTCTCTCCCACTGTGGAGGAGCTTCAGCAGCTCTTGGCTGTAGCAAACTCCTGAGGAAGCAACCTCTATGGGCCTCTTCTTTATCTGGTTCAATCTGGGAATCTGAGAAGAACTTTGGGCTTGTTTGCTGGGATGTACATCTTGGGTCAGTACGTCAGCCTGTGACTTGTGTGGCTATGTAGCCAGACACAGGGAAACAGCGTCCTCTGTGAAACAGCCCTTCCTGTCTGTTCTGTGCTGAGCACCCGGTTGCATTCTTGCTCCTTGATAGTATCTTAGAATCATAAACCCCCCAGGAAGCTGCCTTCTGGCAGTCTGATTCCAATATGTGTGTAGAATGCTGGGATGGGACTGGGAGGGGGATCTTAATTAACTAGCAGCAGAGTCAGGCTGCATCTGGTCTCCCAGCTGCCCTTCCCACCTTACCACTCCATCCTTTAAAGACTTAAGGCTGCCATTCCAGACTGTCTTTGATTTTTGCATGTATCTCCTGCCCCTTTGACTGCAGCAAAGCCCCACCCACCCCCAAGCCCAGAGTTGTGCCCCTTTATTCTCCCCAATCTCTGTCCAGTGGTTAGACTTATGTCTAGCCCGGGTGGGGGAAACTTACTGAGTATACAGAAGCAGGAGGTGTTGTCTTGGTGAGGATTTTATTGCTGTGATAAAACAGCATGCCAAAAGCAATTTGTGGAGAAGAGGGTTAATTTTAGCCTACAGCCTTCAGGTCACACTCTATCATTGAGGAAAAGTCAGGGCAGGAACTCAAGATAGGAACCTGGGGCCAGGAACTAGCGCAGAAGCCACAAGGAAGGCTGCTTATTGGCTTGCTCCTTGTAACTTGCTCCATCTGCTTTCTTATATAAGGCAGGACCACCTGCTCAGAGGTGGCACACCCTCATGGGCCCTCCCACAGCAAACATTAATCATGAAAATGCACTACAGATTTGCCAGTGGGAAACCTGATGGAAACTTTTTGCCATTGAGAGATGTCTCTTCCCAGGAGATTCCAGCTTGTGATGGGTTGACCAAGACGGTGGCTGTTTGCTTTGTAGGGGGTTGGGACACTCTGCACAGAGATTACAGAGCATCTCAGACTGAAAAAGCATCATGGAGCTAAGCCTCATAAGCACAGTGAAAACAATCACTGTCTACTCGGCCTCCGCCATTTTGCATTATTTATGGCTTATATGATGGCCCGAACCAAGTTCCACTTTGCTAATGCCTAATGGTGTGAGTGTTTTTGATTATTCTTTCATAGCTCCAAATTGGGGAGTAATATGGGAGGCAGGAGTGACCTTTGAAGCAACTCTAAAGTAGCTTATGATAGGTGAACCAACGTGTGAGAGACAGGAACTATGGGTTAACCCTAGATTCCTACCACAAAGTTACCATGGACAGACTGACTCTGCCCTGTTACTTACATTCTCGCTAAGGGCTTGGGACCTTACCACCCTATGAGGGACATCAGGACTTACTGTCCTTTAGGAGTAGGGCAGCCCAGGAGAGGAGCACATCGCTTAGTTTGGGCTACAAGAATGGATGATCCCAGAGTGTCAAGTAACCTGTAGACACAGTGAGTCTGATTCGTAATGCATGGGGCACAAGATTAGTTGCAGCCTTCGGGCCTGAGCAGCTCTCTGAGACAGACAAGACTACTAATTCCAGAGCCTCAACTACAGCCGCTGCCGCCACTGTGCTGTCTTCATGGCAGAAGGAAATGATCAGAGATGGTAGCCTAGACTTACACCACACAGCCCCAGGCTACACTTACAGGTAGCTCACCTCATCGCTGCTTGCTATCCATTGGCCAAAGTGGCTCATGTGGCTAACCTCAAAGATATTGGGACAGGACATAATTGGCCTTCCCCACTGTGGCTCCTCATCAGAGATGTCAAGCGATTGCCAATTTGGTAAGTCACAAATATACAGAGAGCGACTCTTCTCTGAGTTTTGAGAAAAGCTTGGCCTGGCCTTTTGCACTGCTACCATTTCTGTGCAGCTTTTAAAGAATGAGACCACGGGGACCAAGTGTCCTGGTTCAATACCACCCGCCCCCTTTTCTCACAGTCTTTGCAAAACTCCCTGTCTTAGTTAGGGTTTCTATTCTATTTATTCTATTCTATTCTATTCTATTCTATTCTATTCTATTCTATTCTATTCTATTCTATTCTATTCTATTCTATTCAATATTACTTTTCATCATTGAGAGAAGTCAGGCCAGGAACTCAATCAGGGCAGGAACCTGATGGAGGGGTGCTGCTTACTGGCTTTCTCAGCCCGATTTCTTATAGAACCCAGGACCATCATCCCAGGGGGGGCTGGGACTCCTCCAGCAATCACTAATTAAGAAAATGCCTTACAGTAGACCTTATGGAGGCATTGTCTGAGCTGAGGGTCCCTCCTTCCAGATAACTCTAGCTTGTGTCAAATTGACATAAACTAGCCAGCACATGCCTCATAGGAGGAGCCTCTCTGTGTTGTCCCCACTTCTTGTTCCCCCATTCTTTGCTATGTGTGCTTTCTCCTCCCCTGCTGTCTGAGAACATCTCTTGTCAAGACCGCCTCTACAGTAGTGATTCCAATGGCCCTTTCTCTGGGGTCATTGGCCTTTATCTCTCTGTGTGTAGCCGACTTCCCCTTGTCCTTGAACCTCTCATCACTTGGCATTGGAGACACTATTCATCCCCAGTCCTGCCTTTGCTTTACTTTCTTTTCCTTCTTGCAATTCTTCGCTGACTCCTCATTTTTCCCCTTGTAGTGCTGAAAAGTTCCGAGTGCGGATTTAGTACCTTGTCTCCATCTGCACTCGCTCCCCAGCTGCCCTGCATTATCCAGGTTCACAGCCTCAAATACCACATTATCATGCTCTACAGACTCTTCCAGCCCTAGAGTCACACACTCAACCATGGCTCCATTTGCCCCCTCAGACCTCCAGTGAGTGCTGTAAACGTCCACACCACTCTCCAGCTTCCCGGATTCTTCCTCACCTTAGGAGATGTTCACACACTGGAAAAGCTTCTTTTCTCAGGCCAAACACCTCTGACTTACTTCCTTTTTTGTTATTTCATTCTTATCTTCAAAATATATCAAGCATGTGTTTCTTACTCCCTTCACAATTCCCTTCCTTTCCCGCCACCATCTTCTCTCATGTGGACAGAATTCTCTGCCTTGACCTGTATCCCTAATCACGGTGTATTAGTTAGGATCTATATCTGTGTCTCTACATAGAGAGATATAGATATTAAAAATGCATTTATTAGGGTGATTTACAAGCTGTCCAATGAATAGTACAGCAACGCCTATCTCCTGATGGCTCATGCTTAGGGTGGACCTTCCACCTCAAATAATCCAACCAAGAAAAGTACCCTCACATGCGCCCAGTATCTTGAGTTTTATTTCATTCCAGGGGTGGTCAGGTGGAAACCCAAGATTAGCCACCACACACAGCCTGAGTGGGTCTTTGCCCCACTAAGGACCCTCCAAGACCTCCCTAGGCCATCAGGGCGGAAGCTGGCGCCCCAGTTCATGTTGCCTCTCAGTCCTCCTCTTTGGCCTCACCTCCCTCTACCCTTTCCAACTCCTGCTTTCATCAGCCTTCTTGTCGCCCCTGCAGAACTCCAAACTCTCTGCCAAGGCAAGTGCCACTCCTTCTTCCAGCTGTGGCCTTGACTCAGCCACCCACTCACGTGCCTGCTCACCTTCTCTAGTCTCTGCTGAGATACTGTCTCCCAGCATGTCACTGCTGCCCTGTGTCGGCCACTTCCTCCACTTTCTGTGTCCTATACTAAGTTACTGGCTTAATTGTCTCACATCACTTGCCACCTAACTGTGGTTTTACTCATTTACCATCCATTACTGCTGGGGTCACAGTTACAGTTTCTTTGTTTACAACCACCTCTTTAGCTTCTACAGTGGGAGATGAGTGTTGCAGAAAGTGTGGACATCATTTCAGACCCTCACGCTGAGTGCCGTACAGCATGGCAGCTGAGACTGCCTGGCTCGCCACACACTGCTCATGCTATGGGGCCTATATCTGTGTAGGCTGCATTTACCAGTCCAGTGTCTGAACCTTTCTGTTGCACTAGCTCTCCATGACAATGAACTATATATAATAACTGACAGATGTGATTTGTGACGTCTAGGGTACCAATCTCTTATAAAAACAGGGGCTAATTCTATGGTTTATTAAACTTACAACTCTAAACTACATAGGTGAGGGGCCCCAGAAGTTGCTGCTGTTTTTTTTTTTTTAATGTATGTGATGAATGTCACTGGATTCTTGATTGAAGATGAAGCAGGAAGGGATGACTGTGAGAGTATAGGCCTATGAGTCATCAGCTTCTTCCAGACCTTTCCTTATGGGAAAAGTTGCTGGCCAAGATGCAGACATGAATCTATGCTAAGTGTGTTCTCAGAGGTTTTGTAGTAGGAAAAAAAATACTCATTAAAATGTTATGTAAAATAAAAACTAGAGATTCCAAAGGATGTTTAGGTACAGAGCCAGGGGTGCTATGATGAGTCAGCTTGGGGTGCCATCCTTCCAGGCGTAGGGACCGCAGATCAGAAAGCCTTCATAGAGAAAGTGGAGCTTGGAATGGATCTCAACGGGCAAACAAGGAATGACATCCCAGAACATTACAAAAGGAAAGGACAATGTGGTCCTGGCGATGTACGCAGGAGGGACCAGGAGCTGATTGTAGTTAAAAAAAAAAAAAAAACAGACAGACTCACAATGGCGATGGAATTCCATGTAGCTGAACAATGTGGTTGCTTTGTGGAGACTTTTCCCTGATAAAGTCCCTCTTCTCGTGAGCCGCCAACTCTTTCCCAGAATGGAGTGTGAGGCATACATGATGTACCGAAGGATAAGCCATTTGTAGCAAGAAGCATGACACAACATACATGACCAATGGCTATTGAGAGCTGTGATCCAGAATCTATGATATATATGCAGTGGAAATGCTCACTTATGAACAATAGGCAGTGGCCCATGTAACCCTCACATGACCTCTGGAGAAGACCTTCCAAGGATGTACTGAATCCAGGAAGGCAGCAGATGGAAGTATGACATCATCTTTTAGGTTCATGAAGCCTTTGCTAAAAACTTGGAGCAACCTTACTATGATGGAAGAAGGATTTGAAGGGTTGTCTCCGTTCTAGACAAGCACCACCATGCTCGCTCCCGTCATCATCCGGGAGCCAGCCATAACGCAAGGCAATGGGACACACTGGAGATGATGAGCCTTGTTGTCGTTTATGGTGAAAAGGTAGGGATGGACATAGAAGGACTTTTCGGGTCCCCATCTGTTTGGGTCAACAAGAAAGACCAGCCCTAACCAGCTCATAAATCCGTGTGTGCACTAGTCCCACACTCAAGAAGGAAGTAATGGGTACCTGGTGAGAAGTGTCAAGGAGCAGACTGAGGTGGACATGGAGTACCACGGCTACAGGCAGGTCTCTAAGTAGCTACTGCTCTTCTCCAAATACCACACTGTGAAGACTGATAACTGGGGCAGTTACAAGGATGTCAGTACTCATGGTGGGTCTGTTTTTGTTGTTTTGTTTTGGGTTTTTTGTTTTTGTTGTTGTTGTTGTTTTGTTTTGTTTTTGTTTTGTTTGTTTTTTGCTGTTGTTGTTGTTTTGCTTTTTCAAGACAGGGTTTCTCTGTGTAGCCTTGGCTGTTCTGGACTCACTTTGTAGGCCAGGCTGGCCTCGAACTCATAGAGTTTGCCTGCCTCTGCCTCCCCAGTACTGGGATTAAAGGTGTGTGCCACCGTGCCGGCACCTCATGGTGGTTCTTGAACTATCGGGAGTGTCATGAACCTACCCAGGACTCAGCTAGCTGACTTAGACCAACGCAGACTGGTGCGAGATGCCAAAATTCCTTTTTCTCCTTTGTTGGAAGAATGAAACTGTTAATTATGGGTTAGATCTTAAAAGTTCCCCCAATCTGATGGGCTAAAGGCTTGAGCTCCAGCCTATGGCATTATTTCAAGATGGTTGACCTTTAGGATGGGGGGCTTGGTAGAAAGAAGTTAGGCTTCTGGAGGTGTGCCTCGACTGGGCCATCACCATGAAGTAACTAGGGTGCCTCCATCTTGCTCTTCCACCATGATGCACTGTGCTGCCACAGACTCAAAAACAACAAGGCCAAACAACTGTGGAACAAGACCTCTAAGGCTGTGAGCAAAATAAACATTAGTTCCTTAGGTTGATCATCTCAGATGTTTTGTCATAGCAACTGAAGGTGACTAACACAATCTTTAACTTACTTTAATTTAATCTTTCTGCTTTAGGGGCTAAAGAGATGGCTCGGTGGTTAAAAGCACTTGTTGCTCTTGCAAAGGACTTGGGATTAGTCCCTAGCGCACACATGCTGTCTGACAATGGCCCCTAACTCCAGTTCCATTGGATCCTATACCCTCTCTGACCTCTGGTGCCAGGCACTGATGTGTTGCACATATATACTTTCAGACAATACACTCATACATTTGGAAGAAAACAAACCTTAAGCAAAAATAATTAAGATGCCTGCTACAAAAGTCAGTAACTTGTCTGTTTGCCCAGTTCCCAAGGTGAGGCTCACTTAGCCTGCACCTGTCTGTGACAATGGCACCTAGCACCCGCCTCTATCTATTCCCTGTTCACTTCTCCTCTTCCCTTATTAGGGATTAGTAGCCATAAGGTGCCACACTGCTTAGCTGGTGCTCCTTGTGATCAGCCTGATGGAACTACCTTGTTTCCACACCTTCATGGTATAGAACCAACATGACTCAAGCAACCATCATTGCTCTCAGACAATTTTCACGGCCCAAGGACATCCACTTTGCAGTAAAGAGAAGGAGAGCTCGGCTTGCATAGGTCCTAGCAAACAGCGAGGTGTGCCTTCACTCCCTCTATTCACAATCAGCTTCGCCACGCAGCCCAGTCTACCTCTACCCCCTTATTCCCCAGGAAGCAGGGGGGAGTCACCACACCTCGTCACAATCATTAACCTTCTGCCCTTCTTCCAGAGTCAGGATGTCTAACTGGCAAGCAACCATGACTATCTAGTCAACCAAATATCCATATCCAAATGAGAGTGCTTTAGCCAACAATTTCCAAGGCTCCCAATATTATAGAGCTCTCTGGTGGCAGCAGACAGAACTGATTCTATGCTGTCTGCAGGAGTCTGCCCAGGAATGGGGTGAGCCTCTGATTTTGTAGCGCCTGTGGAGCCCACTAGGCCTCTAACACACATTTATGCAAACATGTATGCACACTTAACACACTATTCTTTACCTGTCTACCCCTGGGGCAAGAGGCAGCCCAGAAAGACTGTCTTCAAGGTACGCCAGAGGGCGCCTGTGAATGGCGTGGTTGTTCCACACTCTACACAGGTGGCTTCCCAGACAAGCTCCCATGCACATCTGTGCACATCTGTGTACATCCGTGCATATCCACTGGCCTGTTTGGTTTCAAGGAGCCATGTGAAAGTCCTGAGGCTAGTGTGGCTGGCTTGCCTACCAGTAGCAGAACAGGACCATGGCTGCAAGAAGGAAGTGATGCTCTTTCTCCTGACCTGACTGCAGGCAGCCCTTCCCTGTGCCCCACTCTTTCCTCAGCTAAGCCACTCTCCTCTTCTCTCTCCCAGGTACTGCTGTGGCACAAGTCTAGACCACAGCTCTAGTCCTAGCTCTGCTGCCTACTCTCTTTGTTTCCTGCCTGGCCTCAATTTCTCCATCTACAAACTGACGAATAGTGTGCATGCCGCAGATAAGGACAAGCCTTTTCTTGTCAGGACCCTGTTCTGTTCCGGTAATAAAGTCATTTAAGTCCACCCCTGGACAAGCCACAGCAGTGGCAAGAGAAAATGACCCCAAGGTCACAAAGTCAGTGAATTCATCCCGTGAGCATCTCAAGCTCTCTCAGGTCTGCTGCCATGGAGTTTAATGAGAAATAAATAACAGTGTGTGACTAAGCTGGAGAAATCACATTATTTGGTAGAGCAGAATAAAAGAAAAATGTCAGTGACAAAGAATACATGCCACCAACAGCAAAGTTAAATGTACTGTGGAGTACAGCCCTTGCCCAGTAATGAAAATGCATCTCTTTCACCCAAGGACCAGGTAAGAGGTGATAACAGGACACGGCCCATTCAAAGCAGTGTACAGCCTCAAGGTGAAGCTTTGACGCTGAGAGCTTGATTGGGTGATTAACTGGCCCAGTGGTCCAGGAAGCAGGGATATCACCCCTGATTTATAGGCAGGACAGACCGCATCCAATGCTTCACCCAGAGGAATGCAGGGGATGGACACTGAAGACTACAGTCCAGAAGGATGCTCAGGGCTGCTCCCGGAGCAGAATGGTACTGATAGCGGAGGCGTGGGCACATTTGAATTTCAAAAATTCATGAACCCCTTAGGCTAAAGGGATGATGAGAAATGGCTCTAGTGCCACATTTGGATTCAATGGTGAAGTTGGCTTGCAAATGAGCAGAGCATGGATTTCTATGCCTATTCTGGACAAGCTACTTGACTTTGATTTCCTAGGAGTCGTCAGCTTTCTTATGTGTGAAATAAGAGAATTAAACTGTTTTTACATTAAATTCCTGAGCATTGTCATTCTGTATTTTGAAAATAGGGAACAACCGTGATCTAAGAATTCTTCCAGAGACACTAATTTTAGAGCTTTGGTAGTCATTGCCAAGTTATGAGCGTGTGCAAATTCCTTCAGTCATTAGCTCCTGAGATTAAAGCAATCAGACAGTTCAGAGGTGGGAACTATGCCACGAGATAAGTCAACGGGCATGATCAGAGGTGGGAAGTATGCCATGAGATAAGTCAACAGGCATGATCAGAGAGAGATGGGAATTATGCTTTGTGATAAGTCAGCAGGCATGATGAAATTGGTTGTGAGCTGAGGACTGTGGCAGGTGGCATGCCATCCCAAAGGCCAGGTATTATCCTTAAACCTCCTAACTATACCTCCCTGATGCATTTCTATGCCTGGCCCTCTCTGGGAAATCTCAAACTTGCAAAAGCAGCCAATAGCAAGGTGACTGGCACTTAATTAGAACGAATGCTAAGGGTAAACTCCACTTAGACTTGTAAGTGGCCCATACTAAGTGCTAGGTAGGAAAAGGAAGAGACCATGAAATGAAAATACAAGAGGTCAGCTTTCCATGACGTAATCAATGTGCAGGGCATGAGCACCACACCTTCCATATCCTAATATTCTCACGCTAACTCATGCGGTTCCTAGTTAAACAGACAGCAGCCATGCTTGGGACCACATGCCCAGAATCACCACCTGCTGGCCATCTGCAGTTTCTTAGTCCCTAACATGGGGGCTCAAATTGCATCTAGCTCATGGAATTTTGAGGAGTCAACAAGTAAATGCTGATGAAGCATTCAAGGTTTTAGTCCGAACATTAGAAGCATTCTACAAATATGGTCGTCTGCGTTCCTATGACACCAGCTTCCTGTCTTCTTACGTTACACTCCACAGTGGATTAGTTAGGGAGAGCAGACTTTCTGTGTTTGACTTTTAAGATAACACTCACGTCATTTAGCTTTCTGTTACTGTGGCAGAAGCTGAGTAGATAAACTTTATATGAAGAGGTCTGTTCAGTTCACAGTTTCAGAGAGTCTGATCTGTGATTGGTTGGTGCTGTTGCTCTTGGGCTTGTGGGAGGTGAGCCATAATGGTGGGGTGCACACAACAGGGGGAAATATCAGCCCGTGAACAGAAAGTGAGAGAGAGAGAGAGAGAGAGAGAGAGAGAGAGAGAGAGAGAGAGAG
>OU015745.1:24937223-24961406 GCA_907169655.1 Acomys percivali
GAGAGAGAGAGAGAGAGAGAGAGAGAGAGAGAGAGAGAGAGAGAGAGAAAGCACTCTGGTGACCCAACATTTCCACTAGGCCCCACCTCTGAGGCTTCCACTGCATTTCAGTGATGCCATCCTGGGGACCACACTGTTAATGCACCAGCCTTTGGGAGATAGTCAAGGTTGAGGCTGTACCAACATTTCTGAAGTATAAATTATAGTTATGGAAACTAGCTGATCTTATTGTATAACTTCAAATGTAGTAATCTTACAATGTTATGATTGTATAATTTCATTACTCCCTCCTGTCTTATTGGTTATACATATTCTATAATCATACCCCATGTTACTACTTCACAGTAAACAATCAGATGGCTTGAGGTATGAAATATTTTATGTGCCTGATCTTATACCCCCTCAGTGTCAGTTGGCTCATGAACTTCTGGGAACAGGATGATATAAAAAGTCAGCAAAGGCTGAGACGGGAGACAGAGAGACAGAAAGAGACAGACAGAGAGAGGAGAGTAGAGGCGGGGAGGGAGGGAGGGAGGGAGGGAGGGAGGGAGGGAGGGAGGAAGGGAGGGAGGGAGCTGCAGAGGGAGGAGGAGGAGGAGTAAGCAGGAATAGGTTCCTAGAGACAGAAAAGTTGGGTTAGAGAAGACAGTTGACACAAGAAGAACAAAGACTGAGTAGGGCCAGAGAGAAGAAGAAAAGATTGAGCAGAGTCAAGATAAGAGACAGTTGAGAGTGGATTGAGCTAGCAGAGTAAGAGGAGAGGACAGTTGGTGACAGTTGAGGCAGGACAAGCTGAACTGAGCCAAGGAAGATACTGTTAGGCCAAAAAAAAAAAGAACCCACAAAGTAGCTAACGACATAAAAATGTAAAGACCCCAAAAAGCAACATTTTTACTTAAAAAGCTTAAGTAAATTATGTGGCTTAAGTGGCTTAAGTAAATTCTGGAAGATACTGAAACCCATTCTTTTAGGTGTGCCAGCCCACCAGTCATTTCTGGGGCTCTTGCCGTTTAAACAGGTTATGATGTCTCCAGAGACTGTTTTCTACTCCACTCTCACCTTTATTTCTGGGGTTCCTCGTGCATACTTGTTTGCCCATCATATGTTATTCCATTTGTCCTTAAAGCTTTGTTTGGGTTTTTCCTCCCAATTCTGTTTTGGCCTGTGTTCCACCTGTCAGATAGTTTCTTTTATCATTCCATTTCACTCTTTCTTTTTGTTTGTTTGTTTGTTCCTTCTGTTGCTGTTTCTATCTTCCTTGAGCTTATTCAGTGAATTTTTTCATTTCGATCTACAGCTCAGTTGCTTTCCAATTACATAGAGTTTTAATTTGGTTCTCTTGTATAGTTTCCACCTACCTGCTCCTGTTCCCTCTTTAACACAATACACTTGTCAGTTCACTCGATATGTTTTCCTCTGTGTGTGTACATGCACATAACAGCTACTTAAAAATAGTTAGTTGTCAAGTCTAACACCCAGTCTCATTTTTATTGAATATATATCACATTTCCCCATTTCTTTGCGGATCTGGTAATTCTTTGGTATTTTAACCACGGGTAATACACTACAGAGACTCTGGAATCTACAATCTTCCTAAGATGTTTAATTCTTCAGCAAGCGGCTCAGTTTCTGAGCTTGTGTAGACTTGGTTTTATACTTGTTGATATAGAGGCCAATTGAAAACCCAAGCCTCTCATCCTTCACAGTCCATTTATTCTCTGCACTTGGTTGGGGCCTGGTTTGAAGATTTGTCAGAGTGGGTCTGAGTGGAGAGTGCCATAGCATAAGGTTCTTACTCCTGACCTGTCCCTGTCCGCCACTGGAGTTGGATGCCCAGGGATTACCAACATGCTCACTAGAGCTCTCCATACGAGAGAGAGGGCCAGAGCTCCAGCCTCTTACCGCTCCTATTCCCCACCCCTACCCTACCCCTGCTTCCCATCACACTGATTATAATGCCCTTGGCACCTGCATTCTACCCTCACCCCAGGTAGCTACCGTCTGATGCAACTGTGTAGCCTCACCTGCACATGTGTAGGTACCACACAGATTTCCAGGGGCCTTTCTCTCCCACCCGCCTCCTTCAGCTTCTCACCTCATCCTACCCAGTCATCCTACCTCATCCTACTCAGTCGTCAGCAGCAGGCAGGCGATGGTCTGATGGACTCAGTGCTCAGGAATGTGTCCACTGCGCTCACTTACGTACTTCAGGGATTCACTTTTATAGACGTCATGTCCATGTCATAGAAATAGTTGCTTCACACTTTAGTAATGGTGAGGTATTTAGCTGGTACTTGGTACTCTGAAATGTGTGGAAATTGAAGCATGCTTAATTTTTAAGCTACAAAATGAATGATTCCTCTGTTAATAGATTTTAAAATATTCTTATACATTCTATGTTATATATTGATTTGTTCCTCACAAATTTATTGAGAATTTTTTTTGTGTATAAGGCAGAGTAGTAGCTGGTGGATAGAAAGAGCAGAATTTCTTTCTTAGGTGGGGATTTCTCATAGACAATGATAATATGTTATCACCACAAAGACAGTGAAAGCCAGACCCAAAAGGTGACTTGATTTCTTAATGGCAGAAGACAAAATAAATTTATTTTTTCACAAATCTAAAATATATGTCTATTATTATTATTATTATTATTATTATTATTATTATTATTATTATTATTAATATATAAATACAGGTGTATTTCTTCCCCATGCAGTCATGTGTGAAGGCCAGTGGTTGCTGTTAGAATATCTTTCCTTATTCACTTCTCAATCTTATTGTATGAGGCAGGGTCTTTTTACTTAATCTGAAGTTCCCCATTGTTGGGGGTTGGTTTGGCGCTATATATACAGATGCTAAATTCCTGGCCCCAAGATCTGGGTACAGTCCAGATGAGTGCCTTCTCATGTACACCAGTAGATGTTGTGTAAACTTTGCTCCCTAATTATCTCTGATTGGTTAATAAAGTTATTGATAGCCAGTTACTGGGCAGAACAGAGGTAGGTGGAACTTCCATTCTCACTTAACCTGAAGCTCCTCCCCAGGTCAGCTAGACTGACTGGCCAGCAATCCCTCAGGACCTGCCTCTCTCAAACATGCAGCACTGAGGTTCTGGGATGGCTCCACCACACCAGGCTTCTTCAAGAGGTCTAGGGATCCGAACCCAGGTCCTCAAATTGCACAGCAAGAGCGTTACCTGCACTGAGCTGTCTTTCCAACCTGAAAATATATATGATTCTTTTATTATGTTTTTTTTTTAAGTTTGTAGTGTTTTGCACTCTATTAAATTTTCAGTGGTAGAGTTTTTATTGATGTGTTAGTTGGACCAGAATGAGGAAGTGATGAGCATTTTGTTAAAATTGCATAGGAGAATGAATAGATGGTGCGGGGTCACAGTAAGCGAACAGCAACAGCAGCAAAGAAGCCAGCTCTTGGCTTCATAGCACCTGAGCCAGAAGAAGGAAAGTTGTAAATTACTTAGATAAGAAAAGTATTTGTTGGAGAAATAGGTATAAAGATGTAAAAGGCTAGCTTGGTGACTCAGTCTAGTATCTCTGTAGTGAGTGATTTGCCACCAAACCCATGGGAAATCCATCATCCTTCCTGGCCCCCCACCCCTGCCAATGATATACTTTCTGTGCATTTTTAAAATATTTATTTACTTATTATTTATACAGCATTCTGCCCACATGTGTGCCTGCACACCAGAAGAGGCCACCAGATCTCATTGTAGATGGTTGTGAGCCACCATGTGCTTGCTGGGAATTGAGCTCCGGACCATTGGAAGAGCAGCCAGTGCTCTTAACCTCTGAGCCATCTCTCCAGCCCTCTGTGCATTTTTAAATAAACGAGTGAGACCTGTGATGAGTGTAACCATACCATCTTCCGTGCCCTCCTGTCTGACCTTACCATCAGATGACCACTCTGCAGATAGCCAGTCTCTAGAAATTTCATCCCAAAAGAGGCCAAGGTGCAGCCCTGAGAGAACCTTCTAGAATCGATACATGCATTCGAAGACCCAGTTCTCTAGCTCTGGGAATAAAGTCTGCAGGAAAACAGTGAGGAGACATCCCCACATGATGTGCTCTTTAGAAGTGCAGGCTACTTTCGCTTTTGGAAGTGTCAAGGGAGGGCTGAGGTAATATGGATCAACTGTCCCAATGAAGACGGCATTTGATATGCTAGGAAAATATTCTGAATTGTATAGCACTAGGAAAAGATGTTTGACAGTAACGAACATGAAACGTCTCTGGAGAAATACAACACCATCAAAGCTGTCAAATTATTTTGAAAAGCAGTTTTGTGAAAATAAGGTCTGACTCATTATACAAAATGGCTAGGTACACAGGGAAACAAGATAAATAAATGAAAATGAGCAAAAGCCATAGACAATAGAAAGAGATGCACGGGAGACCCAGGTACTGATGTTATTCAGCTATAGGATGTGCAGCACTGTTTGTTGCGTTTACAGACATCAAAGACAAGATCTGTAGTTTTCCCAGAGAACCAGAAGATGTGGGAAACAACCAGACACAGGTTTAGAAGTGAAGAATACAGAAGCTAAAATTAAAAAAATAAATACTTCAAAGTAAATGTTGACACAGCTGAAAACAGAATTATTGAGCTGTACAGAGAACAAAGAAAGAAGGCCAAGATTTTATTCAACAAGAATAAAAATCTGAGACATTCAGAATAATATAAGGCTTAAAAATAAGTGGTTATTGAATTTTATTAAACGCTTCTACTACATTATTCATAATCGTTATTATATGATTAATTTTTTTTTTCATTTTTTTCCCAAGACAGGGTTTCTCTGTGTAGCCCTGGCTGTCCTAGACTTGCTTTGTAGACCACATGGCCTTGAACTCACAAAGATCTGCCTGCCTCTGCCTCCTGAGTACTGGGATTAAAGGTGTCCTTAATTATATTTTAACTTGTCAATGCAGTGACTATCTTGATGGCTGCAGAGCTAGGCATGGTCTGTGTCTAGTCCTGAGTGGCGTAGGTTGCTTGGCCTGTGATAAGTCACCCTGTGTAACAGAGAATATGAACAGTAAGAACTGATGCATCTGAACCCCTGGAAGTTTCCGGGGGGCGGGGGTGGGGCTGCTTCTGTTCTGGGCAAGTCAGAAAAATGTAGTTCGCAAGCAATGGCACCCGAGGATGCAGGGAATTCTGGTGGATTAACGTTGTCGTGGGAAATGTGCTGTTAAGAGCTGTGAAGCCTCACTGGGGACCGGAGGACAGAGACCATCTTCTGCCAGGGCATGGCGTGGGTGGGGCTTTTGTGCAGCGCATTTGTCATTTTGGCCCAGATGGTTGCTAAAGAGTATGAGTTTCAAAGTTTTATCTTTTACCTTGAGCTCCACCGCTGAGCAGATATATAGGCTCGAACAAGTTATTTGTTTCAGTGGGATGATACACTAACACAACGCCTAGAGAGTGCTGAATCTTCAGGAAGTATAGCTAACTTTGTGTTGCCTTGTCTGCTCCTCCATATACAATTTTCTTCTGGTATCAGGATTTCTTTCATGTCCTTTTCTCTGAGCCTTTCATTCTCATCCAGATTGGCAATGTAAAACTATAAAAGCCCACTGAAGGGGGGCTCAATATGACCCTCAAATGTTTCTAAGTGATTAAGGAGCAGAGCAACTACCCTATTCCCCAGGGACACGGCTGTCTCTTAGTGTTCAGCAAATCTGTGTTGGGTACAGAAATGTATTTGAACTGAAAGGTTAAACTGAAAATAAATGAGTGCGGACGGCTAAATGACAACATTCAAACTATCCCAAGACTTGCGACTTTAGGAAGCTCTACAGGCAAGAGCTCCTCCCCCTGTAATAGGAAGCCTCTTCCAGAAAGAGAATCAAACACTAAAATCCCCAAGCTCAATAAGGCCATTACTCCTAACCCCAACAAAGAGCTATTTCCTTCCCTTCATACCGTCAGACCTATTTTCTTTCAAAAGCCATTAGGCTTACGAGACTACTGAAAGTTCTCTTGTCCCATTAGCCAAAGGAAATCACAGACTTCAATTCTGTGAGATTCATCCTGTCTCTAATTTCTAATGAATACAAACAGGTTCCTACAGCTGAGAAGCAAGTATGAGTCAGTAACCAACCTGTGGTGCTTGTGACTAGTGCATCCACCAGTGCCCGTAGCGCGTGTGCGTTACACACTCAGTTAACTACAACTTTGGGGTGAGGACCTAGAGATGGCTAGTGAGTTAGGGTCAGGGACTTTATATTATCACTACTCACTCCCGTATAAGAAAGCTGTTGGCGCACAAAGCTTAGCACAGATAGAGTAACTCCTGCTGGTTTTTATGGAGTGGTGATGGTGTCACATAGAAAGTCTGGCACGTTGACCCCTACTCTAGCTGATCTTTGCTTCACCTTGTTGGCTCTCTCCCTTTCCTTCACCGCTCTGCTGTCTGGCCAAGGGTGCCAGCCATAGGCACTAACTTAGGAAGCTGCCTTGCCTTCCAGCTTCCAATGGGGTTCAGTGGACGGAGAAGCAAGTGGGTGCTCAGTAAGAGGAAGGGGTACTTCAGGGTGTTTTGTGTCCCCAGACCCTTCCTTGAGGGCATCACCTCCTTGCCCTGACACCAGGGGACCTCAGTCACCTCTCAGGATGTGGGTGATTACTGCTTCTCCTGGGACATTACTCTGCCTGTGGTCCCTTTACCCTTCACCTACGTAGGAAAAGAAGCACCGGGATGTGATCCCAACCTAAGTGTGCTGCCTGCTTCTTGTTTGAACCTACTATTCTGAGATGTAAGCCCTTCTGAAAAGACGTTTTCAGTGTTTACTATGTCCAAATCCTATAGAAGAGGACTTGGCAGTGTTATCTAGGTGGGAAACTTGTGCGGGTTTCTGGACTGGGCTGTGACATGATGGAAGCAACATGAACAGATGAGTCATGGGTGAGGATGCACAATGGGTTGGGATATGAAGGAATTAGACTGTCCTTTGTTCCAGTCCAAGCCGGAGACCAGAAGAGCAATAGTGGTTGCAGTGGGAGCTGGTAATGACTGGTGTTGTGTTTAAGAAGCAGCCATAAATGACTGCCTATTTTCATCTTTATGGGAACTGGTTTTAAGAAGATGAACTCAAGTCTAGGTCCACAAATAGTATGGGATGGTAGGAGGAAAAGCATGACTTAAAGTTATACAAGAAGGCAAAGAAAATGTGTACATATTGACTTGGCTTGGTGGTGACTACAGAAATATTTTTTAAAGATTTATTTATGTATTATGTACACAGTGTTCTGTATGCCAGAAGAGGGCGCTAGATCTCATTATAGATGGTTATGAGCCACTATATGGCTCCTGGGAATTGAACTCAGGACCTCTGGAAGAGCAGCCAGTGCTCGTAACCTCTGAGCCATCTCTCCAGCCCAGAGATATTTTCCTTTAAAATACTTTTATTAATTCTTTGATAATTTCATACTATGTATTTTGGGCATATTTCCCTCTTGAAACTCATTTCAAATGGTCTTCTTCTCCTTTCTTTCTTCTCCTCCTTTCCTCTCTCCATTTCTTTCTTTCTTTCTTTCTTACCCATCAAGACCAGTTTGTGTTTGCCCAAACACTCTTTACTATGCAGCCTGCCCCGGATGTCATCAATCCCCCAAGAGCCTCACTCTTAAGGGAAGCTCACCTTCCTCTCTAGTAGCTAGTAAATGCCTGTAGCTCCTCAGCTAGTGGTGTGACTTCATCTCTCCTCCTCTCTCCATGTTGATATTTTATCTGACTTAAGTTTGAGCAAATCTTGTACATACTGTCATAACCACTATGAATTCATATGGGCTACCACACCACTATGTGCAGCAAACACTATTTGTCTATAATAATCTACAATTTTGGGCTCTCATAAATCTTCTATGAAGATCCCTGAGCCTTGGAAGGGTGTGACAATGATACCACATTTAGGGCTGAGCATTCCACAGTCTCTTACTCTCTGCATATTGATCAGATATGGATTTCTGTGTTCATCACCATCTACTGCAAGAAGCATCTTCTGTGATGAGTGTTGAGAGGCCCACCAATCTTTAGGTATAGTGGTACATCATTAGGGCTTGGTTTAATTAAGCATGTTCATTAAGTAGAATAATAGTAGTACATTCTTTCTGGAATCTGTAACTTGTCTAGTCACAGGTTTGGTTTTGTTTCTGTTTTTTGTTTTGTTTTGTTTTTTCACATCAACAGTTGTGCCAGGTATGAATTCCATCTTGTGAATCAGGCCTTAAATGCAATCAGAAAGCAACCGGTGCCCCATTTTCATGCCACTGATGCACCAGTAGGCACATCTCGCCAGCACAGTCACTTCTGTAGCTCATAGGGTTTGCACTTGGTTAAAATTGATGCTTAGTTTTCTGCTCTGGTAGAGTACGTGGCACTTCCAGCACTGTGAAAGCTAGCCAGGATGGACGAGGCTTCCCGGGCGATGCCTACTTGATTTCTCCATGTTTTAGGACTCAGGTTCATGGTATCTTTAGCAATAATAGGGTCTTGCCATCAAATTCTGGAGGCTAACCAAGAACAATGCCAGTAATGTGTAATGTTTTGTGGTCTGCAGAACTCCACAGGCATATAATTTTAAAAAGATGAATTTTATTTCTGAAATTGGAGTTCTTTTTTTAGCGTATGGGGTCTTGCTGGGGTGTTGTTCCCCGTCATAAGTTAATTCCATTTAAACTTTTTAATGTATGTAGATGTTTTAAGAAGCTTCTGCAATAACAGGTAAGTCTTTGGCTATAAGGTTTTTAAATTTTTTTAATTTGAGAAATTCATATTAAGGACCTGTATTTGCATCACTTCACTCAGGTATAATTCTTGGGACCATATTAGTTGGCTTTGCAATCAGCTGGCCACATTATCTGTTTTCCTTCCTAGCTGGAAGCTGCTGGCGGCCAGGCCTGACTCTTTGTGCTTCTGACATAATCTGCACTCAGAAGAGTCCTGGAAGGAGGGAGTAAAGGGTCCTGGAAGGAGGGAGTAAAGGAGAGGAGTTAATTATCCAGGTCAAAGAGAGCTAAAGCTACAATTTTGAAGGAGGCAGGACAAAAAAAATATTTTGAAGAGAAATTTTAATCATGAACAAATATGCAAGGAAACAGTTGGGGAGGCCTAGGCCCAGGCTGCCTGGTGAGAGGTGGGAGGTAGCCCTGAACATGCTCACAAGGCAGGAGTGATAATGTTAGAGGTCACTGTCAGAAAAAGAAATCTGCTAAGCATCTCATACCTTTCATACTGTAGTGTTGGATGCAGGCATTGGTCTCACCCGTAACTCTGCTGAGAGGCTCTCATGGCTGCTGGAAGTAGTGGCCCCAGTGCCCATCACTTATCCTCCTGGGGTGAAGGATACAGGAATATGTATTCCTGTGTCATCCTCTGCAGTGCTCATATGTTCAAAAATAAGTAAACAAAAACCATAATAAATAAGTCTGTAGTATAGTCAGGCTGTCAGCGTGTTTCTTGGTATCCAACATGTACATTTCATGCTGTACTGATTACAGATACCTGAAAGTGTGTATCACTAGGACCACCTCATACCTACAACAGTATTCAAACTGCTTTATATAGCATCTCATGAAGGCTGTGGATGCAGTTGCTATGACTCCCGGCTGCCAGGTGCTCCAGGCCTGTGCCTTGCAAAATGGAGGCTGGACCAGCAAATAGCATTAGTACTTGCTGGAACTCGGTTAGAAAAGCAAACTCACGCCTCACACCAGACAAACTGAATCAGGATTGTCTTCTGTTCCCAGTGCCACCATCCACTAGCTGTGGCCCTGTAAGCAGGTCACTTCCCCTGTCTGTATCACTTTTTCAGCTATGGTTTATAGCTGAACTCTGGTTCTCAGAGGTGTGACCAGAAGGAAGTAGGATAATTCAAGTAGAATCATTTCAGCAGCACCTCAGTTGGGATGCTCTCAGGACAAGATTTATGGGATTACAGGGCTTTCGAGTATCAGTGGAATCCTTCACCCTGTCTTTGCAATCCCCCGAGGCTTTTCACAAGAGCTCATTCAGTCAGCAAGTGCATTGCCCTGAGGACAGCGAACACACCACTACCTTTGAAGGTTCCCCATGCCAACTGCGCACAGGTGTGCTCTTGGCCTGGCTGTTGGTTCCTGGATACTTCCTAGTTAATCTTACTTCCATCCTGTGGCCAAACCAAAATAACTGTCCCCCACTGTCCTCAAAAGAGCAACTTAAGTCATGGGAAAAACCACCGATAGCATCCCAATAGCCTTACCTGCTGATGTAACAGCGCAACGCTTGCTAGGGTGCCTGCTGATCTCTTGGCTCCCTTGCCTTTGCTTTCTGAAGACACCCCATGCTTAGCGAAATTCACTCTATGAATTCTGTTACATGCCCAGACACAAAGATGAGAGCTCTGGGTAGGGCAGGCAGGCAGGGAGGGAGGCAGCAGACACTGAAACCAGGAGGGAGGCGCAGAGCCAGGGACCTCCAGATGGCTGGGCACGCTGATGGAGCTTAAGGAGAAACTAGGAGCCATAGAAGCCAACACAGCAAAGGAGGGGTGAACCTGTAGCTGGTGCACTTTCAAAAGTGATGTGTTTCAGCAGGTCCTTCAAGCAAGAACTATCTAAGCGCTCCGTAAGGACAGGGGAGCTGTGTAAGCTAGAAGGCTGGTTAACTGAACATCTGAGAGGAATGTGAGGCAGGAGGGGGGAAGGGCAGACAGGGGAGATGGGGAGAAGCCATGAACTGAAGTCCCCAAGCAGGCATGAAAAGCTGACTGGTGTTATCTTGCATGAGGGTTGAGACAGCAAGTGACTGTACCTCCCCTGACTGCATTTTCTAATTTCTCCTTCATAAGTATTTTCTGTTTTCTCTGTAATTTGCATGTATTATTTATATAGTAAAATAATTTATGCATGTCTGTTAGTAGTTTAAAACCAAGCTAGCAGGATTTGGAAACTGGTTGGCGGGAAAGTGTGGGGAATGCCCTTCCTGGATTGATTGATGCTCAGGTGGGTGGTGTGTCCACCAAAGAGGTAGGGGCATATGAAACAGCATGTGACTCTCTGGCATTGCTGACGGCTGAGGGCAGCCATGGACTTCTATGACTTCCAGTTAGTATCTTCCTAGCCTGCTGAGGCCCCATGGTTCCTGAAGTCACCTGTCCATCCTACAACTGGACAACTGACTCCATTACTGTAGAGCCCAGCACTGTGCTACGGTCACTCAGATGATACACCTCTCATTCTGGCAACAGATGTTTACCAAGTGCTCAGGGCATGGGCTTCACAGGCAGACCTTGGTGATGAGCAGGCAGAGTCTATCATCACAAAATGCCACCTAGTCGGAAAGACAGATAGGTTTTTTAAACCCTTAAATACACATACCATTTAAAACATGTCATTCATATGTGTAGGGGACCTAGGTCCAGTCCATGCATGCTCTTTGGTTGGTGCTTCTGTCTTTGTGAGCGTCCATGGTCGTAGGTTAGCTGACTCTGTTGGTTTTCTTGTGGTGTTCTTGTCCCCTCCAGGTCCTTCTATCCATCCCCACCATCCCCACCACCACCACCCCACACTCTTCCACAAGATTCCGTGAGCTCCATCTAATGTCTGGCTGTAAGTCTCATCAGCTGACTCAATCAGCTGCTGGACCTCTCAGAGGAGAGTTATGCTAGACTACTGTCTGTAAACATGGCAGAGTATCGTTAATGGTGTCAGGGGTCGGCTCTCTCCCGTGGGGTGGGTCTCAGATTGGGCCAGGCACTGGTTGGACATTCTCTCTGTCTCTATCTTTATCTCTGCATATCTTGTAGGCAGGGTGATATGTAACCCATGGGCAGTTTGATCTTCATGTGGGTCCCCTAGTAAGTTCTGTGGCTTCTGACTATGACAGGGACTCTGTTGCTCGGTCTCGGTCACTTCCCCCTATCGGGGCTGCCTTGCATGGCCTCAGAGGATGAGGATGTGCTCAGTCCTGATGTGAATTGATGTGCTGGGATGTGTTGGGAGGCTCCCCTTTTCTGAGGAGAAGGGGAGGTGGGGTAGGGCGAAGACGGTGGGAGGGAGGGACTGAGAGAAGAGGAGGGAAGGGTCTATGATCAGGATGTAAAGTGAATAAATAAATTAAAAATAAAAATAAAAAACCGTATAATTCAAAGAGAATGTTACAAAGGAGAGCAAATGGTTCTAAGAGGGCACCTCAGAGGAAATGACTCTAATCAGGGGTTTGGAGGAGAGTTCTTGGAAAAGGAGAGATGGGGGGCTTGGGCTGAGAGCTGAAGAACTGGAGCCCGAGAAAATCCAGACAAGGCATTCTGGGTGGAAGGAATGGTCCCTGTGCCTGTGCCTGTGTGTGTGTGTGGTGGGGGGGGGAGGGGAAGAAGGGCTAACAGCTGTGCCATCCTTAATAGTACCGTATCTGAGAAATGCACATTAGGTATTCCATATCGGGTGACCGTCCCGCAGCACACTTACACAGACCTCAGTACAGGTCAGTGGTGGAGGTGGCCTCTTGATTCAGAGATGTAACCATGCAAGATGCTGTGCTTACTGCTGTCACCACACATTGTTTACTATGAGCATTTCAAAAATAATAAAACACATTTAAACATTTATTTCTTTTCTCCCCTGGGTGTATGTGTGAGAGAGATGTGTGTGTGTGTGTGTGTGTGTGTGTGTGTGTGTGTACACCTGCCACAGCACACATGTGGAGGTCAGAGGGCAACTTGTGAGTATTGGTTCTCTCCTTCCACCGTGTGACTCCCAGAGATCAAACTCTGACAGTACAGCCAATACAGTAAACAGTCACACAGCCATCTGCCGGACATCTTTATATATTATACACCGCCCATAGCTGTGTGTCACACTTTGATGGCCAAGGGAAGCACCACAGTCATGAGGGACATGTGTCTTATGCAGCGATGTTATGAGAGTCATCATGTCGTCAAACAGCAGGCACTTTTAGCTCCATTATCATCCTCTGGCACCACATGACAGAGGGATCTTTGAAACAAAGAAAAATGCTGTTTGATTAAATCCCAGAGAGAGAGGGATAGGGCCGGGACTGTATGAAGAAAGGATGGATGGGGCCCACAGTGCCTTGCAGGTCACTAGAAAATCCTGGTCTTTTTCCTAAGAGGCGCGAAAGGTTTTTGGAGCGGCTTTTTGTGTGGTCCATCTGTCTTCAAACCAGATCGCAGCTCCTTTACGTCTGTCACCTGTCTGTTTCTTGGCACTTGAAGCTGCTGATGCTGGAAGCCTGATGCCTCCCTGGTGGCCTGGCAGCCAGATATGGGGTTCCCAGCCTCTGTGAGGGGCACTTAGAAGGCTTCCTGGCACCTATCAGCATCTCCTGAAAGTTGCCTTGGAGCTCAGCTTTCCTTATGGCTTAGCTCACTTTAACACTAATGTGTGTACAACTCGCTAATTAATGGAGTCATTTGGATCAGAAAACATCTTGCTCTAATGGGAGCCTGCAAAGTGCTCACATTAATTCACAGGTAAAATTATTCTGGCTTTCTTTTTTAAATTTTTTTCCTTTTTCCTCAGCTTGGCTTAATAGCCAGGGAGAGTTCGTCTAATTAGCCTTGTGGAAACCACTGGCTACAGCTCAGAGCTTTAGTGAGTGCTTCGGAGCTGGAGAAATGCAGCCGGCTGTGGTTCTCCAGGGAACAGGGTCACAAATGAGTGCCAAAGAACAGAACAGACAGACCTTGGTGTCAGAGAGGGTAGATAGGAAGAAGGCGGCAGGTCCTATGACGATGCTATATGAGCCAGCCCTGTGTGGGACTTGCCAGGGGCTTTGCTCCCCTGTGTGTGCCGGAGGGCCCCACAGGATGATGTTCTGTGCAGATGTCTTCACCCTGATCTCCCGGGATGTGGACACCCAGTTTACCTGCTGTTCCTAGAAAGCTCACGGAAATTTCCCTGATCAGAGTAACCTGTTATCACCTGAACAGCTACAGCAGCCCTTTCCTGGTATTGCTCATACGAGCATCCTTAGTGCCGCCGTCCTTAGTGCTGCCACTAAATGCCTGCCCTCTTCCCCCCACGGCAGAGCAGAACAAGCCTGCCAACCCTGAGGTACTCTGAGAAGACAAGTGTTCTCTGCGGAGCTGTCATTTACTTCTTTTCCTCGCAATGATATCTGGGTACTCTTAGGTTTTTTTTCTTGGTGATAAGTACAGGACAAACTTGGCTGTTTTAACTACCTTTCTGAGTGTGGCTCACGGATCAGAGTCATCTAATCTTCAGAACTTTCTCCATTCTCCAAACTAAAAGCCCATGCCATTGATTAGGAGGTTCTATGGAGCTTTTGAGGTGTGACATTCAGATGGTGTGTCCCCTACAGAACTGTGCACCACCTGGCGAGTGGTCCCCTTATTTGCTACTAAAAAAAGATGCCTTTAGAGCTATTCCCTTGGCCCTGATACATGTTTCTCAGATGTGTCCTGCTGGTAAAGTAGTTTCCTTACTGGAAGTCGCCCCCTCCCGGGCTCCCTTCCACCAGGCTGCTCTGTGTGTTTGAGTAGGTGGGCTGATGGTCGTCTCTAGTAATCCAGCACAGAGAAGCCGAGGAATGACTAAATCCTGGGGGGCTGTGTAGTCACAGTGAGTCCTCACTGTGTTGAGCTCTGCTCTAGGAGGAAGCACACTGGGGTGTCTCCGAGACAGGCTATTTAAAATCCCGGTGGTAAGGATGAACGCAGCATGTTCTCCCCCTTAGAAGCACAGCATCTGCTGATCCTTTTATCTGGATGTGCCTCCAGGACAGACTTGGAGTCGAGCCAACTCGAATTTAGACTCTCGCTCTGCCATTCACTGGCTGCAACCTTGGTGACCTTGAGCCTCTGTTTCCTCATCTGAGACACAGGACTTGAGGTAGCTTCTGCTTGAGCTGTGAAGGACATGGCAGGAGGTCGTATTAGCGTGGTACCCAAGACAGCATTGACTCAGAGAGGAGGCAGGGGGTTCGGCTGCTGCTACTGATGACGATTTTGTTGCACAGGTCTCCAGGTGGTACTGAACTCCATCATCAAGGCCATGGTGCCTCTGCTGCACATCGCCCTCCTTGTGCTGTTCGTCATCATCATCTACGCCATTATCGGCCTGGAGCTCTTCATGGGGAAGATGCACAAGACCTGCTACAACCAGGAGGGCATAATAGGTAAGAGGAGGAACAGGTATCCAGGAGGATGTTGCTACCCTCGTAGGTGTGTTTCCCCTTGGAGCGGATGAGCTGCAGCCACCTGTGCTGTGGAGCTGAAGGAGGCGTTCAGTTCCTGATGCTTGACACCACGATGACATGAAAGGCGTGGGGTCGGCATTCCTTCCCTCTCGTTTCCAATGTCTGCTTTGACTGCTGCAGATCTCGGGTCAAACAGCAGGTATTAGCTTTGTCCAGCCTTGCTGTGCACCGTGTAAAGGATCTACACAATTGGAGAGGCAAGATTAAGCACCCATCTCTCATCAGCTTCTTTCTCTTGAAGCAGATTCTGAGTATGTGAGCTGCCACTGCTAGCTGGTGAGCATGATGAGCACGTGTACACAGTGGCTCAGCATCCAAGCCCTGCGGGAAGTCTGTATCACCCCCATCCCCCACCATCACCACCCATCTATCTACCCTCTCAGAGTTACCCCTTGCTCCTTTGCAATGACGATTTTCTTCTCCGTCCAAAGGCAGAACACCAGCGTCCCTTCCTATCCCAGACTAGACGAAGAGGCTGTCACCAGTTCAGCTCCACATCACAACTGTCAAGCTGGCCTTTCGGAACCTCCCCTCTTTGTGTTCCTTCTGTAAACCCATTGATTTGTCCCGCAGTGCTGGCTCATCAAGCACTTTCTTAAGTGGCACCAGAGTTTTGGCTTGCAAGGGGCTAGAGAGGTGGCTCAGTGGTGAAGAACACTGAGTCTCTCAGAAGACCCGGGTTCAATTCCCAGCACCCATGTGGCAGTTCACAACCTTCTATAACTCCAGTTCCTGGGGATTGTACACCTCTTCTGCCCTCCAAGGGTACCAGGCACCCAGGTGGTGCACAGACATACATCAGAGCAAAACAGACAACACATAAAATAAGAGAAAAGAACACATTAACCATTCTCTTTTTTAGGAAAAAAAAATGAGAAATTGATAAGGTTTTAAGCAGACATAAAGTAGTCTAGGGGCTGGAGAGATGGCTCAGGGGCTGAAGAGATAGCTCAGAGGTTAAGAGCACTGCCTGCTCTTCCAAAGGTCCTGAGTTCAATTCCTAGCAACCACATGATAGTTCACAACCATCTACAATGAGATCTTGTGCCCTCTTCTGGCCTGCAGGTATTATGTGCAGGTAAAACACTGTATAAATAATAAATAAAGTAGTCTAATACACACAGGCACACACACACACCATTGGAAAAAAATCCCCATTCCAAAGCTGTTGTCAGTGCTAAATCTTATTATTTCATTTCTTAAACTAGACCTGTTGTTTTCATTTGGGCAGTGTTGAGGAAACTGGGAAGCTTATCTCTGGAGCACTAGCAACGGAGGCTTCCTTCCTCTGGTCTTCTCACTCTCATCTAGCCCAAGCTGCAAGCCTGGTGGGTGATGGTGGCACCAATCTGTATGGCAGAGTGAGATGAGTCAGTCACACCCAGAAGCCAGCATTACTACCTGTTATACAGAGGCTACCGTGACTAAGTAGACTGGTGGGGCTTCTGCAGGGTTGCTCAGCTACAGTCACAAGGTCACAGCAAGACAAATAATGCCTATAAATCTATATTTACAGAATCATCTTATTTTTGCTTATAAAATACGTTTAAGATGAATTATTCACTCTTAGAATTTTCAAATTATTTGAGTTGTAACTGTATACAATTGAGTGACAGCTTAAAACTGATATATTATTTTTAATAGGAAGACCAAGTTCTTACCTTCATCTAAAATTCTGAGACATTCAACCTTGCTTAAAGAATACCAGACAATATAATCATCAGTGTCTCCCTTTAATTAAAATCCTTCCTCTTTTTCAGCTGATCTGTAGCTAACCCTGAACCAGTAACATATGTTAATGGTGAAGCTTGGTTGGAGCTCCTTAAGAACTGATGTTAGCAAGTTATGCAGTTACACCACATGGTCAGTGACCCACTGAGCCCAGATCCTTTAGACTCTGGCAGAGGTAGCTGCTCTCAGTGATTCCCCATCAGTTTGGCAGTGACTAATGGTGGGACACTCACCAGCGAAATGGGGAGAAATTCTGTCCTAGGACCAAAGACAGGAACTGTGCCAAGACATCAAACATCGGCGCAGCACAAAACCATGGAGAGCTGCTTAAATCCTTTAGTCATCTCTGTAATCCTAAAGGGAAGATGGCAGAAGTGTGTCTTCTCCTTCTGGTGAGGTTCTTATAAGGCTGTAAGCAAAATGTAGCCTTGAATAATTGTTAGAGCCATGGGGTTTGTTAGTAGGCCTCAGTGGCCTCAAATGATGAGAAAATGTTGAGTATTGTAGACAGAGAAAAGAAGATGACGATCTCTCCCTAGGGTACAGACAGAAGGCCCTCCAGCCATCTCTAGCACCAAAGACCTTCTTTGCCCTTAGGAAGAAGACCATACTATGCTCAACATTTGGAGGGGGCAACTTAAGATCATACTGGCCTTTAGAGTAAACAAGGCCAGGAGAATCACTGAGCTATCTCATTCTTCCTTTCACCGCACTCATGACATCATTTTTGTGATGGGTTTATCTCTAGCCAGCAACTTCAAAGGCCAATCAGCCTCTTGGGTGGTAACCATATGATCCAGGGTATAGGACAATGAGAGAATGTCCCTCGGGAGGGGACCATGAGGCGCCAGTAGGAGCCCAAGGGTTCCTAGCTGCGGCAGGCTTACTTCTGGAACAATGCAGTTGCATTGCCCACCTTCCTTCTTCTTCACACTGTCCACCCACAGCCCACAGCCTTCTAGATCCTCCCAAAATAACAGCATTCAGTTCCCACAGGTGAGCATCTGCGATGAGGAAGAGGAAGAGCCCACAGGGATCTGGTCACACTCGTAGCCATAGACTAGGAAAAGGTCCAAACGCCCCTTCAAACACACATCAGTGTGTTTCAGAGTTTTGTAGAACCTTTGGGATGTCACGTTTACTTGTTTGTTGTTGTTGTTTAGATTTTAGACTTCGATTAACATTTTCTGCCATATTTAGATTTTACAAAAGGCTTAGTGAGTCTTTGTTATAATTTTAATCTTACTTTTAAACTCTGATATTATTTCACAGGCTGGGTTTTTATATTCTTGTAAGATTTCTAACCCATGTTTCTTGTAAGATCCCTGCAAGGAAGCTTTAGCCTGCCTGGGAGCTATTGTTCTGCCTTTAGGCTGTTCTGTGTCCAGTGTCCAACGGTGATTGTCTCAAAAGAGGCCATATTCTCCTAATTCCCCGGCAACTACAAGGCCCCTTCCTGGTTGCTCAGCAGATACATTACCATATGCCGACACCTTTTGTTTCTGGGTATCCCATCTGTCCAGTGGATCTGGAGCCAGGGCACTCAGTATCTCTCCCCAGCTTGGTAATTACCCCTGAGACCGGCACAGAATTTGTTGGCTAAACCTAGCAATGAAATCACTACCATTCTATTTTGTCCTTTAAGTTGAAACCTTAAAAAATGAAATTCCTGTTATTTTGGTGGTTTGTTTGTTTCCTTGGAACACTTCAGACAGCTCCGGAGGGGACTCCATTTTGACTGAAGTTGAGTCCATGCCTACAATCTCCTTTATCTTACCAAAGACTTAATTTGATCTTTTGCACACTAACTACTCTCTTCATGTCTGTTCTGAAGTGGACAGCCCACATGGCTTTCTTTCTCCCTCCTCACATTCCTCTTTTCCTCCCCCAGGACCCTTTGAGCACAAAAGAAAGCAGCACAACTATACGGTTCAGCTAGCTTCTCTTGCCCAGAAGTACATGTCACTCACTAGGACCCACTGATCTGTGTGTTCACATTTCTAAGTGTTCCTTTTTATAGATACCTATTTTTACTGGATCATCGCTGCTTCTTAATTGTTCTGTGATATTTTTTTTTATTATTGTTCAGGGAAGATTTAAAATAGCACCGCAGCCCATGCGCCTGAGGATGAGCTTCCAGAAGCTCAGCCCCTTCCTCCCTTTACCCACAAGAGAGATCGCTGCCCCTTGGTGTCATTCCATTTTGATATATAGTTGAAAATTCTCCAAATATGTTCTCCTCCCTGTGAGCACCCCCAGCTGGCTTTGGCAGACCCTACCTTCCCTATTCCTACTGTTTTAGGAACCTGTGTGCAGGGCAGATTGCTCCCCCTGACTCTAGAAAGCTAGTTCTAGCATAAGAAAGGAATTAATGATCTATGTGGTCTTCATTTTCCCATTTCTCAACTCTCATTTTTTAGGTGTCTTGCTTTGCTATTTTTAGCGTATTATTTAGGTTTGAAAATAACTTTCATTTCTCTTCTTTCAACAGCATTAAATCTACATCTCTAACAATTCATCAGTTTTAAGAGTCATAAAAAAGTTGTAGCTAGGGGCAGTTTAGTTCAGCTCCTGTAATATGTAGCCCCTGAAAGCCAGACCTTAGATAAGGAAACGGTATAGACACTTGCTACCTTCAGATAGCTCTGAGAGCAGTAATGTAGACCTGAGAGCAGTAATGTAGACCTGTCCCCTCGGTCACTGAGTACAGCACCAGGCAGAGCATAAGCCAGGAAGCAGCTTTATTCTGAACAGCCCAGACCTGGGAGTGAACCAGATGCCCCTATCTTCTGGAGAGTAGACAAACATGCAGTGAAATGCACTGCTCAGTGACACACAGGAACAGAGCAGCCTGGAGGGCAGCAGTGTGGTTGGCCTCAGAAGTGCTGTGCCCACAGAAGGACAGAGAAGGAAAGGGCACACAAAGAGCCTCTTCTGCTGTGACTTTATTTGCATGCTGCAAGCTATGAAGATGGAGAACAAATCAGCTTGTTAGGCCTTGGAGACAGAAGCAAGAATGAACTACAAACAAGGACATGGGGGAAGTTGGAGGTGATGTAGGTGAGGAAGTGATTGGTGTCCCCAGGAAGATAGGGAAGATAGTGGCACACACTTTCAACCACAGCACTCGCCTCAACTGTCCTAACAATCCTCTCACAGCTGAGGGTTAGCGTTTCTCCTCCTCCCCTTTTCTTCTTGAAAGGAAACAGTTTCAGTTAGAAGCCACAGACACCAACAACCATCTAGCCAGCCATCTTCTATAAAGAGCCCGTATCCCATGGGCAAAATAATCACTCTGTGATGGTTTGGATCCTTAGAAGAGAGGAGAAGGATCTGGGCATCTTATTATCTCTAAATGGAGAACCACAGCCAGATTCTGTCTCTGGAGTTCCGTTTTCTCTGTTGTCAGAGGCAATCGTTTGTTCAAACTCGGGCCTTCGGTCTGTTATTGCTATTACTCTTCTATGGCTGCAAGATAAAAACAAAAACAAAAACAAAAACAAAATCCTTCAGTCTCACAGATTCTAAATTCTTTACTTTGTCTTTATTTTCCAGAGCAATTTACACGTGGAATGGATGCATGACTGTCACTTTCTGATTGGCCACCTGGATGTGATACCATGCTATGACAGAATGGACAATAATACCCTTAGTGTGTCTGTGAAAACAATTGTGGTTAAAGATGCAGTGTTCATAGCATTTGGTTGAAAATACAGACCCTGCGTCATCGCGCCCCTAAAATGAATGTCTGGGCTCATGTGTTTTCAATCCCCATGTGAGGGTGCTAAGTGAAGTGTGTGCTGTTGCTGCTGTGGTTACTCGTCAGCCTGATCCTGTTATTTTTCGCTCTAATATCTTCTCTTCATTCTCTACCCATCATTATCTTCCACCCCCATCCCCCATCCCCCCCATCTCCCCATTCCTCTCTCCTCCCCCACTGCTGCTTCTCCTTCCGTCTCCCATTTCCTTGGTGGTGGAGACGTTCCAGCAGAAGAGGACCCTTCCCCTTGTGCTCTGGAGACGGGCCATGGGCGCCAGTGTCAGAACGGGACCGTGTGCAAGCCCGGGTGGGACGGGCCCAAGCACGGCATCACCAACTTCGACAACTTCGCCTTTGCCATGCTGACAGTGTTCCAGTGCATCACCATGGAGGGCTGGACGGACGTGCTGTACTGGGTACGCAGATGGGGCGCTCAGAGGGCGGGCGAATGGAGGGCCAGAGGCCTCTCTTGACATCTCATCTTCCTCCCCGTGATATTGGGTCACTTGTGCCCACAGAAGATGAGGGAGCAGTTGATGAATGTCTTTGATTTGTCCCAGGGCTTTCCTGAGAAACAAAGCATAATGGGTCAATGTCTACAGGGTTTCCCTCACCGGCAACCTGAGTGTAGACCACTGGTGTGCCACCGATGCTATGCGGATGAGTTGGGCTACACCTGGCCTCTATCCAGCTCCTCTTCTGGCTCTATAATTCTTTCTGCTCTTAACCTTCTCCTGTCTCTTACCTACAAGGGAGCTATAGGCAGAATTTCAATAGAAAAAAAGGCAGGGCTGATCTAAAAGGAAGCACCATAAAGAAAACGGATTCTTGTGTTGAATTGTGTGGCCTGTGGCATGCTGCTGTGTTCTAATTCTCATGTTAGTCTTAACATATTAGACTACTCCATCAAAGTCTCCCTAGCTGTCAGCCAGAGGCTCTGCTTGTTATACAAGGCCCATTTAGAAGTACCACATTTCGAATGTCAACCCATCCAGGGTATTTTTTTCCTTTAACTTTAAAAAGGTGGTCTTGCTAGCCACCACTGCTTTGCCACTTTTTTTGTCCTTGACGTGCCAGTAAATACACCTACCATATTTGAGCTGTCTTCATTCTGGCAGAGCCGAGTTCATTATTCGTAAAAACCACCACAGAAAATACCATCTTTGTGGTGTTCCCCCACTTCAGCATGAGAAATGGCTTGCCAGAATCAACTGTTGCACTTGAGAATTTGGGCGAATAAAGAATGCTGCCCGTCTTGAGAAATATCACCATCCCCGGGTTTCTCAAATAGTCAAATCCATTTAGCCCTGGAGAAAACAGCTAAGAGGCTGCCGCCTAGTCCTGTCAGCAAACTAGAGCAGGAAGCCTGAGAAGAAGCAAAGGAATGCCCCGTGTGTGGTTGCCAGGAGAAGCCAGGGCAAGACAAGTGCCAACTTCTCCCAGAATCCGAGGCAGCTTTATAACTGCAAGGAGGCCTAGCTTCCCATGGTTCACACGCACACCAACCTTCTGTAAGTTCAAAGCCCTCCTCTCCCCAGCCATGACATCAGTGTCAGCATGCCAGTGCCCAGTGTGGCTGCAGAGTTCACACCTCTCTCTAAGTGACTCCTTGCAGTTTGCCTATACCTTGTTCCCAGCAGATGTTTACTGAGTGTCCTTGTGAGCCTATGGCACCGTGGAGTTGGGAACAGGTAAGATCCAGTTTGGCCAAAGAAGCTCTGTCTATAGAATAGACGAGATTCTGAGCTGAGTAACACCAAAGCCTGTGCCCTGGCAGGGCTGTTGTGTTGACGTGCTACCAGCAGACAACACTGGTTAAAATGAAACATTGGGAAGCATTTTCAGGCTTGATCTCAGTGAGAACCTGGTTTTGTATAATTTGAAAGGCGATGAGATGGAAGTTGGGCTTTCCGTAGTTAGGCAAGTTCTTCTACTTAGTAGAGCAGATCAACTTCCTGGATGGCCCTAATTATTCCTTCTCCTTTGCATGAAGGACCCTTTACTCATTTGTCCTAATGAACCAAGGACAGAAAGGTCTCTGTGAATAGCCAGCTTCCACTGTAGGCCATAGTCCATATGACTCTATGGTGCTGGGCTCCACAGTCTCATCCTGTGAGTCCCGGCCTGTGCGCTTTCAGCTGCTGTGGAAGAGCCGGGTGTAGCATCACATTGAGGGCAGGTGCAGGCGTTTGGGGAATGAGTATAATTTACTTTGCTGATGGCCCTCGTGTACTTTTCCGATCCTCCTTTATCACTCCCTCCCTCTCTCTCCCTCACCGCGAGTCATTGATACCATACCAGCCAGATGGGACCCTAAGATGCAGCCACAGTGACAGCCAGAGCGGGGACTGTGAAGGAGCACACAACAGTAACTACCAATTTTCAGCAGCTGTGTTGTACCTTCTCTCCTGAGGGTGTGATGGAGCTCAGGCTGGGCACAGAAAAATTGTCAGAGGTGAAGACGCTCCATGGTCTGGGGATATGCTTCCCTTTGACAGTCCTTTCTGAATGATCAGATTATGTGAGGGCAAACATGAGTTGTGTGTGCATGTGAGTGTGCATGTGAATGCATGCATACATGTGCACACACACACACACACACACACACACACACACACACACACACACACATTGAGATTGTGCTTCCTGGTGTTTGGTTATTCATGATAGAGGCACCTTCTAGCTCAGTGCTCCTGCTGTCAGATAATTCCTCTAATTACTTTGACCTTTCTATGGCTATTGCTCTTTCTATTCTCTCTCTCTCTCTCTCTCTCTCTCTCTCTCTCTCTCTCTCTCTCTCTCTCTCTCTCTCCTCCTTTCTTTCCCTTAGGCAATCCTCCTCCTCAACTCTAGGCTTGTGTCACTAACCCAGATATTCAAATCCTCTCAAAATGTGTTAGCATCAAACATGGTGCCTTCTAAATATAAAAATCCTCAGAGCTGCCTCCACCAGGTCCTGGTTAGGAACTTAGTGTCCACAGAGGAAGTTCTCCAAGCCATTGTGATGCAAGTTTGAGTTTGATGCCCTAAAAATAGGACCAGCTGAATCTCCACAGTGTTTCTAGGATGCTGCTGGATTTGAACCAGTCTGACGCTAGCTCCCAGGAATTACAGGGATGTGGGTCTTCCCCACAGAAGGATGCATTTTCCTTCAAGTGAGAAGTACAAGTCTAGAGGACCCAAGAGGAGCAGTGAAGACTCCTCTGTGTAACAATGAGTGGAACACCCAGAGCTGGGTTCATTTTAAACATTCAAACAGCTATATAGAAGTTTCTAGAGAAAAGAAACTAAACCAAAACTCAGGCTTCCATGTTGTTTTCTTAGGAAATAACTCTTTAAACCAAAGCCTCTCCATGTACTCCCAGAATGCCCAAGCATAGAAGAAGAAGAAGAAGAAGAAGAAGAAGAAGAAGAAGAAGAAGAAGAAGAAGAAGAAGAAGAAGAAGAAGAA
>OU015745.1:24961416-24978954 GCA_907169655.1 Acomys percivali
AAGAAGAAGAAGAAGAAGAAGAAGAAGAAGAAGAAGAAGAAGAAGAAAGGGGAAGGAAGAATCTAGGGTCAAATAACATCTCCACTGGTTTTCTTACCTTTTCCAGATGTGAGATTTTCTTACCTTTGAACCAAATATCTGCCTAACACAGAGAATCTGTTACCTAAACAGTGTGCCAGAGGGGTTATAAACACAAAGAATTAGCGTCTCTCAAAGACGTCATCAGCTTGCTCACTTATTCATTCATCTATTCATTCATCCATAAGTTTCACTTCATTCATTTTACTAATATTAGATGAATTCTTGCAGTTCAGTAATTCAATTGAACATATATTTATTGAGCATGTCTTATGTTCCCAGAAGCAGCGATGACATTGGTTGGGGGACAGAGAAGAGTAAGACCTGCTTTCCAGGAACTCATAACATCAAGCATGCAGTATTTACAAAACAGTATGCCTCCCTGATAGAATGGCAGGGCTGTGCGTCAAATAGACCACTCTGGGGGGCATGAAAATTTTGGTCCTGAGGCTGAACAAGGAACTGGAGAACAGATGCCATATCTTGGGAAAGCATTCATTAGCAGCTTTGGATGTTGGCATAAACTGTTTTAGTTTCTTAGCAAGCCCAAGAAAACACTGGGGCACCGCGAGTGTTCTCATTCGTGTTTAGTGGCTGTAGGATACAGTTTCAGGCACCATCTCACACCATACACCTGCTAGCAGCCCTTCCAACTGTTAGTCAGCTGTTCCCAGATGAGGATATTACTTCCTTCCCCCCCCCCCTTCATACCCTCCCCACAATGTCAGGACACCAGCCCATCTGCTTCTGGAGGCTGATTGAATGCATGCAGTTTGGTTTGCTGGCTTGCCTGCTCTTAGGCTCTGTTGCCTTACCCCCACCTGAATGAGCCTCTTACTGTTTCCAATTCCTAGGGAATTTTCAACAAAATAATGGGTTGGTGCACCAAGACTGGGGCAGTATTCAATTTGCTTCTTACTCTGTGATGCGTGTGGTGGACATTCATGTTCCAGGCCCTATGGGTCATCAGGAGCTATTGCCCCCAAGGACATTTACTCACACTAGAGACACTGAGTGGAAAGGATAGTGGCTTTTATGACTTGCACCTGCCCTTGATGGGAAATGTGGAACTTTCTTGGTACCGTGGCAACCATCTAGTCTCTAGATCCACAGAGGTTGTGGTGAGAAGGATACAGGTGATGTGAAAATCAGCTTGGGTCAGAGAAGCCTCAGGAAGTTCATGGTGGAGGTATTTCCCACCCCACCCCTTCCCCCTGAGGAAGGGTTAGGGGTGGGTTTAAAGGTACAAGGCAGAGAGCTCTTTCACTGGGTTAGATGCTACCTTCAGGAGGCTCTATGGTGTTTTCCTTTTAGTATTCCCTTTGCTCGGTTTTGGTTAAATAGTATTTGTTTCAGCAAAGGAAGATCCAAAATTAGTTCCAGGTCCGGGGTCCTGAATGCTGCTGACTTTGGGTGCAAGGAACCAGGATGCCCCCTGCCTTCTTCAGGGAAGCCACATGGCTCCTGCTCTTACACACCCCAGAGCCTCTAACCAGTGGCTTGAGAAGACCTGCCCTGTTTGCATCTCCAGATAAGGGTGACAGCAAGCTGGGTCCCTTTTTTGGTGAGGCTTTATTATTCCTTTCTGCTGAGTAGCTCTAGTTCCCAGGTTGGAGATAAGGATCCCATCAATGCAGCATCACCCTGCTTGAGACGGCGCCATTGTGCACTCTCCACCCAGTCTGCCTGCCTGGAAAGTAGGTGGCCTAGAAGAAGAGAGCAGAACGGAGGGTGCTTTCTTTTCAGACTATAGCATCTCCTTCAGATGGATGTCTTCTCAGGCATGGTAGGATAAGACACGCCCTGCCCCCAAGAAATGCCCTTGATCTCCATCTGTTCCCAACCTCTCATCTGTCTTGAACCTCTAAAAATACCTATCCCGTGGCCAAGGAAGGGACCAAAGCAGGATGGGGTGTGGAAACCCCAAGTTTCCTCTTTATGGCCCTGGCTTTCTATGGACCCACAGTCTTCAGATCTCTAGCTCAAGCCACTGCAGTCCTTGAGGAAGCTAAGCTTCCTTGTCTGTGTGACCCAGAGGAAGACCCCCCCCCCCCCGACTGATCAAGAACCCAAGGGAACCTCTAAGGCAAAAGGGCTTGTGGGGCCTGGGGTACTGTTTTGGAGGAAGGAAGCTAGAGGAGGCCACTATCCCTGCCTCTGCCTCACTGTCTGCCCAGGCCCTGGAGGCAGCCCTGCTCTGTGAGGCCCAGCTGCAGAGAGTGTGTGAACAACTGCTGGAGCCTCTGCCCCCACCTGTCCCACAGGATAAGTAAAGGCACACGGCTCCAGCAGACCAGACTGCCTTCTTCCCTGTGGTGTTGATATAGACCAAGCCAAAAATTTATTAGATGGGGGCTGGAGAGATGGCTCAGAGGTTAAGAACACTGACTGTCCTTCCAGAGGTCCTGAGTTCAATTCCCAGCAACCACTATAGTGTGATCTGATGCCCCTCTTCTGGCCTGAAGGTGTACATGCAGGCAGAGCACCATATACATAATAAATAAACAAACAAACAAATAAATGAATCTTATTTTAAAAAGTTATTAGAGTAGGTTAGTAGCACAGAAGCTGGGTATGGGCTCTGGGGGGTGTGGCACGCTGCCGGACAGCGCCCCAGAGTCCTGTCTGTTTGCCTATTTTCTGGTGAGAGTCTATCATTTGCACCAGCTTCTCCTGTGCCCCCTTAAACACGATAAGCCCATAGAGCAGTGCCTCTCCCTAATGCTGCAACTCTTTACTACAGTTCCTCATGTTGTGGTGATCCCCAGCCATAAAATTATTTTCCTTGCTACTTCATAACTGTAACTTTCCTACTGTTATGAATCATAATAATGTAAATCTCTGTGTTTTCACGGGGTCTTAGGTGACCCCCTGTGAAGGGGGTCATTCAACCCCTCTAAGAGGTCGTGACCCACAGGTTGAGAACCACTGACTTAGAGGAAAAGGATGAGCAAGCTCTGCTCTGACCCATGTTAACAAGCAATTGAAGGGGGCAAGCCACAAAGATGCTCATCGCCTAAGGCCCTGGTTTCCCTCCAGTGGCAAGCGCCTAGCACCCGAGCTGGGGCGTCTTCCTGCCCAGTTCTTTTACTACAGCCTCAGGTCCAATGCAGCGCCCACATCTATGCACATCCCACAGCAAGCACTTGGCGATTCGATGAGCATGCCAAGTGAGCAGGCAAAAGGCTCCCCTCCATGTAACAGGGGCATGTGCGGGCCCTGGCATGGCAAAGCCACATGGCTGGGTACACAGCTCCCTTGCCATTCTCTCCGTAGTCCTATTTCATCTTTGCTGCTTGTGGCGACTGGCTTTGCTTTCCTCTTCTTGGCATGAAGACGTACTGAACTTCTACTTCCACTGGTCTGGTTTCCTTTGCACTCTTGGCTCAGAAGATTCCTCCTGGTCAAGGAAGGGCCCTGGGAACAGAATCCACATAAAGACTGACTGCCCCCTTCCCACCCACCACCCACCCCACCCCCACCTCTGCTAACCAGTGCCACTTTGCTGGCTATTCCGCTCTTTCCTTCACTCCTACTCTATGACCAGGAAGGCTCTACAACTGTGTACATGGTTCTAACAATGGCTAAGTCCTTGGTGGGACACAAGCAAGCAAAACCTACTGCTGCTACAGGGTCATTTGGCCCCTGGACTCCCTTTGTGCTCCATAGCTCCCCCTGCTGTCAGTGACCACAGTGTGCACAGTCCACACAGATGTCTGATAACTGGCCCTTGCTTCCGCAGCCTCATCCAGCTGTCTTCTCTATTTCCCCCCTACAATTGCATCTACTACCCTGTCCTTATCATTGATATATATAGTGTCCCCAGCTAGCAGGAGCTTTCTGTTTGCAGTACAAAGCCTAGCAGGTCTTAGGTTTACCAACTCAGACATTTCCTGAGTCCCTGTCAAATGCACTGCTCCTGGCACGTGGCATACAGCAGTGACCTAAACAAACCAAAGCCACCTGTGCTCCTGAAACCGCAGTACATCTCATAAGGCAACGGATACCCAAAGCAACAACGAAAGGAACCCGCACGGTCGTAAAGCGAGAAATGCTATGGGAAAATAGAGCAAGGCATGGAGGAATGGGAATGCTCAACAAATTATTAAACTGAGTCGCTCTGCGGTGTGGACGTATGTGGAAAACTCTTCCTCGGTGACTCAGTTCACACCAGCGGGCCACAGCCTCAGTCTCCACATGGTGTTTCTAATGTATAAAACAGCAAGCCGTTCGGAACAGCAGCGGGGCTCTGAGTGCTTCGCCATCTTCAGTCCTGTCACGCAGAGAACAGTGCACCATCTAAAACTCAACCGAGGAACAGAGGGAGAAGTCAGACAGAGGCAGCAGTCATCAAATTATGCCGCTCCTTAGGAAGACTGCCCAGGATGACAGTGACTACAGTCACAGTGCGGGTGTACAAACTACCCTGAGCTTGGAGATGTACTTTCGTTGGTTGTCCTGGTTGTCCCAGCATTGGCCACCTCAGGGCCCGATGTCATGGAGATGCAGAGTCACGCCTTCCGATGCGATTTCTACCAGTTAGACTATGATACAGGACAAGGGCCCACAAGCCCTGCCATGTATCCCACGTCCAGTCAACCTGTGTCTGTGAAAGTGGGTGACAGGGTCACCCCAGAGCTCCGTGGTGACGCGGAGTGTTGCGTTTCTAAACAAGCACCTGCTTGTGCTGGTGCTGATGCTTAAAGCCACACTTTGAGAATGGCTGGTGGGAGACAGCCAGGAAGCCAATACCTTAGGAATCTAGAGGCTTATAAGCTAGGTTCACAAAAGACAACTTCTGGCCTCATTTTCAGTTAGCCAGAAGTAAAGTGTGTTTCATGCTTGTAAAACATCAGAAGAAAGGAGCTGAGGAGCTGGGTCAGAATGTGTTTTCTCCTTGATAGAAACGCTGTCCTGTGCCCTCGCTTCGCACCCCCCCACCCCCCCGACTGGAAGTCTAGAGAATGTCCGACAGTCAGTTCAAGGTGCAGTAGGGAGAGGGTGGGAGCCACTGGACAGGAAGTCCTGAGATACAGCAAGCTGTCCACAACCCAGAGGGGCCAGTTCTGGCTCCCATTTCCCCCAGTTCCTGCAGGGGCCTGTGACTTGCCACAGAGTGTCTCCACCAGTCCTCCAGTTACAGGCCAACTACCTCTTCTGTCTAGCCTGTGGCGTCAGGGACAAGGCCCTTCTCTGATGCTAAGGCAGGGAGAGTACTGTCTTCCCTAGCCCATTGGCTTGTGAAGCCCTGAGGTCGAGCTCTCTGCTGCCCAGACTCCATCTAATGTCATGTAAGCTGCAGTCTCCAGCCCCGTCAGTGACGATGGCCCTTTTCACAACCCAGGGTCAGCCCGCCTCAGGGTACATCTTAAGATTTAATGGCCACAAAAGGCCAAATGAGCTAAGCCCATTCCATGATGGGGGGAAAAATATGGTCTGTGAGGTAATCCACCTTCCTAAAGCACTGGGGGAACTGTTTCTTTTCCAGAAAATAACCCAGCAGGAAGAGTTTAGGCAAGATCCCTTCCCCATACCCCCAGACCCTGCATGGCTCCTAACAGCTCAGGTCAAGGTAGTAGGAAGGGATTTTGAGTAAGGATGAAGCCAAAGATAGCCGCAGCTCCTGATCCACTTAACAAAAGCCAAGTTCAGCCCCTCGCCTCCTGTGGCTCTGTTCCCACTCCTCCTCGCTACCTGCCTGCCTTTGCCCTCCACTTTGCTTGCTCTGTCCTAACTCTCCTTCATCTTTCCAGATGCAAGACGCTATGGGCTATGAGTTGCCCTGGGTGTATTTTGTCAGTCTGGTCATCTTTGGATCCTTTTTCGTTCTAAATCTGGTTCTCGGTGTTTTGAGCGGGTAAGCTGATCATTCCTGTGTCCTCTTTACAAGGCAGCCGAGCAAGGTCCCAGGTTCCACTGTGTTCAATGGCGCAATCCTCAGAGACGGGACCCTAACAGGCCCAGGAAAACAGGGGGGAAACCACAATTCTCCATACAAACACAGATTCTGACCATTGGCTGCACAGGCGGTTTAAGCCTGAGTTGCACCTTGAGGATCCCGGGTCCCATGCTGCTCAGCTCAGCATTGGGGAGCCGGTGGCTGGCGCTTGGCCGTGCTCGGTTGCTGTGTGTGCCTGACTAACCATAATTCCGTTCTTCCAGGTCAATGATGCCGTAGGAAGGGACTGGCCCTGGATCTATTTTGTTACACTAATCATCATAGGGTCATTTTTTGTACTTAACTTGGTTCTCGGTGTTCTTAGCGGGTAAGCAGGACCAAGGAAACGGTCTTGGTTTTTTTTTTTCCCCATTCATCTTTATTTTATTCTCTCTCTGCTATTCCTGGCACTATTCTGCTTCCGGCTCTGATGAACCTGGGGTAAAGGGTCACCCAGGAGCCTTGAAGTGAAGGTCTTTGGCCTGACTGTGAAGAGGGTTAAGCGCATGGGAGTTAAGCCATAGGTATGGGTGGCGGACCCTGAAGAAGAGATACCCGCTCCCACTCCCTGTCCCACCACACACACTAAGACCAGATGTCACAAGCCAGCTGTCATCTGCAGGCAAATAATGTGGGCCTCAAATCACGTGTATTAAGTAAACAGGCCAGCAGCGAAGGCAGAGTTTGGTTCAAAATACTGGTAGAATTGGGAGGATAGCTCAGTGGCAGAGCACTAGCCCAGCATGTATACTCCCTGTGTTCCATCCCAGCATTGTCAAAAACAAAGACGACCAAAACTCTGCGGCCTGTGTATATGTGTGCATATGTGTACATGCACATGTGTGTCCAAACAAATACAGGCTAAAAATCTAATTATCGTTTCAAGGCCAAGCAGTCCATCTTTCATGTTTAAAGCCACAGGTTATTATGAGATTATAGATGAGGGCATCACTTATTTTCCTTTAAATCTATCTAGACGGCCACCAGCATAGGCCTACCTGTTTTCATCCCTTGCTCAGATGCAATCTGAAGTGGAAGAGCAGCTCATGGCTGGGTCATCGAGACCCCAAGGATGACTAACTTGTCTCACTATGGGGACCTGGGGCATCTCCTTGGCCACCTATTTTACACTAGCTCATGCCAGCCATGCCAAGACCTGACACCTAAATGCTCCTGGTGACCCTCTGGCCCTCTAATAGGGGACTCACCTACTGACTCTGTTATAGAGGGAGGTGGGAGATCTGTTTCCGCCCTGCTTGGACAGGCCAGCTAATGTCATAGTCTTCCCAGGCACCTAGGGACTTCCTGCTGAGGGCAGCTCAGGAACAGAGAAGGAGGTGCGCACTGTCTGCTGTCCATGCAGCCTGGGTAGCGCTCTCATTCCCTCCCACCGTGGCCAGGGCATGGGGTTCAGTCTGGAAAGGGGTGAAGAAAAGAGCCTACTCCTTCTTCATCCCCCCACCCCACGGTCCTGGGTGGCATCTTGCCTTTTGCCGAGATGGGACCACATAGGAGAGCAGGGTGAAGGGGACGTGCAGTAATCTATAAGCTCCCGGTCAGCTGCCTGGAGGTTGCCCGGGGTCCCTTTCTGTCTCCCGGCACAAGAAAATGGCCTGTTGTTTATACATGGATCTCACAGATAGCGTTGGAAGAAAATCAAACTCATTATCTCCTTCCGAGACAGAAATCTGGCCATTCTAGCTCTGTGTTCGCTTGATGCGTGACATCTGGTGACCTTGTCCTTTTAAACCTTCATTTTCTGTGTCCAAAAAAAAGAAAAAGAAAAAGAAAAAAATGAAGAGACCAACAACTCACAGGTGGCCGCCACTGTAGGATGAGCAGGAATATCCGTGTAGAATGCTCAGCACAAGGGCTGGCGTGCAGCCAGTGCGCCCCACCACACAGAAACCGTACTGAGCACCCCAGCTTTTAAACAGGAGTAACACGAGCTAAGAGGTGTCACTTTTCTGCAATCAGCAGACCTGGGCCTGGAGTCTTCTTAGTTTGGCTCCTGTTTGCTTATCACTGCCCACTAGATCTACATTGAAAAAGCTTGGTTGTAGTATCGCTCAGAGCTCTATGCCAAAAACCAATCCCTCAGATGTCAGGAACCAAATCTGAGCATGTATAATTTCTCTAGGAATCCACCAATGAAGGATGAGTACCAGACTCCAGCCACTGCCACCCCCACTTCCCAGCGGCACAGCCAACCTGCTGGTGCCAAATCAGGGAAACCAAAGGGGTAGCTGCTGATACTGATGGAAAGGTCATTTTGAAATCACCCTCTGTCTTGCGTAGATCAAATGAGGATAGCTATGCATACATTTAAGTGACGTGGGACAGGCTCTTTAGCCCCTGCACCTGTGAACCAGAATTCAGTCTGTTCTGGAACCTTCTAGCACCCAGCCATTCTCAAAGTTACAATGTGTTTCTGGCAGTGCCAAAAACATCCATGGAGCCATTGCCTGGCCATGCAGGTGTCTGTTAGCAGTCATCTGCCCCTTCTGGCTTTTTGTCAAGGGCCAGTTATTCTGAATGCATTGCCTCCAACCCGTGTGTTGACACACAAACCCGGAAACAAGCTCCTGTTGATTGATCACACTGGTGGTGGTTTGAAGTTAGCACCCTGATTAATCAAAACAGCAGTGTAACAGTTAACCATAAGTATTGGGGGTGGGGGTGGGGAGAGTCACACTCATTCATCAGGTAGACCTCAATTAGACCAACCTTCCAGAATATTCAGAAAGTCAAGTCTGAGGGCCCACGAAATGCACTCTCCATAGGCTAGCTGAGCTGTCTCCCCCATGTTGTGTCAAGGCCTGTGCTCTGCACATCTCACATGTTGGCTTATTTATTCTTCATGATGGCTCCCTGAACTGGATGCTACTCACGTTTCTATTTCACAGAAGAATGAGGTTAGGTGAGAAAGTTGCATCCATTCTAATGCAAAAACTTAGAGGATGGAGGGCTAGACCAGAACAGCATCCATCCTGCACAGCCCCATCCTGTAACTTTCATGGTATATCTACCCTAGCCCATTACAGGAGGAAGATGGAGGGGGCTAAGGATCAGACACTACAAAGGTGGAAGGATGTAGGAGAGATGTAACAGAAGCAATCTATATGCTTCTGTAGGGAACAGAAAATGTCCAAGGAAAAGTTGGGAAATGCTGCCTGGCTGGCCCAGAGGGCCATTTGCTCAGTGGGAGGACTGGAAACTGCAGACCCTAATGGGTGCTAAGAGCAGAGGTAGCTCAGCTGGAGCTGTGACATAGTCTGTGACTGAAGGGTTGGGGTGTGAACCCTATATCCATCAGTTAAGAATAATACGCTTTCACAGCTCAGTGAAATAGCCTGTCCTCATAAGGGCTAAAGTGTGCCTGGTGTGTTCTGCTCAGAGTAGACATGCCATCCTAAAATATTGCTATTGTAAAGGGAGAAATTCCGAGATTTTGGTTGCCTCAGGGTACAAACCCTTCTTTCTGATGAGGCCGCATAGAACGCAGTGGGAAGAACTTACAGCTCTTGAACTCTTTAAAAAAAAAAAAATCTTCCATGTTAGGTATTGATTCCCACATCCACCCTATGCAAGGCACAGGTCTGGCATCAGTGCAGCTAACAGCTGGGTCAGAATTACTTTCTCCTCCAGAAACCCCGGTCTCCAGCCCACTAGAGTCAAAACAATGACTGTGAGCCTTTTGAAACTGCATTGGAAGCTGTGGGTGGGGGAGCAGAAGTCGGGATTCTGAAACTTGGACCTTTGGCTGTATGTGCACCCAGAATCTCTCTCACCTGGGTAACTGCCCCCTCCTCCTTTTTCATATCAGGAGACAGGCATATCTCTTGCCTTAAAAAGCAGAGGCCCTGATGGGTGGGAGAGTGGCAGCTTGAAAGTGTACCTGGACCTTGATGGATGCATTGTTAAAACAGAACATCCAGACAGAGGAGGAGGCCAGCAAACACAATGGCAGGAGCGGGAGAGAGGGCCACACTGACTTGATTCTCATCATTCAGTGGTGTGTTCTGCCAGGTCACACTGGATAGTGCATCAGTGAACACTGGGCCACCACAGCAAAGTGCAGAGGTAGATGCCTACTAATGAGGATCTGGTCTCCTTTGGCAACCAACTAATACAGCCCTGTGCACATTGCCACACACAACTTAGTAACTCTCACCTACTCGTTAGCATTAGACGCATAGCCACCAGCGCTGGAACCCATGCCTGAGTGAGCTTAATCTAACTAAGACATGTCAATAGAGCTATGCATGGGACCATTTAAACAGTGAAATCTCTAATAAACAACCCCAAAATACAACAGCAACAACAAAGGCACTAGATAGACTGACCGTAAATTAACACAGTTGCTTATCTTACGAGAACTGAGTGAGACCGCCTCACCTCGTCTGACGTCAGCAAGAAGCATATGACTCGTTCTTGATTTTGTTTTTGGTTTGGGGGGTTTTGTTTTGTTTTGGGGGGCTTTGGTTTTTTGGGGGTTTTTTGTTGTTGTTTTTTGTTTTTGCCATTACATGCGTATCCATACATGAAGGTCAAACTGCTATGAGTATTGATTTGGGGGTTGCAAATGAGCTTTAGCAAACGCAGAAATAGCAGAGATATTATTTATCTACTCAGTGTTGGTTTTCAAATGGCCTAGGATCACATGGTCAGAAGTAATTAGTCCCACCCCACATCCTGTCATGTGCTTTCCATAAGGGAACACCGACAGCTCCTCCTCCCTTATTTTATCTTGGCCATTGCTAGTGACAGAAGCACTCCTGCCTTGTGGCAAACCCTGCAGTAGTGACTGAGTGTCTTGCTGGCTCTGGTCCCTGTCAGGCTGGCTTTTCATTAGCTCAGTTTCCAGAACAGGCACAGGCCGGACATCCAGGAGAGGAAGGAGAACCAGGCACTGTCACCCAGTGGATCACCACCACGTGCAGCCTGGAGTCCCACCCAGCCACATTGTGGCTGTATCCCTGCCCACGGTGCTGTCAAAGCCCCATGTTGTCTTGCTGGCCAGACCACATCTCTTGCCCTTCTGCCAACAGCATGTCCTTCCTCTAGAGGAGCAAATGCAGACAAGCCCATAGAAGCTTACAGGTGTCCTCTTCCCCTTTGTTCCATGTGACTGCTTAGTGTTCCCACAGATCTGGAGGTGTGGACGGCAAACACCCTCCTAACTACCTCCTGACTACGGCTGAATCCCAGGCCTGTTCTCCCAGCCATGTAAGAAGGATGGTGGGCGTCTTCTAACCAGAGATTGAACTCTGAGGAAACATCCAGAAGAGCTAAAGGACTCTCTTAGCAACTTTATCCCTTTGAAACTCACTCAAACCCACTCCAGGGGAAAGGGGCAAAGAAGTATGTGGGTGTAGGCAGAGAGATTGCAGGAGAGGAGCCTCGGGTGCATTTTTTTATTTGCATAGGGAGAGAGGTGCACTATGAATCTATTGTCTTCAGAGAGTTAGGTCGAGGAGGGAGAGGCTTCACCAAGGTAAGAAGGCAAGGCAAGAAGAGGCTGGCATCTTTCCATGTCCACCCCAACAACAAAAGCAGGGAGAGGAAAGCACAAGCCAGTTCCTAGCTCCACTGTGGTCTGTCAATCCATCGCCTCTTCCCTGGTATCCAGGTTCCTGGGAAGGAAATAAAAGTACCCACTGCTTGGCAGGAAGCCCACGAAATAGCAAGTTCAATCCAATTATAATTGGATTCAATCAGATTTGAGAAGAAAATTCCATCCAAACCAGAGCATCGTTTAGGAGGTAGTTGAAGACAACTCATTAACTCCAGAGCCCCAATTCTCCCAATTCAAACATCCCCTAGGCTCCTCCCAGCTCTCAACCCCATTTCACCACAACAGCGGCTGCTGAAGCCTGGCCTCTGCCAACTACCATAGGCAAAATGCAAACACTGGGCAGGTGATGTGTGCCAAGAGAGCCTCCCATATATAACACTGGGCTTACCTGAGCCTTTTGTTCCCCCCCCCCCGGGGGTTCCTTGGTGACATGATTTCCTCCAAGATGCCTTTCTTCTACAGCATGGAGAGTCTGTTTTCAAAGCCTGTTGCCTTACATCGGGCTCTTGCTGAGAACAGACACGGGAGCCATGGCCCAGGAATTAGTCAAGACACCAGAGAGGTCACATGCACACCCCACCCCACCCACCACCAATGGCCCCATTTTCAATGTTCGGGGGTATGCGCTCAGACCTGCTGCAGCAGCTGAGAACTAGTTTTTCTCTTGCTGCCTCTTCTCCAAGCCTAATCCTTTCAGAATTCAGTTAGAGAAAAGAAGGACCACATCACCATCATGCACAAGCGAGAAGAGAGCTTCCTGTAGGGTTCCTTCTTGCCCCAAGTCCCTGAAAACTACAGTGTCTGCTGATGATTGCTTTAAACTGCTACCTTAACTTTCAGGCCAGATTCATTTTACATACTTTTTCCCCCCCTATCCTGAGTAGATTGCTTTAACCCAAAAGGCAGGCCCCAGGACATTTTCTTGTGTTTGGAATCTTTATGGGTATCCCTGTGGGTTTAACTCCCTCCAGGCATGCTAAGAACCATAGAGGGGGCTGTAGCCATGACAAGAGAGAGTGAAATCTACTAAGCCCCTAGACAATGGGAAATATTGGTGACTATTTACCACTCTTCTGTGGGGGAAATGCCCTTTTCCATCGCATTGGCTAGTTTTTATGGTGTAAATATTTTAAACTTGGCTGTTATCAAACTATCAGGGAGACATCACTAAAACCAGAGGCAGGGTGGGGCTGGGATTCTTATCTCTGAGGCCCAGTACCAGTAAGTGGGCCCTGTCATCACTGGGTCCTAATAATCCGTGTCATTTGAAGATGCTTTGTCATCTCTTTGAAAAGGTGTCACCTAGTCATGGGTGACACATGTTTCCTGGTTGTAGAGGCCTGTTAGAGTGCCTGTTTGGAAGGAGTCTCCCGCTCTCTGGAGGGTTGCTATAATTCGCAGGCAATGCCTATTATGACTAGAAAGTGAACGGGGAGCCCTCATCCCCTTAGATTTTTCTGGCCTGTATCAAGAGCATGCTCTCAACGCTCCCCTCTCTTGTGGGAGTGAAGACAGAACTGGGTGGTGGAGATAGCTGTCTGTGGAAAGAGGGTGATTTGGATAGAGTTCTCCTCCACACCACGCAGTTAACGGCTGTCTTGTCTCCCCTCCTCTCCTTCCTCCTGCTTGATCATCCTTCTGTGCTGCCCTGCCCTACTCCCCCCTCTCTCTCCTCACACACACCAGAGAGTTTTCCAAAGAGAGGGAGAAAGCCAAAGCCCGAGGGGATTTCCAGAAGCTTCGAGAGAAGCAACAGTTAGAAGAAGACCTCAAAGGCTACCTGGACTGGATCACCCAGGCGGAGGACATTGACCCGGAGAACGAGGACGAGGGCATGGACGAAGACAAGCCCCGAAACAGTGAGTGGCCATCTCCCCTCTCTTTGCCTGGGGTCTGGGGTGGGAAGAGCGGTGAGCCAGTAGATGTTTCCCACCCACCGGCCTTTCTCTCTAGCCCATGGTCAGTGATTATGGGGAGCGTTCTTCTCAACGGTCACTGTCATTCGCTACCCATAGGAATTTAGTCAGATGGGAAGTCACTCCCGCTAGTATGGAAAAACCTTATCTTCCATTTAGGAGCTTTGACCTGAAAACACCGTTGAGTTTGTCCTATGGTGAGTGAGACATGCCTCTCCTGTGGGCTCTTACGTCAGGGTCAGGTGGCCTGTTCCTGTTCCTTGGGAGCAGTTTCCACCTAGCCAGCTGCTTGGAGAGATGTGTGCCTGAGCAGAATTCTCTCTACACTGGCAGAGGACTCCCTGGTTCCTCCCCCTGAACCCCCGCCCCTGACCCCAGATTTCTCCAGAAGAATAGAATCTGCTTTTCTCACTGAGTCAGTAAGTTATAGTCAAGAACCTGAGGAAATGCTTCCGGGAGGGAACATTGGAGAAAATGCAGAGGAATTAGACAAAGACACAGAGCCACGTCATTTCCTCTGGTTTTTCTCCTGGCAGATGGCCGGGAAGCCTACAGCTGGGATACAAATGGAAACAAGTGACTGTAAATATTTATGATACAAATCATGGAAAGTCAAACCTTAATCTGACTGACCCAGTAGCTTTCAGAGTGGGATCCTGGACCAGTGGTGGCAGCTGATACTTAGTAGAAATGCAAAGTCTTGGGCTCCTGCCCAACCCCCTGACTCAGGAGTCCTAGAGTGAGTTAACCAAAGACTGCTATGCATGGGGCATCTTAGAACCTTTGGGTTAGCACTAACTGCTCTGCGTGTTTCCTGGGGCCTTGATCTGTGTGGATCTAATAGTCTTCCTATGCTTCTGTGCTCTGCACTTGGCTTGCATTTTACACGTTTGAATAGTTGCATTTCTGTCCTTTCAAGCAGCATGATTATAAAAAGCAAATTTTCTTAAACATTGGGCACCTAGAGCTCAGAGCCATGCAGGTGAGGGTAGCAAAACAGACTCTGCCTCTGAGCAGAGGGACTCAGGAAGAGCTTCCACCAGCATTAGGAGAATAGATGGAGGAAGAAGAGAGCCAGAGGTGCTAGCAGAGTCAGCTCTCTTGCTCCAAAGACTGGTGCAATAAATCTATCAACTACCCCCTTCCTATAACTCTGCTCAAGGTACAAAGACAAAATTAAAACACATAAACAGCAAGGGACTGGGAATGATGTAATTTAATAACCCAAGGAAGCCTTCATGCTCCGCTGAGTAGTTTTGCAAGCTGGAAGATGAGGCCATTGCTAGAGTATTACAATGAGCAATGACACCACTGAGGGTTTTTCTGGAAAGCTGCATGTCGGCTTCTGTTAAGTTATTGATGGAACTGAAGGGTAGTGGATTACTTTGTGCCATTGAGTGGGACAGGAAAAAAGTGAGTTGGCCTGGGAGTCACAGAAGGGTTTTGCAGAGGGGTCGATGTCTTGGCTCCGGATTCATGGCAATAAACGTTTTGTTGGTGTGTGTCATGTGGAAGTGGACAGTATGGACTTCACAGCCAGTTGCCATCCACAGAGTGGCATGGTTGTGTTGTTCCCTGTTAAATTAAGAGCTTCCAAGAACACAGGCTGCTTCTCCATCTTGCCCGCAATTTGAGTGGGTTCCAAGCAGAGTTCCCAGCATGGAGCATGCCTTGCCTGCCACTGGAGCAGATCCTACTAGCAGGCTCGAGCAGTGCCTGCTCACGGCCAAGGTTTCCTGAAGCCATCCAGAGGAGGAAGACTCCAAAGACCCACCTCTCCCCCAGACTGCTTCCTGGTGACTGGAGGAATGTTTGGAGATGGCTTCCTGTCCCCGTCAGCCCCCACTTAGGAAGACTGAAGTGGGCTTCTAGGTCCCACATAAAGGGAGATGTTGGAGGCACTATTCCAGGGGGTGGAACAGGGAAACCAAGAGCCAAAGAAGCAAGGGATGGAAAGTGAAGTAGTTAACACATGATAAAGGGGAAGGTGGGACTTGAGAATAAAGCTGGAATGAGTTCTCAGGATTCCCAATAAACATGGAGCGAATGTGATTTCATTATTAAATCCAAGGAAGACCTCACAGGGAGTAGACCTCTAGTTCACACATGGATGGAGGAAGACAGGGGCTGGATTCTATGTCTATATACAACTTTCCATTTATATATCCTTACTTGCAGAAATGCTGCCAATTCTGCAGCTTAGAAATTGTTCTCTTCTCTTTAGGACTTCCTTATTGAAACAAATACATTGGAAGAAATCCTTATGTTTTAAATAGCACAGCTCTAGTTTTTGAAATGTCTAAAAGATTATACTATGAGATTTTTACCAGCTCTTTTCAGTTCAGAAACAAAATGTGCATGTGTGTATGTGCATATGTGTGTGTGTGTGAGAGAGAGAGAGAGAGAAAGAGAAAGAGAGAGAGAGAGAGAGAGAGAGAGAGAGAGAGAGAGAGAGTAAAAGCTGCTTGTGTGCTTGTGTGTATCACACATGAGTGAAAAAGTGTATTCCTGTGTGTGGATGCATGCACACACCTTTCACATGCTCATGGAGGACAGGGTTCAACCTCAGATACCATCCCGAAGGACCCATCCACCTTGAATTTTTTATATAGGGTCTTTCACTGGGGCCTGGGACTGACTGATCAGGCTGGCTAGCCAGACAGCTGTAGGGATCTGCCTGTCTCCACTTGCACACCACTGGGATTACAAGTGCTTGCTGCACAAGCACCTTACCAACCGAGCTGATGCCAGCATCCCTATTCCCTATCAGCCATGGATCACTTGGATGTGATGCTGGCTGCATTGTAGGGACCACTCAGTGAGTGTCACATCACTCTGCAGCAGCTGAGCAAACCCGAGTGAAGCCATCAGTCAACTTTCCTAAGAAAAGATACAGAGCCACCGAGAGGTAGAAGAATTAGAGGTTGGAAGATAACAGAGAGAAGGCATTAGTTGGGAGAGTTTCCCTTAAAAGATTAGAGAAAATTAGGTAAACTATGTATAAAGTAAACTCTACATAAACAGACTCCAGTTATTCTTACCAGCCAGCCAGCCATAATTGAAAGATCTGCTCGCTCAGGCACTGTTGTTGGCACTGGTGATAAAACAATGAACAAAGCAGTTAACCCCCTGCCTCCTGCCTCCATAGAAGTAATGCTCTAATGGGGGTGGAGAATAGGCTGACTAGTGTGTGAGTGGTGAGTGTTAAGAGGGGCCAGCAGTCATGGCATACTCTACTGAGAAGGGTATGGAAAGGAAGGTTTGAAGGTCAAACGGGTGGACATGCACAGCTATTTGGGAAGGGATCTCTCCAGGAAGAGGGAAGGGGGACTTAAAGGAAGGGAAGGAGCATGGCTGGTACATCTGGGAGCAGAAAAGAGCCCCATGCAGTTGGGTCTTAGGGCAGCGGGGAGGCAGGAAGATCCCGTGGTTGTTGACATGAGAATCTGAGTCTGAGCTGGAAATAAGCCAAGAGGCCGCTGGAGCTATTGAGGAGAGAAGTGGTGAGTCTGGCATGTGGTTAAGAGGATCCCTGCGGCCACCAGGGCAGGGGCTAGCCAAGAGGGAACTTCCTAGAGATGAGGGAGGAGGCGATAATCCAAGATGACATCATTTGCTGAAAGGTAAAATACGGGGCATGAGAGAGAAAAGTGGAAGATATTCCAAGTCGATGTAAGAACAAAATTGCCATTTACTGGCATAAGGAAAAGGGTCAATTAGGGCAAGGATGTGAAGAAAGGCAACTTGGACCCCTAGGTTTGAAGGAAATGCCCACGAAATGTGCAGAAGGAAATGCTGAGTAGGTAACTGGCAAGAAAAAGCTCTGACACTGAGCTGTAACGTGGGGTTAGGGTGGGGGGCTCAGCGACATAGGGAAGGCACTGAAACACGTTTGTCTGCATGAAATCACTAGGGAAAGAGTAACTGGAGATGATGTAAGGCCAAGAACTGAGGCCACAGTTTGAAAGCTGGCTAGTGAAAGAAAGAAAGAAAGAAAGAAAGAAAGAAAGAAAGAAAGAAAGAAAGAA
>OU015745.1:24978964-24989133 GCA_907169655.1 Acomys percivali
AGAAAGAAAGAAAGAAAGAAAGAAAGAAAGAAAGAAAGAAAGAAAGATTTGCAAAATGAGACAGGAGGGCTGGCGGCACCACTGGAAGACCAGTGAGGTGAGGCTGGAAATAGTGTCAGGAAATGTTGGCCAAAGCCTGAGGGTCAGTCATTCTAATTCTTCAGCTCTTGGGTTCTTCATCCCCCTAGGATGGCCTTAAGCATGACTGCAGGCATCCTCTTCAGTTGGCATGGTTTAGCGGCCAGAGATCTAAAGACTCGAGCCTTCCTGATGCCATAGAGGAGGGAGGAGGAGACTCACAATTAACACAACATACCTGTGGCCCAAACAGGACCATATCTGTATCCCAGTCCCTAATTGTTTCCCCATCTGTAGCCATGTCAGCCCCAGGCTTTGCCACAGCAACTGCTCGTAGACAGCCTTGGCGTGACAATGCAATAGATACTGAAGATCCGTCCCAAGACTACATAGGGAAAGACACAAGAAAGGGCAGCTTCCATGTGAGGCAACTGTCTTGGTCTCCAAGTTCCTCTTCTATCTGGTAAAGACTAAGACAGCAATAAGATCTAACCATTCTGCTGGCTGCCTCTAGCCTGCCTCTAGGCTTCAGAGAGATACCCCTTCCCAAGGCATCCATTAAAGACTATTGCTGATGCATATGGCTCATTGTCATTGGCGGAGATGCTCCAATGACACCGTTCATTTTGCAGGTCCAGTCTGTATTCTGATAGAAGGCATTGGAGGGGAAAGCTGAATATAAAGGGATGGGGAGCCAGAAATATGGCTCAGCAGGTGAAAATGCTTGTTGCGCATGCTTGACAACCAGTGTTCTATATCTGAAACCCACATAATGGCTTGGAAGGAGAAAAACAACTCCACAAAGTTGTCCTCTGACCTTCACGCACATGCTGTGTCACATGCACCCCTTCCACATGTAAGCTAATGAGCACAGTTTTTTAAAAAGAGAGAGATGGGAATTTCTTCTCTTCAAGACAAAAAAAAAAATGTATCCTTTTAAGTAGCTACTCATATGGGAATTCCTTTCTCAATCACTAAGACAACTTAAGTGCCCACCCAGCCTTCTGAAGCTAACTTTGAGACACATATGTATTTGGATGAGCAGGTAAAGGTGGACACACAGCAGAACCACACACAGAGCTTCCACACAAATAGGGAAGATTAAATATTTGTACAAGTGGTAGTTGGTAATGTGACTCTGTAGAGTCACTTTGCAATCATCATTAACCCGCAGAACCATGTGCCTGCTGTGTGCCTTGCAGGACTCCAAATAATGTATTATTGAAAGACAGAAATTTGAGGGCCTAAGAGAGCTGCAGGTTGCCCACAAAGAGCCCCATGTGGCTTGCAAACATAATCTGAATATCATTGGTTTACATTAGGTATGAGTCAAGGACGTGCACATAGTTATTTGATCCTAGAACAATTCTTTTTTTTTTTTTTTTTTAAATCAGTATAGTCAGCATTTCACTGGATCTAGCTTATGTCCAGGGCTATTCCCATGGCTCTCCTAGTGACAGAGGTCCTTGAAAGGACATCCCACTTCCACATTTCTTTGCTCCTCTTTACTGAGCACTCTGAAGTCGGCATGCCCTAGAGGCCACTCTGTCCTCACACTGCTCTCAGGAGACACACAGGCTCCTGTCAAGCCAGAGGCAGGTCCACTGGCCCCAGCAATTCCACTGAGAACCGTAATCCCCCACAAAGTTTCCTTCAGAATTGGGTAATAAAATGGGGGCCCCAGTTGGGAGACCACTTCCTGGACTAACTATTGGAGAGAGAAGTTAGCTCTCTAATTCTGTGTCTCACACAGCTACAGCGTATGGGTGGGCTCTGGTGAGGTCCTCCGAGCAGGCCAAAACCAAAGAATCTGCCCAAATACCCTTCAAGGGGAAACTGTAAGGCAAGGCTTTAGCCTTCTACTGCATTGCAGATAAAAAGCATTTGAGACTCGTGTCATAGTCATTGCCCAGACCGACAGAAACTCTTCCTGCTGCAGATCTGTAGGACTCACCAGACGGATAAGTGGATGGGCTGTCTGGGGGATGGGGGATGGGTTGAGATGGTGGCACATTTAGTCTAGGCTGGCTTTGAACTCCTGATCCTCCTGCTTCTACCTCCCAAGTACAGGTGTTTGCCACCTTGCCCAGCTTAGGTAAAAACTGTGATAAGTTAAATATCTATAATTTCCAAAAACATATACTTGAATTCTGATCATTTTCTTTTGGGGTTTTGTCGTTGTTGTTGTTTTACAAACACACACACACACACACACACACACACACACACATACACACACACCACGTGCATACCAGAACACTAGGCACAGGACGAAAATAAATCAAGGGTCCATCTTTCACCAGACAGTTCATTAGCATCTCCCTGTATTTGTTAGTGTCCACTGAGGTCAGCTGGGTCCAGCTAGAGTGAAGGCTTGTGAATAGCCTGTGCCCAGCAGAGGCCGAGGGTGGACAGATGCCAGGCATGAAAGTCAGTCGTGGCAGAGGGTCCCTGTGGCCAGGTCCCCAGTTTACTCTGCTCTTCTTATGCATGGATAGGGAAATTAGGGGTTAGGTACTATTGATGAGGCAGTGTGCCTGCCCCCACCCACCACACACACACACACCCTGGAAGATCCTGTGCTTTATTGAAAACTGTATCACTTTGTGTGGCACCTGCAGAGGGTATAAGATCATTTATATATACCTATGATTTCCACAGTCCCTTCACTTGTCCTTCTCCATTGCAATGCAATGGATATAGCAATGCAAGAATAACCCTCATCCTGGGGAGGTGTTTTCCACCCTTCACTGAAGAGCTATTGACAGTTGATAGTTGCTGGGTGCAAATCTTTCTTTTTCTGCTGTGCAGCCATTGGGTAGCTTTCCAGTGTTGCAGTGGGTGGCCCCACACCCATACGCATATGGGCTATGCTTATTAGACTTAATGGGTTATCTAAAAATAAGACATGGAATTGTGAGGGGAGCATGTTGGTGGTCTTTAGAAGGGGGGAATGGTGGATAGATATGTTCATGTTTCATTGTATGCAAGTATAAAAATTTCAAGAATAAATAAAAATTATATATATATATAGTATATATGTGTGTGTTTATAATATGTATATGATAGCCATCATATATATATACACACATACACATTTTCATCTTCTAACAGGAGTTTGGGTCCAAACACTGTTGGAACCCCAACTGGTAGGAGACCGAGGAAACAGGAAGCTTGTCCCTTCAGGCCCCACTCAATAATCAATCTGCAACTTGCCTCTCCCATGCTCCTTTGGTGGTAGAATGAGGGGAAAGAGCAACTGTTAAAAACAAACAAACCCTCCTAGCTCTGGTGATCTGCTCCCATGCTCTTGGGTGAACTATATTAGCGTTAGCCGTAGGCAGCTCGGTCAGACCTGGAGTGGTCACTCTAGTCTACTGGACCTCTGAGGCATTCAAGAAAGTCTTAACTCCTGCCATCCCTAGACTTCTGGAATTACATGGGGGTCTCTGCATGCCAGTCTGCACCCCAAAAAGTCTCTTCATTCTTTCTTCCAAACATCCAATACATATCCTGACTTCTCTTCATGGGAAGTTAAACTTTAAACCTGCCTCTCTTGGCTCCCGCTGTTCTGAGCATCTCTGCTGACTGACCCTCCTCTCCGGTACTGCCATCCCCCACCCCTCCCCCAGCCCAGTATACAGCTGCACAGTACTTCCTGAGTGTGCCTTGTGTCTGTTGCTGTCCATTCTTTTCTAAGAACTTCTGTAGGCCCAGCACTAGCAAAGAGCTCGGAGGAGCATGGGTGGACAGGAAATACTGGTTGAAAGTGGGAGGGGATAGGAAGTAAGAGTAAGGACTTGGGGTCTGTCTAGTCATTCAGTCAGATCTGAAATGACAGCAGGCAAGATTTGGTCCAGCTGAGAGTACATAAGGAATCAGATATATAAATTGATTTTCCACCCTCCATTCTTTATCTGGCAGCCTTTCTTTTACACTTCTCTGAGAGGGCAAGACTATCCCATAATGTTTGTCTTCTCACGCTATCTTTTCTCCCTTTCTTCTTCAAATATGTGAAGGTTGGGTTCTGGAATTAGCTCTCCCTTTTCACTCTGTCCCGGGAACACCAGCTAGCCAGCCAAGAATAGCCGTTGGCAAATGGCCAAGAGACTAGTGCGTATAAAGCCCCCGTGGCTTCCTTGGGTCCAGACACTGAAGGCATTTAAGGCTAGAAAAAGGCTGGTGCCGCTTCCTTCAGAGAGGCTGAAGTTTGGTTTCATCCACCATGTGGTCTTCCGCATAATACTCATTTCATTCACTGGCTTGTGAAGGAGATTGATTTATGGAGTGAATGTTATCGCCAGCTGAGACCTAATGAGGTCTCCACTATACCTTCTGGATGGAGTGGAAAGCAACCATTTTGGTAATAAATAGAGAACAGCATCTAATTTGCAAATTCCTCTTTCCGTAGCTAAGTTTAATCTGATCAGTGAGACTGAAGGGAATTCTTGATAGCCCAAAATTGTTTTCCATGTCTTAATCTGCCCAGGAAACTTCACTCCTGATGGAAATGGCATATTACTCTGGCAATAGTCGGGGATGACATTTGTCATTAGACTACCCAGTTGTTGCATACTGAAAAATACACTCTGATTATAATCTTCTTAAAACCAGACTGGAGCCATAGCCGTGCATCGCCCTGTTCCTGGTTCCTAGACTCTAAATCTCTTTCTAGTTAAAACACAGAAATCTATGGTAGTCTTCTTCCAAGATGTCTGCTTGACCTCGCTGATTAGCTGGCAAAGCCAGATGGCCCACAGCGGAGCCCAGATGGTGGTCACAGAGAACTCTTCTGACAGTATAGAGATCAGGCTAGAAGAGTAGAGCCCGGTCTCTGCCACAGCCATGGCTCAGCTTAAGGTTAACAAAAGAAAAAGAACCCAAGCCCACTGTGGTGGTGCCCTTGGGAGGACTCAGAGTCAAAGCTATAGACAGACCTTGTTTAAAAAAAAAAAAAAAAAAATTCAAGAGGCACAATGGAGAGCCCTCTTTTCCCTGCTGTGCGCAAATCTTCATGTTAGCCAAGGTCTGAGACTTTTTTGCAGTCTTTTCACAAGGCTTATCCAGGATGAGACCGTGCTGTGGGGGAGTTTCTGTTAGCACACCACAGGAACTTTCCGAACAGTTCATGGTAAGAAGACAGCAGAGATGGATGCACATGAGAAACAGCCAACTCCCAAAGGACCAGGCAGCTGCAGTGATGCTCAGGGACTCCCCTGAGACATCTGCCGTGGCCACTAAGTGCTCAGATTCCTGCTGCCCTTTGAGACATGATTCCTGAGATTCTCTATATCATTCTTCACTCTGTTTTTGCACTGCCCAGTAGGCACAGTGTCCAGTGTCCACTGTTGTTTTTCATTAGTGTGACTGACAGCCATGATTAATTAAACCCATCTTAGGTTTACTCTCTTTAATCCTCACCAAGCCCTCCCAGAGTGGTGGGATTATCTCTCCATTTTCAGGGGAAAAGGTCAGGTTCAGCTCATTTGCTTGAGAATGGGTGGTTGCTTAAAGGAGGCACACACCGCACTGGTCTTCCCGAGGTGTATACCCCTGGACCTGGATCTGGACCTCAAATCCACTCTCCGCATCTCTCTCCAGGTGAGACAGAGCAAGGAGGCCCATGAGAGAGCACCAGAGACCAAGTCAGGAGCCTTGGTTTCTGACTTCGATATGAACTAGTTCAGTGTCCTCAGACAACCCCTCCCTTCCCCCATCCCTAAACCTCAGTTTCCTGCTCTGTAAAATAATACACAGTTCAGCATCTCTTTGGGCTTTCCAACTCTCTTAATGCCCACTCTAGTGCCGGACACCTCTTTGAGTCCACTGTTCCAGAATGGATGTAAGGCTAGCCTAGGGAGGAGACGGTGCTAATTTGTAGAGGATTACTGTCTCCTTCCTGGCTAGGTGTCAGGTGGCTGCTAAGAGGAGAGTGCCAGGTAGTAAAGAGCCAGAACAGTCTCTTCATCCTTAGCTGAGGTCTGTAGCTCTGTAGCTAACCTGTGCTGGTCTGGGGGGCTGTGGGTGCAACACTGCTGGTGGCACTGCTAATTATCTTTGCGTGGGTGATTACTCACTGTAATTGCTTTGCTTTCTCTCTCCTTTTCAACTACCTCATGCTTCCGCTAGCAGCTATACTTTTGGAAGTATCTCCGGCCTTTCCCCCATTGGTCAGTTTCCCCATCGCCCCTCCTGCCTCCGAAGCACTATGCTGTTACAACAGCCTGTGGTTGCTGCTGCAGCTTTACATTCCTGCTGTGGTTATAGAGTCCTAGGCCAGCCCCTCCCTCCCCGCCCCACTTTCCACCATTGTTCAGTCTCTCTGTGCCTGATCACTCCCAACCTTCCACGCTTGCAGCCAGTTATTATTACTCCCACAATGCAAGGGAGCTGACGAAATTTGCCCAAGGAGCCCCTGGTGCTGTTACACAGCTCACTAACATCTATCTGCCCCCACTGTCCACAAGACTGACCCTGCCCTCCCTTCCTAGAAGTCTCACACACCATGACCAGGACTCTATCCTGTGATGGCTTGGTCTCAGACACAGACTTCTGGCTCCAAAGCTCATAGTTCTCTGTTTCCTGTCTTCCGTCTTGGCTCTGTCATTGAAGAATGGCAGAGTCATCAAATACAAGGCCCTTACTGTTTTCCTGGTTAGAGGAAACAATTCGTCAAGTGTACACAGTGGCTAAGAGGAGATTTGGCACACCACCTACCTGCCTTCAAATTCCTCCATCCATGCCTTCTTTGAACAAGTGATAGAATTTCAAGCCTCAGTTGCCTCATCTATAAAATGGGCCCCTGTAATATCTCACTCATGGTGTTCTTAGTTCATACTTGTGAAACATGAATGAGAGGCTATTCACAGAGAAAATACTCAAAAACCAGGCATTAGGATTAAGACAGAAGCTGTCATCTTATACACTGCTGAGGGGCAAAGCCTAAAATAGACACATGATGTGACATAAGAGACCCTGGGCCTAGCTAGGAAGGGATCAGGGGCACACGTCTTTTTTTCTTTTTTCATATCATGACAGATGGGTGACACATTGCGTTAAGCCTAGGAAGAACTTTATGCTTAAAGTAACTGGGTTCACAGAGGAGCCCTGCGAAAGAGCCACTTTGCCTGTGTGCAGAGGATCTGTGCCACATCCCTGTGAGCTGTGCCTGGACCTGTCACCCCTGATGAAGGCAGGCATTGTCGGAAAGGAAAGGAGGGGCAGATACCCACATTCAGCAGCTTGTCAGGTGTAGCCGAAACCCCCTTCCTCCTCCTCACTCTCCCACAGCCCCAACCCCATCATGGTGGAAAGGAATTTTCTGTTTGGAGTACTGGGTGCTCGTAATGTGCTGGGATCATGGCAGCGTTGGTTTTCTTAGGGTTGTAGCTGCAGACCCGGGGCAGCCATTTATACCTCCTCCCAGGGAGCAGCAGCCATCATGGTGATGATGGCGCACCAAACCTGTATTGCGCCTTTTTAATAAATAGAGCCTCTTTGTTTGAATTCTTAATATTTAATCTTGCTTTATATTTACCTTGTCGGCTTGAGAACAGCCTGGTATTAATTGCTTATGTGGCGGAAGCTAAGCTGAGCTGACAGGAAGTGATTGAGAAGGTTCTGGAAGTGGTGGTACTTTTTCCTGCGACCTTCCTACTCGGGCAGGCTGCTGTCACCTGGTTCCCCTTTGTGTGTCTCTTCTCTCTCACCGCCTCCACCCTCTTTTCTTTGTAACCTTGGGCTCTTCCTATCCACACTTTCCTTAGAAAGCCTTTCACTAATCATCTAGATGAATCCACCCGCGTAAGGGACGAGGTGCACAGGATTATAGCTCGTCATGAAATGCATCAGTGCTCTGGAACTAGGTAGTGTCCAAGGACAGAAGTACCTTGGTGTGTCCCAGACTCATGACACTGGGGGTGGCAGACCCTGGATTTCAAGTTGGGTGCAAGCTGGCACAGCGAGAGATCTCTGGCTATGCATTTGATTTGTCAATTATAGAAAAAAATGATGAACACGAGTATCTATTCTGTGAAAGAAAAGGCCATCGCATGGTATATGCTGCCGCTCATCCCAAGAATCACTAGAGTGGCATCCACAGCCAGGACATCCGCCTCCTTCCTGCCCGAACTATGCAGCCCTTCACCATAGTGAGCCACCAGTTATCTGCACAGTGTGGACATGAGCAAGCTGTCTGTGCCTTATCTGATGTGGCTGTAAGCCCTGGACTCATTCTCTGCCATGCACCAGCTTCCCCCTCAGGCACATATCTTCCACTGGTTTGTCACTGGAGATTGATGTCCTTACACGGCACCCTAGGAGCACATTTATCAGGACCTCCCAGAGAGTGCTTTTAGACAGCTGGTTTAAGGAGATTTTGATAAAGATGGTGGGGCAGGGGATTCATGACATCAGAGCAGTACCCTAAAGTACCAGTAGGGGAGCTGTTTCTATCGGCCTGCATGTCCAAGGAGAGAGTGCTTCCAAGCAGCAGAGAGAGCAGCTGTGTGGAGATGGCTGTGTGGCCAGACCCGTGGCTGTTGGCATCAAACTACAACCAGTGCAGCCTATGCCCAGGAGTAGCAGATGGGACCTGAACACCAGCTCCTCCAAACTACCCACAGCCCCTTGCTAGTGCTTCCCACTGGCCAGCCTCAGAAAAAGACTCTTTGATATGGTCTTACAAAGGTCAGCCCCTGGAGTCCACTGCATAAGGGACACATAGGTAGCATATAAGAGAAACCTGAAAACTATGGCAGTCCCGAACATTGCTGCTATGGTTCCATACAATCAGACTATGAGGAGCTGGAGAGATGGCTCCGTGGTTAAGAACACTGTCTGCTCTTCCAGAGGTCCTGAGTTCGATTCCCAGCAACTACGTGGTGGCTCACAACCATCTATACTGGACCCTGATGCCTTCTTCTGGCACGCAACTGTAGAGGCAGATAGAGCACTCATACATAAAATAAATAAATGAATCTTTTTTTTTGTTTAAATCAGACTATGAGTTCAAAGAATTCCAAGATTAAGTCCCGAGGCTTGAGAAAGTTTGGATTACTCAAGGAGACAAATCTAACACTTAGAAAATAGAAATCTTTTTTTTTTTTTAAGTTTAAAAGTAGTTGGTAATACTAGAGAGTGTTTATGTCGGTAACCATTTTTACAAAGTTCTTTTTACAAATATTATTGTACTTAACCCATACCAAAATGTCTGTAAAGAATAATATCACAGTCTTTCTGTGGAAGAGGAAATGTGAGTTCAGGAAGGCTAAATAACTTCCCTGAAGCCATGTGGTTGGTAGAGGGTGAGGCAGACACTAGCACTTAAGTTCTACTTAGTTTAGTTTTGTAAGTGATACAAGTTCTCTAAGAGGTGAGAAGGAAAGACTCTGGGTGGTGGATGGTTCTGGAAGCCACCAGAGGCTAGAACTCGGCTTCCAAGAACGAGCGAGCGAGTAGACAGGGGATCAGCATTGCCTGTGGTAGTCCAGCCAGCCAGTGTCCCTGGCTTTGCAGGCCCTGCAGTGCCCACTGCAGGTTCCTCAGCTCTGCTCTCTAAAGCGAGTGACCAGGAAACAGCATCCAGAGACTGCCGCTGCCAGGATCCAGTAAAACTTTATTCACAGCACAAGTGGTAGGCTAGACTTGGCTTTAAAGCAGTAGCTTACAGACCTACAGATATGTAATGGAGGGACCAGACCCTCCCAGGAGAAGGGGTGGGTGCTGTATGATGACGCCATGTGGGCAGAAGCCGAGCAGGCTGGGAGACAGTGCCTCCAGGAACAGTGGTGAGGCAGATCCTCCTTCCTGGAGAATTCTTCAGGGTGGAAGTGGGTAGCATCACAGCCTCAGCTGCCTAATGAAGTACTGCTGCCTTAAATGACAGAAACGGATTGTCTTTCTGACCCCGGAGGCTGGAATCTGAGATCAAGGTGTAGGATATGCTGGCTCCTCAGAGGCTGTGAGGGAGGAGCCCATTATCGGCCTCTTTCCCTCTCTCCTTGGCTTATAAGCATTGTCTTTACTTTGTTTCTTCCCATGAGATCTCTCTCTCTCTCTCTCTCTCTCTCTCTCTCTCTCTCTCTCTCTCT
>OU015745.1:24989143-25013843 GCA_907169655.1 Acomys percivali
TCTCTCTCTCTCTCTCTCTCTCTCTCTCTCTCTCTCTCTCTCTCTCTTAGGATGCAAGTCTGTTAGATTAGGTGCTACACCTTGTGACCTCATTTTAATTAAATTACATGTTTAAAGACCCTGTCTCCTAAAACAGTCCATTCTGGTTAAGAGGGTTTTAAATATCAGCATGTAAGCTTCAGGGGACATAACCCATAGCAAATGAGATGGCCAGGTTAAAGGGAGTAGTCTGTGAGGCATGGCACTAGGGATTCTTTTGTGTGCTAGCCGGACTGTCATCAGTACTTTGAGGAAATAAATGCTAGATATACCATTTTTAATATAAAAATGTAATAAAATTGGCATCTGGTCAAGTAAATGGCAAGGCTCTATGTAGGAGTGGATGGACTTGAGCCATTACGACCCAGCAGGCTGAATGCCAAGAGTCACCTGGGACTCCTGCCAGCATCCTGCCTCACGGGGAAATCCAGGGTGGTGTCCGAACCCCTTCAGCCTCTGCCAGTAATGTCCATGTTGGTGTGGTAACTAACCCTTTATCCACAGGGAAGGTAAAGGGTTGCAGCTAGCAGGTGAGCTCTCTGAGGCTGGATAATGGCCTAACAGCTACACTGCAAAGTGAAGACAATATTCTTCTTTGCAAGTTTCATGAAAGGCTAGCCATCCCTCCTCATGTCATATGAAGACCTTAGAACACCCCCACACCTTGGATGAAGTCAGAGTTGTTTGGGGGTCCCAAAGGTTTCAGAACTTGGCATATTTCATCTTTCTCCCCAAATTCCTTTCACACCCTCTGCTGCTTCTTAGGTGGTGAGAATATATCTGAGGCACGGCCAGCCCTGATGTCTTCTGTGTGACTGTTTCTCCATGTGTCCCTCCCAAGCCTTGAGGTTGGGAAAGAAGAAAGAAAAAGAAAGAACTCTCCCCCAAAAAGGGCCTTTCCATTTCTTTTGCTAAGTGACCATGTTGACATTTTCCTTTACCAAAGCATAAGTTACTTTGATTCTCAAACCTTTGTCAAGCCCCTCTGAGTAATTCTGAGGATTCATTTGTCTGTCTTTCGATGCATATGTATATATGTATGTGTGTGTGTGTATACATACATACATACATACATACAGTGTTGATGTTGTGATGGCTAAACAAAGTTGATTCACTGGTGCAGTCTGGATCAGCTCTGCCACTTGGGGATTTGTTTCCTGAGGGTCTATCCAGAGGTGAGCTGTGCTTTTATCGGGAGTTGGCTTCTTGAAGGGGAACATGAGGTCCATGAGCTTTAAGCATCCCTGTTGGAGGATAGTCTAATTGAATCTCTATTGCCCATAACTGCAGAAAGGCTGCAGATGAGCTGCAGCACCTCACTACAAAGACAATACATGGTGTCTCATGGTGGAGGCCCAGAAGTTCAGTGGATAAAATTTCAGAGGGTTTCAAAACCCAAACATGCTAGGGAGCACCATTCTGAGCAACACTTAGATCTAACTAACATACCTCCCCTGAGCTATATAAGTGTGTGGTTTCCATGTTATCTCATGGGGAAATTATATGTGCAGACAATTGTAATTCATTACAATTCCCACAGCATCCACCCAGGTGTTCTCCACACAAGCTGAGGAGAGACAACACACCTCTCCTGAGACGCAGAAACAGACAGCCAAGTGCCATTCAAGGAAAGAGTGGCCACTGAGAGTAACTGTTTAAAAGGATGGAGGGTGAGGACATTCTAACTCATAACAGCTCATAAAATGAGCTGTTGACAAGATATTGCCCAAGCAGGCACCTTGGCTCCTAGCTAGCTGGTAGGATGATGAAGGATTCTTTACGTTCAGGAGCTCAGCCGCCCTGGCAGCATCGTAGGACCCCATGTGTTAAATTAAAAAAGAAAGAGTGGGAGCTATCCAACTCATTTTAGCCATTGCTGCTATAACTAAGAGTGATGCCACCCATCACTTGCGATGACAACTGTGGGTGGTTTCTTAAGAAATCTTTATTTTTGTTTTGTTTTGAGCTCTTCTCCCCCAAATCCCAGAGGTCCACATTCGATGATAGCTCCTGATAGCGGTAAAGTCAGACAATGAGCTTCATCTCTAGGTTGTATTCTTTGGCATCTTCTTTCAAAGCTGCTTCATTGGGCTGGGGTGATGGCGCATCCAGTGTTGGCTGTGCAAGGATGAGGACCTGAGTGTGAGCCCTAGCACCTGCACCAAACCCTGGGCATGGCGACGGGCACAGAGAGACAGAGACAAGTGGATACCTGGGCCTTGCTCACCAGCCATCCTAGCCAAATTGGCAAAGTCCAGGTCCCAGTAGACACTTGACATTGACCTCTGACCTTTATATACACACACAGGCTATAACAGCATACACACAAACACATTTGGTTACATCTGAACACCCATATATTTATTGAGTTCTTCTTACGGCTTTTAAAGTACTCATACAGTTGTTTCCAAAACCAAATGAGATGTGACACTCTCGTGTCAAGCCAAATGCGGGATGCTGCTGCTATTTGACAGGTCTTTGAGCTTTGAACTTTGAGCTTTGAGCTGTAGACTGGAGTCCGTCTACCCTCATACTAACCGCAGGAGTGTAGGGAGGCTTGGCTATCTACAGCCCTCTCTCCTTCTCTATTTCATACCTGCACAGTCGTCACGGGGCTCTCATTCTCGCTTTACTTCTTGTTCTTGCTTTAAAATGTAGGGAAATGGGAGCCAACTCACTTCTAGTGCTTGATTCAGGGAAGGGTTTGTGTTTGTTTGTTTGTTTGTTTGTTTGTTTAAGAAGAAAGAGAAGCTCCTGCCCTGATTTGAGAGTTGCTGTTTATACCGCACCGTGTCTTGCAGATGGAAGTCTAGAGACATGGAACTTCCTATAGGTTGGCAATAAGTTTGAACCCTTTCTAAGAGGAGCTATACTTCTGAATCCCCACTAATAAGAAATAAAATCACCACTACCAAGTGTATAATCTGAGTTTCAGGGCACTGGGATGACAGATGTTGCCTGCTGCACAGCCTTCCCTGGAGTGCATGGGGCCACTCACCTGTTCCTCTTCTGAGCACACACTTTCTTGTAGGACTGTCCGGTAACTTCCTACCCACATCCACTGCTATTCCTCATTAGTAAGCTGTGGTCAGTACGTGCCCATTGCTTATTTCCAGCAGCTGCCTTTGTAGCGTGCCAGTACACAGGCGTGAGTGTTATCAAGAGAAACAGCCTTTCTGGGGAGTTAGCTAAAGCATTGGCTCTCAGGACCTCAGGCCATGGCATGACACGGACCGTCCTGCTTGCATGCAGCAGGAGAGCTTCACTCTTTCCTGTAGCTCCTTCCCCTTCACTTAAGCGCGGACTGGAGAGGAGCCCAAGACTTTCTGTGCACAGGAAACTTAACACTGATGAAAAGTAGAGTCCAAGGACAGCTTAGTTATTCCTCCCAGGTTATTCCTCTTCGAAAGAAAACAATACGAAGTATGCTGTATATGGATTACATGCATAGTTCATACAAAATAAAACAAAGTAAGCATTTGTGAAATCCGAAGTAAAGCAGTTGTAATACATGCTTTGGATGTAACCAGGACTGAGGCATTGGATAGCCCCTTACTGAGTGAAACAACAATGACTGAGCTAGACCAGGGGGCAAGTAGATCAATAAACAAGTGATGTCACCCAGGGGTAAGTGGGGAGGAAGGCCTGGAGCCCACTGTCACTAGCATTAATGGTCCCTGTAAAGGAGAAGCTGAGCCACCTAGCCAGTGGGAGGCACTAGCTTCATCTTAGCAGCTACCTACTTAAATCTGTAAAAGGGATACCTCCCACTCAGGTGATGAGGGACCAGGAACGGCCTTCTGGGAAGCCTCCTCCCAAAGTCTCCAGCTACATGTGCCAGGGTAGTTGAAAGACTCTTCCTGAGACTGTCATTTGCTTTACCAGGGATCCACCATTTGTTGTGTGTTGTTAATTCATGTGATTTAAAGAGTTTCACCAGATTTTGTTGTTTTTTCATATGTCTTAGTTTATGCTTTTCACTGTTTTGTTTTTTGGGGGTTTTTTTGTTTTTTTTTGTTTGTTTGTTTTGGGTTTTGGTTTGTTTGGTTTTTTTGTTTTTGGTTTTTTGGGTTTTTGTTTTTGTTTTTGTTTTTGTTTTGTTTTTTTTTTTTTTTTTTTTTTTTTTTGTTAAAAATTCTCTGTAAGTACTGGGCTGGTTTTTTGTTTTTGTTGTGTTTTGTTTTATTTTCTCCTGTGCTGATTGCATGTTCTCTGTTGATGTCTTGTCCCCGATCTTGACACTGGCCATCTTGTCTGTGAAAGGAGGCGTTCCAGCGGCCTTGCTTGATCAGAAGAAAGGGAAGTTTGCTTGGTTTAGTCACTCTACAGAAACCCATGGTAATGTCTCCTATGCTTTCTGTGTGTAAACATGTGCCCTGGGAGAATGCTTCTCTTGATGTCTGGTGTGTATATATGTATGTGATCTGTTGGGGTGTGGTGTGTATCTGTGTGTATGTATGTAAGACCACTGACCCTCATCTTATCCACTGAAGAGCCAGCAAGCTTGACAACCAGCACCAACTGTTCCCCGATAGAAGATGGAGCCATTCCTTTGGATAGTGGCAGCCAAAATCAAAGTCACTTAAAATGCAAAATTAGCACTGGTACTGAAAGTGGCTAGACTTTAGATTATATGCTTACTCTTAAGGCCCAAGCCACTTCTTTCCAATTTTGGTGTTTTTCCAAGCCTAGCACTACCACTTTAACACTGCTCCACTCACATACAAGGGGTTTTCTGAGAGCCAAGTGTCACAGAGTCAGGTGGCTTCCTACATATGGCTCAGCCCTTCCAAGAATGAGACCTGTAGAGTTAAAGGGGCCAAGTCAGAGGTGGCTCAAGATAAATGAAGTGAAAGGCAGAATGCTCCTCACTTTTACAGCTTATTACTTAATATGGATTGTCCACAACTCCTGGAAAACTCTGAGGGTCCCCATTTCCAGTTCCCAATGCTAAGCCGTCTCAAATGACTAATCCCACCCTCAGACCTGAGGCTATGATATGAATGTTAATGCTATAGAACTGGTCAACATTCCAGGCTATTCTGTGCAGTCTAGTTATGTGACCAGAGCCTGGGTCAGCTTCCCAGTCTTTGACTTACCTAGATGTAGAGGAGAGACTTGGTCAATACTGTAGCAGTCAAGGTGAACATAGGACAGGGACAGTGCCCAGCCACTAGTCCTTTCTAGGCATACCATGGGACCTTGACCATCATACCTACTCTCTAACCCTTACTTTCCTTCCCTGCAAAAGACATGTTAGAGCTGGGTAATTCCATAGTTTCATCCAGCCCTTAATATCCATGAGATGATGCCTGCATTCTTTATTTGAGAAAGAGCTCTAAGTCAAACAGAACTGCCCCCATGGAATGGTCAAAACATAGCAGGTCCCGAGGCTTCTGTTTGTGTCTTCCATGGTCTTGAAATGAGTTTCTTCACATCTACCTGACTTGTCTTAAACCAAAAGAGAAGAAACTGGGGAAGGTCCACATCATCAACATTACCATATAAGCAGCGGAAATCCTCCCTGGACTGCGGTAGTCATGGAGACTTGTCACTAGTGTCACATTCCCACTAGTTGCAGATGTTGTGCCTGCTAAGAGCTGGTGATTTTTTTCACTTCTCTCAGTCTACTCTAGAAGGAGTGTTGGTCCAGGATTCTCTAAGGAGGTATTGGTGAAACCAAGGTACTCACTGAGTGTTTTAGTACCTAGCCCTAATCCCAGCACTTAGGTGGCTAAGGCAGGAGGATTGCAAGTTTGAAGCCAATTTGGAATATATCAAAACCCTATATTTAAAAAAAAATTAAGAACATAAGGGATTCATATTCACTAAAAGGATGACAGTAGTTCTGAATAATTTTTTAAGCTGAACTTTAATTTCATAGAATAAATACTACTAAAAGATATGGCCTCCTCTAAGCCACCATGCAGAGTCTAGGCTAGACAACCCCCTCCTGGAAATCTAGCCTGCTGATGCCTTGGAGTAAGATGCTGGGCATTGCTTGGGCAGACTGGCTCCTGGAGAATAGGGTAGCTTATGTCTCTGTCTAGATTGGGTGTCAGGGCTTCTGGGAAGGGAGATGGTATCCTGCGGTCTCTCTGTGAGCCACATTTAAGAATGATTTTATGGATCCTGCATCTAGACACCTCCATCCCTTGTGTCTGCCATGTTGTGTGAGGCTCAGCACTTGCATTTGGGGCTTAGTTGCCTCAAGCCCATCACATCAGGTGTGGTCCTAAATGCCATTGTTTTAGAGCTGGTTTGAAAAGAAAGAAGCGGGCAATGTCTTATGGATCTTCTCTCCCTGTGGTCAGTGAGATGCAAGTTGGAAACTTCCAGAGCCTTTCTGAGGCTATGGGGTTGAGGGCAGAGGAAGGATACAGCCTTTCATCTTACCCAGATGTGTCCTGTAAGACAAATGGCCTGATCACCAGAGTCCCTCCTGCATTCCCACTCATGTGCAGTGTCCTGGCAACTGATTGACTTCTCTAGCCTGCTGAGGGCAGCACCAGGCCCCGCACCCCACAGACAGGCCAGCAGATGGTACCCAGCCAGCCCTGGGTTAAGATGGTATCAGGCACTAACACTCTTCTCTCCTCTTTCTCTCCCTACCCTCAATTGCCTTCCATGCCCCCTTCACTCACAGTGAGCATGCCCACAAGTGAGACTGAGTCTGTCAACACTGAAAATGTGGCTGGAGGTGACATCGAGGGCGAAAACTGTGGAGCCAGGCTTGCGTGAGTACTTACAGCAAATTCAACACTGAGTTCTTCCTGGGGCAAGGCCTGGGAGGCTGGATCGCAGAGTGGAGTGGGATGGCTCCTCGCTGCAGGGGCAGGATCAGAACTTTGGTTGACCACCTGTGTTCTACATGCAGAGAAAAGAGGCCTGGGGTAAGATATGGCCTCATATGTGGTAGTGGGCTCTTCAAGTTGAATTCCATCCTCAGCATGTCTGTGAGGGCAGCCAATCAAGGATGCTGAGCCCTTTTCATCCCTCCAGAGAAGGACAGAGGGTAGGGAGTGCTATGATGTCTAGATTTGGGGGGGTCTTTTATTCCCTTTCCTCCTCCTCCTCCCTCCTCCTCCCTCCTCCTCCCTCCTCCTCCATTCTCTTCCCTCCTCCTCCCTTCTCTTCCTCCTCCCTTCTCTTCCTCCTCCTCCTCCTCTTCTTCTTCTTCCTCTTCTTCTTCTTTTTTCCATAACAGCCAGTAGGTCAGGGTCCCTGGTGCTACATGACCACCCTTTCCATTCTGACAAACATGGCCTCAAAGAAAATCACCAGCTAAGAAACTACACTGCAGGTGATGATCATGCTGGTCCTGTGTGGCTCTGACCTGCCCTTCTAATGAAGGGGAGCACTGCCTGGTGTACCACCTAGAACTTCCTTAATGTAGGGCAGAGGTTCTCAATCTTCCTAATGCTGTGACCCTTTGTTGTGGTGACCCAAACCATAGAATTAGCTCATTGCTACTTCATGACTATAATTTTGCTACTGTGATAAGTTGCCATGTAAAGAGCTATAATGCAAGATACCTGACATGCGACCCCCCGAAGGCATCATGACCCTCACATTGAGAACCACTGGTTTACATGGCAGCAGTCCTTCCAACTAAGCTTTCTGCCTACTCCTGGCTTCTGTGAGCTTTGACCTGGGTCTTAAGCAAATATGAGAGGTTGTCACAGTCTTGAACACAGAACCGACTTATCCATGTCAGGGACCCTCACTCCCCTAAATGAAGGGTGAAAATGTTTCATTAATAAAATTGGCAAAACTGATTTGATGACTAGTGTCGCAGAAAGCAGAACCTGGGGGATCAAGGGTGTGCCCCTTGGCAGCCACATCTAAGCTTCACTTTGAGAGGCAATGACTTCTTTCCCTATGGCCATGAAAGTGACAGCTATACCCTTGTCTTGGCCACTGGAAGGAACTTTGAACAGAAAGCTCTGAGTAGGATCAGCCCAAATAAAGTGTGCCTCCAAACATTGCGTGGGTGGAGCAGCGCCATCCCCAGTGGCATGACTCGCTGCCTTGCTGACCCAGGCTTCTCACAACAGTAGCTGCAGGCAAATCTGAGTATGCCTGTGAGGGAGCCAGAAGAGGGAGGTGGGCAAGGCTGTGGAGCAGAGCAGCACTGCAGCCAGGTTCCAGGGTACACAGGGGCTGTGGCATCGCTCTCTCTGACAGTGGCACCAGGGAGTCTGCACTGCAGATTTCTCAGCATTGTTGGGAAGCAATTATTGTCAAAGTGTTGTTAAAATACGGTGCTAATTACATTTGTAAACAGCACTCCCAGCCTTTCTTCATCTTTTCTCCTTTGGAATTGGACAAAATAAGCACTTGAGTTTCTGGAGGTGGCCCCAGATAGTAGTGACCAGGGCAGCCATATACAACCCTTCTAGTCTATTAGTTCTAGGCCTTTCTGCTTGCGAGACATTAAGGGTGAGGAGCATAGAGAAAAGACCATCGAGGTTATTACAGCACTGGCTGTGGTGCATAGCCCAAGGTATAAACCAGGAGGGACCAGGGAGCTGGCGCTGGGAACTCACTTAACAATGCATTTTAGGAGTACATGATGCTGTGTTGGAAAGCAAGCATGATTACCCCCTGTGGAGGGAAACTGGCATCCGCTAGGCTATCTGTCACCTCCTAGGATGATGTGCTCTCCTGGCTTCGAGGGTTATCCAGAAATGGCTGCTCTTATTCCTACACATACCCAGGTTGATGAGCATCTATGCTGCATATAAAAGATAGTACCTTGCCGGAATGAGCGTGCACTTCATCAACTGCCGTCTTTCCCCATCTCCCAGCAAGACAGCCACTGTCGCTATCAGTCAGAGAATTGGCTTGAGAAGAGAAGCAAGCAGAGGGCAGAATGAGAGGTCGTTGTCTTATAACACTGAGTTAAAAGTCTCAAAGTCAGCAAGAGGGCCGCATGTAAGAAGACCAAGACCAGGGTAAAGCAGTTGCTTGGGTGGTAGAGAGTTGTAGAAAACCAAAAAAAAAAAAAAAAAAGCTGCAGCGTTACACAATCCAGTGATAAGGGAGGAGAGAAAGGAATGACTCACCAAAACTTGACCAGAGAAATTGGTAACAAAGATGAAGCCAAATTTGAAGAGGGGGTCCAGCCTGAAGGATAAACAGGTGCAGTGTGGACAACAGAGTAAGGGGTGAGGGGTTCACATCTGAGTAGAGGTGGAGACTGGTGATCAAGGCCATTGATAAGGGTATAGGACAGAGTTTGCTCAGTGAGGGTTAGGAAGCGGGAGACCAAGGCCGTCCCTTGGGGAAACTGACCCACCGAATAGAAAGAAGCAAGCAAACAGATGGTTACAGTGGGAGACATGAGAAGCGGGTGTCAGAAAAGCCCTTTCTGTGGACTTCCATGGCAGCACACAGCCTATGACGGGTGATAGAGATAATTGTCATCCAGTAAAGTGTCCCCAATTCCAAGGATCTGTGGGAAGAGGTTGACTTGATCAGTCCTGTACTCTTGAAGGATCACTTTGGCATTGGAGACAGTAGGAAAGAGGGTGCTCCACTAATGAAGCAGCCTGTGGCTGCTCAGATGGGATGATGGTGGCCTCAGATTGAATTGTAATGTAGGGTAAGAAAGAGTATGTCAATTTTCAGTATAGCCTAGAGCGCACCACTGTAAGGGGCTTGGGTGTATGCTGACTTTAGGAACCAGGCTCAGCAAGGCGAGGGTGGAAGTTTGCCAGTGCAGGGCACCCACTGAAGCACTGAGGCCATTCAAAGGGAGAGAGCAAGAGGCTAGGGAAAGGACGGGGTGCCATGGCAATGAAGGGATGGCTTTCGCTGCCGTCAGGGTGGTCTTCAAGGCACCGGGAAGCCAGTGAAACCCAAAAGCCTAAAGGAGCTGCAGAGGGTCAGAGCACGGGAAGCAGAGTTCCTCTGCCTTGCGAGATGGCGGGGAGCTGACATCAGAAGCATTGGGCAGGCTGGTGACCTAGGCCAAGCTCCTTTCTCCCAGGAAAGGGACAGGATGGCCTACTGATTCCATCAGAAGCCAGAACGGACACCACCTTCTAAGGCTACTTCAAAGAGCACCACTCCCATCTCTTTGACATACTTGGCTCCGTGTCAGATCGTACATGAATAAGGCATTCTACAGCTTGAGAAATCACACACCAGAGACCCACATGGCATGAAGACACCCTTCTGGCTCTGCAGGCCTATGGTTCTGTAAAGACTGTGGAGTCAGAAGCACACTGGTCAGTGATGGGACTCACTGTAAGGTCCCATCATCTTCGGTAGGGTTAGGGTAGGGATGTTGTAGAAATGTGAAGGATACCTGGGAGATACAGTTGGGAAACCTGGGATTGTTAGGTATGCAGCCCTGGATGTTCTGATGACTGACACTGTTGATGTGGACTTGGCATCTTTAAATTTTTTGGTTCTTTTTTATAATTGAAATGCTCTTAAAAAAAAAAAAAAAAAAAAAAAAAAAAAACCAATTGTGTGAATGTAGGTGGGGAAGTTAGCCACAGTGACCCAGCTAACGACCTTATATCAAGGTCCACATGGGCATCAGCGAGGGTCAAGCTGAGCCCTACAAGTCAAGCCTGTCATTTGCCTGGGATGAGTGAGAGGATCTACTACAGGCAAATCCTGGGTTCTGGGAAGGAGGTTTAAGCTGGAAATGGGGAGCAGCTAGGTTTAGCATCCAGCAGCTGGACCTTGTTCAGCTGCGACAAAGTCCAGGATACAGCCCCTCTTATCATAACAGCTGGGGTTCTGCCCAAGCTGTGGAGTTAAGGAAGCTGAGTCAGCACTCTGTCTGACTCCACTAAAGGCAAAATGGGGACAATTCAGAAAAATAGTCTTTCCCACAGCAGGTAGTAAGTGAACAGTACTCAAAGGAAGAAGCAGCAGCAGAAAGTATAAACAGTTCCTAAGGAGTTCAAATCTTTTCCAAATAATGATAAACACAAAGCAAGTGACTAAGAGGAAGATGATTTTGGGGGGTTGTCTTTAATTTTTGAATGTCAAAATCAGGAAGAAAATATTTGGTCTTCCAGGTTGGTCCTAGAGGTCTAGGTGAGTACCTAGGAACAAACAGTCCCTACCCAGTGCTGTGTTCTGGAGGTCTCATGTTCTGGCTGGTTATTAACCTCTTCCACTTCCTTGCTCTTAACAAGTCCTCTTGAGACAGGAAGAAAGAATGGCATACCACATGAATAGGAATGACGGGAAAATCCAGAAACTTCCAAGCTACTCATGTGCAGTAGGTTTGGATACACTGGAGGCTTCTGCTGTTTTGGGGGACTTTAGAGCCTGCACAGATTGCAAGCGTCGATAGGAGGCAGGCATGCTAAGGTGCTCAGTGCTCTCTGGCCCATTTCTCCGCAGTAGGACCAGCTATTCCAAACACCGACTCTATCTCTGCTGCCAGGAGACAAAAGGCTGTGAATAGTGGTACCCTTCTATTTCATGGCATAGCTGTAGCTGTAGCTGGCTGCGCCTGCATATAGGAAGAACCAAGGAATCAAAGCATCTAATCTGACAAAAAGGTCTGAGCCCAGCTCTTCCAGGACCCACTTGAGCGCCATTGCCCCTTTCCTATGTGCAGCCCAGTGAGGGCTGAGGAAGTGTGCTTGTATTAAAAGCAGATGGACATTTTGGATACAGAGAACCTAAAGCTGTCCTCACAGGCTCCTGCTAGCAACAAGAAGCCTTCTTCATGTGAGGTGAACAGGGTTGGACATCAAGACTTGGAGCCAAGTAGGAAGGACACGAAGCAGTGACCACACGTGGACAAGGAAGAATATTCACTCAGCTGTGATCTCCCCTTGTCCCGTATCACAGATTCAGTTCCTTAAGAGAACCCCCAAGTTCCTCAATCTGAGGCATGGTGGCGGGGACAGTGTATAAGATCTCACTTTTGCTTGTGACTTAATTGGACTGAGGCTAAGGGTGACATTTGCAGGGAGGCCTCTGAGACTCTACAAGAGAAAAGCCTGGGGCCAGCCAGGCAGTCTTAAAGAGCCCCGAGCTCAGTGCATCCTTGCTGCAGAGAGTAACCTGTCTGCCTGTCTCCGTTTAGCAGCTAGCGAACATTTCTTCCCCTGTTAAACCGTGGCTCTAGATAAACGCTGCTGTCCTGGGCTCTAGCTCCCCACCCCCACCCCCACATGCTCAGTTAACATGTGATTAAACCCTGCAGCCTAGCAGGCAGCCTTGGGGGTGGGAAAAGGTTGTTAGTTAACAGTTCCGAGCAATAAAGGCATTTGCCTCAGCCTCTCAGTGCCCCAGAGATATAATTATCTCGTGCATGATGGCTTTGCCACCTGTCACATCTTCCAGCTTTATTTTTTTTTAATAAAAAAATAATGAGAAGGGTTGATGTTTGTTTGTTCCGTGACATAGCTTGGTTTTTTGTTTGTTTGTTTGTTTTTGTTTTTGTTTTTGTTTGCCCTGACTGGGACAGCGCAGCTTCAAGCAGTTACCTTCCAACATCCCTACAATGACCATTGTCATTTCTCATTTTTTAAAAACTCATTTTGTTTGAGAATTCCATACATGAGTACTATATTTACATTGTTCCCACTTCTCCCCCTCCCCTTTCACCACTTTCCATATGCCCCCTGCTCCTCTCAATTTCACAACCTCTTTGTCTTTAGCTGTTATTGATATATGTTTATAAACATACAACCCACTGAGTCTGTTTAGTGTTGCTCGTGTGTAATGTGTTTAAGGCCGACCACTTGGCATTGGATAACCTGTCAGGAACCTCATCCCTGGAGAAGACGGACACACCGTCTCCTAGCAGCACTGGTTGCCTGTGGTTCTTCATCTAGGAGACGGACTTTCTGAGATTTCACCCCATCCTCATTTGGCATCTCAATGGTGCTGTCATTTTGCAGCTCTTGTCCCTGGCCATTTGAGCAGTCTTGCTCAGCCTGCTGTTTTTGCTGGAATTCACCTTTCTCTTAGCTTCAAAGTTAATCGGGCATATACCTTTACATGTCTGAGGTTTTATTTTCTTAAAATATTTTGTCTCGATGGCTTACATTTTCCCCCTCCCTCTGCCCCTCCCTCCCTCCCTCCACCCTCCCTTTCCTGTACTTCTCCAGCAAGCCCTTCCCTTGACCTCTTCCCACCTCCTAACTCTGTGCAGCTTTCCTGGAATCTGTCCTGGATGAGCTGGACAGTCTCAAGGCCCCCCTGAAGGTGCTCCCTTTCAGGACCATCCCATGCAACGATCCTTCAAGGCGGCGGTCATCAGAGCACCCTCCCTCCAGGGCTGCACCCAACTTTATACGTGCACCATGTCCCTTTAGAGCCTGAGGTTATTTGTCCTAATCTAGTGGTCAGCTCTGAGGCAGAGGAGTGACAGCCTCTTCTTTGCCAGCTGGCTTGCCTATGCCTCCTAATCCAGCTCTGGGGGGGATCCTGGCAGACTGCAGCAAGGTCAGCACTGTGAGCTTTCTGTTGGTCGGGTCATCTTGTTGGCAGGAGAGAGGCTTTTCGTTTGCCATGGCTCTCCTGAAGGAGAACTGTTCTTAGTCCTTTATGGGGTTTGTGGGCAGGTACCGATCCTCTCCAGGACTGTGTGCTCCCCTCTTCAGTGAGGATCACCCACACTCGGAAGATACTAGATTTGTAGGTGTCAGCCGGGCCAGCCACATCCTAATACATAGTGTTCTCTCTGTAGCATTATGTCTTACCCCACAAATCCTTTCCAGCGCCCACACATAGTCCTGGGGAACACCAACTTCCTCTGGGAGGGCTAGACACTCTTTACGGGGAAGAAAGTGAGTTCGCTGTCTTTGCTAATGTTTCCTGTTTACTCTTTCAGCCACCGGATCTCCAAATCCAAGTTCAGGTGAGTGAGATGCCAGCAACTCCTCTTCCTTCTGCCCCTCAAGCTTAGTCCCCAGCTACTGTGTCTGAGGACCAAGGTAATTCCTACCAGCGTGGGCCCTTCTGGGGGCATGTTGCTTCCTTTTGTATGGGGGTGTCAGGATTTGCTTAAGGGAGTTAACTCAAGGGTCGAGACTTGGATTCTCTTGGGTAGGCCCTGAGTGGTTAGGAAAAAATATGTCTACCTCATGCATAAGATAAAGTCAGTTAAAATAAACGTGTGAACATTTGTTACCACTTGGCATACTTCACAACTTTGAGGATTACAGACAGAATGTAGATTCTGTCAGTGCTGTGAGACGGTGTCAGAAGCTTCCAGACTATCCACCCTGTGGCCTGCCTTTGGCTTTACCGTCTGTACTTCTGCACAAAGACTTCTTCCCGCTCCTTGCAGGTTCCCAAATGTTCCCGACACTTTTGCACACTAAGGCTCTTTTTGTGGGGCTTTCTCTCCACCTCAATCAGCATCTCTGTCTCTATCTGGAAAAGTCAGACTTGTCGAGCACAAAGGTGACAGCATCTGTGGCACCCTGGGCACACTCCCAGGGAGACTAAATGGCCTCATTCTCCAAGGCTTTGTCATGTCTTTGTCCTGGCACTTACCATATTGTACTCCAGCTATTGGCTTGAGAGCCTGTTGCCTCCACTGAACTTTGTCCGCGCACAGAGTCTGCTCAGTGTCTACCTAGTTACCCCACGACTGACTCTGTGAGCTCCCTGAGTGCTTGACTGGTTGTATATGCAGGATGGGAATGCAAATTTAGTTCTACAAATCTTAGGCACACCAAAAAAGTATTAGCCATTTATTTTTCATAACATAGTCTTGCCTCCCTAGCCTCATCTGGGAGGTAATGGGTGTTTAGGTAATCCTGAACTAGTTCAGCCAGAGGTTTACCAATCAATAGTATATTTGAAGCAGCTCCCGGAGGTCACATGTGCAATCGCTCAGGGTTCCTTTTCCCCAGCTCCTGTGAAAGGTCTAGTCAAACATGTGGCAGGTCTCTCTTGTTTGGACATCCACCACTCCAGATCATGCCATGTGCCCAGCCCCACACACCTCCGACTCCTGAGCTCTGTATCCACCCATTCCCACACACTTCACACTCATGTCTCTCATAGTCTGTAAACCAGTTCTGGGACCTGGGACCCCCGAGCAGATCCTTTCCCTACCTGCACCTCACTCTGTGAACCAGCCAGATAGTGATAAGTAAATTCTTGACGTTTTGGGCAGGACCTGAAGAGTCTATGCACAAGCCCCAAGTCCCTCAGCCCCCTCCCTATGACATCCAGGTGTTTCTAAGCAGGCCCCTCTAACCTCTTGGCATCCAACACCCAAGCATTAAGATTAAGTGAGGTCTCAGGTATCTGACACTCATCCAATTATGATACCTCCCTTCTCCCGTGTTCTACTGGGATTAGGAAATGCAGGATTCCTTCCCCTTATTATTCTTTCAAATTTATTTTTCTCCTTAGTGGAAAATTCCAAGGTAAGGTCAATCAGTACTGGGTTTCATTACATGAAAGAGTCCTCTCTAGATGATCCTTCTTCATCTCCTACATGTGGAGAAGCAGCTGGTGCATGACAAGGATTTAATAATATGGATGGATGGATGGATGGATGGATGGATGGGTAGATGGGTAAATGGATGTTAGATAGGTGGGTGGGTGGGTAGATGGATGGATGGATGGATGGATGAATGGATGGATGGATGGGTTGATGGGTGGGTGGGTGTATGGATAGATGGGCAGATCACCTGGTCTCAGTAAAAACATAGACTGGACAAACACTGAAACAAAATGTCACATTTGACAAGTATGTGTTACTCCCCACATAGTAATAGTAAAGAGATTAAAAATTACAGTGAAAATGTTTCCCAAATTCTATCCTTGCTACATGCAAATGAGGGAATCATAGATGAATGAATGGATAAACACAATCTGGAGGCTTGTGGAGGAGATCCCAAGCTTGGTGGACACTCACGAGTTTTAAGGAGACTCTAAAACCTTCCTTTTGAACTGGATAATCTACCCCTGTAGACAAGCCCCCAAGGCTTAGAGAAGCCCATAGTCACAGCTCAAAACAGCCCCAGCCATCCTGCAGGTAAAGTCCTGCCTGGTTACTGAATCTGTCTCCAAGCATACTTTGGAAATGACTCTAATGATCCTATCAAGGAACAGCAGGAATTGAGACCTTTTCACGTAAACCATTTCAACGTGAGTTAGTATAACACATTTTAGTGACATCGCTTGTGTTCTTTCTGCCCCCAGACTTCGCAACTTAGATTTGCATTACATTTACTATATATATTAGTGTGGATCAGCCACGTGTTGCTAGGGGCTGCCACTTAGACAAGGGAAACTTACAAATTCTGAGCAACATCACAAGCAGCTGGCTAACCTCGATCCTTCAGTCCATTGATGGTGTCTGGTTAGGGAAAAGCTGAGGCTGGTAATGGATTGAAAATGCTAACAGAGTTATCAACATTTCCCAAAGAGATCTCTCAGTTGGGGAAACGATTTAATAATGACAGTAATAGAATTTGAGCTTCAAAATGGCCTGTTTTAGGTACAAGACTGGATGATACAAAGTCATAGTCAGCTTTGAAAGAATGGTTTAACAGAGATTACAGGGGGAAATGAGGCATTAGATGATACTCAGGTATTTTGAGTATCCGGGCTTTCATGGAAAGGAAAATAAAGAATTGGCTACACTCAAGCTTCTCTATGCAGCTCTGATCCAGAGGCCTGTTAGAGTTTTTTTTTCTGAGCAAACTGTGCAGGATTCCAAGATGTGAGGGCTCCCAGGCCTAGTCCTTAGCGAGAACTGTCCCCCACGCCACTACCTTTCTGCTCTGCTGTAAGCAGCTGGGCACAAAACCAAGTCTGCCCAGTCTCTAATAGCCCATTTTTAGGCTACTTACTCATTAAGAATTAAAGTTAGTGATTTTTCTCTGCTCTTTTTTCCTGGTTCTGTTGATGATGGACACTTCCTCCAGCTATTAGACAGCCAGCCTGCTGTGCGCGCTGTGCTCGTGTCTCAGGCCTATCAGCATTTTGCATGCTGAGAAAACCAGTTTAGGAGCACCAGCCTTTCCCCACACCCACCCTCCTCCCTGAGGATGGAGGTTTTTAAGCCTTGCCCTTTTCAGGGAGTTAGACCTGGGGCATGTCTCTGTGGCTCACGCCACCTATACGCCAGCATCTTACTGTGTGAGATGAACTGTGCTTAATACTGTGGGGCTGTTACAAAGTAGAGGACATGGTCCCCGCCTCCTGTGGATCTATCTCATTAAAGAGTCAGGCGCCATACAGTAAAAGTTACCTGATAAACACCAGGCAGTGGAGGCCCTCTCCTGGGGGAACCTCCCTGGATGCCTCCATGACTGCCTAGGATGTGATCTAGAGACACCATCGCAGAGTGTGTCCCCCCCATACACCGTGGAGCATGTTCACCTACTGCTCCTTGCCCTGGCTGGGCTTTGTGCTGACAAGGGCTATGTCCATTAACTGTTGGTATCTTACCTCGTCCATACGAAATGCATGAGCAAAATGTGTAAGGGAAATGGGGATGCAGAACACCCACTACAGAGAAGCTGAGGTTTGAGTTGAGTCCCTAAGAATGGGCAGGACCTAGAAGAAAGTGCAAAGCCCTGTGCTGGGGTCGAGCATGAAGATAAGATGAGCCACCGAGGGAGGAGAAGCAGAGAACAGTGCTACAGGCAATTAAGTATAGGAAACACATTCCATCCTTCTCCCTACGCCCCACAGCCCACGCCCCATCCCCCACTTGTGTATTCCTAGAATAAATGTCTTCCAGCTAATGCAAAGAGAGCACGAAGAGCAGGGAAATTTCTCCTCCCTGTTTTATCATTTAATTTCTATCTCCTCTATGCATATGTAAACATACAAATAACTTTACACATTCTAATAAACTATTACATTTATTATATAGTAGAAAGTGTTGCCAGGAAACCAGCTGTCAAGCAAAACTATATTTGAAGAGTGGGGGATGTTCAATTATCTTTAAATACTTTCCCTGGATAGTAATTACTCCCATCCCCACCACAACCCCAATCCATGTGACTCTCCGGGATGGCTCCGGTGCAGTAGCAGCCACATTTAGCAGAGCTGGCAGAGACCAGTTCTAGACCTGCGTGATGGGCCTGACTTTACAATAACCCATGTTCGTGACTTCTAAATGTGAGAGAAGTAGCCTTGGTCAAATTCTCAGTATTTTCTACCTACTGTACTTGAAAGCGTCCTGGATTGCTTTATAGTCTGCATGGCAATTGTCAGTGCTTTCTGCAGTATGGGGTTGTTCCTATTTTAAAACATACCTTAGCAACTGATGTGCTTTTTAAATTGTCCTATAATATTAATAATCACAGTCACAGGAAGAGGTAGAGGTGTGTCCTGATAACACAGGACTGTGCAGTATCAAGTTTTGGCAAACACAGAGGCCGTCTCTCCTTATAACTACCTGGTACTCCTTGTCTTAGCTCCACCCCCCCCGGCCTCCCCCTGCCTTCTTTACCACCTGTGTGGGGACTCAGCATGCCTAATGAGCTTTCTGTACACACGCCCAGGCACCACCCTAAGCCATGCTCTAAGCCAAATGCCCTGCCTTTCTCCCAGCCGCCCTCCCTTCCCAGGGCACCCCTCTCTGGCTTTTGGTTGGTAGAGAGAGCCACACTCCCACACTAGAAGATAGCCCCACCCCCTCTGGACCTTCCTCTCATCTTGAATTCCAGTCTCCTATTGACTTTGCCAAACCTGCTGTGTCCTCAGTGTCCTTTGTGCCACTAATGAAGTTTTTCTTACATTATCTCTAATCCAGACAGCTAGCGCTGTCTTTTTTTTTTTTCTTTGTTCCATCCTGATCTTAAAAGCTTGCATCAGTCTGTTGGTGTCTGGTTTTCTGAAATAAAGTCTGATTGTGCAGTTCTTCCTATGGTGGGTCTTGGCCTGGCTGTCTATGGCCCAACTCTTCAAACTTCTCCACTGCATTCCAAGAAGCTGTTAAATACATAGGTCCCCAGCATAGCTGGGGGGGGGGGCAAAAACAGTGCAACTCTATCGTAGAGTCATAAAATGGAAATGTTTCCTTGGGATCATCCAGCTTAATGGTTCTCAACCGTAATTACACATTACAACAAGCTGGGGAACTTTAAAAAGCACCAGCGCTACCTTTGGGGGGTATTTGAATGTACCCAGCACCCAGTTAATGAGTTTTAAATCAGATTGATTTAGAATCGGGGTGGCCGGGTGGTTGTTAAAGCTTAACCAGGTCGTTCCATGCACAGCCACACTTGACAACCACTGACAGAGCCCTTGACCAAGAGTGCTGGGGGATGCTGTGACTTTTGCTGAGCTTCAAGAGTCCTGTGTGTGCGTGGGGGGGGGCATGTGAATGTAAAGACCCCCTGCTGCAGAGCAGCCTCTTCCTCTTCTTGGCGAGATGGATCAGTGGGAGGGGCCACACTGGGGAGAGCATCACCCTGCCTCTGCCACGCTAGGATACTGGGCAGGTGGCTTTACCTCAGCGGCCCCTAGTTTCCTCCGCAATATCAGGACAATGCATGCTTGGCAGAGATCCTTATGGACTTTTGGAAAAGCCCTGCAATGTCCCTAAAATATCTAAAAGGCCTACAGAGACCTTATTTATAGTAACAACTTACTAGTTATGTCACTGCCACCAGAACATTCCTAATTTCCCCCGATACTTGCCACGCCATTTCTGATAATGCCATTAAAATAAATTAAAAATAGTTAGAAGCCCCTTTTTCTTTCAGTACTGGAGTGGCTTTACCACTGAGTTGTATCCTCAGCTGAAAATAAAAGTAGTCACATTTGATGGGCAGCTTCGGTGTCATGCCAGACAGCTTATATGGCATTTTATCCATGTCCACAAGAATCCTGTGAAATTAGCCCTGCTCTAACGGAAGCTTAGACATGGAGGTTGGTTATATGGAAGGCCACATAGATAACTAAACAGTGGAGCCCAGTTAGCTTGGTAGAGGTCTGACACTCCACCACCAGGTTGTGTGGTAAGGCCAAGCCAGTGACAGGTGAGATGTCACGCAGTATGCCAGTATGCGTTAGGTTGGCAGACGTCTAGATCTCTCAGCCAATCCTGTCTTTCCCTCCGTGCCCTTTTCCAGCCGCTACTGGCGCAGATGGAATAGGTTCTGCAGAAGAAAGTGTCGCGCGGCAGTTAAATCCGACATCTTCTACTGGCTCGTGATCTTCCTGGTGTTCCTCAACACACTCACCATTGCCTCAGAACATTACAACCAGCCTCACTGGCTCACAGAAGTGCAAGGTGAATAGCCCCTGGCTTTGTCCTAGTCACTCTAGCTAACTCAGCTCTGGGTCCCTGGGCAGGACTAATCACTGGTGGGCGGATCCTGGGGAGGGGCTTACCGCTGGTTGGCAGATCCTGGGGAGGGACTGACCGCTGGTGGGAGGATGTTGAGGACTTATCACTGGTGGGCGGGGCCTGGGGAGGGACTAGAGGCTGGTGGGAGGTTGGCCAGAAAGTAGGCAGAGCCTGTGCTTCTTGGCCAGTGCCACGCTTGCAAGCCCCATATTAAAATTCAGGCCCTTGTCATAAACAGATGTGGGACTTCACACACTTGATGAGACTCTCACCACCCCCATCCCCCCACTCCCCCTCCCACACACACCCCACAGTCACTACTGAGTCCCTGTAGCAGGACAAGAGCTGTTGCTTATTTGCCTATTAGAGACCCTCAGCTGCCAAGTTTGCAGAAGCAAATTTCAATTCCTCTGACCTCACTATAGCTCCAGGTAGCTCTACCCAGACCATAAGAAGATAGGCAAGAAGCAAACAGAGCCTGGACAATGGACAGGATCCTAATGGCTATCTAAACCCCCTTGTCATGCCTTGGCCCCTATGAAGACATCCAGGGCCTATGCCTAAGCATCTCCTCTGGGGAGTGAGGCAGATATGGCTCGGGTGATGGGGGTTCCTGGGAGGAGGCAGTCTAGTGGTGACAAGACACAGTGCAAGTAGCCTGGTCCCAACTTCGGCTTTTGTCTTGGATGGGTCACTGACCCCCTTCTGAATCTCCTATCTCATCTCTAAAGATTGGGTTTAATCAAATCAGTGTCAAGCCTCTCAAACTCCTATGGGGATTAAGGAGGGCTACCTATGCTAAACATCTCATGGATGGTGAAGCTCAGCACATGCTCTCATGATAGAAACTGGACCTAATTGTTCTCTCAGAAGTAGCTGGGAGAGGCCTCATGGGAAGGAGGGGAGAGGTGGAAGAGGGGCGGGAAGGAAGGAAGGAAGGAAGGATGAGTTGCTTTTTTTCCTTCCTCCAGCTATGGCAGTGACTGTCTTTTCTTCCCCTTCTTCCTCTTTGCTTTTTTCGGTTCCTTGCTTGAATCTCACCCTTCCTTCACATACACCTGCCAGACACGGCCAATAAGGCCCTCCTGGCCCTTTTCACTGCGGAAATGCTCCTGAAGATGTACAGCCTGGGCCTGCAGGCCTATTTCGTATCCCTCTTCAACCGCTTTGACTGTTTCATCGTGTGTGGGGGCATCCTGGAGACCATCCTGGTGGAGACCAAGATCATGTCCCCGCTGGGCATCTCCGTGCTGAGATGTGTGCGCTTGCTCAGGATCTTCAAGATCACCAGGTATGTGGCTCCTTCTTCCCCTTTGGGCATGGGACTCAGGAGATGTCTACTGGAAGGTCAGAGGGGGATGAGCCTGGATTGGGGAAGAGCTGCAGTTTCCACAGCGGTCTAGCCTCTGGTCGTATGCAGCATGGGGAGTTGTGGTTAGATGGCCCAGAGGTAGCCAGCCCACTGGCTTTAGGAAAGCACCGGGGACTCAGTCTCCTCCCAGCCATGGCTTGGCCAGCATTGATGCTGATTCAACTGTAGGGTCTCGAGGTAGCTTCTGGACACTGAGGTGTTAGCAATTCTAGATAAGAAGAAAAGAGCTTCGTCAGCTTCTTTGCTCCCCCAAATCACAGGCAGGCCCACTGTTAGAGATGCTGTTCAAAACCAAACAGGACAGCCAAGTAGCAAGTGTGAGGGAGGACATGGAAAACTGAGGGCATGGCGTTCTTGGTGTGTGTTGTTTACTCTTCTCCATCCTGTGGCCAAATATCTGTCGAGAACAGCTTAGAGAAGGAAGGCTTTGCTCTGGCTCAGAGTGAACCCAGGTGGGAAGGCGTGGTACCCAGAGTGTGAGGTGGCTCGGCACATTGCTTCAGCAATCAGGAAGCGAGGAGTGTCAGCTCACTTTCTCCTTTATAGTCTCTCTGTCTCTCCAGTATGTAACGTGGTGCTGCTCACATCTAAGGTAGTTCCTCCCCGCTCAGTTAAACCTCTCTGCTAAAAGCCTCACAGATAGGCCCAGAGGCTTGTATCCTAAGCGATTCTAAGTTCCCCCAAGTCAACAGTCCAGATTAACCTTCTCATGGTAAAAATGTGCAAAGAATGGTGCAGCTGCTGTGAAAAACAGAGTGTCCATTTCTCAATCAATTAAGAATAGAATTGCCTAGTGGTCTAGTAACTCTGTTTTTGGGTGTTTACCCACAGCATTAAAAGCAAGGTCATGGGGTGATGTCTGTGCCCTCACATTTATATTGACATTGTTTACAAGAGCCAGGAAGTGAAGTGTACCCCCCAAATGAATGGGTGAAGTAAAGGTAGTGTCTACATCCAACAGAATGTTACTAAGCTTTAAAAAGAAAATTTTCATATGTGGTCCACACGGGTGAACTTTATGGACATTCTATTGATGAAATAAGCCGCTCACAGAAGACAAACACTGCTTGGTTGTACTTATTTGGAGTTTTAGTCAGTGTCAGCATCACAGAGACAGGCAGCAGGACTGTGGCTTAAGGGGAGAGCATCAGGAGAAAGAGAAGTTACAACTTAAAGGTCAGAGCTTTAGTTTTATAGGATGTATAGAAATATAGAAATGGATACTCCACAGTGTTTTATGTTTAATATTCTTGAGCTGCAAGCTTTCAAGTGGGTGAGATACTAATTGTATATGTGTTTTAACACAGTAAAAAAAAAAAAAAAGGGAAAAAATGCGCTGCTGAGCTCACTCAGTGGGCAGAGGTGCTAGCCGCCAAGTGTGAAGGCCTGAGTTCAATCCCTGAGACCAACAATGAGGAACTGGCTTCTTTGGCTTCCACACACATGTGCTCACTCTCTCTAAGTAAATAAATTCATTTGTTAGCTAAAACTTGCAGGGCAGCAAGATTGTCCAGATGGTAAAATGCTTGCCACCAGGCCTGAAGACCTGAGTCCGAGCCCTGTAAACCACATGGTGGAGGAAGCACCAGTTCTGTCAGCTTGTCTTCTGACTTTCACATATGTGCCTTCCCCACCACAAAACAAATAAATGCATATAAATTTTTAAATGGAAAATTTTCTTCCAGAAATCTCATCGAGGGCTTTTCTGGTCTCATGGGCTGTTCTTGCTGTTAGGAAAAGCTGAGAAGTGGGTGTCTCTGACAGGCGTGGGTCACTAAAAATGCAGCAGAGATGGTCAAGTGTGAGCCTAGATGGTAGGGACCGAACCTCTGGGGGCTCTGATCTGGCCTTCCACATACATACCTGTCCATCTGTCTGTCCACTGGCCCATCCTCACACTGGCATCATCCTCGCCTCAGGACAGGCAGCACCTCAGGAAGAGGATATAGCAGGAATACAGGGAGGGAACAGGCAGCAGGTGCTCCACCAGGGCAGGGGAAATCAATTTACAGGCTCACGATATCATTTTTAAAGCATTTTATTGAGATTAACTTGTGTACCATATACTCACCACTTTAAAGATGCCACATAAGTTTCTGTGTGTATGAATTCAGAGTTTCACAACCATTACCACATTCTGGTTTTAGAACATTTTCATCAATTCCCAAAGAAACTGCGTATGTGCTTCTCCCCACTCACTGACCCTATGCTATCCCCTAGGCAGCCAGGCCTCATTGTTTAGATTTGTCTATTGTGTGACAAACATCCTGAGAAAGAAATCAAGGAAGCAATAGCCTCTAGTAGACATGCCTTATGAATCTAGTAATGAAAAAGGCGGCCATTGGTGTCCGGCTTCTTTTAGCTTGGTGGCTTCTCGTTACATCCAGGTTGTAGCATGGGTCAGAACTTCACGCCTGTTCTTGGTGAATAGCGTTCCACTGTGTGCTTATCCGTCTCACATTCAGCATAGTCTCTCATCATGGATGGGCACCGATCTTGGAGACTTTCTAATGCTTCGATGAACATTTGTGTCCAAGTTCTCACAGAGATGTATGTCTTTCTTTTCTTTAGATGTGTATATATATAGAGAGAGAGGAATGCAAACTTTGGGTTATTCGGTAAACTCTTAAAAGATTTTGAGAAATGATGAAGTCGTTTTCAAAAAGAGACTAGGCTGTTTTACAGTCTTACTGGTGGTGTACAATTTAAGGGTTCCAGTTTTACCACTCAAACCACTCTATGTGTTTGTTTGGTGCACTTTTTGGTTTGTTTGGATCTTTTTGCATATTTTCTTCTTAAATGACAAATGGTAGCTTACGTATTTGTGAAGCACAGAGTAACATTCCAATCAATGCGCGCGTGACAGGAATGTAGCACACCATGTTACTTTAAATACGTACACCTTTCTGTTAGAAATACGCACACCCTCTCCACGAGGCACTGTGAAATGTCCGGCTCACTGTTACGGGCAGCTGTGAGAGGCACTGGATTTCCACTACTGTTACCCATTCTCCCCTCACTCC
>OU015745.1:25013853-25044247 GCA_907169655.1 Acomys percivali
ATTACCTCCCCCTGTATATGCTCATAGGGTATCAAGTCTCTTCTCGGTGACCTGCTGTCCTTCCTCTGAGTGCCACTAGGTCTCCCCCGCCAGGGGACATAGTCAAATGTGAGGCACCAGAGTACATGAGAAAGTCATATCCCACTCTCCACTCAAGTGTGGAGACTGTCCTGTCCATTGGCTAAATCTGGGTAGGAGTTTAAAGTTTACCGCCTGTCTTGTCCTTGGCTGGTGCCTTAGTTTGAGTGGGACCCCTTGGCCCAAATCTTCCTATCATAATGTTCTACTTGTAGGTTTCTAGGACCCACTGGATCCTTCTACATTGCTATTCTCACATGGTTCTCTCATCTAGAGTCCCAATAGGATGTCCTCCCCTCTGTCCCAGTTTCCTAGTAAGGGAAGGCTTTCATGGGACATGCCCATTGGGCTAGTATGCAGATATAAGTGAGTATATACCATTTGAGTCTTTCTGCTTCTGGGTTAACTCACTCATTATGATCATTTCTAGCTCAAGCCATTTATCCACAAATTTCGGGAATTCCTTGTTTTTAATAGCTGAGTAGTATTACACCCATCAGAATGGCTAAGATCAAAACCTCAAGCGACACCACATGCTGGAGAGGATGTAGGGAGAGAGGAACACTCCTTCATTGCTGGTGGGAATGCAAACTAGCACAACCACTTTGGAAATCTATCTGGTGCTATCTCAGAAAACTGGGAATAGGGCTTCCTCAAGACCCAGCTATTCCACTCCTTGGAATATACCCAGAAGATACACCAGCACACAACAAGAAAATTTGCTCAACCATGTTCATAGCAGCCTTATTCATAATAGCCAGATCATGGAAACAGCCTAAATGTCCCTCATTAGGAAGATTAGGAATCACTGACATATGGGCTGCCCAAAGCCCTATGTGAGTGCTACTTGTAGCTCTTCCAGGCTGTAAAGATCCCCAGGTCCTTGCTCAGAGTCTGGCCCACCCCCTCCCTGACCTCCCAACCTTCCTCTCCACCTTCTGGGGATCTCTGCTCAGGAGCTCGTAGTGCCTCTCACCTGCTGTAAGGCCACCCACCAGGAAACAAGAATCTGGTATTTATAAAGTTCCTAGGCAAGAGTCTGTGGAGAATATGCTCAGACCCAAAAGACACATGCCATCTTTGCAAGAAGAGAAGTTACTCCCTGGACTGGTAACTGTCACCATAGGTGCTTAAGACGATGCCAAGGGTTATTTGGATGTGCCTCCTCTCAAACTCTGAGACACTTCATGATTTTAAGGGCCAATTAGGTAATGCTGAGCAACTCTGGTCTAGAAGCTAAGAAGCACCCTCCTAATGCCATCCCAAGGTCAAGACCAGGCAGTCTTGGTATCTTGAACAAGTCATATTCTCTGTGCAAGATGGAGAAGACACAGTTGGGTACTAGCAGGAACTGTGCCTTGGGCCCTAACCCCTGACCGAGCCAGTCTAGAATTCCTTATTGCTCCTTCTGACCAACCATATGCCACCATACAAACACCTCCAGAATCTGCTGCATCCTCAAGGGCCGGGCTCAAGCTCACTGCAGTTTGGGTCCAAGGACACCTGCTGCTGAGGCCCCTATGGCAGGTCCAGGGAGAGGAAAGAGAGAGGCTATGCTTACTCACAGCATGTACTCAGCCCCCCACATTGCCTTCTCCAATCCCCACCCTAGCTTGTTCTCCTATCACAAAGCACCATAGCACACATGCTTACTGTGTAAAATTCCGCTTGAGGACACTCTTCCAGCAAGAGATGACTTGCCACCAAAACCACGAGAATGATTTCCACCCCTCGGCATAAGAATAGTTAGGAGAGGCACCTTTAGTGGAAACCCTCTCTGGAACAGATAGATAAGGTGGAGCAACAGCAAAGCGACCTCAGCAGCTGCTCCTGATGTTTCCAAGCTTGTTTGTTTATAGCAAGCTCGGGGCAGTTCAGCACGAGGATGAAGGGAAAGGGCTGGCCTCGAGCTCTTTGAAGCAAAAGATTTCTGAACTGAAAGGTTCTGGAAAGTCTTAGATCATTATAGAAGAGAAAGGAGGATGCTACCGAGCCCCAAATCCCAAAACAGGTATACAGAGGGAAGTGGAATGGGGGCAAGTGTCCCTGACCAGAGGGCTGATTCACCTCAGGAGGCTGAGGGAAAAGCTAACACTAAAGACTGGTTGGCTGGTGAGTGGAAAACCTAAAAAGACTAGTGAGTGAGAGGAGAGAAGAGGGGAGATGGAAGGTAACCAGGTCAAGTGTACCCCAGTTCATGAGCAAACAGTGAGCCCGGTGGCTAGGGACAGGCAGGCTGAAGCACACCTTGGAAGAGGTGGTACAGTAGGAGAAACACAATACTCAGTGATGGGGCAAAGGGCCTGGGGGTCCCAGCTATGTTGTGTGTGGACTCTGTCCAGGCTGCTGTTCTGACCACAGATGTTTAGATCCCCCAGGTTTTCTGTGAGGTCTGCAGCTGGACCTCTCTTGTTCTCCAGTCTTCTCTTCGTTGGTGTGTGAGTCCGTAGCTCGTGGTTTTCATCAGTCTGGATAACAACTGCTAGGTCATTAAACCTTCCGGGCTTGCCACCAGCCAGCTTCCTGAAAGGATCAGTAGCTCTGGGGAGGGGCTTTTCGTTCTGTGTTCAGCACTAATAGCCTTGAGATAAGAGGGTCTGCAGGTCTGAGGGCAGTCCCCCTGTATGGCCGAAGCCGCCGAGTGAGTACCTACATGTCTCACCAGATTGCCCATGGTGAACCTCCCCCAACCCTGTACACCACTGTCATCTGTAGCATGCTGGGCTCAAACAGTCATCCTCCTTACCCCAGAACCACACTAGTGTTCTTTTCTTTAAAAACAACACTTTACTCTAATATCTTATTAATTCTTTGAGAATTTCTTACATGTGTCAAATGTATCTAGATCAAAATTAATTCCCACTCCTCCCTCTGACTCCTCCCAAATCCACTTCCCAACCTCTCCCCCCTCCCAACGTCATGTCCTTCTACTCTTACCCCTGCTCCCGTCCCACAACATGTACATGTAAGCAAACCCATGCCTGTGAGGCCCACTGCTTGTCCCTCAGGCAAGTATGAATGTATCCCATTTATTATTTTTTTTATGTATCCCATTTATAGTAAAGTTCATTCATTCATCCACTCATTCAACATATTACCTCATTGATAACCTTCTGTGAGCCAAGCAAAGAGAATAAGGGAACCAAATAGCACATGTGACTCCTCTTCCCCACAGACCTCAGCTCTGGTAGGAGAAACACTAAGCAAAGAAATATATATTTGTATGGGGGTGATATTTCTTTTTAAAAATAGAATGAACCACTGTTCAGATGGCTCATCGAGTACTTGGTGTGCAAGTATGAACAAGAAGAGTTCAATCCCAGAACCCTTAGGGCAGGATGATTCCAAAAAGTTGTCCTCTGACCTCTGCATGTGTACTGTGGTACCTCTCCCCCATCTCTCTCCCTTCCCCTCCCTCCCTCTCTCCCCCCACCACACACACACACACACACACACACACACACACACACACACACACACCACATCACACCACATAATAGCTGTAAGTTTGAAGAGATAATGTAGAACAATGGGATTAAAGTAGAGATCAGAGAAGCTTGCCCTGAGCTCAGAGGCCAAGAACCTAAAGGCGACCCCCAACCCCCCAATACCAACTTTGGAGAGAGAGCTGAGTGGGCCTTTGGTGGAAACAAAGACCTGTTCCACAGAGCATCTGCTGGAATGAAAAAGGAATGAAGGGCACAGGAGCCAGGCCAGAGGTCATAGGGGTTCATGGGAACCAGGTCATGGGGGCTCATGGGAACCAGGTCATGGGGGCTCAGGTTTTCCCACCAGGTAGCAGGCACAGTGGGGCTGGATGTGGCTCCCACTCTCAGAGGCCTCTTGCTGCTTGCCTGTGGATAGTTGCTATGGGGAACGTGAGTCAAGGCAGAGCAAGTAGGTAGGAGGCCGTCCCAGAAACCCCAGCAAGATGCCCTGCTGGCTAGGCCTAGGTGATAGAGGCAGTGGGAGGTGACTAAGGTCAAGATTTGTTTTGAAGATAGAATCCTGGGATTTGCTACTGGGGGGAAGGCACATGTGAGTACCCCTGCCCCCCTGCCCCCCCACCCCCCGCCGCTGTTCTTATTTCCTGACTTGGGAATGAGGGTAGGCAGGAAACCTCATCGCTCACCATGTGACACACCTGCCTTCCTCATTGCCTCATTACCAAGATAACTCCTGGGGTTAGGGATGCAAAGTGGAGTGGGAAATACAGAAAAAGTTTTCACTTTAACTGTGCTTCTCCTTGGCCAGCCCCTTGCTCGCCATCTGGCTCTGCTTCACCCCAGGCGTCAATCTTTTACCATCAACCCCACTTCCCCTAGAACTTCAGACCTCAGGAGACCCCGGGTCAGGAAACGTTCTCTGTCCTGCCTTGTCTCTTCTGCCTCCTCACCTGGTCTTTAGAGTGACTTATTCTGTGGAGTTCAGCACCTCCTTGGCTGACTTCCCTGAGTGTCCCCATGGCTCCCAGACAGAGCTAAACCTCAGATCTAGCCCAGCATGCAATATATCTCCTTCATTGGTCATGCAGAGTAAGACTTCAGCTTCCCACGGCGGTCAGACTCCATCTACATGCTGACACTCTCTCTCCTCTTGAATAACTGCACATCTAAGATGCTCTCAAGCTGCTGGTTTCTAAATAGCAGTCTGTGGACAAGCACTGCATTGACTGCTTGTGAATCACCCAAGCCCCAGCATCAGAGAGCCCGATCTCATGTTTCCCGTGAGAGCGGAGAAGCAGCACTGAGGACCAGTGACACGTCTGAGCAGCCTTTGATCTCCAGTGGGTTGTGAGAAGCTGTTTCAAGCGTAACTGTGAATTGTCTTCTGCGCCCAAGTCTTTCTTAACTTCTTGCGTTAATCAGATCAATGCCAACTCTGGCCTATAGGAAGTCCAGGGGGCGGGGCTATCACACATCATGATGTTCAGAGCAGCCCAATCCTAGCATAGAAGGACTGGCCCCAAGGTACTCACTGTGAGACTGAGGAAAGTGAGGGAAACATATTGGTTACACACAGCTCAATTTTGGGGGTGATTTGCTCATGGGAGAGTGGTCTGGAGGAGGCAGCCAGGCCAATTGGATCCTGTAATTTGATTCAGAAAATGGGATGAGTTTATGGGTTAGGACAAAAGTTCCTCCATCCTTACCATAAAGGAACTGGGATCTTAAGACAGTGCCAAAGAGTCAGGTGCATCTTCAGAGCCAGGGACTGACTGTAATACCCTGCGTGACATTCTCACTAATTTAGCTCCGTAGTTTACTGCCAGATTATGCAAGAACATACCAGCAAAGGTTTCTTTGTGGTAGTTATGGATAAGACTCAAGATGGCCATGGTCATATGACTTGCATCAATAATCTGGGTTGTGAGTAGGGAGCTCTGCTACCAGCAGGTGTAACTCTGGTGGGCCCTTGATAAAGTCCTTACTCCCTGTGGTCCCTGAACTAATAAACTGTAAACCCAAAGGATTCCACCTAGAGGGCTCCTGCCTGAAGCTGTCCACAGCACAGTGATGCATTAGCTGTAATCCAAAAGTTTCAGAATCCTGCGGACTCTTATTAAAGCTAAACACATCTGGGCCCATATACAGGGTCAGACTTTCCAGAGGAATGACTTTTAAAAGGCCAACCATCATGTCAGGGACACTGGGGACATCATTAAGATCCACCCACACTCTCTTTTCCATGAGTATACTGTTCCTGCCTACCCAGTTAGCTGCTGCTAGAATCTGCTCAGACGGGCATTCTTAGAGAGGGACATTTGTTTTCTCTGTTAAGAACCAGAAGTGTTCATGGTAACTACAAACTTAAATCAGCCATGTGCCAAACAGAATACTGGGCACTGCTTTAAGCAGTGGGAGAGTACTATCTTCTAGGCTACCTAACAATGTACATACTCCTGTTAGCTTTCCAGACAGCAAGGCAGGAGATGGGGGAGCTAAATAACCTATCCAAGAGCATCGGCAGCTGGCAAAGCAAGTGGGAGCATCTGGTCCCTACGCCCTCTCCTTATTGTTGCCTCTTGCTGATAGTAAACTTACAGCTCAGTTCAGTTCACACCACTCCCCAGCCCAGGAAACAGGAGCTGGCAGGGACTGGAGCTCAGTGTTGGCCCCGGCAGGGGCACACAGGTGAGGGCTGGTGGAAGGCAACAGAGGCGAGGCAGCTGACCGCCCTGTCTGTCCTCAGGTACTGGAACTCCTTGAGCAACCTTGTGGCATCCTTGCTGAACTCAGTGCGCTCCATCGCCTCCCTGCTGCTGCTCCTCTTCCTCTTCATCATCATCTTCTCCCTCCTGGGGATGCAGCTGTTCGGAGGGAAGTTCAACTTTGACGAGATGCAGACACGCAGGAGCACGTTTGATAACTTCCCGCAGTCCCTCCTCACGGTGTTTCAGGTATGGGCTGCTGCCGTTCTCACCGGGAGGGCTGTTCAGTGGGGAAGTGGGAGTGGGGGGCAAGAAGAAGAAGCCTTGAAGAGGTGGGGTGGTAAAAGCAGTGCCCTTGCACCAGGCAGGATGCCAGCCAGCCTAGATCTGCCCTGGGAGGTCTGTCTGTCATTTCTTGTCCCTCAGCCTTTCATGGAGCTGCATAGGTGGGTAGACTAGTGTTAAAACAATCAAATTGATCAGTTTAAAAAATGTTTGTGTGGCCATGGCATCCATTAGTCAAACAAAACAAAACAAAACAAACAAACAAACAAAAACCCAACCTATTAAGAAGCGGAGAACCTACATTTACTTGCCAGCATCCTTGTAGCTGGAGTAATTATAGCTGGTCCAAAACTGTACTTCCATGAATATGTTGGCATCTGACAGAGCTGGAATAGCATTTATTTGAGTTTAAAAGTAGACACATGTTAGATAAAAGAGATAATGTGTGTATATTGCTAAAAATCTTAATGGCGGTACCACATAATTATGCTTAATAGGTGTGGGTGTAGCCTGTCACTGTCCTCATGATCACATTCACCCGATACCGCCACCCAGGGGACTAACGGCAACCATCTCTTACACTATATGTGAAGAATAGAATAATGTATTGACCACGAAGCCTTTTTATTTGCTAGTGGCCATGCACTTTGCCTGTAGGTCGGGGTGAACTTGCCCAGGCCTGTAGTTCCTAACAGTAATTGGGAGCCAGAATGAGGAAGAAAAGTAGAAATGAGATTTGGGACATTTCTGGCAACACAGTGGGACAGGGCAGGGCAGGGTAAGGCAGGGCAGGGCAGGGGAGTTTGAGGGTTTGCTGTTGGTCTAACGCTGTGTCCCTTATTGGTGGGAATGTGTCATTCAGATCCTGACCGGGGAGGACTGGAATTCGGTGATGTATGATGGGATCATGGCTTATGGCGGCCCCTCTTTTCCAGGGATGTTAGTCTGTATTTACTTCATCATCCTCTTCATCTGTGGAAATTGTATCCTTTGATGCTGATGCTGCCCCAACCCTGCTGCCCCTCTCTTGGCCTTTAGCACAGTGCCGTGTGTGTGCTCCAAGGCCCTGGCTGGGGCTCTGTGCTGTGTTTGCCCACCTACAGGCTAGCTGGGCGAGACCACTCTCAGAAAGAAGTGTGGCCTGGCCTAAAAACCACCTCAGCCATGGTGTGAGTCTGGGTGCAGGCTGCAGCTGGGGACACAGGAGTCAGTGTACCACACGCTCCTGAACTGGGTCACCCCTTTCTAGGAGGTGTGCTCAGGTCAACGTCTAGGTGAATGAGGCCCCCAAACACTGTGGTATGTGCAGCCAAACTCACACAGACCCGGATGCAATATGCTTGGAGGTGTGTGCCCTGGCCACTCTGGAGCTACAGAACCTATGCAGATCTTCACATTGGGTGTTGATCAGTTTTCCTCCCTTTAAAGCTGCTCTTGGGGCATAAGTCATAGGCAGAACCAGACAAGTTCCAGAATAGACCTAATGGCTCCTTCCTGATCTAAATCAGGGACAGGACCCCAGGGCCTCGAGCCCTAGGCTTTTCTTCTCTGCCACTGGTTGAGCCTTCGAGAGCCGAGTCCAGAGTGGGATGATAGAAGAGAAAGACCACTAGCCCCAAACTCGAACGGAATTCTTAGTTTAGGCATCTCAGAAATCAGAGTACTATGCTACCTGCAGACAAAATTGGGGTTCTATCAGCTGGGTAGGTGACTTGTGGCACTGCAGAGGCCTACTTTCCTCACTGCATCTACAGTGTGAAACAGGCTGGAGCATCCCTATTCCATAAAACAATATCTGGGCCATTGTAAGTGCCTACAGGTTCCATTAGGTAGAAAAGCACACAAGCATCTCATGGGCAAAAGTATTAAAGGTCTGTATAAAGTTGATGCCGAAGTATATGTAAAAGATGCATATGAAACAAATGTATTTCAGGTCCCATCCTCAAGATAAAACCCATCATGAATATTCTCAAATTTGATAAGCAAATGGAAATCTAGAGCAGTTCTTGCTCTGAGCATTCTGTTACATGATTCTGAGCTTGCAATAAAATAATAGGAAGTATTGCTTAAAGAGTCTCTGCGAGTTGGCTGGGAAAATGCAGACAAGACCCTCCCCTATGTTTCAGGGTTCAAGAGTCAAAGGTCAGTGCTCTTATAGAACAAACCACTTTTTTGTTGTTATTGTTGGAGTTTTAGTTCTGTGTAGGAAGTGATGTGAATTTATGAATGCCCGGAGCTGACTGGATATGGAGTTTCCAACTACACGTTCTTGGTTCTGTGGTTCTCTGGCTTATAGTGTTTCTGTTGGTGGAAAACCCCGGGCGTGGCAGGGTGGGAGAGACAGGCAGATGGCTGATTTGGTGAAGAAATCTCAAGCCTGGCCACCTCTGGTCAAACCCTCTAAGGATGTTTATATACATAGGCTCACATTAAAAACTGACAAGGGTTCCAAGCCATCTCTTCAGTGCCCTGTTTTAAGAGAAATCTGCTAGAGATGGTGCTGCCTATAATGTCAGTCAGAGCCAGACATTTCAGTGGTAAAATGAATAACGAAATCCGGCAGTGAAAGAGCAAGGCAAGGCCTGATGCTTCAGACCTGCCGTGTTCCCCATCTGCAAGGCTAGCCTGGGCTCAACTACATAGAAAACCCCAATAATAAACAGGACGGTGGGGAAAGAGGGTAAGGAACACGGCTGGTCTCCTAAACCCACAAAGAGGATCTCTCCCAGGGAACTCTTACTTCTGCATGCGTGCGTGCGTGCGTAGATTCTCCCTGCCCCCAGTGGCCATTGCACTTGCCAAAACCAAGGGTTGTTTTCTTTAAGAGCGGACACAAACAGATATCCTACTGAATGTGTTCTTGGCCATCGCGGTGGACAACCTGGCTGATGCCGAGAGCCTCACCTCTGCCCAGAAGGAAGAAGAAGAAGAGAAGGAGAGAAAGAAGCTGGCCAGGTAATCCTCTAAGCTTAGAAAGCTTAGAATGTCTTCTCCACCCATGGGAGAGGGGGCTGGTACCCATCTAGCAGCCATCCTAGCTGAAGTGGGCAGGAGCGTGGCTTCTACAGTAACATTGCCTACAGCTCCTAGCTATTACTGTATAGTCTCTGCAAAGATGTTGCATTTCCCAGTCCAGGAGTGAGGAGCCATCCTTTGGGGGAGCAGAAACCATGGGAACTCAAAGAGGAGAGACGAGGAAAGCCATCTTCAGAAGAAATCCCAACTCCAGCTCAGAAAACAATGTTTTCTCACTGTTTCTGAACCATTGAGGCATTAGGAAGACAACATAAGGTTTACATTCCATCCCATAATTGTCTAGCTAGGAATGTCATATGCCATGCCTCTGCTGAACACCAAACAGAGGGCTTCTAAGAACCAACCCTAAGTGAGACCCAGAATTCTCTGCTTTAAAGGAGGGAGAAGCTAAGAATCTGAAAGAGACCAAATGTGCGTCAGAGAGAGCCAGGGTGCCCCAGCCCGCGGAGCTTACAGTGGCGCTGCAAGTGGGACAGGTCCTAGAGGAAAGACATTATATGTAGACCCAGGGCTGATCTTGCTGCCGACCCTACTACCCCCAGAAGACCACAAAACAGTTCCTGTCTATACTGTCCACTATCATTCCAGTAAACATCCATTTCTGGGTTTTTGTTTTTGTTTTCCTGCTGACCGGCCAGGACTGCCAGCCCAGACAAAAAACAGGAGGTGGTGGAGAAGCCAGCAGTGGAGGAGGCCAAAGAGGAGAAGATTGAGCTGAAGTCCATTACTGCGGATGGAGAGTCCCCACCCACTACCAAGGTGAGCAGCTTCTTTAGGAGCTCAGAGGCCAGCGCTAAGGGGGAGGGGCGTCATCTTCCTGTTCTTTCCCGGAAGGAAAGGGGAAGAAGGAACGGGTGAGGGGAGAAGAGAGTGGCAGATGGAGTTGAGAGAGAAGACACACTGGTCGAACCTCCGCCTTTTCGGATGTTCTGAGGGGAGAACTGAGAGACACAGGGGCCAAGATGCACTGAGATGTAATTCTCAGGCTCCTCTTGGCCCAAGAACCCTGGCGTACATCTAACTGGATTCTTCCTCCTTCCCTTGCTTGCCTAGATCAACATGGATGACCTCCAGCCCAGTGAAGATGAGGATAAGAGTCCCCACTCCAACCCAGACACTGCAGGTACCATGGACTGAAAGGGTGTGGGAACAGACTGAGCTGTGGGGGAGGGGCCGAGCTCTGGGGACCATGGGGTTCGGTTCCTCTATAGGCACCTCCACCACTAAGCAGCTCGCATCTGGATTTAAGTATTATCAATTGCCATCTGAAGGAAATGCTCTTCCTGGTTTCCTAATAATATTCAGAGAAATAATACCATATTTGAGGAAGGCTTTTAAATTTATAATTACTTTGACTTATTCTTTCTTTTCTTAATTATTGTTTTATTTTTTAAGAGGGGGTTTAGTTCCCCCATCAGTAGGCATTCAGTATGTGTGCACCACTTGGGATTAGGGTAGCTAGCATTACCATCATGGTATTTTAAAACATATTTAAAATGTTTTATTAGCTGGTGATAGTACATGTATTTATGGAACCCAGAGAAGTATTCTTATCCATGTATTGATACACCCTGATCAAGTCAGTATTTAACATTTCTATATCCCTATCTTTGGGGACTTCAAGTGTCTCTTATCTAGTTCTTCATAAAATAAGTACTAGGTTACTGTGAGCTCCTGCCCCACCCACGCTCTACCATGGACACGGGAACTCATTCCTCCGTCTTAGCATGAGCCTGCTACTCAGCCTTCCCCTGCCCTAAGAAAGAGGCTTTTAGATTTTTCTGCTTGTGATCTCTTTTCACTCAAAAAAAAAAAAAGAACATTTTGTTTTAAAAAATTATTATTTTATTTTTTATGTATATTGGTGTTTTGCCTTCATGTATATCTATGCACTACATATGTGCCAGGTGCATATAGAGGCCAAAAGAAGCCATTGGATCCCCTGGAACTAGAGTTACAGGTGGTTGTTAGCCACCATGTAGGTGTTGGGACTTGAACCTGGGTCCTCTGGAAGATCAGCCAGTGCTTGTAACCTCTGAGCCATCTTTATAGCCACACCCAAGAAATGTTTATGTCAGTTCAAATATATAGGTATATAAAATAAGTATACAAATTGAATATTTTATAATAGTAATAAATTCATGAAGAACTTTATCATAAAATAATTCTATATACATATACTTTTATAAACTACTAGAGACTAATGCAAATGTTCATACTAATGAAATGGATACTTATTTTTTATATAAAGAAATAAATCTTGCCTGAATATTTGATGCTGCAGGACACAGAGCATCTTCAATATTTTTCATAATTGACCAATGTTTTTATTTTATAATTGTCAGTACTAACAATACTATGTCACATAAAACCTAATCTTAAACAATAGAGCTTATGTTTAGGGCCAGATATAGAAATTGTTAGAAATGTCCCTAATCCCAAGACAAAAATCATTTAGTAAATTTTAATGACATTCAAGTCAGCAACTCAAAAGGCAAATTTTAAAATCTAGCATTCCAACATGTGAGAATCCAAAGATAATTTGATTCTTTCATTAGAGGAGTGATGATAGTAAAATATTGCCTGTTTCCCACAATTAAACCGTTATGTATCTGCAAGAGCAGGCTATTCTGTATGTACTTTATGATACGTGATGGTGTTAAATCTGAATTGTAACATCCCAGGCAGTGTTCGCTGGCATAGCATTGGGTGGCACCAAACACAGTGGAAGTGCATGCTGGGTCTTAGAACCTAGGCTGCAGGAAAGCTGTGTGACACACGAGCAAGTGCTGCCAGAAGCATCCCCAATTCACGTCACCGTTGCTTTTGAGTTCTCTTTTGGCAACTGCACATTCATAAACCTTTCACTATGGGCAAAGTTTTTATAACCCCTGTATTCAGTTACAAGGCCCCCTTTGGGGTCATGACCCACGCTTGAAGAAGCTGTGCTCCTATGCCACTGTTGTGTTTAAGCTTTCATTATCCTGCGCGGGCTGCCATCACTGTCAACTTAGGTATTTTATTAGTATAGCATATGTTGCTGCACTGTGCTCACCTAATAACAGTCAATCCAGAATCCATCTTGTCATTACTCAGGCGGCATCACACACTATGAGAGCAGCTGCCATCACAGATGTCCCATTTGTGGCTCTATAAAATGCTTTCGGGTCTTGTGCTGCAAAAGAAACTCTTGATGACTAGAGTCTGGGCCTCTCTCTGAAATATGGCTTGAGAGGCTGTCTCCTCCCAGAGGGTTCTAAGGTCAGAGGTCCTGGATTTCCTTCCACAGTACACATCCAGCTCCGGAACCCCCAGCCTGGTATGAGTCTTAGGCTTGCTTCCTCAAGCTGCCAATTTGTCACAAACTCCAAGCTTGAAGTCAGCACACAGCAAATGACTGTGGATTTTAATGACCTTTCTACTCAGAGCAAAGTTAGGCTGCATTGGGCAGGTAACCCCAGGAGTTGGCGAGAGTCGTCTTTTTTTTTTTTAATTTTTAATTTTTTAAATAATTTATTCAGATTACATCCTGATTGTTATCCCCTCACTGTATCTTCCATTCCTCCTTCCTTCCTTCTTTCACCCTATTCCCCTCCCCTAGGCCTGTGACAGAAGGGGACCTCCTCCCCCACCATGTGATGACAGCCTATCAGGTCTCATCCAGATAGCCTGCTTCCCTTTCCTCTGAGTGTCACCAGGCCTCCCCACCAAGGGGAAGGGGTCAAATAGGGGGCACCAGAGTTCATGTGAGAGTCAGTCACAGTTTTCCGTACAACTGTGGAGAATGTGCTGTCCATTGGCTAGATCTGAATAGAGAGTCTAGGCTTACTGCATGCATTGTCCTTGGTTGGTACAGCAGTTTTTGCAGACCCCCCTGGATCTAGATCCACCAACCTTGATGGTCTTCTTATAGGGTTCCTGGACCCTCTGGGTCCTTCTGTCTCCCCATTCTCCCATACCACCCTCACCTGGAGTCCCAATAGCAAATCCCGGAATCTGTCCCAATCCCCGACTGAGTGAAGACTCTCAGAGGACTTCCATGTTGAGCTAGTATCCAATTATAAGTGAATATATACCATGTATCTTTCTGGGTCTGGATTAACTCACTCAGGATGATCATTTCTAGTTCCATCCATTTGCCTGCAAATTTCGAGATTTCCTTGGTTTTTAAATAGCTGAGTAGTGTGCATAGTGTAAATGTACCACAGTTTCTTTATCTATTCTTCGACATCTAGGTTGTTTCCAGGTTCTGGCTATTATAAATAAGGCTGCGATGAACATAATTGAGTAAATGTCCTTGTTGTGTGGTGGAATATCTTTCGGGTATATTCTAAGGAGTAGAATAGCTGGGTCTTGAGGTAGCCCTATTCTCAATTTTTCTAAGAACACACCAGATTAATTTCCAAAGTGGTTGTACAAGTTTGCACTCCCACCAGCAGTGAATGAGTGTTCCCCTTTCTCCACATCCTCGCCAGCATGTGGTGTCGCTTGAATTTTTGATCTTAGCCATTCTGATGGGTGTAAGATGGGATCTCAGAGTCATTTTGATTTGCATTTCCCTGATGACTAAGGACGTTGAGCATTTCTTTAAGTGTTCCTCTATGTTACTCTGTTGAGAATTCTGTATTTATCTCTGAGCTCCATTTCTTAATTGGCTTATTTGGTTTGGTGGTGTTTCATTTCTTGAGCCATCTTTTTAAGCAAAGCTGGGTTTCCATGTTGCTTTCCTCCCACCGGTTCTCTGTTGGGTATAACGGTGTGATGGACCTGCTCTCCGGAAGCTTCTTCTCTTCTCCATATACATTCCCTTCTCCCTGCAGGCCAAGTGTAGGATTTAGAGTCTGTGGCTCACATATAATGAAAAGGAGAGTGTGTCCAATCCTTAAGGGGTTATGTGGAAGGCTGCATAGAATATTAAAGACTGGCTAAAAACAATGGCTCAATGCAATGGAAAGATTTTTGCCTACGTCCCCCATAAACAAATTCTATTTTAAAATGATGTTTTTGAGATAATTGAGAGAAAATTGAATATGGACTAGAAACTAAATTATTTTAAGTAGATTTTTCTTAATCATGTTAGTATAATAATGTGGTAATTCTGTTTCTAAACTACTACAGTGTTTATGTCTAGAGTCTGAAGTGTTTAGAAGTGGCTTTAAAAACATTTCAACAATCTCATAAAGCGAGAGCAGAAAAGATAAGTAAAACTAGATCGGCCAAATGTTAGTAGATGTGGAAAGCAGATATAGAGAGCCAATCTTCCAGTCTCTCGACTCCTGTGTATGTTTTTAAAAGTTTAAATAAAATTATAGTAAAAGAACATACCACTCTTGGCCCCAAGTGGAGCCTGTCCCAAGCTGGCCTGGCCTGTAGGATGCAGCCCGCGTAACATGGTGGGGGTCAGTCTGGATTGGAGTCCTTTCACACACATATTGAGTCCCAGCCAAGCTTGATCACCCCCTCTACCCCACGACTGTGCATGTCAGAGGGATGGCAGACCTATGTCTGTGACAGTGATCTTAAGATGTATTGTTCTAAGTAGAAAATAGAGTGTTGGCTTTTTTTTTTTAGCCTCTCATAGACAATTTTTCTGTTGGTCAGCTTTCTGTCACTAATGAAATACCAGAGATAGTGACTCTTTAAGGGTGAAAAGCTGACTCATTCACAGAGTCAAAGGCTGAAGTCCATGGTCATTCAGTGGAGTCACATAGGCCTTTGGTGGGGTTACATAGGCAAGGGTGGAGGTTGTAGTTATGTTGCTTAGGAAAGTGTGGAAGTTGAATTATCATCAAAACTAAGGGCTCCTGGGCTAGGAGTATGGCTCGGCCAATAGAATGCTTGTCTACGCTCACAAAGCCCAGAGTTCTTTCCACAGATCACATGGGCACACATGCACATAACCCCAGCACTTGGGAGGTAGAACAGAGGATTGGGCAGAAGGGAACCCTTGAAGCCCCAGTACTCAGAACTTTGGTGGGAAGCTACTCTCTAAAGTGTGCTTTCTGGGAAAATACAGGTGGGGCTTTTTTTGTTTGTTTGTTTGATTGATGATTTTTGGCTGTTTGTTTGTTTAGTTGGCTAGAATTTTTTGATGAGTTTGTTGTTTCTTTTTTTGTTGTTGTTTTTGAGATGAGGTCTCACCGCGTAATTCTGGCTGGCCTGACACTGACTGTGTAAACCAGGCTTGGCCTCAAAGTCACAAAGAGACACACCTGCCTCTGCCTTCCCAGCAGTGGGAGATGTTTTTCTTTGTTTAGTTTTAAGTATAATTTGATAATTTTTAAAGGATAATTTTATTAAATGTATTCCTTGACAATTTAATACACACACACATATATACATACGTACACATTAACACACATATATATACATACATACAAATCAATACACATATGTATGTATGTATGTATGTATGTATGTATGTATGTATGTATGTATGTATAGTGCATTCTGGTTACTCTCAGCTCCCTACCCTCTCCTATTTCCCTCCCACACCTGTTCGTCCACTCTCCTTTTCCCTACAAGTCTCCTTCTCATATCCATGTCCCCTGCGCTGACGTTCTTGTCGGCTCTGCAGAGAAGACAATGAAGGGAAGCTCAGAGAGGGTGGGGCATTAGCCTAGCCCGAAGCACATGGTATTACAGCTTCCTGCAACCTAAGAAATAACCACACACCGGATTCCTTAAAATAAAAGAACTTGATTCTCTCACACTTCAAGTCTGACATCAAGTTGTTAGTAAGAGCCATCCCCGTTCTGCTTGCTCTGTGGTGAGTCTTCGCCTGCCTCTCCTCAACTCCTTGTGGGAGCCAGAAGTACCAAGCAGGCCGGGCTCTGCCTCTGTCTCTGTTCACACGGCCTTCTAACGTCTGTGTGCCTTTAGACCTTCTCATGAGAGCAACTAGCATTAGACGTATGGCCCTCAGAGTCCATCGTAATAAATTACATGTGCAAAGGCCTTGTTTCTAAGTTACTGGCCAGGAAATGATTGGGTCTGAGCAGATAGTTTGTTAGAAATTCAGATCAGGCAAGGGTGAAACTGTGAAAGATACTGCACACTGATTTCATATGCTCAGCATCTGTCCTGTGGGTAGAGATGGCAGTGTGAGAGCTGACACGTCGAGAGCTTCAGCTGTGTGCCAGACAGCGTCCTGAAATACCTATGCACTGTCACTATTATCCCGTCATAGGAGAAGCTGAGCACAGGGAGACCAAACGGAAGAGCCACATTCAGAGAGAAACAGGGCTGTGATTTAGATGAAGGCGTTTTCTGGAGCATCTCTGACCCTGCTCCCTTTCCCAGGCTGTGCATGTCCAAGAACATCTGACCAGAAGCACACAGGGTGCCTTCTCCCATGATGCTGTGAGGCAGGTTAGGTAGGCACTGTTCGACTTTAATTTTCCAAAACTGAGGTCACTGGCCAGAAGAGCAAATGACCCCTTCACTTGATGTCAGCATCTGACATCAGGATGAAAGGCCTCCTGTCACTGCTTGAGCTCTACTGTCCCAGCCTTGTTTCCTGAGAAATCATGGGGAAATACAGGGTTTTGAAGTATAACTTGTTAAGCTTTTTTTTTTTTTAATTTTATTTTATTTTTTGGATTTTTCTAAATAGGGTCTCTTTGTGTTAGCCTTGGCTGTGTTAACCTGGACTGGCTTTGTAGACCAGGCTGGCCTCGAACTCACAGCGATCCACCTGCCTCTGCCTCCCGAGTGCTGGGATTAAAGGTGTGCGCCACCACACCCAGCTTAAAATTAACTTTAATGAAGTTTGTCCTTTGACAATTTTATACATGTATATAGTGTGATTGCATTCTGGTTACTCCTACCACACCCCCGCCTTTTCTCTCTCCTTCCCCGCCTCCATACACACTCCCTTCCCTACATTCATGTCTTTTGTTTGGTTCTGTGACTCACTAAGTTTAATCAGCATTGTCTGTGTAACTGTCCATAGCAGCCTGGTAGGCTCTTCCATGGGTATACAGCCGAAGACAATAACTGCCCCTACCCAGAATCCAATGGTGCTAGTAGTTCAGCAGAAGAGGTGGGGCACATGCAACTCTCCACGTACATGATTGGCTAATGACAGGCCAGGTCTCGGACAGACCCAACAGAGGCAAGCTCAATGGGCTCATGCTTACAATGGCTGTCATGCCCGGAAGATAGTGTCCCGCGGCTCTTCTTCCTGTCTTCAGGCTCATGTAGTCCTTCTCTCTCTTCTTCTGTCATGTTCCCTGAGCCTTCAATGTAAGTGTTCTATTTAGGGCTGAGCACACAACTGTCACTTATTCTTGGCACCTACACCAACCATGAGTCTCTCCGTTTGCTACCGTCCACTGCAACTGGAAGGCTGGCTGATTACAGCTGAAAGTAGCGTGTGTCTATGGGCACAAAAATAAATATTTAGAAGGCAGTCCGGGGCCGTGTCAACTTTGCTAGAAAGTCATAGTGCATTCCCTCATTTGATCGATGGGTGTCTCAAGAATAGAATTGTCCAGAAGGTATTCACTAAGCCAGCCCCTTTTCTTACCTGCAGCTAAGATAAATAAGTGACACCTGGTGGTGCCTGTGCTTACCCAGCCTGTTCTCTTGCACCTTCCAGTCAGAGTAACTAATCATCCCATTATTTTTCCCTCGGTATTAGGGGATTTCCCAGCATACAGGATTTTCAGTCTTAAAACCAGAACAGTTTGAACAAACATGAGCATGTGGTTCATCCTACTTACAGCACCTAGAACTATATACTTCCAGCAACATCTCCTCTCTCTAACAGAGGTGGCCTCTGATAGTCCCGTGAGGCAGGGTAGACTACCTGCCTGGATTGGCATGATATAGCTCAGAGGCACCAGGGACTTCTTGATCCTGCAGCACGATGTGTCTGAAAAGAGGCCACAGAGGTAAGAGTGAGTTGTTGAGAATGGATCCTTTCTTTTTCTTCCTTACAGGGGAAGAGGAAGAGGAGGAGCCTGAGATGCCTGTGGGGCCACGCCCCCGGCCCCTGTCTGAGCTGCACCTTAAGGAAAAGGCAGTGCCCATGCCGGAAGCCAGCGCATTTTTCATCTTCAGCCCAAACAACAGGTGTGTAAGAACGTCAGGAAATGGAAAGTCTGCCTCCTCCTGGATCGGAACCTAAGGCATGCCTGTATACAACCTACAGGAGAGACCTGGGTACTCCCAGCTCCCCACAACTTATATAGAGACACCAAATCAAGAGTCCTGGATTGTAATCCAGGTGGTCTGCAGTTACTTCCCTTCCCAGAATGTGTGAGGCATTTCTGCTTGGCCAGTGGGTTTGCCTTCCATACTTTACCAAGTCTGTTTACCCCAAGACACCATAGGCTAAGCAGTACGGATTAGAAGGACTGAGGGGACAGGCTCCTGAGGCCCGAATGGTACCCCATCTTGCCTGACATGTCTTTCCTCTTCCTCCTTCCCACATAGGTTCCGCCTGCAGTGCCACCGCATTGTCAATGACACGATCTTCACCAACCTCATCCTCTTCTTTATTCTACTCAGCAGCATCTCTCTGGCTGCTGAGGACCCCGTCCAGCACACCTCCTTCAGGAACCATGTATGCACCTCTTATTTTGTCCTCCGCACCCCATCCTTCTGAGAGTGGAGCAGGCCCACGGCTTCTGCTGCTGACATCATTGCTCAGTTAGGAGGCCTATTGTGAACCCTCATAGTCCATGTATGGTGGTGATGGTTCCCTTTAAGAGACTGGGGCTTTGATAGAAAACTCAGCCTGGGATTCTTCACTAAGCAAGAGAGCACGTACTCAAGTGCATCTGGCTAGTTGGTAATGGACAGTGGTCAGGCATCTTGTTGCCTGTAGATGTTCCCCCCAGGAAGCTCAAGTTGCCTGTGAGTCAGCAATGTGGCTGCTGGTTTTAATCCCTGCTCCCATTTCCTCTGTCCAAGAAGGAGCACCGGCAATTAGGTACCAGTGGTAAGGCTGTCATTCTAAGAAAAAGAACTGTATCAATCCAGTAAATCCCAAGGCTCTGGTGATCAGTATTAAGTACTTAAAATAAGAATTGATATGCCTCAAAACCCCAAAGCTTTATTATATCTCAGCCACATAGGTGAGAAGGAAAAAGTCACTGCTCGGAAGCAGTATTCTTGGCTCTGGGATCTGCCTGCCCCAGGCTGTCTTGCTGAGGTCAGCGGGAGTGGCATCATCCCTGTTCCATCTCTCAAGATGGAATCAAGTATCAGTGCTATAGCTTGTCCTTAGCCTGACCTGGAGGACTTCCTTCCTACGGCCCAGGGCCGTGACATCAATGTAAATGTCCTCCTCTGATCTAGGATGCCACACCCATGTGAGAGCTGAGCGGTTTAGTGGCCCCTCAAACACAAACCCATTCTCTGCTCTTTTGACCAACAAACTGTGGTGTATTCTGGGTTTGCAAGTAAATTGAGTTGATGAGAGAAGCATCCAAACAGATGCTGCTTAGACCAGCTCCTGCCAAAGCCTGCCCTAAAAACTTCCCACACCGGCCTGGAGATACCATTACTGAGCCAAAGGCACCTGCACTAGCCCTGAATGGGAGCCATTTCCTATTAGTCTCCTCCCCTGACTTCATGTGGACCAGCTCTGGTGGTGTCGGGGGAGGGGGTGGGGAATGCACCTTGTTTTGAAGCACTTTTCCTTTTCTGGTGACCGTCCACTGACCTCCCCCAACCCCCATCCTGCTTGTGTCCTGCCCCCACCCTCCCCCATCCTATTTGTTTTTTGTTTTGCAGATTCTGTTTTATTTTGACATTGTTTTCACTACCATTTTCACCATTGAAATTGCTCTGAAGGTAACGCCCCATCTCCCTCTCTACCACCTTCCTCTCTCTGCCAGTCCCAGCTCTCTGCTGCTGTCTGTCTTGTTGCTAACACATGCTCCTATTGGTGTTGGGTGCACTCTCAGAGCCACTAATCCAATTCTGCTTATTTTTCAGATCCTAGGCAATGCAGACTATGTCTTCACTAGTATCTTTACATTAGAAATTATCCTTAAGGTAATGCCCCCTGAGCCATGTGTCTCTCTGCCTCTCTGTGTCTCTGCTCTGTCTGGCTGACTCTTCTGTTTCCTTCGCTCTCTGACTCTTGTGTCCTCCTCACTTCGTGCTGTCTGTTACTTTGTCTCAGCTCAGACACCAGGAGAAGAAACCTACCCTGCCACCCAGCTCCCTTCTGCTCACTTAGCAGCAAGCCTAGGCCTAGAAAAGTCCCCCATGCTAGCTGTGTCACCGTGAGTGCTGTCCCATCACTGGCTGAGCCTGATGGGTGGCTGTCAGCAATGCTCAGTACACATGTGTGCACGCACCTTCTCCAACCCTACTTGAGTTCTCCATCCCACACTCCTGAATAGAGGAGATGCCACACAAGTTCTAACAAAGTTAACACCTCTGGAGCGTTGGAGGAGTCACTTTGGCCCCTCTCTTGAGACTTGTCATCAACACCTTCCTCAGAACCAAGACAATCATAAGGGCTAGGCAGAAGTTGGGGCCATGGGACAGTAACGGTGGGCCTGAAACAGGGCTGGGAGGCGGCATCTCAACTGGATAATATAGCCAACAGCTAGAGATTGTCTCTAAGCCTTTGGCAACCTCCAGCTCTAACCCCCTGGTAACCTGCAGCACCTAGGAGAGGTCTTGTTACAGGTTGTTACATAAATGTCTGCACCTGTAAATCGATACACTGCCTCCCTGGTCTGCCTGGCCTGTAGGACCTTTGGTAATGATGCTGGCTTCTCTCTGAGCAAGGGGGAGATTTTTTTCACCCTTGAGCGGAACAGAAGGGCCATAGTCTCTGCGTGCAGGCTTCAGCTTAAACATCTTCCTGGGACACTTGCCTGGGACACCCTCTCCTGAAAAGCATAGGCCTCTCTTCAGCTCATCCTTGGGGTAGATACAAGCAGGTGCCCACTCTGAGTGTGCACCAGTGCACCAGCTACAGACCTTTCTTTCCCTGACGAAACCCTCATATCATGGCCGGCTATTTAGTGGGCTTTACATTTCTATCTCATCCAGATACAGCTTGAGTTGGGCGTTTCCATGTGCCTCCCAGGGCGTCCTTAGACCTCAGAGGCTCAGCCTCTGTGCTGGTCCTTAGCTTCCTATGCTCGCCAACTGTGTGGCTCCTCAGATTTTTCTTTCCTGCTCAGAGAGTGTAGAAGGGGCAGGAGGGGGAGACAGGGTCCCTTTCCATGGTGAGCTGCTTGGCTGTTATACCCTCGACTCAAGGTTGCATATAGGTACCAGGAGATCTTTCCCAGGACGAGAAAATCTCTGTGGCCCGGTTCTCAGGACCCCATGCCGAGCTTCACTTGAGGATTTCAATGGTGCTTTCTCCTTAGGATTGCCATGCAAGCGGAAATGAAAGTCTCTGCAAGCATTGCCATGGCAAGCCCTTACCCCACTTCTTCCTTCTTCTGCTGCTTCCGGTCTCTTTTATGCTTGCTGTGCTTCTGAACACCCCTCCCACATTCCCTCCACTTCCCACGCCTCCCACACCTGGGTTTGTATGCCCAGCTGGAGGCCCTGCTTCATGCTGAGGTGCTGACTGTGATGGTGCCCAGAGCCTCCCACACCTGGGTTTCTCTGCCCAGTGGGAGGCGCTGCATCCTGCTGAGGCACTGACTGTGATGGTGCCCTAACCCTCATTTGCCCTAAGGGACTGTTGAACGGCCTGGGGCCATTTGTCTTTAAAAGGACAGGACAGGTAGGAGCACACTAGTTAGTCCAAATAATGGAAAGGACTGGTCCAGAGAAGGAAAGTAGACACAGGACCAGCTACGGCAATGATGAACTGATTTCTTCCTAGAGGTACACCTTGCGAAATGTGATTGTCCAGGATTGGATGGTAGGAGATGGCTTCCCCTCCAGCTCAAAAGACTTGGAAGCTTGTGTCTCGTTCGGTTCCTTTCTCGGTTGTATAGATGCTTAGTTCCAGGCCTCTCCTGAGAAACAGCTTAAAGCTTTCAGGAAGCAGGGACCAAGTGGGTGACAATCCGTAGCACAAGGGAAGAAGAAAGCCACTTGTACAGGTACCTGGACCTGGCTTTTTCTGGTGCCATGAATGCACATAGACTTCAAATAAACGTCCTCTCTTCCAGGTGTCTGCTTGCCCTTTCTCGTAACTTGTTCTTACCCTAACCCTGCTGGGACACACGTCCATTGCTCCCACCCAGCATCTTCATGCATTCCAAAGGCCTGCTTTACCACGAGGGTCCCCAGAGGAATGAGCCCAAAGCCAAGAGCCAGAAATTGTACTAAGAGCCACTTTGCCCCCCTGCCCAAAACTTTCTAGTGAATATGAACCGTGGCAGCCACTTAATTCTACTCTCTGGGGTCCAAGTCCTCACAGACACATCGGGCAGTGAACCCTTCAGATTGTACTTTTTGGGAGAGCTCTATAGCCATATTACCCCAGAACCTTTTATGTAATCTCCCCACTTTTAAAAACTGCTGCAGAACGCAGCTTCCGAGTCCCCTGTGATCTCCTGCTGCAGGAGACAAATGGAAAGAATTAGGTCGAGAGAGCTATTTTTGCCAATTTCCCCATGTTGGCTTTTGTATTAGACGTTGGGTGTACCACCCTGGACACGCTCTGATTCCAAAGAGAAAATCTGGACTCCAGATGACCAAGAAACTTCTCTTGGTCTCTCAACCATCAGTTCCAAATTTGTGCAGATGCTTTGTGACCCATAGCTTTCTACAGGCTCATCCTGGGTTACTGTGAGCCTTTACTTCAGTCAGCAAAGTCCAACTACACAGAGTGCACAGTTGCTTACAGGCGACGTTAGCACTGGAGGCGACATCAGCCTGATCCTGTAACAATGCTCATCACCTTACATGTTCTCATTTTGAATATTTTCAGAGAACATTCCCTTTGCCATCTGACCCTCACAAAACCATGAAATATACTCACACTTTCTAGACAAAGACACAACTCCCTTGTACAGACAGAATATAGCTTTCAAACCCAAGCAATAGGGAGCAAACATATCTGTGGAGCGTCCATGTGCAGAAACATGTTCCAAGTGCTTTATGAATAATTACTCCATTGGTGCTCACAACCCATGGGCTTAGGGTCACCATTATCCCAATGGGCAGAGGGGAGAATGAGTCACAGAAAAGTTAATTTTTCCACATGAAGCACATGAAATATAGTAGTGTTGGCATTTTACATCACTATACCACCTTGTCCCTTTGAAAAGAGCTCCTACTCTTTAAAGGACCCCAGATACCAGATATAGTCCGGAAGACAGATAGTAGCACTGAGCTTATACATTTGACAGAGAACCTAAGCACAGCAGAGGCCAGGGCGTGGAGAGAGGCTAGCAGCGGTTATTAGTAAACCTCACTGGACTCTAAAGGAAGCTGACCAGTTTGCCAAGATGGATTCTCTAGGGTATGGGATTTTTCAGTTCCATCTTGGATGAGTCAGCATGGTTGGACACCCACATGGCCACGTCCCATCCTTCCTTTTATGCCTAATGTCTCAGCTGGCCCTGAGGAGAAAAATGTGGAAAGGATGTTAGGAGATGCGCACAAAGAGGGAGCATACCCCTTGAGGAAGCGGTGAAGGGCCCTGAGGGCTAGAGCCGTGTTGGTGTGGGAATGAAGGACAGTGGAACGTTAGAGAAGCGTGATGGTGCCCATCTGAAGGGTCTTTGGGTTAAAGAACATGAGTCTTGTCAGAACCTCTTGGTTTCCTGAGCTGGGGCAGTTCTTTGGTGGTTAAGTGAGCGGCTGTGGAGTTTCTTGGCACTCCGTCACCTTCGGTCCTCCCTGCTGTGCCTGTGCAGTGCTTGGCTCTTCCCTGGGGTTGCTGATGCTGCAGGCAGGAAGCATGGTGTCTGAATGTGGTCTCTGACCCCAGGGCAGGTCACTCACTTGTCTTCTCTGCCTCCCTGCAGATGACTGCTTATGGGGCTTTCCTCCACAAGGGCTCTTTCTGCCGAAATTACTTCAATATCCTGGACCTGCTGGTGGTCAGCGTGTCTCTCATCTCCTTTGGCATCCAGTGAGTCCCTCTACCCAAGATGGCATCAAGCAGCTAGGAACAGGGTCACAAGGAAGTCAGCCAAGTCCTGGGGAGCCTTCTTTCTGGACTCTGAGAGAGTGACTATGATTGGAATGGGGTGTAGGGTGGGACCTAAAGCAGCCAAGATGTTTGTTATGATTCTTCCTCCTTCCCTTCCTCACCTCCCATCTCCCCCACCCTCCTTCCTTGTGGTACTTGGGACTGAACATAGAGCCTGACTTGATAGGCAAGTGCTCTATAGCACTAAACAGCAGCCACAGTTCTTTTTACTTTTTATTTGGCATAGGTCACACTTTGTACACACACACACACACACACACACACACACACACACACACACGGGAGGTGCACCCTTGTGTCACAGAAAGAGAAGGGGGGAAAGAGAGATTGAGAAGGAGGAGGGTGGGGAGTACTAATTCTTAATCTTAGCTGCCCAGAGGAACCTGCTGGGTAAGTTACAAAGAATCCACCCTGGAGGTTCTGATGGCCTAGTACAAGATGTGAGCTATTAAACTCTGGAGCCTGATTCGCTGTAAGGTCAAATTGCAAACCTTGCTCAGATTAGAAAGAAATTTGACTCTGAGCTTCTGCCTATCCTAACAGCTGTGCTTATTAATCCTACACTTTGAATTTTAAAACATTGTCACAAATCTGTTCTTCCGTGGTATACACACCGCACAGACACACAGACACACAGACACACAGACACCTACAAGGTAGGCAAGGACACTGCTGTCATAAAATTTGGTGTTTAGGTCGTGGAAGGTTAGCCAAGGCTATACCAATGACCGAGAAAGCTTGTATTCCAAGCATCTTTGGTCTCCCTTCCCAAGGTTGGTTTGCCATTAGCCTTTATGGTGATATGGGGGCCATGGAAGTCAGAGCCTGTTCTTTGGTCATCAATTATGTTGCTCCAGATTTTACCCTGGGAGCACAGACATCTGGACTCCCACCCCCAACACTACCACAAGTCACTGTGTCACTTTGACCCAGTGATTCCTCTTGGTTGTTTTGACTTTTTGTTTTGTTTTTTTCCCCATCTATCTTTTAAATCCCTTCTCCCTGGTGAGGCAGTACCAACTTCCTGCCTCCCAGTGATGCTGTGGAAGCAATGATAGTTGGGAATGTCCTTTGTGCCTTTTGAAATAAAGATCCATGAGGCAGAGAAATTGGATTTTTGTACTAGCTTCCTCTTGACACGGGAAGACTAAAACCACCACTTGCTTACACATCAGACCCCTTTTTTGGTCCCGAGGCAAGTTAGAGTCCTCTTGGCAAGCTGGGGAAGGGACTGTAACTAGCACCTCAGGTCAACACTCTGCAGAGGCTGCTTAACAGATGAATGTGGTTAGTGAGTTCCTCTTTGGTTGGACAGACAGAATCCATATAACCACCTTGCTAAAGGGCTCATGGGAGTACCTGCCACTACTCCTCACAAGGTAGCCATAGACCAAGGCGTCCAGGAATCCTGGCATGACCTTGGCATTCCATGTTTTTGGGGGACACCACTTTTTCTTTAGACATTTTTCTTGGAACACTACTGTCCTGAACCATGGTAGAATTTATACACTCTAGTGAGCAATGACCTGGGCACTGTGTGTGGAAATATTCTAGAATTCCTCCCACATACCTACCATCTCCAACCACAAGGCCTAAAGTTCACCATTGTACAGCTGGTATGCAGTATAATGATGTTTTTGGCAGACAAAATAGCAAACATGACATTTTACTTGCTGCACTCATAATACGTGTTGTGTCCCTGCTACCTAATGTCCATAAATCCCCCTTCAATCCCTGAAACAATCCTGGGAGCTAATTACTGCCTCATTTTCCAGATGAAAAACTAGGGCACAGGAAATTAAGTAATGTGTCCTGAGTGATTCAGCTGGTGGGTAGCGTCAGTGAGGACTGAATTCAGGCCTGGCTTGCTTTCAGTATCCCTTTTTGATGCTGTAGGTACTTCTTAAGTCATGTATTACATTGCTGATGACTTGGGTTTTGTGCCACATCCCTACCTACTCAGATGATGGGGACTAAAAGAAGGCCTCAAGCATGGCAGGCAAGCCTTTACCCTGAGCTATCCCCCCTTTTCCATTTATGTCTTTACTATTAGGAAAGTCCCAGGGTCACAAAGAGGCCCCAGGTTCTTACCAGTGAGTACTAGAAGTTCTCAGTCCCCAAGACAGATTCTACATATTTTTAGTCTGTCTAAGATGTCTGGACAGCATCACCACATGTGTTTCTCTGCTCTAACACAGGTATGAAAACTTACCACCTGCTCTGTTTCTCTCCCAGGTCCAGCGCTATCAATGTTGTGAAGATTTTACGAGTGCTGAGAGTCCTCAGGCCCCTGAGGGCCATCAACAGGGCCAAGGGACTAAAGGTGAACTAAGAGGGTCTGGGTGGGCAGGCAGTAAACATTTGCCATCACTCTGGCTGGTGGAAGCTGAGGTAAAGGATGGGCTACAGGATAGATAGATAGATAGATAGATAGATAGATAGATAGATAGATAGATAGATGTGTATACCATGTTAGAGTTACTCTCCTAAGCAAAATGTCTCAAAGGATAGCCCTCCTCACCCACAGATGCATACATAGTACCTCAGGTGATGATCAGTCTCTGTGTACCTGACCTGGTAAGGTAGACACTGAGGCTGGGGTCCCAGGAGCACTCATTTGTATCAAGATAGCATAAGCAAAGAATTGTACTGACTTGATAGAAACATAAAGGGGCCAAGACTCTGGGTCATTGTTGGTTATACTTTACCAAGATCTAGAGTTTATACAGCATTGAATGGTTCTCCCAGCTGGACCCTAGGAGGCGTCTACAGTGCAGTTTCCAGGCTGGCTCCAAGAAGTGGCCTTCCTGGCATTTGAATTTTCCTCATTTGTTCCTTACCTGGCTCAGCAGAGAGATGTCACAAGACACACACAGTACTTGTGTGTTACTTAGGTAACTAAGGTAACTTAGGTTACTTAGGTAACATTCAGATAGGTAGAACTAAGGCAAAGGAGAAGCTATTTTTGAGTTAACCATGATATTATTTGGTCTCCCAATCCCTTGTCAAGGCAATAGATAGATTAAACAAATAATAAATAAATCAAAACAAACAACCCTCACACCCAGATTTTTCTTTAAAGAGAATAAAAGGTCATTTACTTTGGAGCCAAATATTAGTAATCATAACGTGGGTGTTCCAAGAACCATGTTTTTGTTGTTATTTAATTGCTTATTCATTTATTATTTTAATTGACTTACAGCATAACAGGTTTTCTCCTATGGAGTATTCATACCTCATTCTAATTGGTTATTTTCCCTCTCCTCACTTCTCCCCCATCACACCCTGTTGGATCATTTTGCCCTCGGTCTTTCCTACCCCACTTTCCTATCTCATGTGCTCACCGATCCTCCCCAGCCCCTTCCTTGAAGCCACTGTTTGCCCATGTCATTGTCCCCGTTCTTGTTTCCTGGAGATTACCCACATTTGCTCCCACCAAAACACACACATTTAGGTAAAAGCCAGCCTCCAAATGAGTAAACCTGCAGCTGTTGTCTCTGTAGGCTCAGGTCACCTCACATAGTGTAGTGTTCTCCATTTCCATCCAGTTTCTTACAATTCTCATTAACTGCGTGCAGGGGCCACATTTTTATTACCCACTTATCCGCAAAGTCCGCGTTTTCATGTGGTGCCAGCTGTTTTCTTTTGAAACAGTTATAGCTGTCTACAATGCACCTCAATCCTATCTAACCCCACTCCTTTCCTTCAGCGGGCTCCTACCCCCTACCCACCACCCCAACTTTCTTGTCTTCTTAAGTAACCCACAAACTAAGTCCATTTAGTGCTGCTCATATGTGCATGAGGTGGGGAGGGTTATCTACTGGGGCATGGCCAGCCCCACCCTCCAAAGAAAAATGACTCTTGATTCCTCAGAAGCCATCTGTCATTAGCTCCTCAGCTAGAATTAGGTATCCGGAGGCCCTCCCCCTCCCTACTGAAATTCTTAACTCTTTGGATAAAATTAGCGAAATTCATAAGACTTCTTCATATATCCTTAATTGTGGTTAACACACTCACTCCTCTGATTTTTTTCAACTTCCGTTCCCCCATCTCCACGTAAACCTTTAGTTCTCTGTATCCTCCACGAGCACATCCTTTTTGTCATTGTTTTTGGTTTTGGTTTTTCAAGACAGGGTTGCTCTGTGTAGCCTTGGCTACCCTGGACTCACTTTGTAGACCAGGCTGTCCTAGAACTCACAGCGATCCGCCTGCCTCTGCCTCCCGAGTGCTGGGATTAAAGGCGTGCGCCGCCACGCCCAGCTTAAGTACATTCTTTCATATGTATTCTTCTCCTATTTTATTATAATGTTTGCTTTGGTTGCAAGGTCAGAGTTCCTGTGTGGCTTCTTCATGCACTGCATGCTTCATTTTGCTTAACCCTTTCCCTAACCCCTTGTTTCCTCAACCCATCACTGTAATACCTGCTTAACCATGTCTGTCCCCAACATCTCCCTTCTCCACTTTCATTCATCCTCTTTTAACCTAGTCCCTCTTCCTAAGTGTATTCCCTGTCTACTAGCCCATTGCTGGTCCCCAGACCCCCACATCTACTCCAGGATAAATACAAAACCCAAGAGCAACAACCTGGGAGTTTTGTCCATCTGAGTTGGGTTACCTCATTTAATATAATGCTTTACAGATCCATCCATTTCTCTGCAAATGTTATAATTTCATTTTCACAGTATATGTCTTAATTGGGTTTCTCTGTTGCTGTGATGAGCACCATGACCAATGACAACCTGAGGAGGAGGGAGTTTATTTCAGTTTTATTTAAGCCCATCATGAAGAGAAGTCAGGGTAGGAACTCAAGGTAGGAACTGAAACAGAACCGTGGAGGAGTGCTGCCCGCTGGCTATTCTCAGCCTTCTTTTCTTCAGCTTAGGACTGCCTATTCAGGGGTAGCATCACCCCAGTGGGCTGTGCTCTCCCACATCAATTATTAATCAAGAAAATATCCCACACACTTACCTACAGAAATCCAGTGGAGGCATTTATCAATTGAGGATCCTCTTCCCAGAGAACTCTAGCTTGTGTCAAGTTGACAGACGACCCAGGAGAGTTGGCCCCTTGTTAATTTAATACACAAACATATCACCATTAAACCATAAAGTTTCCTTTCTTGTTTGTCCCCAAGATGTCATGTTAATATTAACATCATAATGTTAAGCCCATGGTCTTTAAATTTTCCAGCAGTTAAAAGTCCAGACCAAAGCTACACAGAGCAACCCAGTCTCAAAAAAAAAAAGTCCAAAGGCGCTTTAAAAATCCAATGTTTCTTTTTAAGTTCCATCTTATAACTGTGGGCTCCTATAAAATTCAAACTAAGTTAAATATTTCATATTCTAAAGGGGAAGAACCAAGACACAGTCACAATCAAATAAACGCAAAACTAAAATTAAGCAGTGTAAAAAGTTCAGTGCTTGACATCTGGGCCTAACTCAGGATCTTCTGGGCTACAAAGGGCCTGGACAGCTTTGCTTCTCCAGCTCATCTCACAGGCTTAAGCTGTCCTTGGTAGTCATCCCATGGCACTGCTACCTCCAATACACTGGGATCTCCAGTGCAACTGGAGCTACACTTTCACCAATGTCCTCTCCAGATCTCAAGGATTCTAACCCTTTTACCTAGTCTCAACTGTCAGCTGCTCTCCATGACCCCTTCATGCCTTCAAAACCAGTGCCACCTTCAGCTGCTACCCTGAGAAGTAGTGTGGGCTCCCTTAGGCCACAGCCTCTGTGTGC
>OU015745.1:25044257-25065422 GCA_907169655.1 Acomys percivali
ACCCTGAGAAGTAGTGTGGGCTCCCTTAGGCCACAGCCTCTGTGTGCTGACCCTGAGAAAATATTCCTGGAAGACTCACCTCAGTGACACTGGTCTCTTCTTTATCACTGTTGATATCTCAGCTCCAGATAACCAGCATTGATTGTCCCACCAAAACAAAGGTTCCACTTCAGTGGTACTTGGTAATCATAGCATCCAAGCTCCTGTAACAGCCCAGTAAAACTAAGAACACTCAATGGTTTTTCTAACCCAAAGTTGCAAAGTTCTTCTACAATTCTCCCCAAAACAGCATGGTCCTGTCTGTCACAGCAATAGTCCATGAGCCTGGTATAAATTGTTGTCCTTGCTAAGTTCTCATTGCTGTGATAAGCCCTGTGACTATATTAGTCAGGGATCTTTAAAGGAACAGAAATGTTAGAATTATATATATAGAGAGAGACTCTATTACAGTGCCTTATGGGCCATGGTCCAAGTAGTCCAACAATTGCTATCTTACAACATAAAGGCCGAGGATTCTGCGGTTGGTCAGTCCAGGAGACTGAATGTCCAGCAGTCCCAGTCTCATGCTGGAGTCCCAGGGAAGACCTTGAGGGCCACTGGTTTTCATTCTCCACTGGAATCCCAAAGACGCAGTTCTGTCCCTAGCAAAGGAATGCCACAGGAAGAAGATAGGTGAACTTGCCAACCAGAGAGAGTACAAGCAGGAAAAAAAAGAAAAAAAAAAAAAAAAGTAAAAGTTTCCTTTTCTTTGTCCTTGTATGTAGGCTGCCACCAGAAAGTGTGGCCCAGATTTAGACAAGATATCCCCATCGCAAATGACCCGATCAAGAAAATCCTTGAGAGGCACGCCAAGTTACTTGGGTTTTTACTGGTTCCAGTATAGTCCAGTTGACACCAAGATTAGCTATCACAATAACCAAAAACAGCTTGGAGAGAAAAGGGTTTATTTCTGTTTACATCATCGAGAGAAGTCAGGGCAGGAACCAGAAGGCAGGAACTGAAGCAGACACCACAGAAGACGCTGCTCACTGGCTTCCATGGCTTGCTTAGCCTGCCTTCTTAGACAACCCAGGAATATCTGCTCATTATTCCCACGTTACAGGCAATTGTTGGAGGTGTCTTCTCAGTTGAGATTCCCCTTTCCAGATAAGTCTAGCTCGAGTCAAGCTGGTAAGAAAAAGAAACAGGACAATATGGTTCATTGATTTACTTGATTTTTTAAAAAATTATTTTTTTTTTTATATTCATTTGATGTTCAGCCTGCATGTCTGTCTGTGTGATGGTGTCAGCTCTTGGAGTTACAGGCAGTTGTTATTAGCTGCCATGTGGGTGCTGGGAATTGAAGCCAGGTCCTCTGGAAGAGCAGACAGTGCTCTTAACCACTGAGCCATCTCTCCAGCCCTGATTTACTTGATTTTAATGGAATGCCTAATACTTACTTTAGGAAAAGATAATGAATGCTTTCCAAGAGGCATAAGAAGACCCTAGATTTCAAAGAGCCAACAAGAAAACCATAAATAGGCTAAGGAAGCAAGAGCTTTACTTTTTTACACTAGTGCAGGCAGGGGGATGGAATTTTGTACAATAGGCCAAACCTTAGAAACAGATTTAAATATTGTCAGCTAAAATAAGTTTTGTAGTTATTGTGTGATTTAACAGATATGTCCCCAAGTAGGAATAATTTTTTTAAGTAATTCTTTTTAATAGGATTTCTCCTACTGTGGAAGGGGTGGCTATCCAGCTAAAGAAAATTTCACTCCATCGGTAAACACACAACCTTAGCATTTTAACATTTGGATGAAATCCAGTCATCAAATTTTAAATGGTTTAGTTGGCAAAAGGATAAAATAGAATATCCTTGTTCTCTGGACCTTTTCTTTTCTAATTCTACTCAGGCATGAATTTTATCTCAGGGTATTGAATTTTGACCTTAAGAATTTTTAATAATCTTTCATTATAGCCAATTTAGTTATACCGATGTCATCTCCTTTTCCCCAGTTATAAGCTTTACAGCCTTTTTATTGAAACTATTTTAATAATATTTTTTATTAATTCTTTGAGAATTTCATGCAATATATTTCGGCCCCGTTCATCTCCACTCCCCTTATTCCTCCCAGGTCTGCCCCACCTCCCTGCCCAGCCAATTTCATGTCTAATTTTTTTTTTTAACTGATTGAGTCTAATTTGTGCTGGCCGAATACCCTCAGTTGGGAGGCTTTCCCCTAGATCACAGCTGATATACGGGATTTACACCCTTAAAGAAAACAGATTCTCCTCCCAACAGCTGTTAGTTGCCAACAGTCCCTCAGCTAGAGGTAGGACTTCGTGACACCTCTCTCCTGCATGCCAGTTTTTCTGGCTTGAGCTTGTACAGATCTTGGGCCTATTGTCACAACTGTTATATGTGTAACTGCCCGTTGTGTCCATAAAACAGTTTCATTGCAGTGATCTGCTGCCTTTCACTCTTACGATCCTTTTTCTCCTCTTCTAGGATCATCCCTAAGCCTAGGAAGGGAGGGGTGCGCTACAGGAGCAGAAATAAATAAATGGGGTAGGGACTATGTCGGTGTGGTAGAGACACATCGCCAGGGTAGAGAAGGGATAACTGACACTCACAGCCATTTGAAAGAGTCATATGGAAACCTACTGCTGTAGAAGAGTCCTAAAATATATAATATACACATATAAAAATAGTTTAAATGGAGTTGCCCTATAATAGGGGTAGGAACAGCACCCCTACCAGACACCACAGGGTAGTCCAGTACCAGGAACGGGTTGTCTCTTTTGGACTTGTTGATAGTGCAGTCCCAAACACCATAGCCTATTGCCATTACTCTAGGCTACCGTCCAGAATTTGATGGTAAGACCGTACTATTGAAGGGACCATATACTGGAGTCCTAGCACATGGAGAAATGAAGCTGACCTGAACCCTCTGAAGTAAAATAATGACCGTCCTGAATTAGCCACTGGTGCAAATAGTAGCGTGGATGCCATTGGAATAACCAGCCAACCAAAACCAAACCAGCCCTTCACCTTTGTCCTCTGCACAGATAGAAACACTCCTCGTCTCTCGATGTCCTGATTTTAGGTAAATCCTTTTGGAAAACACCAAGAGATCCCAAACTTTTAGCATCCCATGGCTAAGAGTGCCATCAGGTGGCATCAAAGGCCTATGATAGATATTTCCCCACTTGGCTATGACCCACAACTTGGTGTTTTCCACCAATGCACTTGAATATGCCTCAATTTATATGAAATTTTAAAAGAAAACACAGGAAGTTGAAACACAAAACATGAACAGTTCTGGAGACATTTCTCCAAAAAACTTAAATTGTTTTTAATGACTTAAGTCTTAATACAATAATTATTTAGAAATTGTCTCTGCTTAAAAAGCAATGGCTTATCCTTTAGGTCAACATGGCAACTGGAAGGCAAAATCAAAGCAAGACATTTTGTCTCTATCCTTTTTATCATCTTTACTTTTGGGTCATCTTTATAGTAAAGATTTTAATCATTTAACAGGTGTTTTGTTTGAAGTATTTTATTTGTTTTGTTTTGTTTTTGTAGTTTCTTCTTTAAACCAGAAGGCACAGTAAGTTATTGCTCCAAGTATAATACCAAAGAAAAATTATATTTATGTTGTACTGGAACAAGTTAGGATCATCTGTAAATCTTAAGAGATCATTGTCTGCCTTTAAGTAAGTAGGCTTATCAGTTTTCAAAATGACATGGGTTTTCTTTTCGTTTTGGTTTTGGGTTTTTTGTTTGTTTGTTTTTTAGTTTCACAGTTTTAGTGTTGTATTTTATCTAGACTTGGCTAGGTAAGGGCCTTAAAATGTGTTTTTTTCAAGTGTCAGTAACAATTAAAAATAATTTTTAAAATATTTACATTTACATACATACATACATACATATAAGTCTTAAAACTAAGCATATGCTAAGGATATCACTTGATAACTTCTTGAAAGATATATAAATGAAGTGGGTACAGATTTTGTTGTTCTCTTCTTTCTTAGGACACAAAGTGACACCATAAAGACCATTACATGAAAATAATTACCATGAACAGACACGGCACAATCATAATGTGCTTTTTAGTAGAAAATGTATATCTCAAAGATGCATTGCTTCACTTAAGCACTGAGAAGAGCCTGGCAAAGGCAACAGATAGTGAATTCTGTATTACTTAGGTTAATGGGAATAAGCCAGTTAGTGTTCATAAGAGATGTTCAAATAAGGGGGGATAATTTTGTTTATTGAATTTTTATTATTAAATTCTCAAGTAAATGTGTAAGAGAGTTCATCTGGGCAGTGGGCCTGAGAGCTCTGTATCGGATCAGAGAGAAAGGAAGCTAGCCAGGAAAGTGAAAGGTTACAGGCACAGGAGGTGAGACTGCAGGCATGGCTGGTGGTCCCAAGTATAGAAAAACCATAATGTACCATTAAGTGGCCAGAAGTTTTGGCCTGGGAGTGGACATGAAAGTCCCAGGGGCAAGTCAGGAAACACAGGATTTGACAATCAGCTGTTAGGAGGAGGGAAAGTTATCATCCTGGGGAAACAGAAAGCCTGCCTTCCTGTGGGTCTCTCAGATCAGAAATTCAGGCCAGGAAGGAAAGCCACAGGCACAGATGTCAACGCTTTAGCTGCGTGCTCTGTGTCCTCACACTGGATGAAGAGTAGACACCCCACAGGAGAGTCTGTAGCGAAATCAGTTGAGCATTCCCCATGGTAACACCCATGGTGTCTTAGCTTCTTTTCCTATTGCTGTGATATAATAAATAAATAAATAAAGACTCTGACAATAGATCAAAGGAGAAATGATTCACTTCAGTCAGCAGTTCGAGAGCACAGTGCGCAATGGCAGCAAAGTCAGCCAGCAGGCGCTGGAAGCAGCTGGCCACATCACAGTAAGAAATCAGAGTGAGCGATGCTTGTGGTCGGCTGCTTCCTCCTTCTGATGCAGCCCAGCCCAGGACCCAAGCCCAGGGCATATTGCTGCCCAAATTTTAGTGCAGGGTTTCCCACCTCAATTAACCTAGTCAAAAGAACCTTCCACAGGCCTGCCCAGAAGCTAAGTAATCCCTCCTAAGTGTGCCTGAAGGTGTCACCTAGGTGGTTCCAGACCCTGTCAAAGTGATAGCTAACCTTAGCCATCACACATAGGAAAGAGAAAAATGGTTATGAGGAACAAAAAGGTTGGAATAAGGCAAACGAAGGGGACGCCTTCAACAGTACTCCCAGGAGACCAGAGAGGGGTGTCCCTACTGCATTGGAGTCTTCTTGAAAGGGAAGACTCCATCCCTGAAGAGGCTCTCAAGCAGAGTCTGGCAAGGTAGCCCCTGCACTAGGGCATACCAAGTGAGAGATGAAAAGGAATTTCCCATCTAAGCTGACGTCCTTCCTCCCGCACCAGCAGAGTCAGAGTCCTTCCCCCAAAGTTTCCATTTGCAGCTTGCAGACTTCCTGACAGGTGAGCAAAAGGAACCAGTAGCTCCTAACCCTTACAGGCTACAGTGTGCTGTCCTTTCTCTTCCCACCTTCATGACCCACTGGAGAGGAGCTTTAGTTACAGTCCATCCATTGCTAATGCGAAATAAGGCCTCCCACAGGGAGCCACGATGACTCACACACCCTTTAGCCCCAGCCAAAGATCTTCAACTGTCCATGGGATCAGGAAGCTACTATAAGCTCCAGAGTGAAAAAAGGACCAAGAATATCAAAGAAGCAGGCCCCACAGTATGAGGTAGAAACCACAGCCAAGATCACAGTGCCAACATTTCTACCAAGATAGCATAAGCAAAGAATTCTACTCACTCCCTATAGACTGAGAAAGGCCGCTAAGGATGATGTCGGCTCCCTTTGCCAGGGGCTAGGATTAATGTGGGGATAGGTAAAGCTAGTAACTGGCTTCTAGAAGGATCTCCGGGCCGATTACAAGGCTGGCTCCAAGGAATGGTCTTCAGGACGGTTAAATTTCCGTTATTTGTTCCTTACCTGGCTCAGCAAACAGATGTCAAAAGGCACAGGTGGTACGCCTCCTCTCACGTAAGAGTCCAAGGTAGGGTTATGGCAAGGGAAAAGCCATCTTTTGAGTTAATGTCGTTTGGCCTTTTCACCACTCCGGTAGGCGTGTGGACTTGTGGAAGGCCTTGTATCTCTGTCATCACCCAGGGTCCATGGAGCCCTCTGCGTTCATTCCCTGTGTTCCATCACTGTAGCTCTAGAAAGGGTCCCTGGTGCCTCGGAGTCTGGTTTCTCCCACTTGGACCCTAGGCTCTGCCTGACCTGGGTTTGGAGGGGCCCAGGGATCGGTTCAGGGCTGCAGAGGCTGAATCTTTATCCCTTCCCATTCGCATTGCAGCACGTGGTTCAGTGTGTGTTTGTGGCCATCCGGACCATTGGGAACATTGTAATCGTAACCACTCTGCTGCAGTTCATGTTCGCCTGCATTGGGGTCCAGCTCTTCAAGGTAACCGCCCGCCTCCTGCCCCTCTCACCAGCATTCCCAAGGAAGGGAGCGACAGGTCCAAGAGGGGGCAGCATCCGAGTCAGGTGTACAGAGCAGTAGGACCTCTGACCGAGAAAGTAGCGGGTGGTTGGCTCTGCCTCTCCCAGCTAAAGGCCTGGGGTAGGGAGGTCTCTCTGCCGTGCCGCCCTGCAATTGGCTGGCCTTCTTTCCACATGGTTTTCGTCCTCTGGTACCAATGTGTCAGCCCTTGGCTTAAAGTCCATGGCAGTGGCTAACAACAGCACCCGTGCACTCTACGCCACCCAGCGGAGGCCAACAGCCCGACCTCCATCCCTTCAGTTCTTCCGGTTGCTCACCTGAAGCGCTCTTTCTCTGGCCCCCAACCCCACTGTATAAATTTCCACTGAGTTCCTCCTCCCATAACCTCCCTCCAAGCCCAGTTCCCCTCCCTTCTTTCCCTCAAGACCTTAATAGAGAGCAGAGCCTTTGGTGGGGGCGGGGGGCTGGTGCTCCCTGCTTTTGAATCTGGCTGTGTTCTCAGCTGTGAGTGTGAGTCAAATGCCCTCTGCGTCTGGACTCTGTTCTTCACACTTGTCATCCCCGAGGCTTGAACTCACGACTTCGCTACAGACGTGCTCATTGGTCATCTTGAGGAGCATCTCTAACCCCTTCATTCTTCTCTTCTAGGGAAAGCTCTATACCTGTTCAGATAGTTCCAAACAGACGGAGGCAGAATGCAAGTGAGTATAAGCTAACAGGCTCCGAGAGCCAGCGCTGGTTAGCTTAGGGGAGGTTGGTGGCTTGGTTAGAGAGCAGTGAAGACCCTCCCCATTACCTGACACATTTCTGTGTCACCTGACATGTGATTTTATCTGTTCTTCGACGTTCTATCCACTGACTCTTCTGACGCCTGGGGTAGTTTGGTTGCCTCCCACCCAGCATGCCAGGAATCATGGGTAGTGGAGATATGGGACACCCCCCCCCCATGATTACCTCCTTCTCTTTCTTTCTCAGGGGTAACTATATCACATACAAAGATGGAGAGGTTGACCACCCCATTATCCAACCTCGAAGCTGGGAGAACAGCAAGTTTGACTTTGACAATGTTCTGGCAGCCATGATGGCCCTCTTCACCGTGTCCACCTTTGAGGGGTGGCCAGAGTGAGTATGAATGCCATGGCTCGCAACCCTGACGCTAGAGGGCCAAGGCACTGGCGGTCCAAGTTACTGCCCAAGGTCTTGTTAATTTCATGAATTCTTCCCAGAGCTCAGGCTTGTATTGTCCCCAGACAGAAACTGTAAAACAAACAAACAAAAACAAACAAACAAAAAAAAAAAACCTCCTATAGAAAATGATCACTGCAGAGAAATAGACCTTCAGCTGGGCTTGGTAATGCACGCTTTTAATCCCAGTACTGGGGAGACAAAGGCAAGTAGGTCTCTCTGAGACAGGTGGGTCTTTGTGAGTTTGAGGTCAGCCAGCCTGGTCTGTATAGTGAGTTCCTGTCTACTACTACACAGTGAGACCCTGTCTCAAAAACAAAAACAAAACCAGACTCTTATAAGAGATGTTATTGGAGGCAGAGGGTGCTGAGGATTTCACTGAGGGCCTCGTGTGGGTTATACAAGTGCTGTACTACTCAATGCACCTAGGGCAGCGTTTCCGAAACCACAACCAAAACTGGGTATCTTTTAACTCCTCTTCCAAAGCTCAGTATGACTCACCAGATTAGGAGACTCTGCCATTATATTTATGGCATTTCAGAGTCAAGTAGGGAGCAAGTTTCTCTGATGTGAACCTTTGATCATCACAGAATTCCAGTTTACCACCGGCCCCATATGTAGCTGGCAAGGATGAAGGTCTCTGTCTGATTAGACTCTGTACCATTCTCCCTGGAGAAAGCTTTGTCTACATTGACAGTGTCAAGTCAGAATGACAAAAGCCAGGGGCCCAGCATTGCTGGTAGCAGGCAGTTGTCCATGTGGTGCTCCTTGTATCTTGGCTTAAACACCTATGTCCCCATACGTCAGTGCATAGATGGGATTTGCCATTGTTATACGCGATCCTCAGAGAATAACCATATACCGGGCAGTTACAAAGGAAGAGGAGGAAATTATCCTGGTCCAGGAAGAACAAACTTAACTGGGCCCATAGCCCAGACTGAAATGAATGGGGGCAGGTTTACACGTATACATAAGTAGAATCTAAACCACAGTGAGAATTCTCGGGAGCCATGTTCGTTTCATTTTATCTGAATGAATTTTTTTTCCCCTCTCCAGTTTTCTTTTTGCCTGGCCTCATCTCTTTCAGACCATGCCAGTTTACAAAGCTGTTTCAATATTTACCAGTAATTCCTGTATCTGAAATTGATGTGTGTCTATCAGTGATGACTGTTGCAGTTCAGTAGCTCTTGGCAGTTTCAAAACACTGTGCATATCTTATATCAGCTGCCCTGTAAGGCAGGAAAGTAGGGCATTGTCGTTTCTACCTCACAGCTGTGGATTTAGTGCCAACGAGATTCAGTGGTTTGCCTAGATGGGACTTGAGCCCAGGCCCCTTGGCCCCAGCCTGCAGCTGTTTCCTTTGAGGGCAGGGATCCCTGGGAGCAGTGGTGCCATCACCTCAGGGAGGTGACACTGCTTCTCCAGTTCTCTCTGTAAGCCTGTCTCCTCCCGTAGGCTGCTGTACCGCTCCATTGACTCCCACACAGAAGACAAGGGCCCCATCTACAACTACCGTGTGGAGATCTCCATCTTCTTCATCATCTACATCATCATCATCGCCTTCTTCATGATGAACATCTTCGTGGGTTTCGTCATTGTCACCTTCCAGGAGCAGGGGGAACAAGAGTATAAAAACTGTGAACTGGACAAGAACCAGGTAGCTTTCTGGGAAGGAGGGAGGGGCAGGGCCCTTGTAAGGAGGGGCAGAAAGTGGCTGTCCGAGACCCACTCAGAAGAGAGGCTAGAGTCTTTGGAGAGATGTGTGTGAATACCAAAGTCTTCCATCCTGTCATTCAGCAGTACAGGGTGTTTGCTCTCAATCTCTGCAGCAGAAATACGGATCCTGCGTTTCTCAGACCTTAGAGACATTAAATGCTCAGAAACCCTAGGTCTGGAAAATGTGTTCAAACAGCAAATGTTTGTAAAGATTCCATTTAGTGACACTTCGCTTCAGGCAACGTGGAAAAAGAACTGTATGTCTTATCTAGAAATTGTAGTTATATTATGGCTGAGTGTGTTGGCACCACTGACAAAGGAGAATGAAACTAGGAGTGTGTGTGTGTGTGTGTGAGAGAGAGAGAGAGAGAGAGAGAGAGAGAGAGAGAGAGAGAGGGAGAGAGAGAGAGAGAAAGGGTGAGCCAGAGAACAGAGAACAGAAGAGCTAAGAGAAACCTCTTAGATGGCTTCTAAAGCAAAACAGGGTTCTGAGCACGGGATATGAGAAGAGCGCCTCAAGTGGAAGTGACATGGTGACACCAGGAACTAGAAGATGCTTGTTAGCTTATGGGAAAGGGATAGCAGCTCCCTAGGTGATTAATGCACTCTTAGGGGTGGGCATAGGTGTGGAACCCAAGGTCAGTTCCCTCTGCATTCCCAATGGAACCTCATTCTAAATAACACCAGAGGACACAGCCCTATATGCCCAGCTCCATGCATGCCAGGAAAGCTGGACATTGCAGGCCTTGATATCCGATACCTATGTTTAGATTCAGTATTTGGGCTGCTGTGTAGACTAAGTGTCAAAAGAAAATGGAGGAGAGCCAACTGGGAAGTGCACATGAGGCATGTAGAGCACCTGACCTAACATTAGCTAATTGTACTAAAGAGGTAAAATCACGAGGCCAGTTGGCAGGGCTTGGGGATGAGGCATGGCGGCCAAGGGCCAAGCAGGCTGGAGTGGCTTTCTGCTTCCTGATTTAGCGGTTTGGGTGCTGTGCATAGAGATTGGCTGCTACTTTCTGTATCCCCAAGATTCTAGTGAGAACAAGAATTTCCTCTCCTGACAGTTCCGTGTCTTCTGATCTTGTAGATACTAGACAATAAGGAAGAAAGATGTTAAGACTAAAAAAAAAACAATTTAGACAAGAGATACCCCATGAAGGATCTGTGATGTGGGACATAACCAATGAGACTGGCTAGGAGCTGATCCGTATTTATCAGGCCCTGAGCAATTGCTGAGTAATATGCCTGTCATTACCAGTTGGAAGAAAGAAGCTGAGCTCTTTGCTTGGCATCCAGAGAAGATGTAATGGAAAGAGCCTTGGTCTCTGATAAGGGAGGCCTTAAAAAAATCAAAAGCATGCTTCACTTTACATGCCATCTCTGTGAGCTACAGCCTAAGAACCCCGCCCCAGGGTGTGGCTTCACATCCATCCTGCCCTTTACTGTCACACACCCTTCACCACCCCCACTCTTTCTCCTCGTACCCTTTACTTCTCCTGTGTTCCTTTCAGAGGCAATGTGTGGAGTACGCCCTGAAGGCCCGACCCTTGAGGAGGTATATCCCCAAGAACCAGCACCAGTACAAAGTGTGGTACGTGGTCAACTCTACCTACTTCGAGTATCTGATGTTCGTCCTTATCCTGCTCAACACCATCTGCCTGGCCATGCAGGTCAGTCCACGGCGGGGCTAGCCCAGGGAGAATGCTCAGGAAGGACAGAGTAGGCGTGGCAAGGCCAGGTCAACTGGTCATCTGCCTGCAGCTGGGAAAGTCAGAGAGATGGGAGAGTGAGGGAAAGACAAGTGTCCCTATTCGGGGAGGAGGCTCCTCTGAAACCTTACGAAAGAACCCCTGGGGCGCTGGGCTGAAAACAGAGACGAGAGAGTAACCACCTTGGCGTTGCCATCACAAGGCCTGGAGTGTGGAGGTAGATGTGACACCCCCTGTACTACAGGGAAGTCAGGGCTCCCAAGCACTAGAAAAAAACCCACCCCTCACCCCACCATCCCCCACCCCTGCAGAAGTCATTGTGGAATCCTCAGGAACTCAGATCTGTGCCGCCCCGTTATCAGGGATGGCGGGAAAGGCAAGAGCTTGCAGTGTCTGCAGACTCCACCTGCCTTCTGAGGATGGCATGAGCAAGAGCTCTGTAGAATTGGGGGCATCTAGGAAGGTTGGGCAAAGGTGGCAAAGAGTGGGAGGACCCCGGCCTCATGTTCACATCCTTCCCTTTCTCTCCACTTAGCACTATGGCCAGAGCTGCCTCTTCAAAATCGCCATGAATATACTCAACATGCTTTTCACGGGCCTCTTCACGGTGGAGATGATCCTGAAGCTCATCGCCTTCAAACCCAAGGTAGGCCTCTGAGGAAAGGCTGTCTTATGGGATGAGGGTGGGCATGTGTCCACTGGACGAGGGTGGTGAAGGGGGGACAGCCCAGCGAAGGGCCGCCCCTTCTCTGAAGAGTGCGTTAAAAACTGCAGTGGCCAAGAGGGGAACCAGGCCAACTCCTAAAACCACAACCCTACCTCACAATCTTGTCTATGACTGGGACACACCGGAAGCCAATTCCTCCGCGAGCCGAGCTGTGGCTTTTCTATGAACTAAGCCACAACCTTTCTTTCTTTCTTTTTTTTTTTTTTTTATCATTTCCCACAACCTGGCAAGCCAAATCTTTATTGGCCCAGCCCCCCAGATCTAGCAAGCTCCCTGATTTACCCCCTCTCCCATGTCATTTGCTGTGCAGAACAGGTGCTTCTGAGACGTTTAGGCTGTGCAGATTGCTCAGGGCCCAGGGCTCCACAGCACAGGCACATCCTCGGGATTTTGCCATCAGGACCCAGGGCTCCACAGCACAGGCACATCCTCGGGACATTGCCATCATGCATCCTTAGTCCTCCAGCACAGGAAGAGCAGTTGCTTCTTGGGAACAGCACCTCATCTCTGAGGCTGGCCCTGTCTGAATGGGGTGGGGCTGACAAGGCTGACAACCTGTCACTCTTCCTCACCAGCCACGCCCACTGTCCCAGGTGACACCAGAGCAGGCTAGGAGAAGTAATGCCTACTGTCCTTGGCCTTCATTGGCAGGACAGAATCTCTGGCATTCACTGGCCTGGGATTGAGGGCTCCTTCAGAGGGCAGCAGTAACAGCACTGCGGTACCCAGTGAGGTTGCCCTTGACACTTCCTAGAGAGTGGTGAAGAGGACACAGCTGGAAAATCACGCTCAGGGGCTTGAAACATTAACCCATGTTCCAAGCTTCTTCACGGGCTCCTTCGCCAGCACAGAGCAGCAGGACGCAGAAAGACACGTCTCCAATTACATCACATTTAGATGTTGACTCCTCCTGGGATTAACTGGCTGGGGGGATTCCTCCTTGGCTGCTAGTATCCCCGCTGTAGGGAAGAAGGAAATGACATACCCAGAATCGACTACACACGTATTAAGAAGAGGAAGATGGTGCATTCTCGGTAGCACGAGCTGTTCACCAGCATGCTACCATGACAAGGGCTCTGCTCAGTGCTCTTCAGAACACTTTGAGGCACTTAAAGATAGTACCATGCAGATTCATAAACGCTACAGCTTCCTCTCAACCACAGGACAGCTAGGGATCTAGAATACTTTTCACAGACTCATAATAAACCTCATTTGGCATGATAGTAATGGTGTCGCCATGCCTCCAAGGAGTCAATATGTCCTTTTTCATATTTCTTGCCAAGTTCTGGCCCATTAGGGGATAAACTGTGACCTGGCCTGGAAAAGACCACCAAGATGTTGTGGTTACTACCTTTTATGGAGCTCACAAGTATTGTCACCCACATGTTGCCCTATTCCAGGTTCCATGCCTGAGAATACAGAAGCATCATCTATAGCATTCTGAGCCAGGCCAGGGGAGCAGGATCGCTGGCTTCAGCCTCAGTTTTCAACCTCTCAGGAAGTCGTCATCGCTTTCACCTATATTTAGTCTTCAGTCATCCCACAGGAGACTCACATATGTTCCTGGTGTCTGAGGTGACCTCCAGTGGACTTTCTGAACTGTCTCACTAGTATAAGCAGTGGGCCAAGCCACCTGCTCTGGGAAACCCATGAGATTGACATGTTCAGGGGCCTTGACCTAAAACACACATTTGCTCTATTCTACAGATGAAGGCTCAAACCAGTTCATAAGACATAATCAATTGAGTTTCCTATTTTCTTCAATTCCTGGTTTTCTGGCATGAGAAGACAGGCTAAAATATTTTTTTAATATATTTTTTATTTAAATAAAATTAGATTTTTCCTGGGTGCAAAAGAAAGCTATCTCATACAACCAGAGAATGGCAAGGGGATCTCTTCTATAAATTCTTCAAAGAGAACCCCAAAAATAGAGGTGTGAAGACTGTTAGTATGGGTGACCAGAGACAGTTGACTATTCATTGAGAAGGTGATGAGGAGGAGCCTGCCTGGTTCCATATACCCTCATTAATTATGTAATAAACAGACTAGAATGTGAATTTCCAGGCAGCATACCAAGCAGAACCCTCATGACTCTGGTAGAAATACCTACCTGGAGTTAGCATAAGAACCAAGGACCCAAGAACCAAGGAGTATCTCCCAACAGACCTGAAATACTAATGGCTCCTAGACTTTGAAGTTTCCTCAATTGTACAGTATGAGTGGGTTCCCTGTGAAAGGACAGTTTGCAAGAATGTTGAAGACAGATGTGTTGAGCATTATAACTATAATGTGCCTGCAGCATCTAACTTGTATCGTAGTTTGGAAGTCTGAGTGCAAGGTGCTTCCATCAGTACATCCCAGGGAGGGTGGAAGATGGTGGCCGGGTTGGGTATAGGAGCAATAAAGTCACATCTGCAACCAGGAATTAGAGTGACAACAGAGCAGCCTGGAATCCACAATCCTCAAAGAGCCGATCCTCAGTGGCCTACTTTCCCTTCCATCCCCTTTCTTTTCTCCTTCTTTCCTTTCTTATTTCTTCCTTCCTTCTACTAGGCTCCATTTTCTGAAGGCTTCATGCTCCCCCACTAGCACTATTCTGCAGAACCAAGCTTTTAAACACATGGTCCTTTGATGGGCACTTACCATTCAGCTGTCATTACCCATAGCCAGGAGTACATCGTCTGGAGGTGCCCCTGATTTGATTTTCCTAGCCATGTCCTCTTCATATCTGATTGGTTGATGGACTGATCTATTCATTTGTCTCTGCTTCTTCCATTTTCTCTACAGTGATTGATGCTGGTGATCTTTTTTTCATTCACATCTGTTTTCCCCACTACTCTGTGTAAAATGAGTTTACTCAAGAAAATTTCTGCCCTGAATCCATCTGCCCAACTCCTTAAATCCATGCTTTGTGCATACAAAAATTCATAAAACTATGAGATGTTAATATAAACAACTTTAAAGACCTTCTGTCTCCCAAAGCAACCTAAAGAATGCAGAGGTGACCTAAGGAAAAGGGTAGGCAACTTAAACATCCACAGGATGCCAGAGGAGTTCCATCCTTAGATGCAGGAAAAACAGGCTAAAGAAACCTGCATGATACTAGATCCTGGATGGTTATGCAGGTGCAAGTTGGGGAAAAGGTTTGTCTGCAATGGTTAAAGGGTAGTTAAATAATTGTTTAGTTAGATGTATTCCTATTCTGACCAGAAATATATCAACAGTTACAGAAAAATTAAATAACTTTTATGATAAACACTGAAAAAATGTCCAGTGTCTAAAAGTAAATATAGCAAAAAGAAAACAAAAATTTTATAGCAACAATTAAACAAAAACCAATAATACAAGAGATGTGCTCCAATTAAAATTCCAAAGAAACCCTACCCCAGCAAGAACAGCAGAAGAAAGGGAGCCACACAACAGCCTAGGGCGTCATTAGGATGAGCCTTGAAGTTCAAGGCTTCTGCCCTTGTTGATTGCTCTGAGCTGACTGGAGGGCAGCCAGGGCCTGGTGAAGGGCAGTGTAGCCACACAGACATTCCACTCTTAGCAGCAGGACTGAGTGCCAGGAGGAAAATGTTCTCAGTAAATGCAACAAAATAAAGACTTGAGTTGATGAACCTGGGGCTACACACAGTCCCCCAGAACAGTAGTACTAGTGCTAGGGTGGCAGGAGTGTCCCTAATGGACAGCTTTTAACCTCTCTGCTTCCATACGGTTCTCAGTAGGACTGCTGTTCCTGAAACTCACTTTACCCTCCATGGCTAGAGGCATCCCTGTGGGGGCTGTTGTCTTCTGGGGCACTGAGTGAGGGACTGCTTGAGAAGGAGGAGCTAGCCGGGCGTGGTGGCGCACGCCTTTAATCCCAGAATCAAAGTGCCTTTCTCTGTCAGTGGAACCCATGGGCCCAGACTTGCCACACGTGTCACTTAAAGGAATAGAAACAGAAAAGTGGAGGAAGGAGGGGGAATGACAAGCCACAACCCCTTACACTCTTCCCAGGCTCATCAGCGGATCGCTGTGAGTTCGAGGCCAGCCTGGTCTACAAAGTGAGTCCAGGACAACCAAGGCTACACAGAGAAACCCTGTCTCGAAAAACCAAAAAATAAAAACAATAATAAAAAATAAAAAAAAGAAGGAGGAGCCTAGTGTAGGCTATGAGGAGGAGCTGTTGGCCAGGGCCCCACTGGAAACACAACAGCAGCAGAGGCCGATGTCAGCGTTGTGCTGATATCATCTGGTGGTGAGTCAGCTGTGAGGATGAAGACAAGGAATGAAAGATGGCCCGACATTTCCTGGCTTGCCCCTCAGGGAATGGACCAGTGCAACAGTTCGTTGAAATTGAGGAGAGCATGGAGAGGCCAGCCTGAAGGGGATCTGGAGATGTATTGGGTCTTAGAAAGCTATTAAAGTCTGGAACAGGCAGTCTGGACAGGAGATCTATTTTAGGAGTCAGTACTACTTATGGTCCTCTGAAGTAGGAGCTCCAAGAGAGCTGCCCTGGAGTCTCCTCATCCCAGAGAGAGTGCAGGTGATGAGTTAATGGGGGGGGGGCGGGAAGGGGGGTCGGCACTGGGGAGAAGGAAGGAAGTACAGAGATCTGGAGGCTACAAGCTGGGATGGCCAAAACAAGAGGTCGAGAAGAACCACTACGTCTCAGGCTAAAAAGCTGTGTGAGTGAAGCCAGCTGCAGAAAAGGAAGGGGGGAGGGGAGGGGATGGACAGAGAGCCCTGCTTGTCCCGGGGAGCAAGAGGGGACCCTAGATGTCCAGATCTCCATACTAGTTCCCCCTCTGTGAGTGGGGCGGAGGGCTGTATTTCTTCATTCTTCATAGCCACACTGCCCTAGAAATTTCAATTTGAACAACTTCAGGACTAAGTAAAAGTATTTTCTTTTAAAACTTGTGCGGAGGCCGGGCGGTGGTGGTACACGCCTTTAATCCCAGCACTTGGGAGGCAGAGGCAGGTAAATCTCTGCGAGTTCGAGGCCAGCCTGGTCTACAGTGTGAGTTCCAGGACAGCCGGAGCTGTTACACAGAGAAACTTTGTCTCAAAAAACCTAAACAAACAAACTTATATGGAAACTTAGCCATCCTACAAAGCCCCCATTTCATGATAAATATTCTGTAATGTCTTTTTAATTCCCAGACATTCAACATAAAATGTCAAAAATACAGGATCTCCTTGCCATAATGTAAGTGAGAAAGACTGTGTATATTAAGAGATGCCTTTCCCTACAGAAGTTGAAGTCAACAGAATAGTGAATGTATGGGACCTTAGACTAAAAAACGGAAGTTGCAACAGGCCAGTTTTATTTGGGCACAGTATCTACACACATGTCTTTCAGAAGTCCTGTGGCTGTAACACACTTAAGGCGCAGCTGCCCCACACTGAAGGATATTTGCTGTCCCTCTCCCTCTCACCACCCACTAAATCTGAAAAGTTGGCTTGGCCTCCAGGGCCCACTGCGTAGCTCTACCCGGTTTCACAGTGCCCCCTGCAGGCCAATGAGTATAACAAAGGGTAAGATGGAACTTCATAAGGCTTCGTAACTGAACTTGGTTAAAATCTGTTCACCTTAGCTAGTCAGAATCAAAGTGTCTTTCTCTGTCAGTGGAACCCATGGGCCCAGACTCGCCACACGTGTCACTTAAAGGAATAGAAACAGAAAAGTGGAGGAAGGAGGGGGAATGACAAGCCACAACCCCTTACACTCCTCCCGGGCTCATCAGGGGAGCCCAAGGGCACTGTGGGTGTACAGGCAGGCCCTGCTTGCTTTTTAGCAGCTGACTGGTGAGCAGGCATTCCCCTGATTATTGTTTATTTGTTGCGTGCCCACGGAAACCTGATGTGCACAGTGCCCAGCAGACAGGCACAAACGGGCTCCTCGGGAGGGGCCTCCTCGCCACAGCTCTTGTACCCAGAGATTTGCATATTGTTGCAACATTGTGACAGGTTTCTTTCCCGCATGGTGCTTTTACCATGAATGATAAAAAAAATAATAATTATATGACTTACATAAAGCTTTAGTGTGGGAAGGGAAGTATTAGCTATTACATTTAATTACTTAATGTGGAAACGTATTCACACTGTGTAAAAGCCCAGCGGGAAAGTACACCGCGGTTCCCTGTCTCTGATCTTTCCATTGGAAAAGAAACTGAGTGCATGAGAAGAGGGATTCCCAAGCCTACAGGATCCTGAGGCATGAGCTAAACCCACACAAAACAGCCGCCCTGACTTACTGGCCGCAGAGTACGGAGCCTCCTGGGCACGAAGGGCCTTCTGTGAAGCAGGAACCAGCAGTGGGCACTGAGCACTTCCTCAGAGCCAGACCTCACAGCTCTTTCCATGCATGTACATCGTACAAACCTCATGTCCAGCAGAGGCATGCACAGTTATTACTGCCGAGTGGCACGTAAGTAAGCCAAGGCACAGAGTGATTAGAGAGCTTGCTCTCAGCTCCCAAGACTCGTCTCTGAGAGGGAAAGCAGCACACCACACCTTTTGTGTCTCCTTACAAAAGTGGCTGCATCTAATGACCTCCATTGAATCGTGCCTTTAAAGTCAGGCAGACATGCAATGCCAGGCGGTGCTGGGAGCTGGGGGCGGGTGTTAAGCGGGACAAAGAGTGTCTCGTCTGGGTTCCATTGGCTTCCTTAGAGCCTGTGCCATCACACAGTTCAGAGAGCTGCAGCAGGCCCTAGCTCTTTCCCACTCAGAAAGGGCAGCCCGCTCTCCCTTGTTACACTGCCGTTGCTGCCGGATGCTCTTACTCATAGACTAGAGGGCAGTGTGTGCCTGATCCTGAAGTGGTTTGCCATGCCTGACTCCAGGGATACAGCCTTCAGCACCTAATCTTTTGCATAAGTCTGTCCATTAATTCTAGCAGGAGTAGGGAAACACGGCTATGGGACCTTCCAGTTTACCTAGACACAACTAAAATAGAAAAAGCCCATGAGTCTCCCGAAAGGAACTTAGCCCATAGTCCCTGATTCCATGTGCTCCCTTGGGCAGACCACCAGCTTTGAGGGTTCTCGTCAGGCCTGTGGACTCCAGCCTTGCACGGTTCTGGGTTTCTATGTTCCTGGCAGCCCCATCATGTGTGACAAGATAAATGAATTAATTAATGCCTACATTTTTTTCCCAATGCAACTCCAGAGCCAGTATCTATGAAAAGCACATACATTCCCAGGGCTCTGCATTCCTCCAGCCATCCTGGGAGTATCCCATCACCATCCCAGCGAGGGCCTCTTCAGGGCAAGGACCTAGTCCTGGCCCGCTCTTGCCAACTGTCCTACAGTAACCAGCTTTCCGTGTGGGAAGCTGTCCGGAGCTTCTGAATTAGCACACCACAGGATGAGCCTGAGAAATCCTCACTGCCTCTCGGGCTGTAGGCCGTGAGCAGCTGTGTGCTCTGTTGTGCCTTCTCCATCAGACGCCGCTAATCTGCATGATTATTTAGATCTGAGTGGCACCCTAATGCAATCTAATGCAATAAGATTTATATTATCTCTGCTTGGGGTCAGCTAACCATTGATTCCGTGGTAGTCCCTAAGACCAGCCTTTCACAGACACAACGAGGCTTTGCCACAGCCACTGCTGTTTCCGGCTGGATTGGGCGCCTCTTCCCAATTTATCCAGTTTCTCAGCTCCATATCCCAGGACCCAGAAAAACCAGGCTTAGCCTTCTGTAATGCCCAACCCCTCCACACCACCTCACAACCTGTCTCACTTAGCTCAGCTTGGAATCTCACATCCTTCTCCAAACACTTGCTCCCCCAGGCCAGGAACTTCCACTCCCTTTTGGGATCTCATGGCCTAGATTGGGTATAAGCCATCTTTTGTCTGTGTCATTTTAGACCCTGCTCCACAAGGAGGGTTTGGCCACTCCCTCTGGTTTCCTGTTGACTGATGTTTCTTTTCCCTGTCAGGGTTTTGTGGTCATTCCAGAGCCCAGGGACCCAACTTTGATTATTTCACATTCAGACCCACTCCAAGCCTTTCTCTTCCCCCCTTTTCTTTTTGTCTTTCTTTTTTCCATCACTTCCCTGTTCTCAGTATTCCTATGTCCTACTATCTATGTATTCTAGGTCTCCCCAGTCCTATGCTGCCTCCCCTTTCCCACCTACCTTAAGTGGCCTTTTCCACCAGCTCCATCCACATCTCTTGCTTTTCACATAACTTCTGTGATTCCTTAATGGTTTTGTCATCTCCATTCCATGGCATCGAGTCTTCACTCGCATGTGGTTTTGTCTTTTATATTTTTGGTTGTGAGCCTAGCCTTTAATGGCTGAGGCATCTCTCTGGCCTGGTGTGGTTTTGTCTTTTATGTTTTCCTTTTTTCACTTTCTGCCTTTCTGTGTCAGCAGCTCACATCTAGTCTCAGTTCAGATCTCCCATAGCTCTCCTGTGCTTCTGTGGCCAGTGCCCCTGGAGAGACCGGAAGTATATCACCTTCCACATCAGGTACCAGGAAGGTCCCAGCTTCCCCTTTGCTTCTGTGCTTGGCTTTGCCAGACCATTATAAGACACATGATGAAGGTGGGCAAGAAGGAACACAGAATAGAAAAAAATAACAAATAATAGCAAGGACATAATTTTCACCTTCAATTTTATTTGAATGAGTAAAACTTCCCTGACCTACCCATGAAAAATGTACAGTTTTTTGTGGCTTCCTATGAGCCATCACCTGTCGTGAAATTTGTGTTCCTCTGACAGAAGAGGCTTCTGGGTCTGGGCAAAAGTGAAACAGAATGCAGTAGTCTGCAAAGGTGCAAACCTACAGCCTCCCCTGTGGTGATCTTCCTCTCCATATCAGAGATGGAGGCCCACCTGGCAGCCCAGAACACAGGCCTTCAATCCCAGGGAAGACCACACTTCCTCTAGCTTGAACAGTTGCCTTTTGAGAACTTGGCAGTGAGCTATCTATATTAAGTTGAGTCTAATGAAATTAAGCTATGACAACCTGCACACTGTCACTAAGTCGACAGTACCCACCTGACTGCACTCAAGAGCATCTCAAGACTAGTGACCAGATGGTGACCAGAAGGGCCTTGGCGAGCCCAAGAATCTCCGGCTTCTTCCCTCTCTGTCTACGTACTTTGCTTCTAGCTGCCTGGTTCTGGCTTTCCCTTTGCTCAGCCTCACATGAAAGCTGAGCCTGTGGCTGGTACTTAGCAACGAGGTAGGCATATCTAGCTAATGACAGCCATAGCTAATACGCAGCTAGAGCTCCTTCTAGATTAGATGCAGGTCTAAGTGCTCTGTGTGTGTGTGTGTGTGTGTGTGTGTGTGTGTGTGTGTGTGTGTGTG
>OU015745.1:25065432-25076236 GCA_907169655.1 Acomys percivali
GTGTGTGTGTGTGTGTGTGTGTGTGTGTGTGTGTGTGTGTGTGTGTGCTTGTAAACCTCACCTTAACCCTATGGTAGCCTCATTTTCTACATAGAAAAACAGGCATAGGGAGTGTAAGCTATTTGCTAACTCTTAATTCTATAGTTTGGATCTTGACTCTTTTGAGATGCAGATGGACCAAGCTGGAGAGATGGCTCACAGGTTAAGAGCACCGACTCCTCTTCCAGAGATCCTGAGTTCAATTCCCAGCAACCACATGGTAGCTCACAACCATCTATAATGAAATTTGATGCCCTCTTCTGGCATGCAGGTGTACATGCAGGCAGAGCACTGTATACATAATAAATAAATATAGATAAATAGATAAATCAGAAGAAGAAGAGGAGGAGGAGGTGGTGGGGGTGGTGCCCTAGTGGGAGGAAGTTAGGTCCTTGGAGGAGTGTCTGTGAAATGTAGAGACCCTTTCTGTTTTCCTTTGCTTGACCACCATGAGGTGGACAGATCTATTCCACCACTGCAAGCTGCCTCACTAGAGACCTAAAGCAGCAGAAACAATGCCGTGAAGTAAAACCATGAGCCAAAATCAACGTTCTCTCTCACTAATTCCCACATGCTCTTTGTCATGCAAACAGGAACCTGAGATACACAGAGTTGCCCAGTTAGTAAATGGCAGAATAGGATTTAAACCCACTGTCTCCAGGGGCCACGTTATGAGGACCCCAACCTCTGTCAACATGGTAGCACTCCCTTGACATCACTGAATTGAGGTGTAGCTAACCCAAAAGTGCATGTGAAATGTTTAGCATGAAGCTTTTGTGGTCATTTTCCCTTCCTGAAAATTATCTGCCGAAGCAAATGCAAATTAGCTGTCCATCATTCGGCAGCTCCGCCCAGTGAGAGGAGGCTATGCAGGGATGATCAACCTTCCCTGGCTGGGCCAGAGGGAGGCCTCATATCCTAACCTCATCCCAAGATGCTAATAATTTGAAAGGGGAGCCACACACAGCATGTAGGATGTTGCGGGTGGCAAGAGAAGGCTTCTAGCTCCACATGCGCCATCCTTCCTGCAAACGCCACCTTCCCTAGCTCTGAGGAGTTGGGCACTCAGAGGTTTGGTTTGCCACTTCTAAGAGAGCTGACACGATGCTCTCTAGCCCTGATGTTCCAACCATACGGAACCCACTTGCCAGAGAAGAGATTGGTGGCAAGTATAAGCTGGTCCCAGTCAAACTGATTTTATAAAAGAAAAGGTCTTTGTCCTCCACCTTCCTCTCGGCTTTACTCTCAAGCCTTTGCTTGGGAGTAAAAAGATAGGTGGGGGAAATAGTGTGTGTGCATGCACGTGTGTGCATATGAAAGAAAACACCTGACTCTTTCACACCAGATGGTATAGAAGAAATATTCTTCCAGGCCCCTCATATAAGGACTTGGCCAGGTGTCTCCCTTGGACAGTGTATTTATTACTAAATTGGTGGGTGGGGGCTTTGCTTCTGGGCCTGGTATGGGGCAAGAAGGAAGTAGTGGTTCTTGAAATAATGGAAAGAAGAAAAAAACCAACAGAGGGGATTGAGACCTGGAAGCTGGATCTGAAGCCATCTTCAAGGTCCAGCTGATGGGACTAATGAGCCAAAGGGTAACGGGGTGGGAACGTGGGTCTATAGGTCAGGTGAAAGCTGCCTCTTAAAGGGACTCTGCACCCTCGGAGTTGCTCTGACCCCTCTGCATTCCAGCTGTGCCCATGTCTACCAGGGTTGGGTCAACCAGAGCCTTTGGCAACAAGGGACCTAGTTGTTTCCCCAAGGTAATTTGCCAGAGGACAGGGAGGTCTATCAAAAGCCCCAGCAGCACAGCCTTGCCAGTCCTGTAATGTGCAGCTATGGCTGGGGGTGGGGGTGGGGTGGGGGGTGATGACTCAGGGTCAGAGAAGCACAGCTGGAGGTTGACAGAGTCCCTTTAAATCTCTGCTCTCCGCCCTCCCCACCCCCCCACCCCCGCCTCCCCATGCGATGTGCATTAGCAGATTAACTGTGTGTATCTGTCTTTCACCACCGCGGTCCACTCTTGCCTTTCTTCCTTCCCTCTCCTCCCTCAGAGGTATGGCGGAGCACAGCCAGTTTACCCATTTGTTTCAGGTCTCCCGGTGGATGGAAAGATCCCAACTCCTCTTCCTTGTATGAGCACTGAAACTCCTGGCCTCGTGCTTCCTCCTGTTCATGTTATGTACCCCCACTAACATTTGCTTGCCACGTTTTCTAGGTTGCTGCTGAACATCCTTCGGTCCCACTTTTGGTCCTGTCTCTCTCCCTTCTCTTCTTTGACCTCTCCTCCATTTTTCTTCTGAAATAGCTCTATTCCCAAACAACCAGCTCACATGTATTAGGTAGTCCCCAGCACTTTCCGAGATCCCCGTTCAAAGCATGCACACATGTAGGGTTCATTTGGGAGAGTCACTTCTACCCTCCCACTCCCAAATTAGCATTCCCTCTACCCTGAGATAGAGGTGTGCAAGGACCTAGGAGTGCACTGGCGGCTATTTCCCCCCGCTTAGAGCATGTGAGTAACTAAAAGAGAGAAGTCCCTGACTGAGATGTTCAGGGCATTGCTCCAGGGAACTGGCAAGAGAGCCGTGGCTCAGGCTGACCCTAGTCTGACCTCTAACCTGGACTGCCTCGGCCCCAGTCCAGCTGCCCAAAGCCTCCTGGGACAACATAGGTTTTCTTTGGGCAGAAATGCCTGGGAACCTTGCGTCCCCTTTCCTTGTGGCCTGACCTCCTCTTCTAAGAATAATAGCCCTAGGACAGCTTGTCTTGTAGTTGACTCTAGAAGGAGATGACTGGGAAGCTGGGCAGTTTAGGGAGCTGGAGAGAGCCAGAAGGATAGAGGACCACAGGCTCGGCCCTTGTGTAGTTAAAAAAGAGCAAAAGAGAGCTGGCAGCCTTTGAGGAGCCCCCGGAGCACTCTAACTGCTTCCAAAGCCTCTTGCCAAACTCCAGACACCCATCTCAGAGCCCTGCTGAGTCAACACTGACTTGCCCCCTTAGGAGAGCATTCCCTGGAAAACAAAAGATGCAAATGTGTTATAAAGAAGACAGCACTCCTTGGTCCTGGGTCCTTTCCATTCCACCACAGGGCACGTAAGTGGCCTATTATTGGGGTCTCCTGGGCCCCGGCTCTGTGTTCTGAGACATGGCCCTTTAAGCTGCCACGCCTCCCACAGAGACAATTACTGAGACCTGAGAATGCCACTTGCTCTTTGTAAGGGGGCTGCCTACCCAGCAGGCATTCTAAACACTTGGCCATACAAGTTGTCTGTGGACTTCAAAGGTGCTTCAAAAAGTCTTCTGTAGATTCCCATCTCTTTCCTCTTCTGAGTAAGTGGAAAGTCAATGAAATCCAGGCAACAGTAGTAAAGTTGCGACTCTCGTGTCTTTCCTCTCCAAACCTCTGCTACCTTTACCCCTTTTTAAGGAGGCAGTAGCCCCTCCCACCAACCAGTCTCACCTCCCCAAACCTGGGCCCAGGGAGGTCCTCAATAATTCCCATCACTTTTGGCAGCATTTCCATCTTACTGAGACCTTAGATCAAGGAACCTGGGCTGGTACTTAAGAGGCACCCCTGGGGAAACTATTAGAGAGGCTTCCTAGGCCTGGAGACACTTCTATCCATCCCGTTAGGAAAGCCTTTACAAGGCGAACTTGCCCTGGGAGGTATGGGCATGTCCATTGCTTGAGTGGTTTGGTCCTTTGGTTATCTCTGAGCTTTGATTCCACTCCTATCAACCACAAGACATCAGCCACTGACTTCTCTCCCTCCTGATGGGTCCTTCTAATAGAGAGAAGTGAGGATACAGGTCATATAGTATATACCATGTATGACATACCATATACTATATAGTACACTAGAGGAGATCACTCATAAACAGCAGAGTCTAGCCACACCCTGCACCACTGTGTCTTATGTGTCTCACACTCCCTATACCCACGGCTACCTCCACCCTGAGGAAGTAGAAGGGTCCTCTGTGGAGGAGGCAGAGAAGATGTGGACCACGTGACCTGTGAAAGGCAAGGCAGGAAAGTTGAACTGAATGCCCCCCTGCTACCCCTAACCCAACCAGGCTCCTGGCCAGACACGGATGTTTGGAACTCCCAACAGCAACAGTCAGGTGCCAGGACAGATGCCAGAACAGTGATTCTAATGGTGATGTTACTCTGTTCTTGTCTGTCTAATATTCCTTTTTAATCCCCATCCTGCCTGCCCCTCCCCTCATGTAGGGTTACTTTAGTGATCCCTGGAATGTTTTTGACTTCCTCATCGTGATTGGGAGCATAATTGATGTCATTCTCAGTGAAACTAATGTGAGTATCACTCTGCCCTCCCCAGGGACCCTAGTCCTTCACTTCTTCTACCTCCTCCACGCTTTCTCTATCTCCTTCTCTCTTTCTCTCACTCACTCTTTGTTTACTTCTTTTTATTTTTTTATTTTTTTAATTTCTGATTTTACCCACCTCCAGTCATGCTTTTTATTGAACCTGCCGTCGTCTTGTTGGGGGAAAAAAAGCAGAAATCTGTTCTCCTTTTTTTCCCACTTGTCCTGGCTGCGCTGGGCCCAAGGGCGCAGAGCTGAGCGAGCGGAAGGGACAGGCTGCACATTGGTTGGGCCAATAATGGCTGCCTTCCGGGTGGCTGCCTGCCATCCACCCACCTCGGAACTAACCTAGCTTTTGCCAGGCCTCTCCATCCTGCGAAAACCAGGTTGCCCAGGTTTGAGCCGCCAGAACTGTAGAATGGTAAGAGTGTCTAATATACCCACGTAACCTCTTTCTTTTCTCATTTTTTTTCCTCTTCTCTCCTTTCTTTCATGCCTCTTTTATTTATTTTTTTTTTCATTTTCCTCCTCCCTTTGTTTTGTTTTCTCCTCTTTTGTTGGTTTGTCCCCCCTCTCTCTTTCCTGGCTTTTCTGCCCCATGCAGCACTATTTCTGTGATGCATGGAATACATTTGACGCCTTGATTGTTGTGGGTAGCATTGTTGATATAGCAATCACCGAGGTACACGTAAGTACATGGCGTCTGTGACCCCGCTGACCCCGCCTGCTCTAACATCCATTCGTTTCTCCCCTGCTTTATTTTCGTCTTTCATTTTTAGTTCCTGTGTCCCACCTCCTTATTTTTGTTTCATTTTTTTTTATTTTGTTTAAATTTGTTCAAATTATTTTTTTTTTCTTACTGCTTTGTTTGGACTTTTTTTTTTTTTTTTTTTTTAATCTTTGGAACGCACTAAGACTTCCTTTTAAGTGTTGGTTGCTGCATCTCTTTCTCTCTCCCCTTATTATCAGCCTGGCATGACTCACACTGTATAGGAGGGTGCAGCTATGTGAATTATGGAGCGAGAAAATGAAAGGTTCTTTACAAGTTCTGGGCAACCACCGGAGCTGGGACCCAAACCTTTTCTAACCCAAACTTCATCTCCAGACACCACCTCTCCCCCTGTTGGTTTTCTAACACCCAGAGTTGAGGCTAGGAATTTGCCTGCATTGTCAGCCATAGCCTCCCCTCTCCCAGGAACCACCTGATTGTCTTCACACTGAACAGACTCTGTCTGCTTTGGCTAAACATTAGTACCCAATGCCGGACACTTGGAGGGAGACAAGTACTGGTCATGTTTGGGATTTGCTTGTCCTCCCCTTCTTGGAACGTAGTATAAAGCCTGGTGGCCAGGTGATTTCCTGAGAGCTTTTGGAGTGGGTTTTGTCTTCCCATTGCCATGGAAACAGGATCCATGTAGGAGCCTCATACCCATGTGAACTCACCATAGAAAGTGGACTGTGTGCCTGCCTGCTTTCTTTCCCCTTGCCCTTCATAGCCTTCCCCCGGCTCGCTGGCCTCAGGAAGAGCCCACAGCCACAGCCCGGTTGCCCTCTCCTCCCCAGAGCTGCCTCCTTCTATACAGTAATTGCACATGTCTTCTGTGTCCCTGGCATGTTCAAGTAGCCTCTCTTTATCCATAAGCAAGCCCTCTTGCAGCTAGTCCTCCACATGTATTGTTTAGTTTTTGTCATTATTTTTCTGTAAGTTTGAGACTTGGTGATGTCTGCGTAAACCTTTGATGGATAGAACCATTGCATAAGAGCACAGAGCACCCGATTCTGGAATTTGACCTTAGATGTTTGGGACCCCCTTGCTGTCCTCCACACATCCCACCCCCTCCATGCATCCTGGCCCGTTCCCAAGACTTTGAACTGACCTGTTCCCTCACTGATTCGATTCTCCTCTGTGTCATCACGAGCCTTAGGAAAGAAGACTTTACGTTCTTCGTACATCCCTTCCTTTGTCCCCTGCCTAATGCCCTTGTTTATCCTACAGTTCCAGCCTCAACTGCCCCTCTGTCTTTGAGACTTTCGGTTCGTCTTTATGTCAGTGTGTGGTGTGTGTGTGGGTGTGTGGGGGTGTGTGTGGTGTGTGTGTGTGGTGTGTGTGCGTGCTTAGGCTTGACTCCTTCCAGTCAATTCTCAGATCATTAATAGCAAAATCAGTCTTCTACAACTGCCGCTGACCCCCTCTCTGAGCAGACTCCTAGCATGCAGGCCGTGCGAACCCTAAGCTATATTCCTGTTGTTATTTGAGTCTCAGAACCTAAAGGCCAGACTCTATGCTTAGTCCATGTGCCATGCACTTTGCTGCCCTGAGGTCTTGCAGGGAGAGCAGCAAAAAGAAATACAAGGAAGGCATGGACTCTGCCATTGGTATGTAGACACTAGTGCAGACTCGTATGGAAAGCAGGGCAGAGGTCTGCAGTAAGAAAACACAGGGAAGAATGGCAGGCTGCTCCTTAAGATGGCAGAAGACCCGTGGCAGTCCAAGAGTCCCTCTGGTGTCCTTTTACTGCTGGCAATGCCCACGGCTCTCATCCTGCCATGACGTCTCTGTGTATGTTTCAGTAAAAACAAAGACCAAGCAAATATACGGTTCTTGTATAAAATGTATAAATATGTGCTCACATACCAACACCTATTCAAAAGCCCTGTGTAAACTGTAAAGATCCATAGAGTAAAAACTGCAGCATCCAAGCAAATGGCACCCTCTCACAATCCTTGCCAGCAACTAGGCCATCTCCTTGGCATTCTCCTAATGTATAGCCCACATGCACCAAATGTGGCCCCTTTCCCAGCTGCTGTTATTTACACTCATGGAGGTGACCAGCAGGTGCAGCCATCAGAGGAAGTGCAAGCCATCAACAGCCACAGGACCAGAGCCTTGGCAGCCCTGTGGCCACACTGTTACCAGCAGCCAGTAGGGCAGCAGTGACCTAAGAACAGCCCACCCACACTCTGCTGCCTGTAGGTGATGAGCTGCTGCAAGGGCAGTGCCAGGAAAATCCTGCATCCCTACACCCTGCCCCAGGCCTTCCCAGGTCTCTCTACACACATACTATCATCATAGATTCCCAGACATGTATTCTAGCCAGAAGCTATCCGTGATGGCTTCTTACCTGCAATCCATCACCCTCCTGCTCCTCTGGAACATGGCTGCAGTACTCTCTCCGAATCTCTTATTCACTCTAAAGTCCTTACAAGTCTCCTTCTGTGGGTAGACACTTCTTTGGCCACCTGGGATATATCTGTGTCAAAAGGCCCAACAGGGCTGGACGTGGTGGCGCACACTTTTAATCCATCCCAGCACTCGGGAGGAGAGGCAGGCGTCTCTTTGAGTTCAAGGCCAGCCTGGTCTCCAAAGTGAGTCCAGTAGAGCCAGGACTACAAGAGAAACCCTGTCTCAAAAAATAAAATAAAATAAAATAAAATAAAATAAAATAAAATAAAATAAAATAAAAGTCCCTACATTCATGGGTTTGCATTCTAGCAAGGAAGCAGCACAGACAGAGATGAAGGCAAGGGGGTTCAAAGAGGACTGGTCAAGGGGCACCTGGCATGAACAAGTGAGGACTGCTATGTTCGTAGCCACTTGGTGTTTGCATTCCTTTTTCTCCCTGTTTTTGAATGCTGAAGATCCAAAATGCCATCCTCCTAATAGCTGCAGGGCGCTGTTCCCCAGGACCGCTCTATGCCCTGACTCTGCCTTGTAGGGCTCTCTCAGGCCCAGGCCTCTGCCCTCTCCCTAGCACACCATCTTGCCTAAATCCGCCTGGTTCTTCCTCTGTGAGCCCTGTAGGGTCAATGTTACTCCACTCTGGCAGAGCCTCGCTTCTTCTCCAGTGCTTGGGTATGAAATCAAACCTTCTAAAAATGTTCCAAAGTTGATCATAGAAGTTCTGGTAGCATTGCTCTTTCCCTCCCCCCTGTCCCCCGCCCCCACCAGGGTTGTTCCCTGATATCCCAAAAGAGAATCAGTTTGAGGATGTGGCCAACAGCCTTTCTGAGCACTTTTTCATTATGCCCCTGAAAGGATTTTGAACAACAGAAAGTGCGAGAAGACCACATTTCCTACACCATGGCTGTAGAGAACCATCTTCAACTGTACATTACGAAGTCATGGTTATGTTTCCAGACTTGGCCCCAGGAACCAGGTTCCTTAGAGAAACTGGCCCAGGTCCCTGGGCCTCAGTTTATTTGAATGTGGTAGGAGTTGGATGTGGAGGGCAGAGAGTTTGTTGTAGCTCCTGGCCTTTGTGGTCCCAGTATGAGGTGAGGTCCCCACTGTACTTACCTCTCTCTGGGCTCCCGTGTAGCTCATGTGGGGTTGTATAGAGACAGGGACAAGAGAGACCTTTCCATGGAGAACTGCAGGCACTGGGGTAGTGCTGGGTAAAGAACACCAACCCTTGGGGGCTTCTAGGCAAGATCATGGAGAGAAATGTGGAAGAATTACTAGATACAAGGCGTTGGGCCACAGAAATGACCAGAATAGGAAAATAAACTAAGGACTGATGGCATTTGCTGTGACCTTGACTGGTTAGGAGGAAGAAGGAAAAGAGACAGCATGAGACCTAATCCTTGACCATGTCAGTCATCAGTCAACCACGTGACTCGTGTGATCCCCTGCACATGTGAAATCTTGGCCCAGGCAAGGCAAGCAAGCTGCCCAAAGCCTTCTAGCTAAGCGATGTCAAGTCAGTGATTCAAGCCATTTCTTTTTATCAACTCTTGCACTCCCATGGAGCTACAGCCATGCACTGAGATGGGGTCAGCATAGCATTACTGCAAGCAGGCGCTTGTGGCTTCTGTCACTCACGGGCCCTCATCTGGTTCCGTCCTGCAACTGACCCGCACAGAACTGTCACCAACTTCCCTGTGCTGATGGCCCAGCCAATGGATGCTGGATATGCTTGGAATGTTCACAGAGAGCATATGTGGGGACCTCACAGAGGCAGGGGCAGGAGAGAGACTCCAGAGAGATCAGGCACGGGCATGGAATGCACGCCACATTCACAGGCCAAATCAACAGGGCCAAGAGACAAGGAGAGAGAACAAGAGGAAGAGGAGCCAGGGCAAGGAGGGCTGGGGTCTGTGTCAGGAAAGGATGACTTACAGTGTTAGCTCCAGGCCCCCCTCACCAGCATCCCTGGTGCCGCCTTTCCCCAACAGCATCTTTCCACCCCAGACCCTCAGGCCTGACTTCCAGTTACCAATCATTTTTTATGGGCTCCCTGATGATGAAGCCTGTTGACTCCTTCCCTGGCTCCAGTTCCTGCCTGCGTTAGAGGAAGGCCTGGCGATGGACACTGCTGCCTGCTGTGTGTCCATCCCTACAAATATGAGGAACTCACAAAGTAGAAAACAAGGCAGATATGACCATAGGCTTAAACTACTTAGCTTGGAGCACGTAGACATGCAATAACAATGGCTCCAGGACCCCCTATGTAGCACACCAAGGTGTTTTCACCTGCAGCTAGGAAGGTACTAAAGACCCGGATGGTCGCAAGAGGTTGTCTAGGGAACACCATCCGGCCTGCCAAGGCTTCGCCCCACACAGAACTCACTGGGTAGTGATGTCCTGACTCTGCTGTGAATTGTGTTTCTGCACTTGGAGCCACAGGCCTCCAAGAGCCCTCAGCCCAAGCTGCCCTGACATCTTGTCTCCTGCTGTGAAGACATGACCTAAGGACTGTGAAACTAGGGATGACACTAAAACGACACAGGACCAGAGAAGTAATCAGACCTAAACCTAAATTTTGAAGTAAAATATAACATAAGTAGATGACATCTTAATCTAAGCAACAGCATGCTAAGTACAAAAGCATCAGAAGGGACGATGGCCATGGTGAACGAATCTTTAAAGTCCTCCTGCCAGTGGAGGATCCCTGGTGTTCAAGTGAAAAATAAACAAATTTATTTCTTTGTGATGGCTAGAGGCTGGCTTAGTGGGGCCAGCCAAGCTGGTGGATTTTCTAAATTGCCTCCATTTTGGTCTTATTCAAGATGAGATTGACCCAGAAGTCCTTTAAGGGCTTGCTTACAGTCCTTAGAAGTGATGGGGGGGCTTTGACGATGTTAGGGTGAACCTAGGAGCTAAGCAACAACCCAGAACAACCACACATCAGAGCCCCTGACCTGTCTACAGAGCAGATGGCCTCCACATGGCTCTCTCATTCCACTGCCAAAGCCCCGGAGACATGAAGCTCTTTATCTGGTACTCCATGACCAAAAGCCCTGGACCAATGTGGGTGAGCTGGGCTGGGGATGGAACAAAAAGATGTACTAAGAGATGAAGGCTTGACCATTGTAGAAGCTGTCTTATGTCAGTGGAAGAGGCCTGGGTGCTTAGAGAAGAAATGTCCTGCGTGCACAGCTATGTGTGTGTGCGTGTGTGTGTGTGTGTGTGTGTGTGTGTGTGTGTGTGTGTGTGTG
>OU015745.1:25083671-25131473 GCA_907169655.1 Acomys percivali
CATGATGCCTTCATCTGCTTCCATCTTTTTCTCCCTTTTCTGGTTTGCATGGTGTCACACTCTAAGATTCCATCTAGTCCCAGGCTGGTAGGTAAACCTATTTCTCTTTTATCCAAAGCAAATGCTTGCCTGGTCCCTGAGTCCCTTTTCCATAACATATGGGGAAAAAAGCTGCCAGATGATGCTACCTCTACCATATCCCAATAGAACCTGGTCCCAGACCAAGTTTATTACTGCTCAAAATACATTTATCAAAATGATGGGTGTCCTAAATATCTGCCTGGCATCCCTCCCCTCCCCCCACCCAGATCACACACCATCAGAATACAAAGCTACCCATTATAAGCTGATGTTTCACAAAGGTGAGCTCTTGCCACATTTAAATGCAGGAGATGGTTGCAGACCTCAGACTGCCACGGGGCTGGTCTCTCCCTCTTTTCTAAAGTCCTTAGTGGCAGAAAGCATCTTTTCAAAGAGCAAACCTCTAACCCTGCTAAAGACAGAGCATACAAAGATCAAAGAGTGCTACAGGTGAACTGGAAATGTTGAGGAACTTCTAAATGGAGAAAATAGATGGGGTTCAGTTCCCAAAGGACTGAGACTTGAGAAAAGCACACTTCCACATACTTGGAGACCATGGAGGGTGAGGAGGCAACCTGGGCCATCTCCAGTCTGAGACAGGCAGGATCCGGGCCGCCATTTGAGCTTATCCTCCGGGACTTGCATCCTGGGAAGGTTCTGCTATGCTCAACAGCTGTGACAGCAGCATTTGACATAGCACCCCAGGGCTTTGGGGTCTGAAAGGCCCAACAGAGCGCTCCCTCCCCAGGAACCTACCCCCAGAGAGAAGCTGCTCACCAGACCTCTCAGCACATCTTGCCTTTGGTCTGTGATCCCCAGAGAGCTTAAGTAATGAGGACAGAGAGCTGGGTTCTCAGTCACAAAGAACAACTGACAAGAAGCCCAAGAATCTGAGGAAGTGCATATCAGGAAGGAGAGGTGTGTGTGTCATTCTCAAGTCAAAAACAAAGGAACACAGAGGGAGAAAGAAAGGAGGGAACAGATCCAAAAGATTTGAAGTTAAATACAATTCATATTGTTAGGGCGAGTAAAGACTGTAACACTCATGTTAAATTAGAAGAAAGGGCCACAGCAGCCATTGCTAAATAAAACAAAGGAGGAAGAGAAAATGCGAATGTTCAGTATTTTTATTTTCCTTTCTAAAACATCTTTTAAATAGATGAGATGTATAGCAGACAGGATACCACTAAAAATGTATTGAAGAGCTGAAAGATTAGCTGGGGTCCACTTACTATATAACCAAAGTACAACAAAAAATAAATTATGAAATAAAGACTAAGGCCACGAGAATAGAGATAGAAAAAGCCCACCATGTGGTAGAAATTCTAGACAAGAACAGAAGACATGAAGAGAGTAGAACAACAGGCTGATCAGATCATTTTAAACCTTCAGGTTGAAATGGCCTACTAAGTGCAGAATAGGTTACTAGGAAAAATCTTTAACCCTCCGGGGGTGGCTTATGCCTAGGTCCTCAGAACTCAAAGGCTGGGGCAGGAGGATCATGAGGCCAGAGCTCGTTTGGGTTATAAGACAAGACCCTTTCTCAATCTTATCTCCAAATATCCGTAACTGTTTATTGATGTCTTTTTAGAATGCCTACAATTAAAAACAAAACAAGAAAAAACAAAAAACAACTTAAAGGTTTCCAAAGTGCAAAAACTCTATGATAACATTGAAGAGAAATTCTTCAAACCTGGTTATGTTGTTGTTTTATTTTATTTTTTGTCTTGTTTTTGTTTTTTGAGGCGAGCTCTACAAAGACACTAGAAAAAAGGAAACTATAAACCAGTATTCCCTAATTGACATCATAAATACAAAAAAAAAAAAAAATCCTAGCAGACTTAATTGAACATTGCGTTAAAAATCCCATTCAACGTGTGCAGGTGGGATTTAAAGCTGGAATGCAAGCGTGGTGCCCCATATGTGAATCAACACGTATGGCAGGCCATTGACAGAAAGAAGGACACAAACTGTGTAGCCGTCTCCATCACGGAGAGTCACTGTGTGACCCATCTATATGACTGGGAGTAAAGTAAAGTCACATACATGTTAAATATTGAAAGTCAGCAACCAGGGACAAAGAGATGGAACTTGCACATCTCAGAGCCGGGGAAGGAGAGAACATGAGCTCAGTGTGCAGCGCTTGCCTGAGAAACCCACGGCCCCGGGTTGGATTGTGAGCGCTGCCTGAAAGCAAATCACTAGATCAAAACACTGGACAAGGGAAACTTCAGTGGTTTATCAAAAGGGCAAAAGTGGCACTTAAATAAAGAAAAAGTTGGGAGACTAAATTAAACAGGAAGAAGAAAGATAATACAAAAATATTAAAAATCAACCTTGTTGAATTTTCCCATTAAAAACTAAACATTAGGACCAGCAAAATGGCTCAAGGCAAAAAAAGGTGCTTACTGCCAAGACTGATAAACTAAGTTCAGTCTCCCAGGACTCACACAGCAGAAGAGGAGAACCAACTCCTGCAAGTTGCTCCTTGACAACCACACACGTGCTGTGACACACACATGAATAATAAAATCTCTTTAAGAATAAAGATCAGGTGTGATGCATACATATATAAATTTCACAGTGAAACCTATTAATTTGTACAATTAATATGACTGAATAAGTACAATTTTGAATGATTAGTAATCTACTGTTGGTGTTAAGAATTCCAGCTCTAGCGTATTTGTAATGGACATGGTAAAACAAAATGACCCAAAGAGAGTAAAGATAGAGGTGGGAAGTGGCATTAGCAGCAGGACTTGCCATGTATATATAGCAGTTGCAGGATCCGTGGAAGTAAAATTCGCAGTGAGAAGCCTTTAACAAAACAAAGATGGGTATTTGATACATATAAAAAGTTTTAATAAAGCAGTAATATATAATAATTACAAACAATACAAGCTTAACAATGTTTGGAATATGTGTGTGTGTGTATATATATATATATATATATATTAATAGGACACAAGGAGAAAATAAACACATAATGATGAGTTATCAAACATATAGTTCATAAAAAATAATAATTTGACACAGGTGAAAGACCATCTAAGAAACACAATTAAGAGGTGTCATCTATAGACCTGCCCTCAATAAATGGCAAAAAGGCACATTCTCTTTGAGCACTCAGAAACGCCCACAAAAGTAGCCACAAGAAGTCCTAAAACTTATCCAACATTAATACAGCAAAGCTAGAAATTATGCACAGAAAAAAAACCTTTAAAAATCTACCCACATATAATATTAGGTCACCCCACTAATCAGCTGTAAGTTGAAAGTACAGCTTCTCAGCAACAGGGCAGGAGCAGGATGGTCAACACTAGAGAAAATGTGAGCCCAAGAGTCCTTATTTAGGAGATTATATTAAATAACAGATGGGCAAATGAACATCAAAATAATCCCAAATTATGAAGAAATTCACTCATGAAAATAAAAGTGTAAACAAAAATAGATTTTAGAAATAGTCCTCAGGAGTTAGCTTTGAAAATAGCAATAAGTAAATATGCATTTATGTAATGCAACCACTGATAAAACAAAAGGACAGCACCAAGCATGGGCATGTGATGTAATTATGGATGCAGAAACGACTGTTGGAATGGTGTGTGAATTTCATGCCTCATTTTTGCCTCATCTCCAAGACGATCAGCTAGTTCAGAATGAAGCTGTATGTCTCTCTGGCAGAAAGTAAACACAAACTTTGTGACTCCTACAAGAAATGTGTTGTGGCACAGAAGTGGCCTCTGGCACTCAGGTGACACTGGGAGGTTTTGAGGGCTGAATGACTGTAAAAACAACATACTGAAGCAGGCTGCCCCCCTGCACTGAGGAGCCGCCCCCCTGCACTGAGGAGCCGCCCCCCTGCACTGAGGAGCCACCTCCCTACACTGAGGAGCCGGCCTTCCTGCTGTTGTGGACCAATGTGCACTGGAGAGAAGCTTTGCAGATCCTACTCCAGGCTGCCTTGTGTCTTTGCACTTGGTGATTTTGGTTGGGCACAGGGGTAGGGAAGGAAGAAAGATGTTCTAGACTGACTGGTGCAAGTGAGTCTCACTACCTGGAACTCCCAAAGCTGGCAAGACCCACAGATATTTCAATCTCTTATAGATTATATTTGTCAGTATTTTATGAAAAAGCCCACAGATGGAAACTATAAGATACTTGGAACCAGAGCACCCAGGACTCCAAATCTGGCCTCCCTCAGGTGTCCTGCAACACAAATACTAGCACATTGCTCTGGGGGAAGTAATGTACTTTAAAAAAAAAAAAAAAAAAAGCAAGAGGCCAAAATACACCAGAAAATGAATAAGGCCAAGGAAGCCAGGAATCAGCAGCCAAGTGGTGTGGCTAGTCTCTCTGAGACCATCATCCTCTCTACTGCTGACCAAAGCCAGGCAAAACGTGAGTTTTCAAAATAAGAGCAGATCTTTACAAAGAAGCATACAACCAGCAACATCAAAAGTTTAACAACAAAACCAGGAAGAGAGTACTATGAACAAACGTATGCCAATCTGTTGGGGAATCTAAATGAAATAGGTGCATTAGTGTTAGTGTTAGTGTTAGTGTTAGTGTTAGTGTTAGTGTTAGTATTAGTATTAGTATTAGTATTAGTATTAGTATTAGTATTATAAAGCTGGCCTGGAACTTACTGTGTATGTTAGGCTAGCCTCAGACTCACAGAGCTCCACCTGCCTCTGCCTCTGTCTCCAGAATGCTGGGATTAAAAGTGTGTGCCACCATGCCCAGCTGAAGTACATGCTATTATCTAGGAAAATATGAATTACAAAAAAAATTTACTAAAAAGAAAAACTTTGCTCCAAGGTAAGACCACACACATCCAAGAATATTTGAGCAGCAATAAATTGATCTCGACAGGTTTTTCTCTTAAAGAAAAGATAAAATACTAACTGGAAAAGCATTGATAAATCAAGAAACTACAAATTTAAGGAACAAATTATTCTTTGAAAACGTTTCCATGAGCAAAGCTTTCTGGAGTGCGTTAATCGCCTCAGCCAACGTGAGCACAGCCATTTAGTTCCGGCTTATCAGGGGCGCAGCTTCCCGGCAAGGTGCGCATTAATGCTAATTTTAACACTGAAATGCTCTCGGTACACGAGTAGCATTAGTGACAATAGACATTGAGACGATTGTCAAAATCACAGCCTTTTGCAAGGGCCCACGCGGCTGTGTTTTCATCCATTAGATCAAGGAATAAATCACTCCTAGTCACAGGAACTCTCAGTGACAGAGGCAAGAACCTACCCACTCAGCATGGAAGATGAACAAGTGCCAGTTTTTAAAAACAGAAACAAGTCGCAAACACTAAAATGTGGGGTGCTGCCATTTGAAGGCTAATCCAAGTGTAGAAAATGCAGGCAAGTTGACATTGCAAGAGTGGGTAGGGCCAGTGAGGTGCAAGAGCATCACCAGTGTAATCACAAGTTAGTAAATGCAGGAGACAGAATATCTTGCCGTCACCTTTCCAGCTCATATTTTGTTGAACGTTAGATTCAGTGCAATAACGGTGAGAAAGATGGGCTGGGGCGATGGCTCAGTGGGTAAAGTCTTTGTGAACACAAGGACCTGAGCTCAGAGCCTGAGCAGCCCGGTGGCACTCCAAACTGAAAGCGTGCATAAAGGTGGGTGGGTGTGGGTGGGTGCGCCTGTGCACATGTGTGCATACATGCATGTGTATGCACGCACATGCATGCGCATGCATGCATGAGCGTGTGTGCATGTGTGATTTGAATGTGTTAAGATTAAAATAAATAAAGCTAGAGATAAGCCATGTACTAGAATGAGACACTTGCAGCGCATGTAACTAACGAAGAAATTATTATAAAAATACCAAGGACCACCTCGAATAAACAGGAAGGTACACAGCCTGTGAGTCAAATGAGCAAAACTATGAACACACAGCCAAGACCTGGCAAAAGCCAAACTCTCAACCCTACTAATCATTATAAAGGCAATTGTTTAGAAAGGTATTTATTTCTTGTGGAGACAGGGCCTCATGTAGACAAGGCTGGCCTAGAAAAACCAAGCTTAAATAACAGCGAGATATCATCCCATATTGTCAGCTGACAGCCAGTCTTTAAAATGCACTACCACCAAGAGCTAGTGTGTCTGCAGTGACGTTGGTGACACTGCTGTAAGTCAGGCATGTGCTGCCCGGTACAAATGAAGATAGGAAGCATCTCCACCTGGTAGTTCATTCCTGAGCAGACACCCAGGACATGGACCTGCATGCTTACCACAGTGCTAACTACGACAGCAAAATAATCTTTCTGAAAAACCCACTCCCACAGCAACAGTGGATTTTTTTTTTTAATGTACTCATGGCAGGTACTCCTGAGTAGCAGTGGCAATGAACTACAGCTCAAAAATATGTCTACATAGCTTCATCTAAAGACGTCACATAGATAAAAGAACAAGTTTTCAGAAACTCATTGTGCATCTAGAGTTTTAAAACATTCAAAAATAATGCTTCCTGTTTTCATATTTAATGAGCATGACCAGTGGGCACAAGCTGCTTCAGCCCTGTCAGTAGTTCCTCCTGGAGGGTGAGGCAGAGGGAGCCTTGCCTGCATGGGTGACAGTGGCCGGCTGAGGTTGGACACACTCTCTCTCTCTCTCTCTCTCTCTCTCTCTCTCTCTCTCTCTCTCTCTCTCTCGCCTCTCCTGTGTAGGTGTGCCACCGGGGAGGCCTGGCAGGATATCATGCTGGCCTGTATGCCAGGCAAGAAGTGTGCCCCAGAGTCTGAACCCAGCAACAGCACGGAAGGGGAAACGCCCTGCGGCAGCAGCTTTGCTGTCTTCTACTTCATCAGCTTTTACATGCTCTGTGCCTTCCTGGTAAGCTGAAGCGGGACCGCACAGGGATGGCGACAATTTGGGGGTGGTGTGCAGTCAGGGCATCCCAGCACAAGAGCTGTCTTGGGAAGACCGAATGACTAGAAGAGATGTCTTGCCCTGAGAAAGGCTAAAAGCCTTGGCCCAGAGCACCTCAGCCAGACTCCTTCTCGTCCATTCGTGGCTCTTGCCTAATGTGGTCGCGTTGCTCTAGAAGGCAGAGGTGCATGGAAGCGCAGCGTGGACTTGCATGTCTCTGATGTCTTGCTCAGGAGTGAGGGAGAGATGACCAGACAGAGCCCCGTCTCTGTCCCTGGCAACTTAGTAGAAAGGAAGCTGTTCTGTCTACATGTCGCGCTCATCCCTCACAGTGCTCAAGAGGTCGTTTTGAGGTCAAATTCTAGCAGTTGACATCCTAACTGCTAGCATATTGCTGATGCTTAGAAACATTGGCTTCTGACGAGCCAGGGCACTGGCTGGTGAAGTGGGCTTAGGCAGCAACTGGGTAAGGGCCTTGGAGAGCACCTTCGGGTACCAACTGTTCCCTGCAGATCATCAACCTCTTTGTGGCTGTTATCATGGACAACTTCGACTACCTGACAAGGGACTGGTCTATCCTCGGTCCCCATCATCTGGATGAGTTCAAGAGAATCTGGGCTGAGTATGACCCTGAAGCCAAGTAAGTTTCTAGAGGGAACCCCTGGTTCCCAATGCCGAGAGGGGGGGTGAGTGGCCTGCAGAAGAGGGGTCAACACTGGGTGTACTAACTGAAAGCACTGAAATATATCAGACCCAGCGTGAAGGGTCGAGGGCCAGCAGGATGACCTCAGGTACCATTCACTGAGCTGGGGTACATATCAGTTGAATGGAAGAAGAAAAGAGTCCAGCGTTGGGCTGGGCATGGTGGCACACACCTTTAATCCTAGCACTTTATTCCAAAAAGAACTTCAGGAGATTTCCAAGGCTCCAGAAAATAGGAGAAACAGAAGGCTTCTGTCACTTTCTGTTGCTGTGACAAATACCTGACTTGCTCAACCTGTTTTTAAATTAAAAAGTGGCTGGGCGGTGGTGGTGCACGCCTTTAATCCCAGGACTTGGGAGGCAGAGGCAGAGGCAGGAGGATATCTGATCTCTGTGACTTCGAGGCCATCCTGGTCTACAGTGTGAGTCTAGGACAGCCAGGGCTATTACACAGAGAAAGCCTGTGGGGGCACAGATGGGGGGGGGGGTTTCTAGTGTCAGAAGAAACTAGTAATACTTACATTGGTCATTTAGGGACACTTGAGCTCCATCTTGACCTCAGGTTTATGGAAACTCTTACTTACCGATAACCATTGATTAATCATCCCTAAATGCCTTCTGGCCAAATTGTTAGTTGATTGAGCACCAACTAACCACTGGGATTTAGCTGCACTAGTGTCCCTTAAATCTGGAGTACAGCGCTATCAGACTTCGTTTGTGTGCCGTGGGTCTGCAGCTCCACCATGTGTCTCAGCAGCCCTGAGTGTACCCTGCATCTGGCCCCACCCACTATGTGTGTCCCAGTCTTCTGACCCACCCTTCCTTCTCTCTCTCCTTCCTTCTCTAGGGGTCGGATCAAACACTTGGATGTGGTGACCCTCCTCCGTCGAATCCAGCCCCCGCTGGGTTTTGGGAAGCTGTGTCCTCACCGTGTGGCCTGCAAAGTAAGAAATGACAGTTCCTGGGGGGTGAGGGAGAACAAATACAGGAGGCTAGGTACCTGTTGGCCTTTGTGACTATTAAGGGAATAAAGCTATTTTAGGGATTTAAAGAGACAAATGTGGGCCAGATTCTATTTTAAGGACCCTTCCCGATCTAAATCCCCAAGACTGTAAAAGGACAATAGCCACAGTGAATGTCTTGTGCCCCCCGGTGAGGGAAATAGACACCCTATATGAATAAGGAGTCTCTTCAGCCCATCAGGCTGCACCACCCAGGCATCCAGGTGACCTGGGGTGATGGGTTAGGAATCTTCTACCTAAAGTCAGAGAACTGTTAGAGAGGCCGCAGGTGATCTGTCTCATCACCAAAATGCAAGCTTTACCCAGACAAGGATCTGCTGGTTTGTTGTTGTTTTGGGTTTTGTTTTTGTTTTTGTTTTTTTGTTTTTTTACTAGATTCCTAAGTGAGTCTGTGACCCAAAACCAGCTGGGACAAACACTGGGCTCCGGTAAACACAGCCTCTGACTGAACTAGAGAGTAAGGGCCCTTAAACTCGCTATGGGTCCTGCCACGTAGCCTAGTAACTGCAGAGGACTAGGTCCTCATTCATCTGCCATTCCTCCTCCATTCTGCATTTTCAGCAGGAATCCTGATGAGCTCACAAAGAGCTGGGGAAAGTGGTAACCGAGGGTTGAGCTGTAGGGAGGAAGAAACACAAATGGCCAAGTGAATTGAGCTCCCTGGATAATCCATTCTTGGAAAACAGAGTATTAAAAGCATAGAACGTTTATTTATACTCAGTGGTAGTCACATTTCCCTGATCAGTGCCCCACTTTCTTCCAAAAAGAACTTCAGATTTCCAAGGCTCCAGAAAATAGGAGAAACAGAAGGCTTCTGTCACTTTCTGTTGCTGTGACAAATACCTGATTTGCTCAACCTGTTTTTAAATTAAAAAGTGACTGGGCGGTTGTGGCGCATGCCTTTAATCCCAGCACTTGGGAGGCAGAGGCAGAGGCAGAGGCAGATGGATCTCTGTGAGTTTGAGGCCAGCATGGTCTACAGAGGGAGTTCCAGGACAACAAGAGCTGTTACACAGAGAAGCCTTGTTTCAAAAAAAACAAACAAACAAAAAGTTCCACAGTTTTGGAGTCTTCCGTCTATGATCACACTGGTCTATGCTTTGGGTCCAAGGCAGCTCTCGGACAGTGTGATTGGGGTGTTTGGAAGAGGCCCACTCCCTGCAGGGCCTCTTTACCCCAGGAGCAGAGAGGGAGAAAGAGAAAGAGGCCTAGACTCTAATACCCTCCTCCAGGCTGTGGCTCCCTATAGTGTCTTCCCACAGGCCTCACCCAAAGGTTCTACCACTTCCCAAAAGTTCTGAGGCTGGGGACTGACCTTTATGATGAGGCCTTCAGGTGACATTTGGGATTCAAGCTGTAAGAAGTACATATCAAATGTAAGATCAAGCAGCCTAGAGGAAACTGGAGCGTTCAGGTCACGACGTCCAGGTGCGCCTGATAGGGCTGAGATCTTCCTAACTTGGTACCCAGGAGACTCAAAATGATGCATTCACTCATGAACACCATAACCCTTGACAAAATATCCACAGGAAGACTCCGTGTGGTCCTAAGGGTGACATCACTGCCATTATGTTGGGCATACTGCTCTTTCTCCTGAGGACCCCTGTGTGTGCTGCTGGCTCACCAAGAGCAGGATGCCAGGGGAGCATGTTTTAGGGGTGGAGGCTAGAGGAGGGAAACACAGTCCCGTTTGGGTGAGTGAATGAGGGATCATTCACTTGAAGTAGAGACAAACATGTCTACATGGCAGAGAGAGGATGCCCTTCGTCCCCACAAAGCTTTCTCACAGTCCTACTCATGGGAGTATGGCTGGCAAGTGTTGCCCAGGAAATGCCTGGCACATAGCTGTTCTCGCTGCTGGTAGAAAGTGCAACTGTATCTTTAAGCCTGAGCACAGAGCAGGAAAGAGCCCTTTGTGAAAGCAAGGGTCTAAGGAACTTGGCAGTGTAAGAGTATTTACTGCAAAGCCGGTTTGTCCCTGGGAAAGCTTTGAAGACACTGTGGTAACCCCATGCATACCCCTCCCACTCCCAGCAGCACCTATCCAAGTTTCTAAGGGCCTCCCGACCTTCCTGCCACAGTGGTTGTACAGAGCCTTCACGAACTGCCTGCGCTTGACACTGACTCAGCCTCCTTTCCCCTCCAGCGCCTGGTGTCCATGAACATGCCTCTGAACAGCGATGGGACAGTCATGTTTAATGCCACCCTGTTTGCCCTAGTCAGGACGGCTCTGCGGATCAAAACAGAAGGTAATAGCTCTTGTGGACCACTGGTAGGAGGATGCCTAGGAAAGCCTAGCATCCTTACCAGAAGGATGGTCCTGCCTGCACAGCATCAGTGCGGAATAACACTGACAGCCTACACTGTAACCCTCCAAGAGACACTGCATGCTTACATTTTCTTTGGCTCCTAAGTGGCCCCCTTGCCATAGTTTATTTATTTTGAACTTTTTCTTTTCCATCAAACCCTAGTAATTGCCCCGGTGCCCTCCTGAAGACTTAGGGTTTAGTACAAAATACAGAAGAGGTGGTTGTTGCACAGAGCAGGACCAAGCCCCATACAATGGGCTTGTATTAGCAGCAGGCATGTCTCCCAAACATTCAATTCATTTTTGAAATTAAAAGGACATATATTGAAAAGGTGACAGTGACAAGCAGTGACTGTGCTAAATAGAGGTCATTGCATGCGATTGCTAAAGGTTATGATCTCAAGTGTGCTGCGCTACACAGACTGTGTCCCCTCAAGCTGCTTACAATAGAGGGCCCTTCTAGTTTGCCAAGAGCTGCCCTGTGGGTTAGAAGCAGCCCTGGTAAAGGCATCTGTTATCCATCTCACTGATAACTACTTTGAATTGCTCTGGCATAAGGTGCATGAACACACCCCAAAAGCTGCTGCTGCTCCCCAAGACACCCAGCTTAAGTGCCTCAGAATAGTAAGTTGTCTAAACAGCTGCAGCTGAACAACAGCTGAACCTGTGTGTGAGCCCACATGTCCAAGGGGGCCTGGGAACCTGCATTTACATCTAGCTGCATAGATGCCTCATGTATGAACTGGATTTTGGCACCACTGGGGCAACCTGAGAGCTTCTGGCTTCCAACCAGTGTCCCTGGTGCAGTGGAAGGGCACAGGGTATCACACAACAGGGCACAGCATTGTGTAACTCCTTACTGTCTCACTTCGGTTTCTGTATTGTGAGATAATGAAAGGCGGTGGCCCCTGGCATTTACTTTGCCAGGTCACCCAGAGAGAGGCTTTCTTTAGTTGTGCTCTTCCAGAGAGTAACAGACATGAGGGAGCCAAGAAGCAATCCTACAAGATTCAACCTTTACAAAATGAAAAATGGGTCAAATTCTCCTGGTAAACCAAAAGGATAACAAAAGAAAAAAAAAAAAGGAAAAAGATAGGGCAGTTAATGCAAAACTTCAGTCTGAGGTAAGTTTAAAGAGACCTGGGGGCTGGAGAGATGGCTCAGTGGTTAAGAGTGCCTCCTGCTCTTGAGTTCAATTCCCAGCAACCACAAGGTGGCTCACAACCATCCATAATGTGAACTGATGCCCTCTTGGGCAGATAAAGCACTCATATACAATAAATAAAGTTAAAAAAAAAAAAAAGAGGCCTGTTGCTGATGAGAGAATTTGATACATGCTTAACGCATGTGTGTATATCACAGAACTAGAACATCTGCTAAAATATTAATATCAAATATCACTGATTTATAGTGTGTGTCCAGATGTCTGAAGGCAGATCAGATCTGATCTTTCCACATTTTCTACAGTCAATATTATTTCCTTTCTGTTCTGAGGGAAGGGTTTCCCTTTCCAAAGAGAAAAGAGAGAGTGACTGTTAGAAGGAATGTGTTGTAAAACTTAAAGCTTGATATATATTAATAATGTAGGTTTTGGCTCCAGGAAGGAATAAAAAGCATCTGTGCATAGAAGCCAAGATTTAGTGATGTAAAGATGTACTGCACGGGGAACCAGATCTCAATGAAATGACACCAGTGCCTGAGGAAGACGCTGAGGGGATGCCAGATACTCCATCACAGACAAGCATTGTTAGGAGAGAAGCCAGCCAGTTAATTAAGAATTAAAGAAAACCACTTAAACATAAAGGCTCCTGGGGATAGCCACCAAGGGCACGTAACAGCCCAGGACACAGAGCTGAGCTTCAGCCAAAACAGGCTTTCTGTGAACTTGCTACATAAGCAAGTTGGAGACAATACCATATGCAGAGAATATATTTGTAAGGATAAGACAGATACTTGTAAGGATAAGACAGGTCAGTCTTCACTCCCCCTGTGGGCATTTGTAAGTGGAAGTGACTAGAAAGAAAGTAGCATGCACCTTGAGAACCAGAACTTTACTTACCTCAAGCCACATTTGAAGCTGAACAAGATTTCCTATAAAAGGAGAAGATATTTAAATTAGGGCTTGGAGTATAGCTCAGTGGTAGAACAGGTGCCTAGCGTGCATAGGGCCTAAGGTTCAGACCCCAGCACTGAAAACTGAACAGTAAAAATAAACGTATGTGCTATGAAACAACATGGGTTGTTACAGAAATAAAAGCCTAAAAAAAAAAGTGAAGGATCCATTGGAAGGTACATTTGTCCCTTAGGTCTGACTAAATGATCGCGAACTCAGTTCCTCTCACAGTTTAAGAAAGCGATCGCCCAAAGTAAGGCATTAGCAGGCCAGTACATTCCGGAGGCCCTGGGGGAGAACCGGGTCCATGCCTCTGACTTCAGGTGGTCCCAAGCACAGGGCTCCATCCCTCTCCACCACCTCTTCACGGTGTGACCTAGCCTGTGTGCCTCTGGTCTATTCTTCTTGCTCTGATGGCACCAGTTGTGGATTTTTGTGGGAGCAGTGGACCCTGCTTCCCTTAAAATGTCTCCATTTCCTGCATCAGCACAAGGAGGTCATTATGAAATGTCACCATCACGATCAGCCTTGACGCTGTCCTGCAGGGCAAATAGTATCAGAGCTGGGATGTGAGTGTCTGCGGGGACCACCAGGCTCTTGAGCACTAACCTTGAGGAAAAGCAGCCTGAGGGTGGGTGGGGTGGGGTGGGTGGTGGGGTGACTTTGGGCTGGTTTGCAATGAGGTAAGAAAGGAAGGAGAATAGCATTGGACATGGCAAGAGAGGGAAGTCACAAGGAGCGAAAAGAAGTAAAGAGAGAGGGAACAGGAAGTGGAAGGAACTAGGAAACAGGGAGACTGGGGAGCAGAACAACAAGGGGAACAGTTGTGATGAATCAGGTGACTTGTGGGGCTAAGGCTACCATTCACCGCTTCATCCCCAGTGCATCCCCAGGGGATGTTTTCAGTGCACGCTTCCTTCTATCAGGGAACCTAGAACAAGCCAATGAGGAGCTGCGGGCCATCATCAAGAAGATCTGGAAGAGGACCAGCATGAAGCTGTTGGACCAGGTGGTGCCCCCTGCAGGTGGTAAGTGCTCCGAGCATTTTGGGACCAGGGCTGTTTGCTGAGCCTGTGGGGTATATCTGCCTTCCAGTCCTCCTCCTGTGCCATCATTAGCTACAGCCCTTGGGACTTCCCTACTTGAGTCTACCGTGCTGCTGGGTCCTCTGTTCTAGACCCTCCTGTGGGCCCAGAGGCCCTACTGGGTTATGATGCCCTACACAAGCTTGGATGCAAACTATCGGGTTAGAAATCTGCTGTAACCCCACTTGGGGTTGAGAACACACTTGGTAACTGGCAATCCCTTCCACGCTTATGTATGGGCTTGGCAGAACTTTCATAAGAACTCTGATATGTGGATATGTATTTACCCATAGGCCACTAGGCTGGCTGCTCTAGAGTTGCTGTACAGACCTGGAAGGGAAGTTGCCTGAGATTCACCACATCTTTTTAAGAGCTCATTTCTCCCTCTAAAGTAGCATCCTCATGGCTGCCAAGCCACAGCCCTTTTTATAGCAAGTGCTTCAGACCATCCCAACAGTAATCCCAAGTCAAAATCGTAGGTAGCCTGCCTACAGATAACCTGCCTAACAGGAGGTGATACTTCCTGTTTGAGACCGACTTCCTAAAGAGAATACACCCTGGGTTGGGAGTCGCCAGGTACCACCTACTGCTTTGTTGCATCATTTTTTTTTTTTTACTGCCTACAGCATCTCTATGAGGCTCACACTCCAAGCACTGCTGTTCTTAGGAGCTATGCAGGTTTCCCACTGAGTTCAGTATAGACATAAGGTATCCAGCTCAGGCCTGAGGACACCAAGGACTCCAAGTTCATTCCCAATTTCCCTCATTCCTCATTGGGCATCTCCAGGGTTTCCCCTTCCATGTAGAACTGAGACCCTGACCCATGGAAAGCCCAGAACTTCTTTCTGTAGAGTTGACTATGAGGATCAGGAAGGCCTTCGCAGGTGCTGAGGCTCAGCCCAACCATCTGTCCCTCTCAGACAGAACAGGAGACAAGACGAAGGGGCCACTTGCTCAGCATGTAACTTCCAGCTTCCCTACCATTGGGCTCACTCCTAAGATCAAGACTGTGTCATGTAGGGTCTTGTGTGCCCAACCCAGCAAGGACACATGTCAAGCCCGTCTAGCTGGTTGGGAGGGAAATGACCAACCTCCTGCCACCAGCCCCTCTCACGCCACTAGAATTTTGTTAGGAGACCTGTCATTTGATGGTAAGGGCAATCAAACAAGACTTCGTAACAGCCATTTGGGAGGGGGAAAGAAGTAACTTGGGAAGTACCCTTGACAATATCCTACTTTTTCTGCAAGGGAAAAATGAAGAAAAACAAACAGCCAAGTTCAGGCTGGAGCAAGTGCTTCTGGTCCCAGCTACTCAGGACAGAATGGGTCACTCGATCCCAGGAATTGGAGGTCACCTGAACAGGATAGGGAGATCTTATCTTAATTAAAAAGGAGATAAGGACATTTGTGCTTATTTCTGGAAAAGTACTCAAGAAACAAATAATGTGATGAGCAACTAAGAGGTGGTAAGCAAGCAGACAGGGTGTGCTGACTTCATCATATGTCTTTTTACATGCTTTCTTTTGAACTAAAAAATCAAAACTAATATGCAAAAGAAGTTTTAGATGCTGAAAAAAAAAAGCAATGAGATCCAATGGAATCACGTCTTTTTCACCTCTCCATGTGCCCTAGATGACGAGGTCACAGTAGGCAAGTTCTACGCCACCTTCCTGATCCAAGAGTATTTCCGAAAATTCAAGAAGCGAAAAGAGCAAGGGCTGGTGGGCAAACCCTCGCAGAGGAACGCACTGTCCCTGCAGGTGAGAGGCTGGAGGGAGGTGCCCACACTCAAAAGGTCCTGGTCACCTCCCCCTGACCACAGCCAGGGTCCAAGTCTCGCTAGTGATCCTAGAAGCTAGGTCCCATCACCAGAACACCTGGGAGCACTGCTGCAATGTGGGAGCACTGCTGCGATGGGAAGGCGATGTGCCCTGCCCCTCTCCCATTCTTGCTCATATGTTTCCCTTAGCCATCCTGCTGCCTTTCCCAGACCCCAGTCCTCTTAGCCCCTCTGCTCCCAAGACAGCCGCTGCCTCTTCCTGATCCTGCAATATACCTTCACTCCTCTTAGATAGATGAATAGAGTCCTTTACTCTAGGGGAATGGCAGGGGCGGGGCAGGGGGCAGGGAGGCCGGGCATCCAGGGAAGCCCCATCTCCAGCAGCCTGGTAGTGAGGCTGAGGCAGAGAGGCAGGGGCTTGGAGAGCAATATCAAGCTCCTGGCCAACTAAAGTTCAGTAGAAAGGACCTGGGTCCTCACACGTCCTTCTGGGTTCCAGGCTGGCTTACGCACATTGCATGACATTGGGCCTGAGATCCGGCGGGCCATCTCTGGGGATCTGACTGCTGAGGAGGAGTTGGACAAGGCTATGAAGGAGGCTGTGTCTGCTGCCTCTGAAGATGACATCTTCAGGGTGAGTGCCATGACTAGTGTTCTTCCCCACGTTCAGTTGGGAGCGACGGTGTGCTCACCTGGTGTTTTGTCCGATCTCTCTGAGGAGTGCCACACTCTTTCTAGTCAGCTTTCTCCTGATTCCCCGTCTCCTTCCCAAGCGGACTCTATGCCATGCCATCTTCCTAGGACACAGTAGCTCAAAACATGGCCAGCCCTCAGGAACAGGAGGAACCTGTTTCCATAAAGAAGACTTCCTGGAGAAATTTCTCATCAGCAGGTTTAGAGTAGGAACTCCTAGGCCACATCTCATCTGAAACTTCCCCCATTGGACCTTCTCCATCAGAATTGAGGAGTGAGGATGCCTGGGCCACATCTCATCAATCTACAAACCTGTTTCATTCACCAATATTTGAATATCTGGCATATCTAAGTAAAAATACAAACTAACTCCTGGCTTTTCTTGGAGAAAAAAAAAAAAAAGATCAGATTAGTGGCCACATTAGGTGTGCATTCTCATGTGGCAGCTGGACAAACAATAGTTGGCCTATTAAGACGAAGCACGTGGTATCCAGGTCACAGTGCTACGCTCCAGGCCTCCTCCTCTTTTCCTGGAGTAATATTAACGCAGTGGGGGAAAAAATCACGCACCGCTGTGCCACATGATCACAGTCTCCCATCTTGTTCCCTCATTTCTACTTCCTGCCAGTCCCCGTCCTCAGATGCAGAACATCTGACACTACAAGCCACTAGAAGCCAAGCCCTGTCCCCAGGACCCAAAGACCTGCAGATGGCAAGGATTAGACAAACCTTGCAAACCACTACTACCCACCACCAACCCTTTGCTCTAGGGCAAAGAAGGAATATTGGAGAAAAACTCCGGTTCCTGATCTCAAATCTCAAAGAATCCCCTACAGGGAAGGAAGCCGTGACGTAAGGGATGCAAAAGTGACACAGTAGGCTCCTTGCTCTTAGTTTCAGTTTTGACCAATACAGCTCCTAGCACCAAGAGCCGGCTATAGTCCCACTAAAACACTTCGTCCCCATCTTCCACTCTCCTCCCCAGCCCTCAGCACCCACAGGGAGCTCCCCAAGCTGAGCAGCTGGCTTCTGTGGAGGACAGCCGCCTCAGCTCTGTCCTTGAAACCCAGCCCCAGTCTCCGATGCTCCTTTGGGAACAGACTTCCAAGGAGGCTTCTCGACCAGCAACCTCCTGCGTGCGCAGGCACATGAGAGAATTCCTGACGCTGTAGGGGAATTGTGGGACCTTGAGCATCTGAGTCCCTCCTGCGGCCATGTGTCCAGAGTGTGTGCCTCTCCAGAGGGCAGGCTGGCTTCCTGTGACCTGTACTTCTTCAGCACTATCATACAAGGCGGGGGTGGGGGGAGGTGTGGGAAGGGCAGTGACAGAGGAGAGGGGAGAGGGATGATGGAGAAGGCTTCTCCACCTACCCCTCTGTCTTGTCTACAGAGGGCTGGAGGCCTGTTTGGCAACCATGTCAGCTACTATCCAAGCGACAGCAGGGGCAACTTCCCTCAGACCTTCACCACCCAGCGTCCACTGCATATCAACAAGACGGGAAACAACCAAGGTGACACCGAGTCGCCGTCCCATGAGAAACTGGTAGACTCCACTTTCACCCCCAGCAGCTACTCATCCACGGGCTCCAATGCCAACATCAACAATGCCAACAACACTGCCTTGGGCCGCTTCCCCCATCCCACTGGCTACTCTAGCACGGTCAGCACCGTGGAGGGCCATGGGCCTCCCTTGTCCCCTGCTGTCCGGGTACACGAGGCAGCATGGAAGCTCAGCTCTAAGAGGTAAGCAGGAAGGTGGGCCTGGGCAGGGGGGCTAACACACCCTACCCAGAGGACTTAGGCCTCAGCTGTCTGCTCAGTCTTCAAGCTCCAGTGGTGGCTACCACCCTGAAGTAGAGGGTAGAGGCAGCTAGCCGCCCACAGCAGCTCCTGCTCACACATGGCAGTCACAGTGAAGACAGCACTATTCTGCCTCTCAGATGTCCTTTCCTCCCTCCTCCCTCCTCAGCATGTTGACCTGTGGCCCTCCAAGAATGTGTGACTTGGGCCTGTACGATAAAACCAGCCCTTTGCCCTTCCCACATCCCTAAGCCCGGCCTTTCGTCCGGTTGAGATTGGGCAGTGGTACAGAATGGTTCCTAGGGCCTTCCGTGTTTTCCACCACATGGCTCACCCTTTTTCTCTACTGTCTTGTGCTATAGGACACACCACTAAAAAATGCAGGTGTGGTGGGCGCTATAACTGCTCTCGCCCTTAAGGAAGCAGGGACAGGGCCTCTGCGGGGCCTCTCTCCATCTGCTTCATCAGCTGTAGGCTTCCCGAGCCAGGGTGGGAGAAGACACCCTTCGCATCTAGTTAAGTCACCACTAACTAGCTGCCCTTCCAGCCCTAACAGGCTACACAGATTCCCAGCCCATGGGTTCTTGGTGAAACTGTCCTTTTTCATGCCCTCTGGCCCAGAATATAATCAAGACTCTCCAGCATCTTCTCTGAGTCCCAAGCGGCCTGATCTGCTATGCACGGAGCAACATACTTGTCGGCTGGTTTTCATGCAGTCCCATTTCCAAGTGGCTATGTGCATCCTCCACGGCCCATGCTTTTGAATGGCTGATTCCAGACATGTTGCTATATCCATCCTGCCTACTGTATACTCAGGGACACTTGCTGCTTGAACCTCCCCACAGCAGTGCTGGCTGAGCCCTTGGACCCAGGACTCAACACACAGGGCCCCAGACTGTGTGCTGCTCTGACAGCTGCCTCAGCCTAGGAGCCACCACCCTTTTCTGCAGACACTAGGACTGTCCCACCACCTTGGAGATTCAGTCTTACTATTAGCTTTTCCCTTCTCTGCCTTCTGAAAACCTCTCACCTTTTTTTTTTAACTTTTATTTTATTTTATTTTATTTTTATTATTTCAAGACAGGGTTTCTCTGTGTAGCCTTAGCTGTCCTAGACTTGCTTTGTAGACCAGGCTGGCCTCGAACTCACAGCAATCTGCCTGCCTCTGCCTCCGGAGTGCTAGGATTACAGGCCTGCACCACCACTCCCGGCTAATTTTTTCTTTGACAGTTCCATATACATATGTATTCTCATCATATTCATGCCCTGTTACCCTCTCTTATCTCCTTCAAGCCCCACGACTTTCTTCCTACCTTCATGCCACTCATGTGGCCCACTGAGTTTAGTTAGGGTGCTTGGATAAGAGTGGGTGGAAGGTTACACCCCTAAAGATGACCCCTCATCCTCTTCCCTGAGCCAATGGCTCCTCATGGAGGGGTGGAGCCTCCCAAGCCCACGCTAACGTCTTGTAAGACTGTGGCAAACAGTGTTTTCATGGTAGTCCTCTGACCCTCCAGCCTACTGGCTCCTATTCCCAAATGCTCCTCGAGCAGATGTCTTGTTTAGGACTGAGCACTTGAGAGTAAATTATTCTCAGCACTTTGACCACATGAGTCTCTGCTGCTTACAGCAAAAAAAATAACATCTCTGACCAAGACTGAGGGGAGTACTGATTTATGGGTACAGCATATCTATGTAGTAAAACAGCAGCAGTGGGTTCCTGTAGGCCCTGACATGCCAGCTCCCTGAGAGCAGAGCTGCAGGGAAGTAGTGAGCCACACATAGACAGGCTGAGGAAGAGCACTTGACCAGAGCTTGGGAACAAATGACCTGATGGGCAGGAGGCTGCCTTCTACTCAAAGATGCAGCCAGGTGTGGCGGGTTCTTTCACTCAGGAAGCACCCAGGCTCAGCACAGACGTGGGTTTATTCCCTCTGCTTAGACAAGCCCTCTGTGTGAAGTTCCTTCTCTGGGCCTTCACTTCGGGGCCAGAACAAAGATGTAGTGAGTATGATTTCAGGGACTTGTCAGTTGGGTCAAGCGGCCACCTAATGGCTCTGCTGTTTGCAGCTAGCCTGTGGTACCTTGTATTGGCTGCACAGTCCAGACTATGCTTCAAAACCAAGCCTTCCCCACATCTGTCTTTTTGCATGTTTAAGTTTGTGTAGGGGTGTGTGTGCTCATGTGTGCTTGTGTGCAGGAGAGGCCAGAGATTGAGGTCAGATGTCTTCCACTGAGGCAGGATCTCTCACCGAACCTGGTGCTCCCCAACTCAGCTAGCTGTTCCCAGCTTCCCCTCGTGGGTACTAGGGATTGGACTCAGCCCGCATGCTTGTGTGACAGTCACTTCACTGACTATACCCCTGAGTCACACAGGAAACATGCTACTCTAGTGTTATAGAAGAGAAAGCTGAGGCACAGGCCAAAGAGCAAGTGAGCCCGGGGGCAGAAATCAGACCTCCTTGAATCTCCCACAAAGAAAGCCTTGACACAGCTTGCGCCACCTATGGCTCTGTGGCTTCACCAGAAGCTGTGGGGCTGTGTCTCTGTGTGTGCCTGATGTCTTCTTACTTGCTGAGGAAGAGGCAGGAGGGATGGCAGATTCTGACATGTTCTCCCATCCTTGGATGCTGTGCTGCAGGTGCCACTCCCAAGAGAGCCAGGGGGCCACGGTGAGTCAGGAGATGTGTCCAGATGAGACCTGCAGAGTGAGGATGAGTGAAGATGCTGAGTACTGCAGTGAGCCCAGCCTGCTCTCCACAGATATGTAAGCCTTCTTGCCCAGGCCAACCCTCAGTGTGGGAGGGAGTGGGGACTCAGGAGCAGTGCTCCTCTAAGCCAGACAATGGCACATCAGTAACACCTACCCAGGATTCCCTCTACAGCGTGTGTTGCCTCGCTACAGAACACTTCCAAGAAACCTTTTAAATAGCGCTTCTTACACTTTGGGGCTATGATCAAAAATCATAGATGTATTTCCTAGGGCAAGTCAGTATACATGTATCCTGATGCTTAAATAAACTTGTTATGGAACACCTGCTTTTAAGGCTGCCCTGAAGAGGCACAGTTGGCACACCCAAGGATGCTAATCCAGTCCTCTTAGGGATACGTCACATCCATCTATCTATATCCGTTGGGTGGCTGTAATGTCCACCTGTTGAGAAAAACTGGTGCTCTAAAGAGTTCAATCAGCACACATTTTATGAATAACTAGTAAAAAGGACCTCAAAGGTGCCAAACACAAAGTAATACAAAAAGATGGTGGTGTTCATTACATACAACACATGCGTGTTGAGCCATCACAGTGCACCAGATGAATACCGTGCTATTAGATATCACCCAGTGAACTTGACTGTTTAAAGAAATGGACAGAGCCAACTAAACTTAGACATTACATGTCATCCACATATACCACATGGTTACATGGTGCCTCATAATTCTGTAGTTAAATTAATAATACTTGAAACAAATAACAGAAGGTGTTGAATGTATCAGATACTGCAAGAGTAAATATCATTTATGAAGTGTGTATTTAAGCATGTGCCTCTCTGGGCTCCTTGTAAAATGTTTATGACTATTGCAGATACTCTTTACTTGCCTGGAAGTGCTTTGGTGTGCACCAGCTTCCTGGGCCCTTAAAGTTTAAAAGAAGAAAGAAAGAAGGGGGGGGAAAGCCAAGATGGAGAGATTCTTGTTCTTATTGTATACTTACCTGACTCCAAATAAGGCAGCTTTGAGTCTGGGAGATTTTACTAACTGGTTAGGAAGCGTAGAGATCACAGAGGAGGGAGAAAATGTGGACCTTTTTAACCAGCTACCCACAAAGTGGTACCAGTGCCAAGGGGCACAGACATACAGCACAAGTCCGGCGGCAGGGTAGCTGGAGTTATGTGCCAAGCCAAGCAGAAGTCGGGCCTTTCTGCAGGAGTGAGCACAACCGAGGAAGAAGAAAACGTAATGAGGAGGGCTTATCTAATGGGATGGAAGCAAGGCTGGGCAGCATAAGGATGTAAGATTCTCACGTCCTAAACACCCCTGCAGATATATACATCTTGGAATCGCTATGCTTGGTTGCAGGGGTGACTCAAAAGAAACAGACTGTACAGTGTCAGCCTTCAAGATGTAAAGAGTTCTGCAAATGTAGCTCAGGAGTCCTGGCCTCCTTCCTAGGTTCTGTAAGAAACAGCCCCCCAAAAATGAGCTTAACCAAAGAGTAGCATGGTCTATGAGCTAATCTACATTACTGAGGACTGTGAACATCTGTGCTTCTCAAACTGAAGACTGACCAGTGCAGACTCATGAAGTTACTTCAGTGGGTAATAGCCAATGGTCTGTGAAAAAATAATACCATAGCACAGAAAGAATCAAGAGAGTGGTGCATTCACTTAGGGGAGCGTCTCATGTGGATAGCTATGTGTCTGATACTGGGGGTATCCGCTGACTGGATGGTTTCATGACCACTACAGGCAGTGGCTTGTGTGCTTTTGAAAGCGAAGGGATAGCCAGGCAGGAGAGAATTGGAGGGGTAGGGGATGTTGTGGTCGCACTGAGAATGGCCATAGTGAAGAGCATAGACCTGTGTAAAAACAGGCATCTAAGGTGCTTCTAAGAGATGTGATACGGACTGACAATTCTTTTCCTAATTTTCTTTATACCCAAGAGAGCCTTCATTGGCTCAACTCAGAAATACAAGGAAGGCTTAGGGGCAGGACAAGAGCTCAGTGGAAGAGCCCTTGCCTAGCATGCATGAGGCTTTGAATTGCAACCTTCAGCCCAGGGGGAAATGCAAACAACAAAATCAACTGCAAAGCTAGGACACAGGATATGTATCATGAGCTGTGACCCTCCCCCGACCCCCAACAAGCAGGCCTACGAAACAGCTATCATGCCTGAGAGCAGGCGCAGATTTCCTAGCATACCCTGCTCCCTGCTCCCCATACCTATGATGCAGGCACACAAATGGGCATTGCCTTCACTAAGGAAAATGGGAACCTCTTTCTGAGGATAGCAGCTGTCCTGATGGGTGGCACCTCTGAGCCTTGGGGAACAAGCACTAAGGGTTCTCTGTTCCAGGCTCTCCTACCAGGATGATGAAAACCGACAGCTGACATGTCCAGAGGAGGACAAGAGGGCAGTCCAGCAGTCTCCAAAGAGGAGTTTCCTTCGCTCTGCCTCTCTAGGTAAACTCACACCTTGCTCTGCAGATGTGGACAATAGTCACCTCTAAGATGGCAGTGGTCCAGCACCAAGTGACAACTGAGAAACTGTTTGGGCTTCGCTTAGGCAACCTCTAGTGATGGCCTAATAGGCATCCAAAGTGACAAGATGGCCCTCCAAAGACAGTTTGTTGGAATGGGACATAGACACCAGCTACTCAGATGACTCAGAGATAAGTTGACTCAGAGATAAGTTGAGGCATAAAAAAAGAGCTTGGGGCTGATAGTACCTCACCATAAAATGAGCCTCTTTTAGTCAACTTTCTGTAACTATAATAAAATCTCTGAGATGGTCAGCTTAAAAACAAGAAAAACTAATCTGAGCTCACAGTGTTGGAAGCTCAGCTCACTATGTTTGGGCCTGTGGCAAGGTGGCATATTGTGATGGGAAATGTGTCCTTCGCCTCCTGGCCTGGATTATAAAGGAGGAAAAGAGACCAGTGTCCCACAATCTCTTTCAAAGAAACATACATCCCCATGGTAGAAAAGGCTTCACCTTTTAAACAGTCAACTAACCTTTCAATTGTACCAAACTGGGGTCTACGCCTTAAATACGTGGCCCTTGGTAGACATTGTGGATCCAAACGCTAGCAGAGTCAGTGTCATCACCCATGCCCTGATTCCGGGTCTCTGGCTACTTTTGCAGGTCGAAGGGCCTCCTTCCACCTGGAATGTCTAAAGCGACAGAAGGATCAAGGGGGAGACATCTCTCAGAAGACAGCCTTGCCCTTGCACCTGGTTCATCATCAGGTATGGACAGCTGTGGATGGGGCCACAGGCCACGCCTCCTGTGGGCAGGGTCACAAGCCACGCCTCCCTAGGATGCGGGTGGCAGTTCCCCAGATCTGCTTCTGTCTTCACTGCTCTGACCTCTGAGCCTCAGTGCCTGGGTACAGCCGTCTGCCTCTCGGCAATACCACAATCCGTACTGCTGAAAGGCAGGCCCCTGTGAAGCCCTGGTGAGGATTCCTTTAGAGATTCTGACTGGAAGCTTCGGGGCTCATAAGCATTCTCCTTACAGTGTAGACAGCCCTTCCCCCTATCTGCCCCACCTCCCACCCCACCCCCCACCACCTTGTGCTATATGCGCCACACTGGAGCGGATATAGTATATCTAGGGTTTGACAGGACCTGGAACCTGAACTTAGGGCAGTCTGTCTATCCACCGCATTGCTGAAATAAAGGCAGCACCTAACATAGTTGAGAGCCGGAAGTCCTGGGGAAAGAAAAAGTAGACAGTGGTCTCCAAGGAGAAAAGACCCAGGAGACTCAATATATAAAATCCATCCATCCTAGCACGACACATCCTGGCCGAGACAGTGAAAACACTAGCATCAGTCACACTTACCCTCAGTATTTGAGAACAAATAGAAACTTCAAGTTATGGCCAGCCTATTAGGGGTCTCACCTGAGCTCCCCAGTTTACCTTTTCAATTACAAACTCCCTTTGGGGGCTGTGTTTTCAGTGTGTGTGTGTGTGTGTGTGTCTGTGCAGACGCATGCACGCATATGTATTTGCTAAACTGATACCTCTTCAGCTCAAAGCCAAAGCACTGTCTAAACAGGGATTGTTGTCATCAACTTTCCAACATACTTAATACAGCTTTATGCTTCCCTTAGATTTCCAGGTCCCCATAAGCTAAGGGCCCTCATGAGCTGGGGAGGGGTTAGAAAAGCAGGATCGGGGGCACTGTGTGTGCTATTTTCTCCAAGTTGGTTTGCCCATCTGTCCTCACGCGCATCGGTAGGAACCTAGGTTTCCCTGTGTATCTTTCTGCCACATCCCACCCATCCTCTCTGTCTCCCAGAGATGGACATTCCCACCATTCTCTGAGCAGTACTTACTGTGGAGAGAGTCACGCTGACAGTGGGAATGCAGGCCCACCCTGAGGATTCTCGGGAGCATTTGGGGACAGAAGGCAGAGGTGGAAGTTGTTTGATCAGGATGCAGTCTAAGAGGAATAGGAGCTCAACACACGCTTCATTGAGAACAACAGTTCTCAATGGGCCTGTTTCACTGTAAAAGTAAAAATAACGACTCCTCGGTTTGCCTGGGTCTTTATGACGGACACTGTACCTCAAAAGGCTTACTTTGCATGACTTCACCTGGGGCCTCTCGGTCAGTGCATAGAGAGGGCACTGGTGAATTCTGGCTCTGTGGACCACACATCATCATTGCCCTCTCTGTCCTGATGGGAACAGACTCCAAATACTGTGGATGGCGGAGCCAGTGTAAACATGGCATGGTCTAGATTGTACTCAATTATAAGGTCCTGAAGCTAGAGAAAAATGACATCGTGTCAAAAGGAAGTGCTCATTTAAAAAAAAATCTGGATATCATTGAACGCTACACTAGTTCTCAGTGAGGTAGACAGAACACTGACTGAGAATTCTAAGCAGAACTCACTAGAAAATAACAGCCTCAGAGTTACTCAGAAGGCAGAGGGGGGCTGTAGCCTCCTAGTAACTGCTGTTTCTTATGTCCACAGGCGTTGGCAGTGGCAGGATTGAGCCCCCTCCTGCAAAGAAGCCATTCTCCTACCACATTCCCCAGGCCATGCCCCACACCCCCTGTCACTCCAGGCAGCCGGGGCTGGCCCCTACAGCCCATCCCCACCCTGCGGCTGGAGGGGGCGGAATCCAGCGAGAAACTCAACAGCAGCTTCCCGTCCATTCACTGTAGCTCCTGGTCAGAGGAGACCACAGCCTGTAGTGGGGGCAGCAGCATGGCCCGGAGAGCCCGGCCGGTGTCCCTCACCGTGCCCAGCCAGGCTGGAGCTCCAGGGAGACAGTTCCATGGCAGCGCCAGCAGCCTGGTGGAAGCGGTATGTGAATTCAAGCTCCTGGGGGCGAGTGGGGGAGTGGGGGAGTAGAGGGGTGGGGGAGTGGAGGGGTGGGGGAGTGGAGGGGTGGAGGGTGGGGGCGGGGCGGGAAGGGCCAGAAAGCAAGAGTAGATGAGGTGTCAAGTGTGTAAACTAGATAAATGCTGAAGGAGGGCCTGGCCTGCAGAAAATCACAACCATGACCATACCAGACAGTGGCCACTGGGTGTGATGCAGGGAGAGGAAGTGGGAGCCAGTGAACCCTAAGAAAAAGCTCCACTGCCTCCCAGTGTACACTTTTGCTGGGGCTTGTTCCTACACGGAAGGCCGGGGTTCACTGTGCTTAACTCTGACAGCTCAGGAGAACGCCCTAGGGCTCTGGAAGCTTGCTAAAGGACACAGGCATTTTCAGGGCGTCCAGAGATTTTTGATGCATCAGTGGCCAAATCCAAGGTGGACCTTTTATCCCTCCTGAGGGTCTGTTTCCACTTTTAGAGAGATTTTAGTGCCACAGTCCTCTGCCCCTGAGGAACATCTACCCCGACACTACATCACGTTTTAGGGGCCTTTGACAAACTGAAACAAACCCAAAGGAGGAGGCGAGGTCCTTAGAATCCATCTCCAAGGAGAACCGGTGGACAGAAGGCAGAGCCTGTAAGGGAGTCAGTGTCGAGCAGAGCCCATCAGTGCTACGCTGAGACAGGCCTGAGAGTAGAGTTCAGTCAAGTAGCCTCTGGTCCTTGCCAATTCTTCGCTTGAACCTGGTTGTCCTTTATTCACCTTAGAATTCTCTTAGGAGGTGCAGAGGCTGCAGGTGGAGGGAGACATCCACAAAATGGGTGAAGACAGATAAGTAAGCACACTGTGCAGGGAACAGGCAGGGGTAACCATAGAATAAGCAAGCAAGGTAAAGAGAGAGCAATGCGGGCAGAGGAGGAGGAACAGAGTCGGAGAAAAGGCGACCACACGGATCCTGCCATGTTCTTCTACCCCTTGGCTCAGAGACGTAATAACCTTCCCATAACTGGTCACTACGGCGGCTGGCAGGAAGGGTGGACACACGATGGCCATCTGCAGCCCTCACCTTGCACAAGGCGCCCTGGAAAGGCAGCCAGCTGGCCAGGGAAGAGTGGCTAACACCAAAGGAAAGTGAAGGGCAACATGAAAAGATGGCTTAGGGACCAAAAAGAAGAGCCCGGGGGCAGACTAAGATCTGCCGGTGCAAAAGTGGAGCAGAGCCCGCAGTGCCTCTGCAGATTTCTCCTGATCTGGTGATAGTGTTGAACACTCCAACCTAACCCTAAACCCCTCCCCTCTGATCTGCGCATGCCCACTTCCTTTGGTACATAGTCCATCTCTACTTTTCTGTGCCTCTCCCAGCACCCAAATACAGACACACAAACATGCATCCACACACATGCACACTTATGTACACATTCACATATGCATGTCTATGTCTATACACACCCACACCCACATGCACAGGTATATGCACTCAGATGTTCTGCTTTCACAGATGCCTGAATACGCGCCTGCCCCTTCATCTTCAGGGAGCGTGGAACTCCAGTGACCACGCCCCCTTTCTGTCTTCTTCCCGCCCTTCCTTTTCAGGTATTGATTTCAGAAGGACTGGGACAGTTTGCTCAAGATCCCAAGTTCATCGAGGTCACCACCCAGGAGCTGGCTGACGCCTGCGACATGACAATAGAAGAGATGGAGAATGCTGCAGACAACATCCTCAGTGGCGGTGCCCAGCAGAGCCCCAATGGCACCCTCTTACCTTTTGTGAACTGCAGGGACCCCGGGCAGGACAGGGCTGTGGTTCCAGAGGACGAGAGCTGCGCATATGCCCTGGGGCGAGGCAGGAGCGAGGAGGCGCTCCCGGACAGCAGGGCCTACGTCAGCAACCTGTAGTCCTCGGGGCTGGCGAGACGCGGGTGTTTTTTATTCGTTTCAATGTTCCTAATGGGTTCGTTTCAGAAGTGCCTCACTGTTCTCGTGACCTGGAGGTAACCGGAACAGCGTCTTCATTCACTGCTGTCGGGACAAGCCTCAGAGCTGGGCGGTGTGCGGAGTCGGCTTTTCAGGGGAGAAGGCCAAGGCCGGGGTGCCAGGGCTCCAGCACCTTCCCGCGGCAGCACCGCCCAAAGGACCCCACCCCCTAAGCAAAAGGGTGTTTTCCCCTTGCTTGTATAAACAGTCATTTGCACATGTTCTGTCTGAGCCTGGCCATCTCTGTGGAGCAGGGCCCCAGGGATCTATGGTAGGGCGGGCCAGCGCCCCCAGTAGGGGCCCGGGGAGGCGGTTGCAAGGTTTCCAGCAGTGCAGGTCTGGTCCAGTCAGGGATCCTTCCGTGCAGGAGCCGAGATGCAGGTGGTGTGGCAGGAGCCAGTGCAGCCCATACCACAGGCCCTCAGCTAGCCAGGCCAGGGGGCGCAGGCTGCAGCCTAGTCCTCTCGATTTCATGCGTTGATGGTTCTTGTCAGCATGTTGCGGTTTTCTGGGGTTTGGTTTCTTTATCATTATTTGTTGTGCTTTCCCACGGGGAGAGGGGGAGAAGAGCGTTTACAACTGCGTGGCCTCATTTCCTGTTTCCACATTTACGTATTTGAGTCGGATTTGGTTTTATTGTATTCTTTAAATGGTGCGGTTCCTCCACCACCACCACCCATGGAGCGAGCGGTCAATATCACGACAGGGAGGCTTTATCTGCTCTGTGTATGCCCAGTACCTTCTTACAGTTTCCTTAAGAGCAACTTTCTTTTCTTCTTTCTGGTGTGGTTGATCATTACAATCTGCAGGTTAACGGACAATTAGTCAGATGAGGTGTTGTGTGCCTGGGCGCTTGAGTTGGGTTACTTCCTATGCTGGGTATATGGATAGGTTCAGAAGAGAGGGCGTATGGGCATCTTTGTGTCTGTCACACGTGTGTCCATAGTGGGTCATCTGTGCGTATGTGTGCCCCGCTCCCCCACCTCCCCACCCCATCCCCCCACCTCCACTCTAGCCCCGCACAAAAGTCCATAGATCCCCATTCGGGTTTGACTGCAGGGAGTTCTGAATCTGGGGCTGTTCGAAAGCAAAAAACAAATCATTGTCTCTGCTTCTGCTTCTGAAACGAGAATCGGTAACTGCATTTTCTGTCCCACGAGATATGCAAAAGCAATGCAATAATATCCATTTTAAAATACGATTGTGAGTTGTGTCAGCATTAAAAGTCTATTTTAAAAAAAAAACCACGAAATTTAAGGGAAAAACTCAAGAAGACATTTTTGCTTCGATATATTCTGTGTAATGTTTTATTGCATTGTGCATTGATAATGTTTCTGTTGAAGAAACTGTTATACTTGAATTCAGGTCAGTTTCAGTATTTTTCAAATATTTTTTTAAAACTGAATTGCAATTGTGCCAAGCAAATATAATGACGTAAGTTTGTTTTAAGATTCACTTCTTGTATATTTTGCTGCATGTAAAGTAAATCATTTTGTATTTGGAGTGTGACAAGCTTTCCCTCTGAGCTTGTAAGTGCTTTTTCTATTTGTGGTTGGGGGAAGAGATGGTTTTCCTTTAATTTGCAAAGTGAACAAAGGTGTCCCCAGTGTAAGTCCCCACTCCGCTCCTCACAAGCAGGTCTGGGAGGTACCATTTTGTTTATCTTGTTTTTGTTTTCTTATCCCTCAATCCTTCCAAAACCCAGTGGTAAAACTGTCCATGCCACGTGTTGCTTTGTGAGATAAGGACATGTTTCATCCAGGTCTTCACGTGCTGCCTTCTGCTATTCTCTGTGGATATTTGTCCAAGATGCTCCAGCATCCTGTGGGAGAGGTGGTCGGCCTTCCCAAGCACATCTCAACTGAGAGGGTGAGGTGGATGATCAGCGTGGGGCAGGGGTGGGACAGATTCACCTTTGACACATGATTTACCCAAACACAGACAGCCATAGTTGGGGCTGGAGAAGGGTGACTAGGTGGAACTGTAGTCCTTATAGAAAGTAGTCACCTTTCCTTCTTCCAAAGCAAGAAGCTCTGAAGAACCAGGGGATCTTGACCAGGGCGGGAGCACTAGGACCTCACAGGGCTGAAGGGCACAGATGTGTGGGGCTTTCTTTCATTCAGGCTCCTCCGGGTCTGCCATCAGCAACTCTTAGAATTAGTGCCAGGTCCTGCAGTTGTGTCTTAATAACAATGGTTCAAAAGGAAGGACTTTGGGGAAAATAAGACTCAACCACTCACCCAGAATTTTCCTATGGAGTATCTTCTAGTCCCAGTGTCCTTTAAGCCTCCTCTGGACATGATGTGAGAATCTGCCAGAAACCCCAGCAAGGATGTTCTTCTGTGAAGATGAATCTGCTTTTGTTGGATGTTTCATGAAAATGCAGGGAGTGGTACCCAGTGTTTGCAGATTAACCAGTCTAGCAACAGCATTTTTCCTTGGATTTTCATGTGCTGTTGACCTAACCTTTCTGCATCCTTTGTAGCACCCATAGGAGCTTCTAGAGATAAGGATTGGATGGTATCCTGCCCTTTGTCTTGTTTCTGTAGAGTTCTGCGGCTGTGTTGATGAGACTTTAGTGATGGAGAGGGAGTCATGCTGATTGGCTGTCTGCTTCTTGCATACCCCTAAGGAAAATACGGTGTTCTGATTGATCCCACACGCAGGTGTGCATCTCTGCACACCCAGTCTCCTCACGCTGCCCTCTGTTCTCCTTTGGATGCTGTGATCTGCATTGCCAGATTCCATTGACCCGTGACATAAGCTACAGGCTAAGTTCCTGCATTCTCCCAGGACTCTGCCCAGTGTGGTTCCCCAAATCATGCCCCTTTCACCAATCATACCCACTGGCTGCCTTCCCCTTCATGGCCAAGAAGAAAAGAGTAGCCTTTCACTCATACACTGCCCCCTGCAAGAACAGAATCATGAGGGACAATGGGCAGGAAAGCAATGACCATCCACACCAGACTGGCTACTCTCCTTCCACCATGGAGTTTTCCCAGTAACTGTTTTTTGGTTTTGGTTTTCTAAGACAGGGTTTCTCTGTGTAGCCTTGGCTGTCCTAGACTCGCTTTGTAGACCAGACTGGCCTCGAACTCACAGTGATCCACCTGTCTCTGCTTCCCAAGTGCTGGAATTAAAGGCGTGCGCCACCATGCCCACCCGCCCCCCCCCATGACTGTTTTGAACATAATTCTCAAACCTTCTGCAATCCTGACAGTGCCCGAATGGCTGAGGAATTAGTCCACAGCTGGGGACCAAAGGGACATGAAGGAGTGTAGGTCATGTGCTTTCACTCGTCCTATAACTAGCTCTGTTTCTTTCATTCCCGATCTTTTCATGTGTGTGGCCATATTGTACAAGTCCAGTTAAGTTCCTTTCTGCCTGTCCTTGGTTCTTCATATCTTCAGGTTAAAAGAGAGAGAGACTTTTCTCAGGCCTTGTTTGACTCATAGATGTTTTGTCTAGTAGCTGTAGTTCCCGGCTTCTTAACCTGAGTGGGATCCAAGCCCCAGCTGTCTCTTTTACCCTACTCTGGCACATTGGTTCTAAATTTTGGGTATTTGTATGAAGAGAAGATCTGTGTTCCTTTCTCACTGTGCTCAACCATCCAGAGCTCCAGACAAGCCCAGCTGAACACAATAGGCAGCCTTCCCTTTGCCCAAGTCAGCACATTTCTGGAACTCTTGAAGTCAGTAGAAGCAAAGTGGCTGCTGTACAGAGGCCAGGTGACCCAGCCCTGTTACTCTTAAAGGCAGGCCAAGAGAGCAAGGAGGAAAAACTCGTCATCGGGGTTCTTAGCCTTATCATGCCACTTTTCTAATGTCTCCAAGGAGGAGGATGGCCCCTCCATCCTGGGACCTTGAGATGCTGAAGTGTCCTCGAGGATTCAGCAGCTAGAAGAAACTGAGCAAGGAACTGGGAAGGGGTGTCTGGATTTCAGAAGAGCTACACAGAGTCCAGGGAAGTTGGAGCTTGCTATTAAGCATCCTGGCTGATTCAGTTCTTCTGCAAAGCCCTGGCTCTGAAGCAGGTGTCAGCACAGAGAGAGAAGCGTAGGGGTGAAGGAGGGGCACTCTTTACCCCCTCTGTGTCATGTCATCCTACAGAAAATAGCTCCTGTCCAGTCACCCTCGGCAGCCTTGGCAAAGGCTGATGGCTCTATAATCTGCTTGGAAGTTATGAAAAATAAATTCCTACCCCAGGCGTTTCTCGTACAAATCAACCTAGATAGAGAGATGAGGTCCTTACCTGACAGTGTGAAGCCCACCACGGCATCTGCCAAAGAATTGGCCAATGCAAAGTAGTTGGGGGAGCTTGGGTCCATGGTCTGCAGTAGCTGCCATGGGGAAAGGTACCCTGGAAGGCTGGGAGGGAGAAAGCACCCGACCTATGACATCAGTAACAGTTGCCGTCCCTCCTTAAGCATTTCACCATTCTTCCTCCTCCTCCTCCTCCTCCTCCTCTCCCTCTCCTCTTCCTCTTCCTTTCCTTTACCTTTCCTCTTCCTCTTCCTCTCCCTCCCCTCTTCCTCCTCTACAAGCCCAGTGAAGGGAACAGTGAGATGAGGGAACCCTTTGCATATTCTTACAGTGTTTTGTATCCCATATTTGTCACTTTGGGAGGAAGGCAATTGAATCACATGCGTGTACACACACACACATACACACACACACACACAGAAGGCACAGTGCTAGGGGTGATAGCCACATAGTGGTTTTATCTACAGAAGGGGAGGATTGTGGTAGGCATGTTTAGCCTCATCCTGTGGCTGTGTATCCCAGAACAGCTATGAACATGGCCCAGTGCATTCATAGACGAAATCCTATTATAATGGGAAAGCACCGGGCATCCTTGAAGGAGGACACATGGAAGAAGCTAGAACAATTTCCATGGGTAGAAATGGTGCCAGTATTCTTCATCTACGAGGAGGAAATGCTACCACCACCCCCCTCTTTCCCTCCATCCACCTTAAGAAGTTTGATCCACATAGAATATGATAAAGACCCTGGTCATCTTGGTATGTTAGGAAAACCTGTTCACCTATCTCTGAAGGGAGTTGGAGAACATAGCTGGAGCTATCAAGCATTGAAAACCAAGTCAATACTGTGAGCAAAGTGTGAACTGAGACTTCTCTGTCACCTTTCTCTTAGGTCTCTGCTAGCAATAAGGAAGACAAGGCCAGGTAAAATGCAATGAAAATGAGTGTCAGCTGACCAGACCCAAACTGTCTCAGATGCTCACCTCTTTAGAGGTGTAAATCCCTCATCCCCATGGGAACTCCTGTGTACCCCAACTTCCCAAAATCTAAATGACTTGATGGTAAAAAGGTGACGCACCACATACTCCCGCAGAAATGAGGCAATGGTTGCCAATTTGCCACCTAAAATCCCCTCATATACCATTAAGCAGGGTAATTACAGAGACAACTTGGGAAAGAAGGGAATATAGGGAATTGAAGGGTTGTTTCTTTTTTCTTTCTCTTTTTTGGGGGAGCAATGTGAAACTACTGGGGGTTGAACCAAGGGCCTTACGCAGGCTAGGCAAGCGCTTTAGCTTTTGTTTTGAGATAGTTTCTGCCTCCTAGGCCTTCCCAGCATGGAGAACTACACCAAAGAGAAAAGCAGGGGACAACCCTTGAGGATGGAGGACAGATGATTTACAAGCAGAGGGCCCATAAGAGGCAGCAGGGTTCCCTGCGAGCTATGGGGCACCTTCCTGTTCTGCACACAACACACACTCACAACGGCATCCTGTCCCTCAGACTCCATCTCTCGGCCTTGCTACCAGACCATGAACTCATGTGTCCTACCCTGCTTGCCCACTGCCCTGAACAATGCATGGACGACAGAGAAATGACTGGGTTTAACACATGTCTGTGATAGCGGTGGTTAAGAACAACATGTGGGAAAAGAGAGTCACTGTCACTGAGGGTGGCAGATCCCCAGGAGCGAGCGCTGCAATGTCTGCTACTCTCATAATACTGCAACTCTCCTTGAACCTGCCAGTGTTACTAAGGAAAACTTCCCTCCATGTAAAGGATTCACATAAAGCCGCCCCCCAAACACACACACTCCTCATGTCTCTACATAATCCACTTTCATGTCCCCAAGAAAACCTGTGTCATGTGCCACGCCTGTTCCCAGAGAGGCATGGAAAGATGAAACAGGCTTCTGTGCCACTCACGTACACCTGCACATCCCACACCTGCCTCCCCCTCCAGGCTCCACGACACCACAGTCTGACTGTTGTAAATATTGTTGTACAGTTTGTAATCATCAGCTAGTCCTGTTGTCAAAGGCCCTGCCTGCTGCGCCTTCTCCCCCTTGAGCAAGGCCAGGGAATCCAGAAGGGAAAACCTTCAAGGAGAGCTTCAGGGTCCATCTCTGTGCGAGACGCTACTGTATATTCCTGTAAGATTGCATTTTTATCTAAGGAATGATGTTATTTAAAAAACAGACAAAAACGCAAAAAAGAATTGCAAATAAATTTCTTAACAATGTCGATCTTGGTTTAATCCGTATCAGCCCCTCTTCCATCCCTGTCCTTTTCTCCTGTTTCCTACAGGTCACAGAAATAGATTCAACCCTCAATATTTCACTCGCACTGGATTCTTCAAAGCGGGGGTGGGGGAGGGGCAAATAGGGGGTGTGACTGCACCATAATCCCTAACTTCATGGCCACAGTTGTTCTCCATGTGTGCTTGCTTCTTCCATCTATGAACAGGTCAACAAAAATGGCCAAAGGCAAATAAGGAGGCAGAATAAGAGAAATGAAGTGGTTAACCCAGAAAAATCTTTATGCACTGTCCCCTAAATAATTGATTTTGGATAAAGTGCGAGGGGTAGAGTAGGGAAGGCACCAGGGAGATAAGGTAGGATGTGCAGTACTTTGCAAGCTATCAAATGCAAGGTTCTCTGGTTCCTATGACTTAAACTGGCTCAGACAAAGCTTCCAGAACAATCCCCATATAAAACAGAATTGCTGCAGGGGAACCTGTCTCCTGCCTAGTGAATGGCTGCCCTCCTGCACTCTGGCTCCTTGTAACTTCAGGAGCTCTGGGTTCTGCTGATGCCTTGAATGCCTCACCAACCAATTCATCTAAACTTTGGCAAGTTCAGCTTTTAGCCCAGCAGCAGCCACATGCCCAGCACAGCACAGCACAGCACAGCAACTGAACTTTCACCCAAGCCAGCTGGAATGGAGCCTGTGGGGCCCACAGCAGATGGAAAAGCAAATCTTCTCAAGTGTCAAAGCTCTGGACTCAGCAGAGATTGCTGCTTCCAGTCACAAAAATGCAAACACAAAAGCAAGAAGTCACTATTTGAAAGCTTCTTCTCCATCCAATTGAAGTGCCTTCCTATATTTAAAGACCCTTTCCCATACTCTTCCCATTTTTTTCTCCTTTTGGCAACTAGACATTAAAGACTAATGCATCTGAAAGCAACTATATAGATGGAGAACATTAGAAAGTGATGGACCATCTCCAGGGAAAGATTAGCCTCAGAAAAGATGCAAGAAAGCCTAATTTTATACATCACGCCCATCAAAATTGATTCTGAACATGGAGTTTTTAACCCTCTTATTGGCTTATACTATAATCCCAGCACTCAAGGAGGCTGAGGCACTAGGGTGACTATCAGTTTGAGGCTAGCCTGGCCTACATAGTCAATTCCAGGCCAGCCTGAGCTACAGAGAGACCTTGACTCAAAAAACAAAACAAAACAAACAAAACAAAAAACACAACAGGAGGAAAAGCCCACCAAGCAAACCAAACTCCACAAAGAAAGAGCAAAGAGCAAACCCAAAGAACAAACCATGAAAAATATAGGAGACATTTGATTTACCCACAAATAAATCATAAAACATACCAGAAACAGGCAATTATGACTCATTCAAAAGAAAAAAATCAGCAGACCATCTCTGAATAAGACCTGGAAAAACTACTAAACAAAGATTACTCTCTTGAAAATGATAACTTTTAGGAGCCAGTTCTCTCCTTCCAGAGATCGATTTTGATGATCTCAAAACTAAAGAAAAAATGTAAAAAGAGTCAAGAAAATGGTATACAAATGGAATGGCAAGTTTGTAACCCTAGGGCAGTAACTAGAGACAAGATCAGCTAGTCTACCAGTGGATCAGCCATGAAGTCAGTGAGAGAACCTGTTTCAAAAATCAAAGTACCAAAAAGAAAAGCAAAGACGAAGCTTGGCCGTGATGGTGGCACATGCCTTTAATCCCAGCACTTGGGAGGCAGAGGCAAGCGGATCTCTGAGTTCAAGGCCAGCCTGGTCTACAGAGTGAGTTCCAGGAAAGTCAAGGTTACACAGAGAAACCATGTGTTGAAACCCACCTGCCCCACACCCCCAACAAAAAAATTAAAGTGAAGAGCGATAGATGAAGACTCCTTACTTCAACCTTTGACCTCTGCATACTCATGCATAGTGCATCCGTGCTCACTAGTGCATGTTGCATGTGAATGTGCGTGCACAGATACATACACAGAGGGTGCTATATGACATAGAAAAATGAACAACAGATTAACAGAATAATTATTTTTAAATTAAGTAAATTAAAATTTCCAATTCAAAGATAAGGATTAGCAGAACAGTTTGAGTTTCTGTTTTGTTTTATAAGCAAGTCAACTGTACACTGTCTTACCAGAGTCTCTTAAAAAGCTCAAGACTTGGGAGCTGGTGAGACAGCTCATTAAGGACACTGATTGCTCCTCCAGAGGTCCTGAGTTCAATTCCCAGCAAATACATGGTGGCTCACAACCATCTATAATGTGATCTAATGCCGAATGCCCTCTTCTGGCCTGCAGGTATACATGCAGGAAGAGTACCACATACATAATAATAAATAAATCTTTTTTTTAAAAAAGCTTAAGACTTAAGGATCCAGTCTTACAGAAGAAATCACATGATTATCTCAATAAATGCAGAGTAAGCTTGTGACAGTTCAACATGTCTGCATGGAGAGATTAAGACTAGGCAGAACATACCTGAAAAAAATCAAGGCAGTATATGACCAGTCTACCACCATTATAGTAAGATGGGAAAGCTGAGAGCAAGGGCGTTCACTCTCTTCACACAGATTTAGTATAGTTCATAGAGTGTTAGGCCAAGCAAGAAGACAAAAGATATAAAAAGGCCAAAATTGGGAAAGGAAGGAGTTGAAGTCTCCTTATTTGCAAATGACGTGATTGTATACTTAAAAGACCTTACAGACTCCACCAGAAATCTTCTAGACTTTACAATGTCAGTACATTTGCAGAATACAATACTAACACACAATATTCAGTAGCATTCACATATACCAAAGACATATTAAAAACCGTGCCAACCACAAGGCATTGTGGTGCAGGCCTTTGATCCCAGCACTAGGAGGAGGAGGAGGCAAGCCTGATCTACAAAGTGAGTTCCAGGGCTGCCAGGGCTACTAGAGAGCTACCCCCCACTCTCACACTCACATCCACACCCTACGAAAAGAGAGAAAACCATTCCATTCCAATATCCCCTGGTAAAGTACCAAGGAATAATCCTCATGGCTGACATGTAAATCTCTGTAAAATGAAAACTTGAAGATACTGAAAGGAGAAATTAAAGATACTAGATATTGAAAATAGAAAAGTCTCCCAAATCGTCAGACCTTATACTGTGAAAATAACTATACTACCAAAAGTGGTTTGTAAATTCAGTGAAATTGGCATTAAAATTACAATGACATTCTTCCCAAAGGCTTGGCAGGTAGAGGCAGGTGTATATCTGTGAGTTTGAGGCCAGCCTGGTCTACAAAGTGAGTCCAGGACAGCCAGGGATGTTCCACAGAGAAATCCTGTCTTGAAAAACCAGAAAACCAGAAAGAGAGAGAGAGAAAGAGGGAGAGAGGAAGGAAGGGAGGAAGGAAGGAAGGAAGGAAGGAAGGAAGGAAGGAAGAAAGAAAGAAAGAAAGAAAGAAAGAAAGAAAGAAAGAAAGAAAGAAATTGTGCCAGGAAAACTGGATATCCACTTGCAGAAAAATGAAGTTGGACCCTTTCACAAAATCTGGATCTGTTAAAAAGAAAACAGATAATACACTCAAAAAAAAAAAAAAAAAAAGAGCCGGGCGTGGTGGCGCATGCCTTTAATCCCAGCACTTGGGAGGCAGAGGCAGGCAGATTGCTGTGAGTTCGAGGCCAGCCTGGTTTACAAAGTGAGTCCAGGGCAGCCAAGGCTACACAGAGAGACTCTGTCTCAAACAACAACAACAACAACAACAACAAACAAACAAACAAAAAATGAGTATAGGTAGGAGCTTTCTGAACACTATTCTGCATAGGAGGAAGTAGCCCCAAGAACTGACAGTTGTGGTCACATGAAATAAAAGCTTCCTGCAAAGCAAAGGAAACTATCAGCAGACTGAATGGATGGCCCACAGAGTGAGAGAAAATCGTTTTCAGACAGGGGACTAATATTTGAAATATGCAAAGAGTTTAAAAAAGTAAACAGCCCAAAAGATCAAAGCTACTAATCAATAAATATACTGATGAAATGAACAGACAGTTCTCTAACACAGAAACACAAATGGCATGTAAGATTTTGCTTTTAAAAAAGATTTTGGTTGGTTGATTTTGTGTGCATTTTCTTTGTTTTCTTTTTTGGTTTTGAGACTAGATCTGTGTCGTCCTGGCTGGCATGGAACTAATCAGGCTGTGCACTGAGAGCAAAGGCAAGCCACCACACCTGGCTGCAGATAGTTACTCTTCAAAGTGTACTTCATCCTTGGCCATCCAGGAAATGCAAATTAAACTACCTTGGGATTCAACCCCACTCCCAAACAACAACAACAAATGCTGATTTGGATTATCACTTAATCTCTCCTGCTGGGAGTGCACTGTAATAAAGCCATTATGGGGGTTTCTTAAAGAAGTAAAGATAGACTTCCATATGGCCCAGCTATACCACTCCTGGGCATATACTGAACCGAGCCCATCCTACCATACAGATACTTGCACATCCATCTTTATTGTTGCGATACTCACGATATAAGAGGAAATGAAATTACCCTAAATGCCTATCAATAGATGAAATGATAATGAAAATGGCACGCACACACACACACACACACATGCACACACACAATGGAATTTTATTCACTTGTAAATAAAAAGAAAATTATAAAGACCTCAATGAAATGGATGGATCTGGAAAGTCTTGTATTAAAAGACAACAAACAAACAAACAGACATAAACCCATGTTCCTTCTGTGCAGGTCTCCGCCTATATAGTGTCTGCTGCCCATGGGTGTGAGAGGTGTGAGTGCAGGCAAACGCTATGGAACTAGTGAGGAAAACATGCAAGAGGAAAAAAAAGGTCTTGAAGAGAGTGTGCAACGGAATATATGACACAAAAGCTGAAAGGAGAGGGTACTGGGGATGTGTGAGGAAGAGAGGCTGAGGGACTGAGGAAGAATATGGAATGGGCGAACCAACAGAAACAAATTTTGTTTTAAAATGCTATGTATACTAACTTTAAATTTTTAGCTGGGCATGGTGGCCCACACATTTAACCCCAGCATTCAGGAGGCAAAAACAAGCAGATCTCTGTGGGTTCAAGGCTAGACTGTTCTACATAGTAAGTTTGAGGATAGCCAGAGCTACATAGTGAGACCCTGTCTAAAAAAAAAAAAAGAAAAGAAAAGAAAGAAAGAAAGAAAAGAAAAAAAGGAAAGCAGAAGGAAGGAAGAGATAATAAATGAAGCTAAACTATATTTTTTTGAGGACATAAGTGAAATTTTAAAACCTTCAACTAAATAAACTGGAAAGAATTACAAGAAAGAATGGTGGTAAATCTGATAAAATACATGATATGCATGTGTCAAAATTTCAAAGAATGAATTAAAATACTATGTTATTAAAATAAAGGAGCCACCTTGGTATAACAAAAAGCCCAGAGTGAACATCAGAAACTCAGTGGTGAAAGATGAACGCATTCCCTCTAAGATCAGGATCAGGTCAGGGATGCCCATTTCTGGCATGTCTATTCAAAACAGTACTGGAAGCTCTAGGGAGAGCAAGTGGGCAAAAAACAAATGCAAAGCATCGAGTAGGAAACTGACATAAAGTCATCTATTTTCACCCATGTAGAAAACCTGAAAGATTCCACACACACAGGAAATCTAGACTATTAAACGAGTTTAGCAAAATAACAGAAAACAAAGAACACACAAAACTCAGTTGCATTTCTTTGTTTTCATGGTGTTGGGAGTAAAGAACCCACAATTTATACACACCAGGTAGGTGCTGAAATCCCTCCCTGCACTGCTTATGTTTCTATACACTAACAATGATCAATGTAGAAATGAAATTCTGAAAACAGTTCTATTTATGATAGTAATGTCAAAAAGAATGAAACACTTTGGAATCAATTTAACCAAGGAGGTTAAAAAAAAAACTATACAGGAGAAACCACAAAGTATTTTTAAATGAAAAGGCATAAGAGGAGGAAACATGTTACATATTCATAGATAAGATGTCAAAACTACTAGAAGCAGTCACAAACTCTCAATCATGCTTTTTGCCAACATAGAAAATCCACTCTAAAATTCATAGAAAACCACAAAGAGATCCAAATATTCAAAACCATCTTGAAAAATAAGAGCAAAGCTGGAGCCTTATGCTTGCTTATTTCAAAACCTAGAAAGCAGTAAGGTTGTAGAATAATAAAGCTCAGACACATGGACCAATGGGTTGTATAGGGATCCAAGAGACAATCCCTCATTTTTTGATGAGGACTGAAGACCATTCATTGCAGGAAAGGTCCAGTGTCTTCAACTGATAGGTTAGAAAATCAGGTGTCCATGTGTAAAATCATGAAGTTATATCCTTATCGAATACACCATACAAAAACTGAATCAAGAGCATAAATGTAAGAGCTAAAATTATAAAATAATTTAGAAGTAAATATAAGGAGACAGAATTATGTCACCAGATTAAGCAATGATTCCTTTTGATGTGACACCAAAGGAACAGATAACAAAATTAAAAATAGGCTAATAATTGGACTTCAAGAAATCTTAAAACACATGTGCCTTGCTAAGTGTAGGTTCATGTCTGTAATTCTAGCATTCAGAAGGCTGGAGTAGCAGGATTCCAAGCTTGAGGCCACATAGGGATACATGTGAGACCCTGTCTACAGAAACATTTAAGAGGAAGTCTAGAGAGTGGAAGAAAATATTTGTAAATCATATATTTGATAAGTCATTAATAAGCCAGGTAGTGGTGGCACATGCCTTTAATGCAGCATTCAGGTGGCAAAGGTAGGTGGAACTCTGTGAATTTGAGGCTAGCCTGGTCTACAAAGCAAGTTCCAGGGTGACACAGAGAAACACTTTCTCAAAAGCAAACAAAAAATACTTTTTTTAAAAAAGGTCCATCAGTCAATAAGTGATTAATAATCAGAACACAGAAAACTAACATTCAACAACCAAAAATCAAATAACTGATAAAAATCATTAAAAGTTGGCAAGGAACTTGTGTAAAAATTTTCCAAATGTGTATGTTTCTAATAAGCACAAAGGAAGATAATCAAAATAGCTAATCATTTCTGAAAAGACGACCTAAAGCCCCCCATTAGGATGGCTAGAAGGACGCAATGGAGGAGGAATAGAAGGAAGGAACAGGGGCAAAGTGCTGACTGGGATGCAGAAAAAACGGCGCATGCGTGCTATTGAAGAGACCGCAAAATGCTGCAACTGCCATGGAAAATGACAGTTTCTCAAGCAATCAAACACAGAATTGTTGTGTGACCAACTGACTATTTCTGGACACTTACAAACAATTAAAAGCAGATTCGCAGTTGTTCGTAATAGCTAAAACAAGGAAGTAACCTACGTGCCCATCAACCGAGGAACAGAAGCAGAAGATCCAGAGCCTGTATAAAGCAGCCTACTATCTAGCCTTAGAAGGAAAGAAAGAGCTTTCTGACACAGGCTGCAGAACGGAAGAACCCTGAGGATACAAGGCTAAGTGAAATAAGCCACCTTGAGACAGCCTGGTTGGTTCCTCTTACGTCCCGTACTTCATGTTCCTAAAGAGCAGAGGCAGAAGACGATGGCTGTAGGAGCTGAAGGGGGAGGCAAGCGGACGATTTCTGTTTGACCAAGTATAAAGGTTTGGTTTTATGAGATGTGGGGTTTCTAGACAAGACTGTGGTGACAGTTGTTTAAGACCATGAGTGTGCTAATACTGCCTAAAGACTGTTACAGTGGTCAATTTGATGCTGTGAATATTTTTCCACAGTCCAAGAAATATATGGGAAATAATTTGAATATTATTATAAAAATGGAAGAGACCATCCATTCTCGCCGTTGAGGATGGAGACAATTTTGGGAATTGCAGGTATCAGCCAATGCCTCTCTCTCCTCCAAAGCCTTCCCAAAATTCCCCACTGCTAGGGCCTGGTCTCAGTAATATGGAGTTTGAGGGCTGAAGAAAGGAACGGGGAATTGGTCTTGTCTAAATTCGCTGCTTGCCTCTGCAGCAGGCCCAGGAGAGGTTAAGCTCACCAGGCCCAGCCTATAGAATCGCCACATCTTGGTGGAGAACCATCAGTTGTAAGTAGTTGCACGCTGCCCATAATCATTCAATACTCAAGTTTTCAAGTTGCATTTTTGATGGACTAGAGTCGAGTCTGTGAAGTTACTCTGTTGTATTTTGTTGTGTGTGCTCTCCTGAGTGGGAGTAAGGAGAGAAGTGAAATCCATGGCACAAGTTAAGTGCGTAACTGTGGAAGTGTGTCACCAAAGTAAGGGTCGCCCACCTTGTGTGTAGGGCCTCTCTTCCGCTGTAGAACAGTATTAGACATGTATATCAAGTCCAGCCCTCAGCCGCCTGCTCCTGCATGGCCTCCACTTCTGCCCGTTTCTCCCCATATCCCCCAACAAGATGTGGTTACTGACCTGACTGGCAGGAGTGCTCCCTGCTTGATTAGTTTGCAGTTGCTAGTGGGATGAATCTCTCTGTAGCAAACAGTGTCGTTCAGCACCCCGTGGGTCGGTCCAGGATTCCATCCATGTCCGTCTGGTGGGCTGGTCCAGGTGCTGCTTGCTTCTGGACTAGAATGGGCAGACCTTGAGATCAAAGGTCCTAAGGCCTCATTTCTTGCTTAGGGGCAGCTTAGGGCGCTCAGGAAGAGGCCAGTGGCCTGGGTAGAAGGCCAGCTTCCAGGTCTCACTAGGGAAGGTGGGAAATGAGTTTTCCATGTGCCAGAGGCGACTTTGTATTTCTGCTCAGCTCAAACTACTTTGGTTCCACAAACTTAGGTCCTCTCAGGCCTTCTTACACTTCCTTCTTCTTCACAGAGACTTCTCCACAATCACCCTGGAACCTTATTGTTCTCGGCTTCTCATGAACCAGATATAGCTCTATGGTCGTGGTCACCTGGACACCCACCTGGCCTGCCTCTCTCAGTCAACCAGGTTTCTGAAGTGGTTTCTCCTCCTCACCCCCCTCCCTACATTCTGCTCTTTTAAAGTATGTAAGCAGCTTGAGAAAATAAAATTTTGTCAGCTTGATGAGATTCCTTGACTTGCTGTCCGTTCTTTGCGTCTCTTGTCCCCCATTCTCTCCCTAGGGGTCCGAGGGTCTCAGTTGATTGTCCGGCAGGCCTGGACACGATGGAGGGTTATAACTTAGCTCTTTTAGAATGAGAGTGCCAATATCAGAAGGCAGTGGAGGCTCTGAAGCTCAAAAGTCCCTGCTGATACCCAAAGTGTTATAGCCCTTTGCCTAGCTGCGCAGAGGAAGCAGGGAAACAGCTAAAACAAGCCAGCAGGCAGGTCCAGTGAGATGCAGGCCTGGGCAGGTACTTCACTTACCATCAGCTCCAAGCTAGAGGAGGCAACGGAGGAGGCTCCAGCAGATGCCGAGGCAGTTCCACCATCAATGTCTGACCACTAGGTGTCCAACAGAGGCAGTTCTCCCCTAGAATAAATGGGGTGTCAGATGGTCATAGTGGAGGAACGGCGAACACCAGAGAGAGAGCACACCAGCCAGCCTTTATTTATAAACCTTGGACAGTGGGGAGGGGTTTGAGGGTGATTTGCTCAGGCTAGAGGTACCAGGATACGTAATCTACACAGAGTGGTACAGTACCTTATTTACATGCAGTTAGCATGGGGTCCTATCACAAGAAGAAAAACACAGTACTTAATTATCCTATGGGTGAGGGACTAACTTCTAGGTAAGATTAAAAGTCATTTGCTGGAGGCTACGGGTCTCCTTAGCATAGGGCAGTGTTTGCTAAACAGGTTTTCTTAGCAGGAAAGGGCTGGGTCTGCGATCTCCCCTGAGGGCTGTGTGATGCCCCTTACAAGATCTGAGGTTGCCGGATCAGGGGGAGTGAGAATTATGCTGAGAAAAGGAAGTCCGCCATCATAGACGGAGCGCAAATGGATATCCGGAGATGTCGGACCTCAACCTTATCTAGCAGAGTTCCTCAAGTCAGTGGATGTGTACAGCATACGAAACTCTTTCATAATGTGTCTCCACCCCCCATATAGTGAGCTGAAACAGGCATCTCTCCATATATGTAGTCCTACCCTGCATTCTGTTTCTCCTGCTTATGTCATATGGCTTCCTTATCGTGGTCCTATGGTGAATGAGCTCAGCAGTGTCTCCATGCCGTCCTCCGCACCGGCACGTGTGCTCAAGAACCAAGGCTGTGAGGAGTGGCAAAGCAGAAGACCGTGAGCCACAGGTAAGCTCCAATCCAACCTTCACAAAACTCTATTGTGTGGTGGCGCACGCCTTTAATCCCAGCACTCGGGACGAGGCAGAGGCAGGTGGATGGCTGTGAGTTTGAGGCCAACCTGATCTACAAAGCGAGTTTAGGACAGCCAAGGCTACACAGAGAACCCCTGTCTTGAGAAACCAAAACAAAAAACTCGTGTGTGTGTGTGTGTGTGTGTGTGTGTGTGTGTATGTGATATATATATCACATATATATATAGTTTGTTTGTTTGTTTTGGTTTTTCGAGACAGGGTTTCTCTGTGCAGCCTTGGCTGTCCTGGATTCACTTTGTAGACCAGGTTGGCCTCGAACTCACAGAGATCTGCCTGCCTCTGCCTCCCGAGTGCTGGGATTAAAGGTGTGCACCACCACCTCGTGGCTTCTATTGTATATTATTAGACACAATATCATACTAAAATGATACTCGCATTTATAATTGGCCACAACTGCATGTATGTAATTTCCCATGGAATCCCTCAGGAAGGAGACAAAGGCAAGACTCCACTCTTTTGAGAAGCTGCATTATCAGTATCCTATGTGATCCCATCAGCTAGGTTGACTGCTAAGCCTAGGTGCTTTGGTGAAACCCACTGACACACCATATAGCATGATGCTGGAGTCAGAAAACACTGTTAATACAGTCGTATGTGATCATCTGTGTGCTCCGGATACCCAATAAGCCAGCTCCTCCCACAGCTGACACATACAGTTGGAGCATATGTGTCTCCTTCATTTAGCATAAGGTATTACTCTCAAAACCTGGCTCCTGAAGCACCTGGCCTAACAGCCTGTGATTCTTCATTAAAATACGGATTCCAAACTGTTGTGTGACAGACTTTTCCTGAAGAGACGTATAAAAGGAACTTTTATTTTTCCTGCTTCGGTTGTTGTCTGGGAGGCTGGCTGCCTCTATCTGCTAACCGCAGCCTACCTAGTTCTGGAAGCTTCTCGCCTCTATACAATCTAACCTAGGCCTATCACATCTTCAGCCTCTGAGACTTACTACTTAATGAGCTCCCCCTTGTCTTGGGGAACTATGCTGGCTGGTTCAACTCAGCTGCTCTGGCTCAAACTCCTCTCCCAGACATAGTCAATCTGGCTTCTCTCTTGGCTTCTGAATTGTTCTGCTTGGCCTCGACCTAACTCCGGCAATCTGCTCTAATCTTCTGGCTCCTTCTCATTCTCTGGCTCATTCGGTCTTCACCTGAGTTCTCTCTCTATTACTGTCCTGGTAAAACTGCCCTTTATAATTAATAAAAGAAAAATGACAAGAAGATGCCAGATAATAAGATACCAGATGTCAGATATGATATTAGATTATATGAGGTTATTAAATGATCATGGGGAGAGAAGGAAAGGGGGGAGGGGCACCCCAGAGAGAGACAGACAGAGACAGAGACAGAGAAGAAAGTAAAAGAGAGGGAGGGACGAGGTAGGTCTGTCTTTTTATATACTGGGCAGGGTCATGCCCTCATGGCCGGTAGCAACGACATCACAGGTAGGCAGACTGAAGCAGAATTCTAACATTCCTCCTTTTTCCTATAATTAAAAATGAGGAATGCCGCAGGGGGCTCCAGCCACTGTGGCTGAAGGAATCACCTATGTACGGCCAGCCCAAAGTCGCTCCCACCATCCGACCCACAATTGGCCACACACTGCAGTGGGCATTTGCTTACCAATAATAAATGGTCTGGCAGTCTGCTGGTCCACACTGGGATTCAACACGAACAGCGCCATTGTGTGTAGGGGGTGGGAGGCGAGGCGGTGTGCTCCGTGTTGGGTGTCAGGAAAGAGCAGAAATTGACCTCAGCTTAGGAGGTCTGAAGGCCGGAAGTCTTGAAAGCTGGTTGGGAAGGTTTCCTCACAGGTGGCTCTGGGCTGGCGGCAGGAAGTGGGAGAGCAGCAAAAAGTACTTAGAGGAATCTGGCCCTTTGAATTTCATACCCCAGCGTTGGCACCAATTTAATAATTAATAAAAGAAAATGACAAGAAGATGCCAGATAATAAGATACAGATGTCAGATATGATATTAGATTATATGAGGTTTATTAAATGAGCGTGGGGAGAGAAGGAAAGGAAGTGGTGAGAGAGAGAGAGAGAGAGAGAGAGAGAGAGAGAGAGAGAGAGAGAGAAAGTAAGAGAGGGAGGGGCAAGGTTGGTCCGTCCTTCTATATACAGGAGCAGAAATGACTCTAAGACAACCGAATGGCCAAAGCCCATCCCAGCATGGGTGACAGGTCACAAAGGCTGGGAACCTGGAGTGCACTGCACAGCCTGCAGGTTTCTCAAGAGGGTTAGAGAGCGTTTGTTCCAGGTGTCCGCACTCGTCTGTGCGTCTTCGAGGCAGCTCAGCTAGTCTTCCTTCTAGGCAGTTCAGCGGACCTGATCTCTGCTTTTTTTCAGGTTGCTTGCTTGCCTTCTGCTTCTTCCAGGTGGCTAGGCTTGTCTGAGATTTCTGGGTTGTTGTTGTTTTGTTTTGTGTGTGTGTGTGTGTGTGTGTGTGTGTGTGTGTGTGTGTGTGTGTGTGT
>OU015745.1:25131483-25155087 GCA_907169655.1 Acomys percivali
TGTGTGTGTGTGTGTGTGTGTGTGTGTGTGTGTGTGTGTGTGTGTGTTTCTGAGACAGGGTTTTTCTGTGTAGCCTTGGCTGTACTGGACTCGCTCTGTAGACCAGGCTGGCCTCGAACTCACAGTGATCCACCTGCCTCTGACTCCCAAGTGCGGGGATTAAAGGTGTGCGCCACCACGCCCGGCCCAAAACAGAGGACCTTTTCTGTTTTATACATGTGAGGAGAGAAGGGACTAGCAAATCTTGTCAGTTTCAGGAACTTCCTAAAGATATTTTGAGCTCTTTTTTTTTCCTGTTTTATTGAGCTTCTATGCAAGATGGAACATTTCAATCTACTAGTAAACAGCTACACAACAGGAACCAAGTATGGTGGTGGATGCCTGAAATTCTAGCACTTAGGAAACTGAGACAGAAGAATTTAGTGGGTTACAGAGTGAGATTCTATTTAAAACAAAAACAATAACAAAACCACACCACTTCTGGTTCCTCCATACTTAGGTACCCGAATCTACTTATCAGTTGGGGCATGAACATCCATTTTTTTTTTAACAACATTTTATTTATTTATTTATTTATTTATTTATTTATTTATTTAATAGTATTCTGCCTGCATGTAAGCCTGCAGGCCAGAAGAGGGCAGCAGATCTCATTAGAGCTGGTTATCAGCCATCATGTGGTTGTTGGGAATTGAACTCAGGACCTTTGGAAGAGCAGCCAGTGCTCTTAACCCTCTGAGCCATCTCTCAGCCCCTGAACATGCAGGTAGTTCTTTTCCAGAAAATCTTTTGTTGTTGTTGTTGTTTCACAACAGGGTTTCTCTGTTTAGCTCTGGCTGTGTTGGACTTACTTTGTAGACCATGTTGGCCTTGAACTCAGAGATCCACTAGAAAATCTTGGGAAACGCAAACACTGAATTTTGATTCCTGATAAAATGCAAAGGTCAGTAGGACAGAAAACAACATTTCTGTCACTCTGTAGAATAACAAAGGGTCTGCAAGTAAAATGGAAATAAAAACTTGAGGGAGGAACTCAATGAACAATGAGGCAAAACTTGTCAACACTTGGGAGAGAGACTGAGAAAGGAAGAAGTGATGGAGCACACCTTTAATCCCAGCACTCAGGAGGCAGAGGCAGGTGGATCGCTGTGAGTTCGAGGCCAGCCTGGTCTACAAAGTGAGTCCAGGACAGTCAAGGCTACACAAAGAAACACTATCTCAAAAAAACTAAAACAAAAAACAATAACAAAAAACCCAAAAATAAAAAAAAAACAAAAAACAAAACAAGGTATAGGAGACTGGATAGTAGCTGGGAAAGATGGTCACATATCATGGGACAGGCTAGTGTTTCACCTATCTTGAAATTGTCATTTGGCTATGAAATCAGTGAGAAAAGTCAGCAAATGCAGGTGATCTGGCCTCTAGTCTGAGAGAATTCAAAGATGGATGGTACCACCTTCTGCATGTAGCTGCCATCTTGACCATCTTGTGGGGAAAATGAAGGAACTTCTGTTGCAGTAAATATAAATAGCTAAAAATGTTTAAATCCTGTAATTAATGCAGCAGTAGGTATTATCTAACCTGCTATCACAGTCAATAAAAGACACAGACACCTACTGTATTTTAAATAAGCCTTATTTCATCTGGGGCAGAGCAGATATTAAGCTCCCTAACCACCCTTTATCTCCCAGTCCCACATCCTGTGCCAATTGCTCTAGTCATTTCTATCTGGGCTACTTCCCATCCATATTCCATACACACTGCGCATGCTTCTCGTCTGGGCTGCTTTCCTTCATCCACACCGATCCGGCCATGTGCTTCTCTCCACACTAGCCCATGGCAGCTCTGTTTCCTTCTTTCTCCTCTACCTGTCTCCCTCTTCCCATGATCCTCTCTGTCCTCCAAGCCCTCAAATCTTCACCACATCTACCTCCTTTCTGCCCTGCCCAGCTGTGTAGGTGACTTTATTTAGCCAATGAGGGATAATTGGGGAACATTCCTTACATCACATGGGTACAGAAGATGGCTCATCATTCATAACAAAGCCTGTGGCAGCGTGGTAACCAGATCTCAGGGCACTGAAACCAGCACCTGAAAACACGCTGCACAAGACCCACCTCCAACAAACTTCTCGAAGGGCTTCATGGTCTTCAGGATGGGGCAATGTCAATATGATTCCTGCCTTGTCCTCCAGGGCACCTACTGTAAAGGTTTTCCCAGCACAAGGGCATGTTGGCAATCAGGAGCCAAGGACTACCACAAAGTCACACCATACAACAAACCCCGCACAAGAGATTTACTGAGGAGAGACACAAAACGGCTCTGACCTGGAACAGAGACAGCAGAGGGCTGGGCAGAGGGGAAGGCTGTGGTAGGATTTTTTGGAGCGTACACAGTGAGCTAGTGAAAAAGTATGTGGCAGGAAGTACTTTTTGGCCATTTTACTCTGAGGCACAGGGCCAGGGATTTCCAAGTCTTGGGAGCTCTGATCAAGCCAAGGATAAAGTCCTGGGCTTGGGCCTGGGGTCAAGTCAAGGGCAGGGTGTTGTTTCCCTGGCCTTTTCCCCTACACTTCTGTCAAAGGAGTGTCACCTCCAGTGCAGAAATTGCACTAATGTGTAGGGACTTAACAATATGATATAGAAGAAAAGAAGATCTGCAGGTATTAGGAGTTGAGAAAGGGTTTTAATACACTCCTTCTACGTCAACACTATTCAAACATGGTTATGACATGGTATCACATGGTGTCACCTACAGGCCTTCTGCCTCGTACTCTTGAAGTTTTCAAGAAAGAGAGGACATACTATATTCAGGGTGCATGCTATACCTAGGGTGACCATATAATATGTTATCTCAAGGTAGAACTTTTTTTCTTTTCTTTTCTTTCTTGCTTTCTTTTGAGGCAAGATCTGAAAATGAAGCCCTGGGGCAGGCTCCATAGATCAGGCTGGCCTCCGGCTCATGCAACTCTGCCTCCCAGGTTCTGGGGATCAAAGGCGTGCACCACCACACTCCAGCAGAACTCTTGAAGGTAAAGAATGCATAGCTCCTTCATGACCCCAGGCCAACTGAAACTTTTGGGCACCAAAGAATCCAGCCTGAGGAAGGTGGAGAGTAGGTTAACAAGAGTTTGGCAGTTAGACGCCCCCCTTGACTCCACTTTTGCCCCCACGAAGTCATGTATTCTCACGACTTACAGGCTGTCTTTTCTAGATAACTGGGACCTCATCACACCTTTCCCTTCGCACTTGGGTTACAGTTGAGTCTGTCCCACCTTTGTGTGAGCGGATGCTCTTTTCACGCTGCCTGCCCCACCCGCCTCCAGCTACACGCCACATTTATTCGCTCACTCCATTTATCGATGAGTTTCTCCTCTCAGCTCCAAGGGTACCATTTTACCTTGCTTCACGATGCTGGAGCTTGACCCCCACAGACATGTCTTCCCTGTCAGCCAGCTTGTTGTCGGTGACAGTGTTGTCAAGGGAAGTCAATGAAGGGCAACTGCAGGGCACTGTGACTTCCATTTTAACTTGGGAGAGGGCCTTGGTGTCCTGAGCTGAGCCAGCAGGCCTAAGAGTCCTGAATGGTGAGCCTTGAGTGGGAGGACGGGGGATGAGAAATAGAGAAGACCAAAACAATAGCTGGGACCGGAAAGTTTTGCACAAGCTTATGTATTCCAAGCCAGTGTATTAAGAATTACAGCCTCATATGTGCTATTTGCAGGGGAAAACAGCCAAGGTCAGCAAAGAGCTAAAAGTCAGACAATGTCAGCAAAGAGAGCATAGGGTCTCCCAGTCACAGCTGCCTGCAGACTGATAACCACAGCCCAGCGGAGAAAGAGTCAAGTCCCCAGAAACCACAACCTTGACTCCTATGAGGCGGCCCTGGCTCTGACCCTAGCCTGGCCTTGCCAAATTGATTCCTGGACAAGGATACAGAACTAAACTGTCCTTCGGCCTTTCATCAGGACCTCTGAGAAAGCCTTGCATTTGTGTGGTTCCCACAATGTTGGGGTCCCAGTTATACCCAGCCCAGTGGCTCCAACTGCCTAGTTGCAGCCGGTAGTGTTTTTCAGCATCTCTCTCTCACCCAGGTCTGGGCCATCCTTCCACGTAGGACTCTTTACCCCTGGCACACTGTGTGACGGACCCTGCACAAGTCCGTTTCCCTCTCAAGTCACTCTGCCTCAGAGGCAAGAGATGAAATCTGCATTTACTACTTCTGATTTGATAGGTAAGACCTTCAAAAGTTACAATTCTTTATATTTAAAAAATGTGTACAAACTGAGTGTGGTAACCCATGCCTTTAATCCCAGCACTCCAGAGGCAGAGGCAGGTGGATCTTTGTGAGTTCGAGGCCAGCCTGGTCTACAAAGTGAGTCCAGGACAGCCAAGGCTACACAGAGAAACCCTGTCTTGAAAAACAAAAACAAAAACAAGTATTCAAATTTCTAGTGTGCTTTCTGTTTCCATATTGGTTCCTGACACAGAGTCAGCAGTCTACCTATGGAGCTAACTCTCAGCAAGGTGAGTTAGGAGCATCCATGTGTTGCATGTTCAGGTTTGAGAACACTGCTGAGGTTCTTTCTTGCCACGGGAAATGACATGTTGGCAGGGTCAGAGCCAGGGCCGCCTCAATGACATGCATTGCACTCTAAGTGATTAAATCACCACCTGTACCTGGTTTTGATAAAGTGCTAACTGGATCAATTCCCTGGGGATCCTAAGGACTGCTTGGTTGCTATGGTAATGGTGCTGCAACAAGCCTGCAGCATCTAATTCAATTTCCTGAGTGCAGTGGAGCACTTCAAGAAATAAAAAGAAACACTCGAGTTTACAGTATGAGAATCAGAGCGCTTATAGTATGAGAGCCATGGCAGCCTGTGTAGAATCTCACTTCGGGCCACCACAACGAGACCACTCTTGTTGAAAAGCAAACACAAAGTCACTGTGCAGGATAGGGTTTTGCTTGGGAAATAATGAGATCCTAATACTTGGGATTGAGGAAACCTGGCCTCCCTTTCCTGGAAAATGCTCCGGCAATTTCTGGGTCAGAAGCCTAGGAAAACACCCCCGCCCCATAATTACTTTCCGTTGCCTAACCTGGAGCTTGAATCAAATCTCAGTGCACTTCAAAAAACTCAGGGGTACAGTATGGCTGAGGAAGATACATTTAATCAGTAAAATGATTGCAAAGCTTTCTAAAATAAGTATTGGCAGAAACATAAGGACTGTGGGTATGACTCTAAAGGAGGGAGACCGATGAGAGTGGGAGATACCACTCTCTCACAGTAGCTTGTTTATATGGAGTGCTAACTAGAGATGCCAGGGTGTAAAATATGCATCTGAGTACGCCTGGCATTTGGGCTCAGTAGCCTTTCATTCAGTGTGGATAAGGTGCCAGAGTTTCTGAGGCACGTGGAGGAAGGACCTCAGACACTTAAAGAGAGGGAAGCATGGTGTCCAGGCAACACCCCCAGAGAAGGTCTAGCAGGCTCACGCTTCACAAGGTGTTGAAAGGCACACGCATAAAGGAACACCCAAAGCTCTTAGGAGTCTGTGGCTGCTTTCTTAGTGTCAACACTTGTGAAACTACTAGGGGTGCAGGAGAGATTAAAATTGAATTCTGATGGAGGTTTAGCCAACTACTGGGGTTAAGGCATTATAAATAACCAGGTTCCTCACATACTATCTTTTTCTTAGAAACTCACTGTCAGAAATAAATGCTGATGACTGTTTATGAAAAGATTTTTTAAAAAGCTAGGTAGGGTGGTGCACACCTGTAATCCTAGAACTTAGGGAAGCAGAGGCAGATCTCTGTGACCTCAAGGCCAACCTGGTCTACAAAGAAAGTTCTAGGATAGACAGGGCTGTTACACAGAGAAACCCTGTCTTAGAAAACAAACAAACAAAAAAGAATTTAAAAATACTGGGCAAAAGCTTTATGATATGCATGCACATAGCTAATTATACAGTCCTCTATAAAATTCATTCTTACAAATTGGGTAGAAAAAATTTTTTTTCTAAACTTGTCATCATGGCCTATTCCACTTTTCACAAATGTTTAGAAATCCTAAGAGTTTTAATATTTAATTTTTGAAAAACTAAAAAAAAAAAAAAAAAAAAAAAAGTGGTTTTTAAAAGAAAAGCAGATAAATCTTCCATCTTTCAGCTGTGGAAATGCCTCACTGGAGCACAGGGATCAGAGGTCAGAGTGTTGTCTTTTATCTGCATGAGTTCTGGGAGCCATGCAGCCCTGGGACTAGCAAGAAACTCCAAGCTCCTGAAAAATAGGCATAAGGAGGGAGAACCACAAACATAAAGCTAGCAACGGTTCCTAGGAGCTTACACCAGGGCCAACCAATCAGAGCTACAGGTCACAGTGACCAGAACAAATGAAAATTTACCCCCTGGGGTCCGGCCCTAGTCCCCTCTTGTCCCCCAGCCAATCAGCTTAAAGGGCAACATTTCTGTACTCCTCTGACCTATCATGTAACAGCAAGGCTTAGAAACAGCTTGGAAACCACCCCCCCTACGGTTTTTTCCTTTAAAAACCCTGTTCCTCTAGCACAAAGGGCCCCTATCTTCCCTCCTCACAAGGGAGCTGGCGATTCAGGCTCTGAGTTGATTAACAAACGAGAACCTGTGTAGTTTGCATCCGACGGATTCCTGGTGGTCTTTGGGGGTTTTACAACTTGGGCATTACATTGTAAGCATAATCTAAAGCTGTAACCCCAGTAAATTTAGACAGCCCTCTCCCCTCACAGAATACCCTGCTGTGCAGGAGATAGAACATCAAAACTTATTTTTTTTTTTTCTGATACAGGATTTCTCTATGTAGTCCTGACTGTCCTAGACTCGCTTTGTAGACCAGGCTGGCCTTGAACTCACAGTGAAGCGCCTGCCTCTGCCTCCCAAATGTGGGATTAAAGGCATTTGTCACTCATAACCACCTGTAACTCCAATTCTAGGGGAATCCAACCTTCTTTTTTTGGTCTCTGCAGGCACCAGGGACACATGTGGTGCACAGAAATACATGCAGGCAAAACATCCATACACATAAAAAAAAATTAAATCATTAACATTGAAAAATTACATAGGAAAATCTGTGAGAAAAATATGAAAACTGACTGAAAACAAAATGAAATAAATTACTCTAAATATTAATAAAGGAAAAGGCATCAAGTGAAAATTTAAGATTAGCAAGGAGAAAGAAAAATAACTACAAATAAGGAAGACATTTAATGAAAACAATTACAAGGTCTATTGATTTAAGGTCTAAGAGAAAAGACTACATTTCAATGAGATTTAATGCAAATGAAAATAACTGGAGCCAGATTTAAATAGACAAATTATATTTAAAAGCAAGTTACAAGACAGCGGAGGAGATGCTGTCAGAGGTGACACTCTCGCTTGCTTTCTGTTGCTGTAAGGATCTGAGTGTAACTGTGTCCCTGTTCTTCCCTCTCAGAGTGAGAGAAGGTATGCAACTTTTTTTTTTTTTTCAGGAGCCCATAGTTAAGAGCCTTTGGATTTTTATAGAGATCTTGGACATTTAAGTGTTGACAGTTTTAAAGACAATGGGATTTTTAAAAATTGGGGTATGTTTTATGTTGTAATGTTAGATCTTAGCAACAGTCAATGAAAGGGACTAGCTTCAAGTGATGTGTTCATGTCAAGGTTGACAAGGGATTGAATGTCCTAGTTTTGGCCACGTGACACCAACCTAGAAGTAGGTAGGTAGGAAAATCTCAATCAAGAAATTACTTCCATCAGACTGGACTGTGGGCAAGTGTATGGGGGGCATTTTCTTACTTGTTGGTTGATGTGGGAGGGCCCACATTGTACCGGCTTTATGGTGTTCTCCGACACTTAGGTGTAGGGGTTTGCTGTAGATGTATCAGCTGGGGTTGGGCATCCTACGGTCTACGGTTGCCACCTTCCTAAACCAGTACTGTTTCGAACTTAAAGTTAATTTTACACTTGAGATTTATATTTCACGTGTATGAATGTCTTGTTTGCTTGCATGTCTATACACCGCACGTTTGCAGAGCCCATGAAAGGCAGAAGAGGGCATCAGATCCCCCTGGGAACTGGTATTAACAGACCAGTGCTAGTAAGTGCTGGGAACTGAATCAAGGTCCTCTGGAAAAGCAGGCCATGCCTTTATTGGCTGAGCCACATCTCCAGCCTCCCTCTACCTGCATGCTAAATACTTATCCTGATACCCATAGAGGAGTTGAAGTAACTCTCACCCCTCCTCAGAGAAGCTTCTTCTGCAGCAGAGATGCACAACTGGTCAAAAATGCAGAGGACAACCAGCTGGTAGTAAAAGGTCCAGAATAAAGCCCAGAGACATGTGAGAGCGACAGAGTGATAGAGGGCAGGAACAGTGGTTTACACGCATAGCACCGACACTCCAAGGCAGAGGCAGGGGAATCAGTAAGGCTCAAGGCCCGCTCAGGCTACAGTGAGACCCTGTCACTCACTCTCCCCCTCCCCTCTCTGGCACGCACGCGCGCACGTGCACATGCACACAGGAAAAAAAAAAAGATAAAAGATAAGTAGTAATAGAACTTATTTCAATTATTTCAATTTTTATTACCAAAAATAAAAAAATAAAAAGGAAATCCACAATAGTTAAATCATTACAAACTGAGTACAGCGTGTAAAATAGATCCGCACTATGCAGTAGTAGAATTCCTGGCAAGAAGCTGTGACCGTGACTGACTGATCAGAACCACAGGGGTGGAAAGTTTTGAATGCTGCCAAGTCCAGAATCAAATTATATTGAGTCGTCTTGTTCAGTGCATGTGATCTAGCTTTTTAATGACAATTAGGTAAAATCTTTGGAATGTTCAGTAGGACTCCTAGCTTCCATCAATCAAAAAGGTAAGAAAGTCATCAAATGCTATCTGAAAAGTGTTAACAAAACACCTGCTTATCTGATGTATCCACCAATGTATTTGATTTGTTGTTTCTATACTTAAACTTGCAACATGGGGGCTGGAGAGATGGCTCAAAGGTTAAGAGCACTGCCTGCTCTTCCAAATGTCCTCGGTTCAATTCCCAGCAACCACTTGGTGGTTCACAATCTGCCTCTTCTGGCATGCAGGCATACATGCAGGCAAAACATTGTATAAATAATAAATCTTTACAACAAAAAATTGGAACATGGAACAGAATTTGAGGTAACAGAAATCTGTGTTCCTGGGACCATTCGGCCCCAGAATAAATAGTACCTTATTCCTTGTGGGGTGAATTCTGTTTTTTAGGCAGACAAAATGTATTAAAAATTTAAAACATGAAAGTGGATACTTTCACAGGGAAAACTGTGTATTTTGCTAAGAATTAATTTTTCCCAAGCCCCAAACCCAAAATTTATGGTCACATTGTTTCACTCAGGCCCCAAACACAGACAACTTAATCTTATCTTCCATCAACTTGTATAACTCATACACTGACTCTTTAGGCTAAGAAACACAACCGATAATTTCACTAATGTCAAAACTACTTAACGGACTGGTTTGACAAAACCTCTTCCCTTCATCTTCCATGCCACAATCGCATCCGTGCTGTCTGTAGTTTTAGTGCACTTGAATTATGGTCCAGGTCGAGTTCAAGGAGTCGCTTGCCTAGAGGCCAATAGGTTTGCTCCCCAACACCACCGAAATACAAAGTCAAAGCTAAGCAGGGAAGCGAGCCTCTGGCCGCTCTAGAATGTTCTATGCCTGTCTGCAAGTGCCCACGAAGCCCGTATTATTGGAGCGCTGGTTCCGGCTGGACGAGGCCAAAGCCTTCCTCTGACCCAAGGATGAGTGTGCACAAACAACTCAATGTAGTCTGAGCAACTACAAGTGTTTAGGAAAGAATAGCCAGTGTTTGCAAAACTTACTGCCGACTTCTGCCTAAAGCCCCAGGGTAGAGAGAACCGGTTTGCAGAGCCACGACATCTGAACAGCAGGGGGGCGGGAGGGGGGGGCGGAACTTAGTCGTGCGCAGGCGCGCTGGGCACCGTTCGCCGCCGGTCCTGTGTGAGCATGCGCGGGGACTAGAAGGCGCGGGTTGCTAGTTTGCAGCTTTGCTTGGTGATTACAGCGCTTTAAAAACCTTCGGAGCCATGCAGCGTCCTTCCCGTCGGGGTTCTGTGAGACTAGACTGGCTTTTCAGTAAGCGCTAGGGCAGCGTTGTGGAAGCTAGCCGACGTCACGCGGAGGAGAAGGTGCCTGTGAGGGGCGTACCCTCTGCCATGAAGAAGATATTTGGCTTCAGGAGTAAGGGCCCATCGCCCTTAGGCCCCTCAGCCCGCCCGCGGAGCAACTGCGTCGGCTTTGGGCGTGAGAGTGCCAGTGGCTCCCACATGCCCAGGTACCACATTCACGACAAGGATATGGGCAAGATCCACAAGGCTGCAAGCATGGGTGATGTAGCCAAAGTGCAGCATATCCTTATCCTTGGGAAAAGTGGCGTGAACGAGAGAGACAAGAAGGACAGGTAATCAATAGGGCCCCCGGGCGAGACGTGTCTGCTGAGAGAGCGTGCCTGGCTTGGGGACAGAAGGTCAAGGCCAGAGGCTGGCTTTCACCAAGGAAGCTTGCTCACGAATGCCTAAACCTTGGTGGGGTCTAGAGCCAGGATCTGTCTGAGCAGCAAAGACAGCAACAGAAAACCCTCTATCAGTTTTACGTAAACCAAAGAAGAATATCCGCGTTGTAACAGTTTTGACTTTCTCATGCTGCTTTTGATTTTGTGAGACACTAGAAAAATCCAAAACAACAACATCAACAGAAACCTTTCTAAAGTACCAAAACTTACTAGTAGTTTTCACAGATCAGTCATTTACTAGCACCCAAAGAGACATTAGCGGTGAGTAGAGCAGAATAGAAAAGCGAGATTTACCCAAATTCATGTAAGAGTTTGGAAATTGATTCTGCTAACACCCCTATTAGTAGGAAAGATGATATTTATGAATGAAATGCTTGCTAACTTGTTTGGAGACAACTAGCCACATTTTTATGTCACTAAAGTAAATTCCTGATAGAATATAATTTTAAAAAAGCATAATGAGGAAAAAGTACCAAAACAAGACTAAGAATTACTGCAAAACCACTGTGTGTGTCTGTGTCTGTGTGTCAGTGTCTGCCTGAGTCTGTGTGTGTGCGTTGGTGACTGAAATGCAGGTTTGTGGTATATGCTCAGTATATATCCTACTATTGAGAGAGTTTTGTTTATTTTTGTTTGGTTGGTTGGTTTTGATTTTTTTTTTCAAGACATTCTCTGTGTACCCTTGGCTGTCCTGGATTCACTTTGTAGACCAGGCTGGCCTCGAATTCACAGAGATTCACCTGCCTCTGCCTCCCGAGTGTTGGGATTATAGGCCTGTGCCACTGTGCCTGGCATTTTAAAAGCCTAAAATGAAGTATTCTCAAGACCTGACCAAGCAGAATCTGAGGATAAAGTGACTGTATACTTGCAAATTATTCACAATACATATATATAAACATCACATGAAAACCATCTTCATCTTATAGAGAATTCTTTTAAGTCAATGAGGAAAAACTTGAACTCTGAACTCGATTTTTTTTTTTTTTCAATTTAGCCATTTATATATTGTTGCTGAGGATGAAACACACAGCCTTGCATATGCTAGGCAAGCCCTCTGGGGCTGAGCTGGATCCGTTCCCTAACTCTTAATTTAATTCATAAAGCGTTTGTTGTTTCTTTTTGTAGATTCGCAAGTAATCTATGGACATTAGAAAAAATATTTCTTGTCTGTAGTAGGAGCAGAAAGTAGCTGAAGAGAAAAGTGAAACACCACCTTTCATGGACGCTGAGGATGAGAACAGTGTTGTTGTTGCTGAAGCTTGTGTTGCTTAGGGCGTTCCAGTAGACACATTTGTAGTAAATAGTCTACCACACTTTAAACAGGTTTCTACCTCTAACATAGGGCTAGGAAATAATGAGACAGTGTAAGTGAGTGATGGTGGCGCACGCCTTTACTCCCAGCACCTGGGAGGCAGAGGCAGGCCTATCTCTATGAGTTCAAGGCCAGACTGGTCTACAGGTTAAGTTCCAGGGCAGCCAAGGCTACACAGAGAAACCCTGTCTTGAGAAACTTAAAAAAAAAAAAAAAAAAAAAAGAAAAAAGCAGTGTATTAAGGAGACCAGGAATGATTTTTATAAATAAATTGCAGGGCATCCATAAGATGGAATATAAGACCACTGAAGGTGATATGGATTATACATCAAGTCAGGAGAGGTCAGTTTGATTATACATATACACAAATAGAGTTTGCTCTGTTTTAGCCATAACATATTATAAAATGTGATAACACAGAGTAAAGAATGGCTTGGGAGGATGGTTGACTATCATGTCCTCCTCCCTTTCTTCACTCCAAGCACTCCCACATACCCTTCTTGTTCTATTTCAAACCCATGGCCGTTTCCCCCACTAATTGTTACATGCATATTTGCATATGTATTTTCTAAGTATAACCTGTTCAGTCTGTATAATGTCAGATCCGTGTTTTCAGGGCTGACCATTTGGTACTGGATAACAGTTAGTGTGATCATCCTTGGGGAAGACCCCCCCCCCCCACTTCCAGCTTTCCTTATTTGCCTGTAATTCTTTGTGTAGGGCTGAGACCTCATGGCGTTTCCACATCCACTTTGGCATGTCCATTGGTGGTGTCCTTGTCCGGTTCACTTTGGCCAGTTGTATTGGTGAGACTTTATGGGTGTAGCTTCTGGCATTTCTAGGGGGCAACGATCTCACAGCAAACTTCCTGTTCCTTTGGCTCTTAAACTCTTGACATACCTCTTATGCGATGATCCCTGAGCGTTAGGTGCAATGGTTTGTTTGTTTGTTTTTGTTTTTGTTTTTTGTTTTTTGTTTTTTTGTTTTTTTTGGAGATGTGTCCACTGTTGTGCGCCACACTCTGCATGATTGGTTGTAGTTTTCTGTTGCAAAGAGAAGTAAGTCTCCCTGCGGGGTGAGAACTGCACTCATCTGTGGGTGTAAGGACAGATATTTAGTATGTATGTGGGGATTGTGCTGCCTTAGTAAAGTGGTGGTTGTGGGGTCTCCTCCAGGGTCCATGACTCCATTAGCCCTGGGTGGTGGACTAGGTTTCCAGTTCCAGGCATGCTTTCCCTCCTGTTGTCTAGGCCTTAAGTTCAGTCAGTGGGCTGTTGGTTACCATCAAGGTGTGCGTGCCACTGCTGCGTTACCTGGCCATTGTTGGGGTTCACAGCCTCATGGCTGGGTAGGACTGCTGGTTGCTTCCCTTTGGAAGCTTCCACTGTGCCTTCTGGGGCCATAAAAGGTAGTCATCAGGGAGGAGGTCTTCAGGTCAGTTCAAGCTCAGAGGCCTCTGGGCCCTGTGTCTGAAGTGCGTGATGTCTTCAGAAATAGGAACTTACCTTCTACCTCTGGGACAGCCAAATGTTACTGATTTTTATGTTGATTTGTGTAGTGTGTGTGTGTGTGTGTGTGTGTGTGTGGTGTGTGTGTGTGTGTGGTGTGTGTGTGTGTGTGGTGTGTATGTGGTGTGTATGTGTGTGGGGGGCATGGATGGGGAGACTTCTACTTTCTTAGTATGTGTGTGTGTTCCCATCCCTTAGTTTGTACAGCTTTATCAGTAAGATGTATTTTGCTTTAGACAAACAGTTGCTTTTTAAGCCACCCAATAAGATTATATTCAGTGTTATTATGGGGACTTACTGGTTTCTGTTATCTCCCCTACCCGCCTCCTTGATTGAGTCAAATATAGTTTGTTCCTTTGTATTTGTAGTCTAGGAGTTTGCTGGTGGACCGTTAGCTCCTTCCACCCCAATTCTCATCTGTTTATCTGTTCCTGTCATGAATTTATTTGTAACTGAACCTTTGTGTTATGGCTGTCTTTCTTCCTTCTTTGCATGTGACATCTTTTAAGCATCTCTGTCCTGCTGTCCTAATGGTCCTGAACGACTTTAGTTTGTGCCTATCTTGGAAGCTCCTGATTTCTCCCTTTGATTTTAAAAGCCTTTAGCTTTGCTGGAGTTATTTGCTTCTTGAAGTTATTTGCTTTAATGGCTTGGGATATATGGTGCCATATTTTCCTGGCTTTTAGGGTTTCTGCTAAGAAGTCTGTTGTTATTCTTAGGGCATTCACTTGCAGCTGATTTTTGAATTTTAGATCTATTTATTTAGTATTCTACCCGCATGTGCACCTGCACACCAGAAGAGGGCACCAGATCTCATTATAGATGGTTGTGAGGCACCATGTGGTTGCTGGGAATTGAACCCAGGACCTTTGGAAGGCCTCTTCCAAAGTCAGTGCTCTTAACTTCTCAGCCATCTCTCCAGCCCTCTCTTGCAGCTTTTAATGCCCTTTGATCTGTAGGCTTGCCATTTGTCTTTAGTGTGGCCTGGAGAGAGTCTTTTCATGTTAGAGATATTTGCGGCTTGAAATGCTTCACGTACTTGGATGTCCATATCTTTCCTTAAATTTGGGGAATTTGTAGCTATAATGTCATCGACCTTTGACTTTTAGTTTGTATCTTAGCTCCTTCTTCTGTGTATATTTAGATTTAATTATGTCCCAGCGTTAATGAAAGCTGTGGCCATGTTTTCAGTACCAATAAAGAAGTGTTTCTTTGACCATGTTGTCAGTCTCTGACACTCTTCTGTGTGATGTAGTCCATTGGTGATAACTTTCCGCTATGCGTTGTATTTAATTTGCTGAATTTGTTTCAACATCTTTGCATAATTTATTATCCATATTGTTGGGTTTTTTTTCAGCTCCTGAATTGATTTATGTCATTTATCTGCTCATTTGAATCATTATTAAGATCATTCTTCATTTAAGAAACTAGACTTTTGAGTTCTCTTCCTGGCATTTCTTTCCTTTTTTTTTTTTTTTTTTTGTTTGTTTTTTGTTGTTGTTTTGTTTCTGTTTTCTGAGACAGGGTTTCTCTGTAACCTTGGCTGTCCTGGACTCACTTTGTACACCAGGCTGGCTTTGAACTCACAGAGATCTGCATGCTTCTACCTCCCAGAGTGCTGGGATTAAAGGTATATACCACCATGCCTGCTTCTTCCTCACATTTCAACCACTGAGTTTCTTGGTTTGGTATACTTGTAAAGTAGTCATTGCCTTTTTTCTTCATATTGCCTGTGTTTTTAGCTTGCAATTTGTGCATCTGTTGTGATAATATGCCTCTTCTAGTTTTGTTTGGGAGTCTTGGTGAGTAGCCTTCTCTTGAGGGCTCAGTCCCAAGTACCACTCAGTAAGGATATGAACCACCAAACTCACCAAAACAACACCAACCCCATTTTAGCTGGTATTGAATTGAACTGAAGTCTGCCAAAAGTCAATTGTCAGTCTCAGTATGCTGTGCACAGGGAAGCAGGGCCACCAGCTTCTGCCCTTCACAGCCCTTGCTCACTGCTGCCTACACTCGCCAGTGTGTCATGCGCAAACCTCTCCCACCCTGTGGCTTCAGGTCCACAGGCTCCCTGAGTTGTAATTGCTTCTTGTTTTCACTTAGCCAGAGTAGCCCACTCTCAAATAATCTGTCTTCACTCAAGATGGTATCTGCCTGTATCACACAGAGAAATGGGAAGCAACAAAATATTTTTTTTTCTTCTTCAGTGCTGGCCCGTCACCCTCAAGGAATCACTGTCATCACATACACACACACACACACACACACAGAGAGAGATCACACCCTTGTGTACTGGTACCTGCAGAGGCAGATGTTGTATACCCTGGAACTGAACTGAGGTCTTCTGGGAAATCAACAAGAGCTTTTAACTACTGAGCCTCTCATATGCTTTTAAAATGTGAATGCTGCCTGTATGACTTGAACTGCATGCAAACATATGTTCCACACACACAAACACAGTGCACATATGCATACACATATGTATGTATATATTCAATCATATTTCACTTATTGTAAGGCATAACTTATGTGGTGATCTTTTATGTGTAAAAAAGATTTAATCACTATCATTTATAGTTGTAAAGCACATTGAATATAAGTGACATTCTAATGTCAAAGATATTAAAATGTGAGGAATATGCCAAACTTACTGGAATACACTATTCCTTAGACATTTTGTCTAAGTAGGTATCATTGTATTTCTTTACTTGATTACAATGTTGTCTTTGTAAAATAATAACTATTATTATACTACTTGAGTTGAAAGCATTTTGTTTTGTTTTGTTTTGTTTTTCTTGTTTTTCAATGCAGGGATTCTCTGTATAGCCTTGGCTGTCCAAGACTCACTTTGTAGACCAGGCTGGCCTCGAACTCACAGCTATCCGCCTGCCTCTGCCTCTGCCTCTGCCTCTGCTGGGATTAAAGGCATGTGCCACCACGCTGGTGAGTTGAAAGCATTTTAAATACTTTATACAGACTCTCATTTAAGCATTACAGTGGCATCCCATGAGATGACTACTATTTTGAAGTTTTATTTAATTTGTTATTATTATGGTGTGTGTGTGTGTATATGTGTGTGTGTATATGTGTGTGTATGTGTGTGTGTGTGTGTGTGTGTGTACACACACACATGCCGTGCTGTGTGTATGGAGGTCAGATAACAAGTTTCTAGAGTCAGTTCTCTTTTTCTTCCTCTTCTTCCTCCTCTTCCTCCTCCTCTTCCTTTTTTGGTTTTTCAAGGCAGGATTTCTCTTGTAGTCTTGGACTTGCTCTGTAGACCAGGCCGGCCTCGAACTCACAGAGCTCGGCCAGCCTGTGCCTCTCAAGTGCTGGGATTAAAGGCATATGCTACCATGCCTGGCTCAGTTCTCCTTTTAACATGGGACTTAGAGAGGTTACTCAGGTAGCTTTTGTGGCAAATGCCTTAGTCCAGAGAAATGCTAAGTGATGACTAATAAACAGCAGGCTTAAAGTAGTGTTGATACCCAAGTCAAGCTAAATCCAAAGGCTATATTTCTTTGCAAATTGGCTGCTCTAGGCTAGGAATGTAGCTCAGTAATTGTTTGCTTGCCGTGAGTCTCAGGGCTTCATCTGCAGTCACACACACACACACACACACACACACACACACACACGGTTGTATTTTCAAAAATGTACTATTGCCAGAAGAAAAACATTTGTTTTGAAAGAAGAGACATTACATCCTGTTCAGTGTTTTTATCATATGGAATATAGTTTTAAATGGCGCTCTGCAATTTACTGAAAAGTGATCTCATTTTCACAGGACTGCTCTACACCTTGCCTGTGCTTATGGCCACCCAGAAGTGGTGACTCTCTTAGTAGAGAGAAAATGTGAGATAGACGCCCGTGACAGCGAAAACAGCACAGCTCTCATCAAGGTACCAGCAACCAGCAATTCAAACTGAGATGCATTTGATTTAAATTCTTGGGGCAAAAAGGAAGCGGTTTCATTTAAATACAATAATAAGCAAAATCTAAAATGTGTTGGTTTTGAATTCCTAAACTGATGCTCTGTTTCTTGATGCCATGACAACAGGCTGTACAGTGCCAGGAGGAAGAGTGTGTGGGTGTCCTGCTGGAGCACGGGGCCGACCCAAATGTGATGGACAGCAGTGGCAACACCGCCCTGCACTATGCTGTCCTCGGTGAGAACACATCCATAGCAGCCAAACTGCTGGCACACAGCGCAAACATGGAGGCCAAAAACAAGGTATAGAACACCTCTCTCTCCAAAGTAACCAAAGCACATTTAACAGTGACATGTGGTGGCGGTCATCCTTGTCACTGTGGTTGGATTGAGAAGACACACTTCTTGCTGGGTGGTGGTGGCGCAGGCCTTTAATCCCAGCACTTGGGAGGCAGAGGCAGGCGGATTGCTGTGAGTTTGAGGCCAGCCTGGTCTACAAAGTGAGTTCAGGACAGCCAAGGCTAACACAGAAAGAAAGAAAGAAAAAAGAGAGAGAAGACACGCTTCTTTGTATTTTTGTAAGAATATTTGCAGAAATGCTCAGATTATGAGGACTCTGGATCTTATCAAGGTTTTAATCCATTGGTAGGCTCTTAAGTTTGAATATAATTACCTCTTAAAGATACTTTCACTGTGATAAAAAATAACCATACATCAGTATCAGAAATTCATTGATTAGACCATTGCCTTATTTTCTTTTTATTACAATTGTTTGTGTATTTGTATGGGTAGGAAGTGTGTTTGTGCCACAGGGGTCATGTGGAGATCAGGGGACAGCTTTAGGGAGTTGCTTCTCCTACCGTATGGGTCTCAGAGTTAAATTTGGGTTGACAGGCTTAACAGTAAGGACCTTTAACCTGCTGACCCATCTCTTTCCTTGCCTCCACCCAAGTGCATTTACATTTGTTTTTTCCTTTTCACCCTTTTAGAAAAATCAGATGTTTTAGGGGCTGAAGAGATGGCTCAGTGGTTAAGAGCACTTGTTGCCTTACAAAGGACTGGAGTTCGGTCCCCAGCACCCACATGGTGGCTCCCAGCCATCCACCACTCCTATTCCAGGGACTCACAGCTCGTATTCCTTGTCTATTGCTGCTTCTGTGTTTAGACAGTTCTTGTTTTTCTAAGACTGTCAAGTGCATCATTGGGTTAGTTATCTTAGAGCACTTAAAGCTATAAATGTTCCTCTTAGAACCTCCTGCAGTGTATCCCAAAGGTGAGCCGTGCTTTCTTTTTCGTTTGATTCTAGGAACTTAAAAATTTCTCCCTGGTTTTCCATATCTCCAGATATTTGTGTACTTTCTTTGCTTTTTATTTCTAGTTTTATTTTACTATTGTAATACAAGAAATTCTTTTGGTTCTTTTTTATATGTTATACTTGATTTGTGGTCAAGAATGTGGTATGCTTTAGAGAAGCTTACATGGGCTGTGGAGAAGAATGCGTATTCTGTATCTGTCGTAGGAAATATTCTGTAGAGATCACTTAAGTGCATTTGATCTGTGGTATAGTTTAACTTTGATGTTTCTTTCTCTAATTTTCATTTCTAAAGATGAGAGTAGGCTGCTGAAGACAGCTGCTGTTACGGTGTCACGATCTGACCTTTGTATGTAGGGCCACTGTAATTTTGTTAGCTTTTCTGTTCACTCTTTTACTTATCGTCTCTTAATTTTATGGGTTTGCTGTTCTATCGTTTTGGACGTGATAGCTCTCCTCTGTGCCTCTGAAGACATTTGGGAGTCCACTTTCTCGTCCCTGTGGGATCAGTCATCAGGCTAGCACCGCAAGTACTTACTTGTTTTACCACTGAGTCATCTCGCCAGCCACCCGTACGGGTGTTTTGCAGCGGTGGCTTGCTTGTCATGAGTCGCCTTAGTGTGTGCAGTCGTGAGGCATTCTTACTTCTCAGTCAGTCGGAAGGGATAGCTTTGCTGGGTAGAGCCGAGGAATTGGCCGTTACTTACTTTCGGGGCTTCCTGATAATGCATACAGCTCTCCTGGCTGTAAGATTACTTTTGAGTCAGTTGGTGGTTTTGCTATACAACTTTTTATATTGTTTGTTTTCTTTGTGTTTTGGTCTCTTGACTATTATTTGTCATGGGACGAGTCTTCTCTCATCATGTCCTTGCTGCCTCTTGTTTTCGGATGCTTCTTTTTTTTTAGATTTGTGATTTTTGTTGTTATTATAATTTCACTGACCGGATTATCCTTGCCATTAGTGTTTGTCTCAGCAACTTTGTCTGTCCCACTGGATTTTAAGGATCTCATTTGTATTGATGATTTATGTTTTGCCTGAGCTTAAAAAAAGAAAACCCAGGACACCTGAGTCTCAGCTAAAATGATGCCAGACTAAAAACAAACGCAAAACAATAGACATAAACAGGCATCCAGCATCGTCATAAGCAAGAATAACCTTCCTCCTCCTGCACTTTCCAACAGAAACAGCATTCCTTCATAGTATAAGAGAAAACCCACAGACCATTTAACAAGAAGCAACGCCTGGCCAGGGTGCCTGTGCCTTTTATTTAATTCAGGGCCTGTTTCCTTCGTGACTCACTTGAAACAGGAGTGTCTGACTCCGGATCGTGGTGTTCTGGCACCATAAATAGAGGAGAAGCAGCACTTTCATATAGCCCAGAGGGAATGCCCACAGTCGTATGAAGCAGTTGAACCTGTTTCCCCAAAACTTACTCCTTCATTTAATGTTTAGCACAAAAAGGTATTTTCAAGTAAAGATTGCGTAGAGTTGGAGGTTTCATTTCTTCTAGGCACACCAGTTTATTAAATGGGTGTGATCGTGGCCTCTGCTGGGGAATGGCACTTCTAGAAAAGTCAGTGCCTTTTGGTGTTTACATTAAGAAGCTTCTTTGAAGATGGTAATTTTGTTCAGTAATTCAATTAAGACGTTAACAATTTTAGTTCTGTTAGCTCTACTGAAACAAAAGTTGGCATCTCCTGCCTTCAAGAGATGCTTGTCTGGGTTGATTGCACTCACATGATCCCAAAGTGTAGTTCAGTTGCGAAGTCAGTAATTTGTGAATTGTCAATTGCTTCTGATGTCTTACAGGATGACCTCACACCTATGTTACTTGCTGTAAAGGAAAATAAACAGCATATTGTGGAATTTTTAGTAAAGAAGAAAGCAAGTATTCACGCAGCTGAGCAATTTGGAAGGTATAGTAGTTTGTTCATCAGACTTTGTTGGTAAGAAAGAGTGCTTGCTGTGAGTTCAGATCCCTAACGCATGGCTGTGAGGGCCTGTAACCCAGGTGATGGGAAGCGGAGAGAAGCCAGACCCAGGAGCTTGTTTGCCAAGTGCATTGGGGAATTTTAGATTTAGTGAGAGACCTTGTCACAAGACAAAAAGTGGAGCGTGACAGGAAGACACCTAACGTCCTCCTCTGGCCTCTGCATGTGTGCACACCTGCACATGTACACATACACGATACACCACACACACTAAACAGACAAGCAAAACCTGGTGTTAGAGAGTGTGAAAAGCCACTCCAAAATACAAAATAAGAAGAAGATTAGCCTAATTGTTGAGATATGTTGAAAAGCCTCAGTACCTGCATTCGTTAGGTAGATGAGCGGTTATTCAGACTGGGCGGTACAACCTGTAGCTGGGTTCATATTCCTTTTTACTAATGCATGATATTTGTAACCTGGTGTATGATCTCATATTAGCTATGACAATTTCATATTAGTTCTATAAACATTTAGTTTGCTTTTTTACTCAACATTGAATTCTTAATTTTTTTGTAACATATTAAACCTTCTTTATATATGTTTCCTTTTAGCAGAGTGTATTGAGTGTAAGTAGAAGTTGCACATCATCCTGTCTTCCCACTCTTTTGTTTTAAATTATTTTTGGGAAGAATGTTGATGTTATGGTGCCAAGTCATTATTAAATGCTCTTCAATTTTTCCTGTTTTGTGTCTGATAATCTAATGTATTTTTTAAAGTAGCTTGAGCAGAGGGAAAAGGATAACCTTAAATAGATTTTATTTTTCTTTTCTTTTTTTTTTTTTAAACAATCTTTTGAAAAAAGATTTATTTATTTATTGTTATGTATACAGTGCTCTGCTTGCACATATGCCTGCAGGCCAGAAGAGGGCATCAGATCACATTATAGATGGTTGTGAGCCATTGGTGGATAGTAATGGGACAAGAGACAGTTTTAAATTCACATATTACCAAACTTAATGCCTGGCTTCCTGTGAAAAAGAGGGTAAGCACCCTGGGATTGAGGAGCCGGCTCAGTGGGTGCGAGTGCTTGCTGTGCAGTGCAAGGGGGCCATTTAGACTCTAGCCTGTGTAAATAGCCAGGCAAGGCTGAGGTGTCTGGAATCCTGAGGGGGCAGAGACAGGCAGGTGCTGGGGGCTTGCTGGCCAGCCTGCCTAGCCGGAAGGTTTGGCAAAGCAGCAAAAAGCACTTCTGGTTTGGTGAAGAGCCGGTTTTAAAGGAGTACCGTGCAGAGAGAGTGATAAACCAGGAGCCAGCTGCTGGGATCTGCCTTAGCTTTTCAAAGTATTTAAAATGTGGATCAATAAGGAAGCGTTTCAGCAGCCATCTCTAAGTCAGTGACTCCTTCAAGACCCAGGTCCTCATGACATAAAGCAGTTTGGCTTCCGCAGCAGTTAGAGGTAAGTGTAGACGGTAAGCGTTATTTAAGGAAAGCACTGTTGATTCAGAGTTGGATTAGAGAGACAAGCAGCAGTGCCCAAGCCAAGTCTTAGTCTTTGTTTTCGGCCTTTGGTGTGATTGGTTAGTTCAGCCACAGTGGCAGTCACCTAGTTCGATGAGGCGTTTACCAATATATTCAGTCTCACATTACTATGTAGCTGAGTTGGCTCAAGTAGCCACAGAGAACCCAAGTGCCGATGTCAAGGTAAGCCTCAGTATTTAGTGACTTACGCAGCACTGTTACAGCCTGTGAACACACTCCTGTACATTCTGTTAGGAACTCCCGCCTCGCTTAGCATGTGTTCATATCTCCTCCGTGGATCTCCACAGGACCTTGTAACCGAAATACTCAAACCTTAGTTTTTTGAACGGAGGCATCAGCCTAAGAGAAACGGGCTGTCGTCCTAGAGTGAAGCGTTGCCTGCAGCGCCCGGGCTCTGTGCTTGACGACACTTTCCATCCTGTCCCGCTCTTCCAGTTCATCACCCTCTCACCTGCGTTTTTCCTTCATTAAACACATACCGAGGGCTTAAAGACGTGCACATTTGAATCAGTGGGATATGGTCCTCATATTAGCTCTGATTTTGTCTGTAATCCTGTTATGAATTAAGTGATATATTTAGTAACTTTTTTACTTATCAGAAGTAAAATAGTAATTCTTGGCCTTTTTTTTTTTTTTTTAACATAGCAACAGACAATTATTTGAATATGATGGGAAGAGACGAAAAAATTCTGAAAATAGCAATCCAGGTAAGATTCCTCATGAAGCACTTTCTGGGCCTTCCCTGGGAAACCGTACAAGGGCAAGAAAGTCTCCATACCTGAAGAGCAATAGAAAACACAAATCATTATGTAAGTGGCATTTGTACTCTTTTATTTCTCAGTCTAGAATCGAGGATTACTTAAATTAATTAAAGAAAATTTACAGTCTGAAACAGTATTCTGGGAGGGGGATCATTTAATTTAATCCTGAAATCCATTAGGTAAATGATTTTTTCAGTTATTATATTTTATTTTTCCTCCGACCACATTACAGCAAATTACATTTAGCGTAAGAATGGATTTTACAGTAAATAGATTATATTTAGTTGTTTGAATTACTAATAAAGTATTGCAACTACAAGTAGGTAATGTATCAGTTTCTTCCCTGGGTATAGAATTAGAATTGTTCTGTGTGTTTTCAGAGTTTAGGAGAGAATTCCATATTGTTCCTTTAGCCTTTTTCCCCCCTTTGGTTTTTCGAGACAGGGTTTCTCTGTGTAGCCTTGGCTGTCCTAGCCTCACTTTGTAGAACAGGCTGGCCTCGAACTCACAGCAAACAGCCTGCCTCTGCCTCCCAAGTGCAGGCATTAAAGGTGTGTGCCACCATGCCTGGCCTTCTTTAGCCTTTCAGTAGTAGGCTTACTACATATTTTTTTCAATTACTATTATGTGTTCTTCTTTTTCTTCTTCTTCTTCCTCCGTCTCTCTCTCTCTCTCTCTCTCTCTCTCTCTCTCTCTCTCTCTCTCT
>OU015745.1:25155097-25165745 GCA_907169655.1 Acomys percivali
TCTCTCTCTCTCTCTCTCTCTCTCTCTCTCTCTCTCTCTCTCTCTCTGTGTGTGTGTGTGTGTGTGTGTGTGTGTGTGTGTGTGTGCTGGGAATGGAACCTGGGGCCTCATGTATGCTAGGCAGATGTTCTATCGTGGGGTCTAGGCCCTACCTCCTAATAACTTTAGCATTTAGGGAAATACTAGGTTCACAGCGAAATTAACAGGAAGGAACAGTCCCATGTGCCTGTGACTCCCAAACATGCACAGCCTCTTACATTGTAATTACCCTCTACCTGAGTAGTGGATACATCTGTCAAAACTGCTGATCCCGCCGGGTGGTGGTGGCACATGCCTCTAATCTCAGCAGAGGCAGGTGGATCTCTTGAGTTTCAGGCCAGCCTGGTCTACAAAGCGGGTTCCAGGACAGCCAAGGGTACACAGAGAAACCCTGTCTTGAAAAACCAAAATCAAACAAATAAACAAACAAACAAGTAAAATGATTAACCCTACAATTGACATATCACGGTTACTCCAATGTGTCTAGCTTACATGACGCTTCACTCTGTTTTGTGCATTATGTGGCTTTATGCCATATATATGGTTTGTATTTACTGTAGTGTCATAACCAGACTATTTCACTGGTCTAAATATTCTCTGAGCACCACCTATTTCTCTCTTCCCAAGTCCCACCCCACCCCCGGCAGCCACCCTGAGTGCTGGGATTAAAGGCGTGTGCCACCACGCCCAGCTAGGCAGCAGATTTTTATAAATTCTATTCTTTCCTGGTTTTGATGAACACAAGGAAGGGGAGACAAGCATTCTTGATGGGCTAGTTACATATCAGTAGTAGTATTGACATTTGTTCTAGGATGGCCACTGGGTGTGGTACCAAAGACAAACCATTAGCAGCAATAGTAGCATCTTACTGTCTTACATTGTTCTGTTGTTGACTTAACGTGCACTTTGTATTTTACTTTAACAGTGGGTAACGGTTCTGAAGATGGCTCTTTAACCAGGTGGGTAGGAGTGGATAGCATGGTTAAAACAGCTGTTAGCTACTTAGAGAACAGCGGAAAGAGGCTAGGATTTGTTAGTGTTCTGCTCTGAGGTAGATAACTATATTGTGTCCTATGACTAACGTTTGTTATTTCTTACAGTGGCCATAAGAGCTTTGCAAAGCATCTGCTAGTATAAACCTACCTACCTACCTACCTGCCTGCTTTCCTTCCTACTGATTAGGCAGCCATCACTCAGAAAGGTTAACTAATTAGCCTGTGATCCCATAATTAATTGGTGCCTGATTTGACTGTCAGTCTTTTTTTTTAAAGGCATATTTATGATTAATTTAAAAATATATATTATTTTGTTTATGGGTATTTTGTCTGTATGGAGGTCTGTGCCCCACGTGTATACTTGGTGCCCATGGAGACCAGAAGAGGGGATCAGATTCCTTGGACTTAGAGTTACCGGTGGTTGTGAGCTGCCCATGTGGGTGATAGAAACCAAACCTGGGGCCTTTGGAAGAGGATCCCCATGCTCTCGACTGCTGAACCATTTCTACAATCCCCGAATCCGGTCTGCTGCTCTCTGCAAAGATTGACAGGGGCCTGCACTGGGATCAAAATTGAGGTCAGATCAATTTAGAAAGTCAGCTCAGTTGTGTTAACTTTGATTTAAAGTCTTCTTGAAAAGCAGTCAGAGTCCCAGAGTTTGCACTGATCATTTCGACAGTATCAGTCATCAAAGATCTTAGGGCAGATCTGACCCGGCTATGGCTGTAGGAGCACAGACCCCCAAACCAGGCAGATCCTGGAGAGGGAGTATTTGACCAGAAAGAGGAATAGTATGCAGACTACCTTATATTATATTTGGATCCATTCACAGAGCTTTTTATATAATTTTGTTTGAAATGGGGTCTCATATAGTCCAGGGTGGCCTCAAACTTGTCACGTAGTCAAGGTTGTCCTTCAACTTCTGATCTTCCTGCCTCCGTCTGCCTAGTGCTGGGGTTACAGGCATGAGCCACCATGCCCGGGTTTGTGCCGTACTGGGGTCGGACCCAGGGCTCTGCATGCTAGACAAGCACGCTGTCAGTCCTCTGTCCTACAGGATGCTTTAAACTGGTTTTCCAACTTACAGATTTCCTAGAGAGACAAAGTGAGCAAACAAGAGAGAGGCGGGGGAGAGGCAGAGCGTGTGCAAGCGAGCATGGGTTTAGGTGTGGGATATATCTGGATGGCTTTAGGTTGATGGTAGGCGTGTCCTTGATTGTTCCTCAGCGGTATTCAGTGAGGCAGGGGCTCTGAACTAACCCACACATCTTGCCCATATGTTTGGTCCGGCAAGCTGGCTTGCTCTGCAGATCCTGCTTCCACCTCCTAAGGCTGGACTTGTAGGTGGGCTGCGCGCCCTCCTTGATGTGGGTGTCTGGGGAACCCAGGTCTAGTCATTACACTTGATAGTGAATACCTTTAATTGCTGCATCACATCCCAGTTCACTTTTTATTTCTTTAACCACTTTTAAATTTCTGGTTTTCAAATAAAATAATGTGGGTTTTTGTTTTTTGTTTTTGTTTTTGTTGTTGTTGTTTTTTGTCAACTCTTTAGACAAAGTTTAAAAAAAAACTCTAGAATTTCAGGATATTAGGGAAACTTAGGAGGTTTCTGATGGGTAGTCCTTTAGCAGACAGGAGTGTGGCTCCACATCTGCCATCACCCCAATTCACAGAAGGTAGTGTAGAGCCCCTCAAGTACCAGCAAACTGGAGGTGCACATGTCTGTGACATGTCAGGTGTCCCCTTGTCTGTGCCTCTTCCCAAATCACTGATGTCCCTGTAGGTGGGCAACAGTAGGGCTAGCCAGAAGCCTAGTCAGCCACGAGCTTCTTCCGGTGAGTGGCAGATGATGGAGACGTCGTTCACAGGATACAGAGTTGCTGCTTACCATCCCTGTCTCTGTATCCGTGCCTTTATAAGGTGAAGTGTTAAGGTTGAAAATTGCCATTGAGGAGCCGGGCATGGTGGCAGACGCCTTTAATCCCAGAACTCGGGAGGCAGAGACAGGGAGATTGCTGTGAGTTTGAGGCCAGCCTGGTCTACAAAGTGAGTCCAGGACAGCCAAGGCTACACAGAGAAACCCTGTCTCAACCCCCACCCAAAAGGAAAGAAAAGAAAAGAAATTGCCATTGAGCCCTGTAGAATAGGGACCTGGGAATGGAGTCCTATAGGACTGAAGATGTTTATGTGGTTCATAGGGAAGTTAAAGGTACAGTGTCAGGGCGCCTATGATGGCTTTCAGGGGATTGTTTATATGTTTATTCATATAAGACATGACCTATTTAGGGAAAATAATTAAATTTTTATACTTTTTAATCTCTAGGAAATGTATTGCCAATAGCAATAGTTTGTACTTAAGTATACTTACATTTAATTTTCAAATTCCTAACTATTTCATGGTATTCACTATGCTGTTTTAGTTGTATCCTGGAAGCTATAGGGCCCTAGGTCTCACTACATGGCCCCTCCCTGGCCTGCAGCACTCTGTGTAACCCAGACTGGCCTTCCACTTGTGGCCCTGTTAGCCACTTTGTGATTGTAGGCATGTGCCGCCAGACCTGGCTCGTAGGGTCTTACTAGGTCATTTACAGGCTGAGTACCAAGGCTGCCATTCCTGAGTCCTCTGCTCTTAGGGCAGGATAGACAGAATAGAGCAGACGGCTTGTCCCGTGCTTTAAGTTGTCAGATGCTCTTCACTCCGGAGACAAAAGTGATATCAGATATCCATGAGATTTCAGCACTGCTGTTAGTACCGGCAGTTTTTGAAACCAAATCATTCATAGGCTCCAATAGTATAGTGACTTTTACAGTTTAATATGCAACAAAGAATGAGTCGTGAGCATTTCAGAGTAGGAGAGGTGGAGGCAGGAACAGGCAGCTAAAAGCTCTTTGAGAAGAGGTCAGATTTTAGTCGTATCAACCAAGAAACATTTCTATATTGGTAGCTGATCTGTCCTAGATTTCTTTTATACACTTACGGCTTACAATTTTTGTTGGATGTTGCTCTAAGGTCTTCCAACACACCCGATCCTGCTGACTCCTGGCCCACATCAGATGAGGATGACTATAATTTTGATAACAAGGTAAAATGCAGTTTTGTGAAAATAATGGTTTTGCTTTGAATTTATTTTGCTGAGTGTCTGTTCTTAAAATTTGGTGGTGTCTATCATTGTTTCTTATGTGGAATATTGATCAGACAAACGTTTTGTAGGACAATGACTAAATGAATTACTTTTTTTTTTTTTGGTGACTATCAAAGACTGATTGTTCTTTGGGGTGGGGGGAGAGGCTGGAAAGGTGGAATGTGTTCAAAATGTAGCTACAAATCATTATTAGGGATGCACTATGAATTGAGACTCTCATATGTTATAAATCTTAGGCTTAAATACTGTGCTGGCTAGTTTTATGTCAACTTGACACAAGCTAGAATCATCTGAAAAGAAGAAACCTCAACTAAGAAAACGCCTCCATAAGACCCAGCTGTAGAGCATTTTCTTGATTAGTGAGTGGTGGGGGAGGGCCCACTGTGGTTGGTTCCATCCCTGGCCTGGTGGTGCTGGGTTCTATAGAAAAGCAGGCTGAGGAAGCCCGTAGGCAGCACCCCTCCATGGCCTCTGCATCAGCTCCAGCCGGCAGGTTCCTGCCCTGTTTGAGTTTCTGTCCTGACTTTCTTCAGTGATGAACAGCAACATAGAAGTGTAAGCCAAATAAACCCATTCCTCCGCAAGTCTCTTTGGTCATGGTGTTTGAGCATAGCAATAATAACCCTAATTAGGACAGGTTTTTCTCCTTTCTTCTTTGTTTAAACTCATTCAATATTTTCCCTCCCTCCTTCACTCTTTCTATCCCTCCCTTATCTTTTCCTTCAGCTACACACTACATGTCTTCAGTGTCTTCTATTGGTGCTTTTTTTTCTCTACTGTTGGCATATTTAGTCACACCCTCCTCTTTAGTCCCTGTGTGTGGCTTTGTCTTTTTTTTTTTCTCCATAAGATGTATTCTTTTCCCTTCTCTTTCTTAGAAAGAGCTAAGTGTATGTAATAATTGGCATTTTGCTTTTTGGCCCACAGGGTAGAATAACTTACACTGTTTGCAATTTCAGCCCGTGAACTACAGAAAATAAGCCCTCATAGCTTCTCTTTTAGAAGCAATTCATGTAAATACGGATCATGGTGAAATGTTCAAAGTATTTTACATTTCTTTAAATGCTAGTGTTTTCAGGAGTTTTCTAAATTGTGAATAAAATTTTGTTTCATTTAAATAATACACTAAAGGATATTATAAAATTTGTATAATAACTAGGTATTTAGGTATAAGGAGAATAAAAATTTGATGATAGTCCTATCACATAGCCTCATGCAATGGAAATATGTGGATTAATAAATGGTGGGCTTAAAATTTGAATCTGGCTGAAGGATTCAGAGCCATAGTGTATTAGATAAGATAGTAAAAACAAGTAGTATATTTACTTTATTATTATTTGTTATTTTCAAAAATTATTTTTGTTTTTCTAGAATGTCCCCAAAATTAACTTAACAGAGCTGTGGACAGCTGCTCAGCAGTCCAGGAAAAACCGTAAGTCCTTTAAAGATGGCCTAATCTTATGTTGCTCATTGATTTAAAAGTAAGTAAGTATTTTTGTGGTTTTGTTTTGCTTTTGGTAATAGAAACAAAACGTGGCTTTGAGCAAGTAGGAAATCGAATCCTGTTTGACAATAGTAATTCCAATAGTGAAAATGGAGATGCAGTTGAAATCCAACCTGGAACATCAGCCAAAGTCCAGATGCCCTCTCCATCCTGTCGGTCACCTGACCCAGTGGTACGTAGATTCTCTTATCTTTAAAACTAAGGAATTCATTTTGATTAGGTCCCCCGACCCAGGAGGAGAGGCCCTTTCTCTCATGTAAATATTGAATCATGTTCAGTTTCTGCCATATGTATGTATGTATGTGTGCATGTAGGCCAGAGGCATCAGATGCATCTGAACTGGAATTACATATGGTCCTCTGAAAACAGCAAGTGCCCCTGCCTGCTGTCTTTCCAGCCCCATACGCTCCTCTGAATGCCTTTCCAGGTCTGCGCTCTAGATTCTCTGTCCATCTCAGACTGAGGCATTGACTTTATCTTACCGACTGTGATCCTAGGCAGTAACTAGCACCCTGCAAACTGCGCTGAAATACTGAAGCTGATGTTTTCCCTCCCATAGGAAGGAGCAACTGAGGCAGCAATTGGAAGAGAAGAAAATGGTACTGATATTATTGAAAGTGTTTCACAAGAGCAACAAAATCACGACAATTTAACCTGCGCTGATGGTTGGCACAAAAATAATAAAAGTGGTGAGTTAGTGAATCCTAGCAACGTTTCCCATGCTTAAATACTGCTCTGGAAGCTCAAGGTCTAGATCCAAAAACAGAATCTGTTTCTTCTAAATAATTTCTGTTACTCTTTCTCGCTGCTGTCAATTCTTCTGAAACTGTTTCACCCTACCAAAACACCTTTTTGCCACTGTGTTTTTTGTAATTTTGTGAATGTAGATAAACATGCAGGCATTTAAAAATCCAGTAATAAGCATTCTTGTTAATGTGTTTGTGACTGCATTTTACAGAAATGATGTCTGCGTTAGGATTAGGAGAAGACGAAGATGAAGACTCACCTTGGGACTCTGAGGTACTGACAGAGGATCAATGGAATTGCTTACTTTCTCGGCTGCATGTGCCTTTGAGGGACTGTTTCCTCATATTTTCAACCTATAAATAATAGTTATATATCAAGTGCTGCTCTTAGCATAATTCTATTAATTTGTATGATTCATCTAAAGATATAGAGGTCAGAGGAACCACTTTGGATTAAATTTAAGTAATAATTAACAAGTTATTTCAACCTGTGACCCGGAAGATTCTGTGATAGATATGGGTGTATGCAAGTCTGATGGGATTCAAGGGAAAGTATGAACAATACCTTTTGTTGGGTTGGTTTTGGTTTTTAGATTTTTGAGACAAGGTTTCTCTGTGTAGCCTTGGGGGTCCTGGAACTCTCTCAGTAGACCAGGCTGGCTTCGAACTCACAGAGATCCACCTGCCTCTGCCTCCAAAGTGCTGGGATTAAAGGCGTGTGCCACCACTGCCTGGTGAACTGTACGCCTGACCCTTGAGAAGATATCACGTGAGACTTGGAAGCGTCATTCTCTATGGATTGTGAAGCATAACCCTGCGAGGGAAATATTAGAAGAAAAGAATGATATAAATTTGTGGAGCTGTAGCAGTTTTGTTTAAATTTGTTTAACTTAATTTCTTCTTTAAAGATTTAAATCATTTTCAGAAGTGACCTGTGTAGGATCCATTCATTCATAATGATTATTTGTTTTAATGAAAGTGCCATCGACAGAGTTGGGGATGGCTTGGAAGTGTAGCAGCTATGCATACAGTCAAAAGACATGGTCATACTTGGTCCTGGGATTTAATATTTACAGAATTTGGGAGGAAATTAACCTGTATGAACATCAGTGACTTTGTTTTCCCATGAAGATATGTGATGTACACGTTTGGTGAGGAGATAAAAAACATTTTGTGAGGTACAAAATGGATCTACAAATATGGGGCAGCATTTCTTCGAAACGAAATGAACACTGAGGAGCAGTTTCATACTTGAGGGCAGTAGAGAAGCAGTGTCAAGCAAAGAGTGGGAAGGTGGAAGGGGCAGACAGACTTCTCAGGTTGGATGTGGTAAGTCTCAGTGAAGCATCGATGGACACAACCCAGAAGATTATAGTGATTCAGTGCAAAGGTCTTTCCAGTGGGATCTTAAATGCTGTCTGAGGCAGCTAGATAGTGACTGTTACAAATGAGGGCTCAGCGCTAGTGTAATGCTAGAAGAGGGGACCAAACAACTTACTGTAAGTCAGTCTGACTGCTTCAGATGAGGAAGCAGGAGGGAGTGTGGATGTCAGACAAAGCGGAGGTGGCGTTATTAGGGTTCTTTCTGAGAGTGGCATTTAAACTCCAACTAAAGAGCGGAAGCAGCAGCCAGCCTGTGAGAGTCGAGAACATTCCAAAGAACAGTGTGTCAACATTTGTTCACCATTTTGCGGAGTCTAAATGTCCTGAGATGATTCAGAAACACGAGGTTGAATATTCATATATATATATATATAAATATATGTGTGTGTGTATGTATGTATAATATACTATATGCAAAGTAATTCCTTATTACATTTTAAACACTTAAACATTTTACATCCTTTCTTGCCAAAACTGATTGCATATTTTGTAAGTTCTTTTTTGATTGGAAGGGATCACATTCTACATTTGATCTTTGTGGGCTTTTATTTATACAAACAGAAAAGGGTTTCTTTATCATTTTATTCAGCCATTTTTGCCAGCAGTAAAAAATTTACACCAAAGACTTGATTTTTCTAAGCCTTAGCTTATTAAATGTAGTAACTTGTACAGTGCTCTGTGTAATCAGTGTGACACTCTGACGTTTCCTACATACATACCCGGTTTCCTATTCTGACTTTAAAGTTCTGTCATTGGGCATAGCTTAAATGTTTCATGCTGTGTTAAAGCAAGTGAGCACAGGAATTTCTTACGACGCCTGTGTTTCAGTTGCCCTCTTCCACTGCGTGAAGACTGAGAAGCAGCGCTGAGTGTTCTGAGCTTAGTGGCTTGCTGAAGCATGGAAGTAAATACCCTTTTTCATGAATGCCTCCCTCTGGGCTTCCATGCTTGCCTTCACAGTCCGTAAACACAGATGGGCTTGATCTAGAGAGCATGGCTCTTCCTTATTGACATGTTTTGTTTTTTTTCAGTGCGTGTTTGTCTTATTTTTCTAGCAGTGTCTAAATAGGAAACTGAAATATCATCTTAGAAAGCTACTAGATCCTTATGTGACTCATTGTGATATCTGCTTCCACAGAGTGTCTCTGAGAGTGTTTCACTGAAAGGTGTGGGTCACTTATCTGGGGCTGCAGATCAGACAGGAGGAAGTGGAGTACTTGGACAAATAGAAGGTAAGAACCAGTCTCTTTTTAAAAACTCGTTGGACAGATGTCCATTTGGAGTATATGACAAGCGTCTGTGTAGAATGTAGCATAGTTTCAGCTGAGGACAAGTGCTAAGCTTGTAGTGAGGAGAAGTAAACAGTGCTAAGGTGTGCATGAGTCACAGGGTTCCGCAGCCGAGAACTGGGAGTTCCTGACGGCCACAGGACACTGTATTTGTTCATTTGAAGCTGTCTGAAGCTTGGGGGAAAGGACGCTAAAGATTAGAATGGCAGAGGGTGCAGAGGACAGGAGAAGGGCAGGAAGAGGGTGCGTAGCGCGCTGGTTGGGAAAGCGCAGATTCTGTAGATAAGGAGAGCACGGCAGAGACACGGGAAGGAGAGGAAGGAAGCTTTAGTGCCAGAGGCGGGAGGCACAGAGTCCCCTCACTCCTTTCTGGCTGTTGAGAAGACCTGAGTCAGAGGGCCTTCCTGTGCAGAGCTGTTGCCGTTTCCCATAGACAAACATGTACCACGGATTAGTTGCTGTTCTTGTCACCTGACCAAATGACTGACATGAGACAGCTTAGGGATTATGTGGGTTTACAGCTTCTGAAAGGCTACAGTGGTATGGTGGAAGAGTGCAGATAGCTGGTATCATAGTGTCTGAAGTTAGGAAGTAGAGAATGGGCAGGAAGAAGGTATTAAAACCCTTTCTAGCAAAGCTCCACCCCCTAAAGCCTTTACAACCTTCAGAAACAGCGCTGCCAGCTGGGGGCTGAGAGTAACGCATGAGCTGTGTGAACTGTTACACTGTAGCCCCAGGTACATGCAAATATATATATATATATATATATATATATATATATATATATATACATACATACATATATACACACACACACACACACTCCTTGTCTTTTAAAATGTTGCCGTTTCACAGAGAAATTTCCCATAGGCCAAAACAATAGAAAGAAGAGTGAGATTGGGTTCGAAGAGCTCAGGAAAGACACGCCCTGACAAAAAATCCAACAGGAGGATGGGCTCTGCCCTTTCTCAGTGATGACAGGAACCTGAGGTTTGTTTCTGAAGTACATTGAGCAATAGGAATTTGAGTTAGCCCCATGACGGGGAAGTTTCTCTAACTTTAACGAATCAATTGCTGGCTCAAAACAAAACACACCCTTCACCTCCAAAGAGACAGAGCATTATTCTGGAGCCAAGGAAGACTGTTGATGACGTATTCATATTCCAGTGTAGGAGCAGTTTTATGGAGTTTTTATGCCAACAGAACAAAACAATAATAAATTAACATGCTTTTAAAATACACGATGGACCCTGGCTTTGTTTCTGTGTTTGCTGTGCAAGAGTGAGGACCTGCATTTAATTTCCCTAGAACCCACCCAAAATTAATGAAATTACCCACCCAAAAGGAAAAAACAAAAAAACAGGTGGCATTTACTTGTAATCCAGGACTGGGAGGCAAAGACAGGCCATCACCAGGAGTCACTGACCAGCCTAGCCTGCCTGACAAGTACCAGGCCAGTGATAGATGCTGTCTCAAAAAACCACCAAGAACGTCCCCCAACACACACACACACACACACACACACACACACACACACACACACACA
>OU015745.1:25165755-25176130 GCA_907169655.1 Acomys percivali
ACACACACACACACACACACACACACACACACACACACACACACACACGGAACCCCTCCCCCATCATAATAAATGTGTAGGGACGTTAGAGGATTAGGTTACAGAGAAGCAGTGAAGTCTCTGCTCCAGGCATCAGATGATGTCTAACAAGGGTCTTAGCCTTGGAGCTGGTGAGAGCTGAGGGGTCTGCAGGGAGCGTCCTTGTTAATCACAGGGGTGGCAGGCTGAATACAGAGACGGACAATAAACAGCTGGCTGTTTGGCGCTAGAGGTAGCTCATAATGATGCGGCTCTGGACCTGCATCATTCCGGCTCTGTAGTCACTGAGCTTTTCGTCAGCCTTGCAGAATGTTTAACATAGGTGTGGCTTTTTCCCCCTATAAACTTCAATTCATACTTTCCTGTGTTGACCGAAGACCAGGGTCAGATCCTGAGGTGGGACTTGGATGGCTGTTAAGAGTGCCGAAGCTAACACAAGATAATTGGGTTGGGAGTAAGTTTCCAACTCCCTATAATCACGGTTCTCTTTCAGCCACCGGAGTCTTTAATCACAAAAGTAGCTTTTTTTTTCTTCTGAGAATATTAGTTCACAGTTGTCCCAGTTGGCCAAGCATCTCATTTTCTATATTCAAAAGTCAGTTATGCTTTTCTGTACTGTGTCCTGGGAAGACTCGCTCCTAGGCTCTGATAAAGGTGAGGCTGAGTATCAGCGGTGAGGCTGAGTATCAGCGGTGAGGCTGAGTATCAGCGACGCCTCGTCAGGAGATTAGCGAGTAGAGCCAGAGAAACCCTGCATCATAGCAGGTCGGCTAGCCGTTCTGATCTGTGTTTGATTTCTTTATTAATTTTCCCTCTATATCTTAAAAAACACATCCATATGACATATAAGGAATATTATCCCTAAAGTTAAAGAAATCAAAAACAGAGTATGGACTAAAATAGTAAAGGCTGGGGGTAAAAAAATAGGCATTTTTAATAACAATAACAATAACAATAACAACAATAATAATAATAATAATAATAATAATAATAATAAGCATTTAAAATATTAATAATAACAACACCCACCCACACCCTTTGAGTAGCTACACTGTCTTCTCTTCATTTGTACCCATAGTCATTTGTACTCTGTAAAATGTTTTGTTCCAAGTTTTGAAATGATTTATTATTTTGTCTTTTCTTATGGCCAGTTTGAATCCAGAGACCTAACATCATGTGTGTTGACTAGTTCTAATTTTAAAAAAGATGGGTCTAAATCTGACTACTGTAATTTTTCTGTAAAGATATGTGTGTGTGTGTTTGCCTGTGAATTTATGCACCACGTGGACTGAGCACATATGGAGGCCAGGAGAGGGCACTGGATCCTCTGGAGCTGTAGTACCAGGAGGTTGTGAGTTGTCATGTGGGTGCTGAAAATCAAAACAGGGTCCTCTGAAAGAGGAGTGAGCACTTTTTTGCCTTTTGTTTTGTTTTTGTTTTTGTTTTTGTTTTTTGAGACAGAGTTTGTCTGTGTAGCATTCGCTATCCTGGACTCAGTTTGTAGACCAGGCTGGTCTTGAACTCACAGCAACCCACTACCTCTGCCTCGCAAACGCTGGGATTAAAGGCGTGCATCACTACACCTGGCTCAGAGTGAGCACTCTTAACTGCTAAGTCATCTCTCCAGCCTCATATAATTATTTGGGGATAATTGCCTCATCTGTCCTATTTATTATCTTGGTATTATGCCACATTTTCATTTGAGTAATCAAGTGGAAAGTCAGAAAACAAATGACAATATAGTTTGACTTTTAATTTTCTTTTAACAAAATTGTCTATTTTTGTACTAGATATTAATGACAGAAGAGATCAAACATTAATATTTCCTAGGTTTTATAGGTATAGCCAAATCTTAGTTCTTATTTTATAAGTAGAAAGGGAAATCAATGGCAAATCAACAGGAGTTCCTTTGAAATGTCCACTTTCCTCTCATTGGGGAAATAGGATTATTATTTAATTTTAAAAATACAAATTATGGTAAATAATGGAAACATTTTTATTTGAAGATAACGACAGAGGTGAAATCTTTAAACATGTAGACTTTGTTCAGGTAACTTAGGATGTCTAAGTAAGTAGACAGTCTTAACAAAACCATCATAAATGGAGGTACGTAATAATGCCTTCATTGGTGGCTTTACTAAAGCCAAAATTAGCATTTTTGTTACTTAGGAATATAGCAATGAGAAAAATTAATATCCAAATATTAAGTTATATAAGGAACATAAAAATTGAGATAACTTTGTTACAAAGGTTTTGAGTTGAGTCTCTTGAGGTAGTCATTTGTCGGTGTAGCTGAAGGGCGCCCGCTTTTTGAAGTGCACATGGATGTGTAGGAACAGGCTGGCACAAGTGGGAGGTGAGAAAGATTAATTTAAGAGCCGGTTTAACAAATGGTATTGACAAAACTGGATATCTACTTACAGAAGAGGAAAGTAGATTTCTGTCTCTCCTTTTACAAAAATCAGTTTGAAATGGCTATCAAAGACCTTAAAATGAAACATGAAATGCTGAAATTTTTAGAAGGAGACACAAGAGAAGCCAGGCATAGTGACATGTGCCTTTAATCCCAGTACTCGAGGCAGAGGCAGGCAGATCTCTGAGAGTTCAAGGCCATTCTGGTTTACATGGTGAGTTCCAGAACAGCCAGGGCTACATAAACAGAAACAAAACCCCTCCAAGCAAAGAAACAGAAAACAGGGAATACTTTTTCAGATGTTGAGTAGAGAAGTTTCTGAGCAGGACATCAGGAGCACCAGAACACGCCCCACATACCAACAGAGGGACGGCACAAAGGCAAAGGTTTCTGCACAGCAAATGAATATATTAACAGAGCAAGCAGACAGCCTGTAGCATGGGGGAATAATTCTTTTTTTGTTTGTTTTTGTTTTTGTTTTGTTGTTGTTGTTATTGTTGTTTGAGACAGGGTTTCTCTGTGTAGTCTTGGCTGTCCTAGACTCGCTTTGTACACTAGACTGGCCTTGAACTCACAGAGATCCGCCTGCCTCTGCCTCCCGAGTGCTGGGGTTAAAGGCATGCGCCACGACACCCTGCGGGGGAATAATTCTTAATACAATTTTCCCTACTCTAATGTTGTTCACTGTCCAGCATCTGAAGGCTTTATCCAGTGAGAAAACACCCAGATTTAGCGTTTGGGTCAAACTGAACCCTAAATGACCCAGTCAGCAAATGCATGCCACTTTTCTATCACTGCTACTCTGTGTAGGTCAGTATTTTAAGAATATCTCACTGTAAGTACTAGAGAATCTGGTTCCATGTTGTATCAACACACTGAATTTTGACCTTAGGAATTTTTAATTTTATGTGCATTGGTGTTTTGCCTGTATATGTGTTTGTGTGAGGGTGTCGGATCCCCTGGAACTGGAGTTATAGACAGTGTGAGCTGTCGTGTGGGTCCCGGCAATTGAACCCAGGTCCTCTGGAAGAGCAGCCAGTGCTCTGAACTGCTGAGCCGTTTCTCCAGTCCTGACCTTAGGAATTTTTAATAACTTTTCATTATAGCCAACGTAGTTGTTATAGCCGTTGCATGTTTTGAGCTTTAACTTCTCACAGTTGTTTTAAGGACAATCCTTAGCTTCTGGTTGTTTATCATCTAGTTTCCTTTTCAAAAAAGCACTTACCTTTGGCCAGTATCGGGTTATCACATGAAATCTTTACACAGTTAAAGCATTCTTTCTTTAACCTTCTTTACCCAAAACAAATTTTATATCTATAACTGTTATATGCCCTTTTCTTTCTTTCTTTCTTTCTTTCTTTCTTTCTTTCTTTCCTTTTTTCTTCCTTTCTTTCTTTTGTTTTCAAGACAAGGTCTCTCTGTGTAGCCTTGACTATTCTGAACTCGCTTTGTAGACCAGGCTGGCCTTGAACTCACAGCAGTCTGCCTGCCTCTGCCTCCCATGTGCTGGGATTAAAGGCATGCGCCACCACCGCCGAGCATACCCCCTTTTCTTACTGATACCTCCTTTAGTCTTTTTCTTTTTTAAGATTTATTTATTTATTATGTATACAATGCTCTGCCTTCAAGTACACCTGCAGGCCAGAAGAGGGCACCAGATCACAGTGGTTGTGCGCCACTATGTGTTTGCTGAAGATTGAACTCAGGACCTCTGGGGGAGTAGTCAGTGCCCTTAACCTCTGAGCCATCTCTTCAGCCCTCCTTTAGTCATTTTGTTTTTACATAATTAGAAAATATTTCTCATTATATTCTAAATAAAACCCAAGAAGTTGTATATGAAACACAGGAAATGTGGATATTGTATTTTGAATATCTGGGAGTTAAAATACAGACTGAGCATGCTTCCAGTTAGGAAGTTCAGAAGGATGGAGAAACAGGAATTATAATTCAGAGTTAGTGCTGAATATAAAGGAAAGAAGTTACTGGAATAATCCATAGAAAATACATAAAGTGAAAGCCAGCTCTGTGAAGACCCCGAGATCACTTTTGAAATGAAAAGTAACTGTTTTGAGGAAAGGAGGAGGGAGGGGGAGCCGGCGCTGCCCGAGCTGACAGAAGGGGATGCACCGCTGCTGCCTCAGCTGTTACTGGATTTGGAAATGGTGTTAGAAATTGGTTTACTACAGCCACACAGACCTAGGTCTCATTAATACATTCTTTACATTAGTTTAAGTAACTATGGAAACCTTTGCTGTCTTTTAAGGTAGCTAATTTTCTGGTGAAGTGTTTGTTTCATGAAAATCTACTCAAGACTGACATGGTTAAACCAAGCTGATTTTAAAGCAAAGCACTATGATTTGTTTCTTGTTACTTTAAGTAAATATTAAACTGATTTTGGAATAAAAGTTTCTTAATATCTATGATTCTAATATCTGGTAACCTAGTTTACTTTTTCCTTTTTGGTAATCATTTAATATTAAAAACATGTACATTATTTCTTAGATGTGCCTTATATACCTTCTTGTATGAGTGGATCAAGAAACTTTAAGATGGCTAAACTAGAGGAGTCAAGAAACGTAGGCATTCCAGTAGCCCACATGGGTATGGAAAAAAAAAACACCTGTATTTTTTTTTAAACTATTATTCTACAAGTGTATATCCAATCAAATCAATTGAGAAAGTCTTCTCTGGTGAGAAGATTGTACATTCAGCTGAACTATTATTATTCCACCTCTGTGCTTTGTAAATCATGAGACAAATTGAAGAACATGATAAACGCTTGTAGGATAATGTAATAAGCCATTCCAGTGCGCTTTGCCATTTCCTCTGAGGTGTATCTTCACAGCCAGTAACTTGTCCCTCTCACTAACGGTCCTGTTTCTGTCTGCTCATCTGCATGCTCACAGTGGCAAATACACGGCGTCTGTATTGTCATCACAGTCGTTGGAAACACCTCACTTCGAGTCTTAACTGCATGTTTTGTCAAACTCACTCTATTGTTCTTTATCGAGTAGATTTCTGATGTGTGGGTGGCCTGAGGCGAGGACAGCAGAGCTGATCACTTTCAAATGTAGCATTGAGCGTTCAGCTCCACAGTTACTGCATACATAGACGGTTGGCTTACTGTATTTATGTATAATTAATTTTACGTTTTCCTTTTGCTTTTTAGAGGCCCACAGGAAATATCCAGTCATGGAGGTATATTACTATTTCATCGTGAGTTTTAACTATGTGTTGTGTGGAATATGCATTTGTTAAATACTATTTTCAAACCCATCCAGCCTACCGTCAAAAGGATGGATCCTGTTCTGAGCAAAATAGTAGGAATGAAGGACGCACAAACAGTCAAATCAGGTAAGTTGTATAGTAGTCTAGGGGAAGGTACATTAAATATTGAAAATGTTCAGTCTTCTGATTCCTGAACGTTTTTTATTCCCTGTTTGTGGAAATATTTGAAATAAACAATGCACCGTTCGCATTGGTGTCTGCCAGTGGTAAGGAAACAGGAACACACTTCCACACTGTCACCCGTGGGAACACACTTCCACACTGTCACCTGTGGGAACTGGAGGAGCTGCCCTAATCACGAAGGGGTTTCAACTCAGTCAAACTCTGGATTTGTGCTTTGAACCAGAAAAGAGCTTTAGGATTAGCCAGGATGAAGCAGAATTGATGTTTTTACTTTAAGTAGAGAGAAGACACTCCAGAAATGAACAAAAGCGTACCTGAGCATGGGTATGCTGGTTTACTAAAAGGCCTTTGTAAATGGAGCTTCTAAGCAGAGGAGTTGAAAGAGACACTTAAGGAAAGAAGAAGACATGGCAGCGTGTGGCTGTGGGCTTCTCAGGAGGGCCAGAGTGTGCAGTCATTAGCCACATGTTCCGCTTTGGTGCCTCTAGTTACATCTCAAAGGGTTGTTTAGAAACCTTGGGTTTTTCTTTCATCTTTCTCTCATGTTGATAAATGAGATTATACAGTGTCTCCATTGGTCCCTTGAATGAGATTATGATCTGATATGGTAAAGCCAAGGCCATGCAAGGGGTTCTATATTTCAGTGTAAATGAGGTTTCAGTTTTGAGCCCTAAGAAATCTGTAGGTTTACAGCTGAGAAGAGAGAATTCTCTAAAATGGTAATTCTCAACTTCCTAATGCTTTAATACAGCTCTTTAATACAGTTCCTTATGGTATGGTGACCCCCCCCAACCATAAAATTACTTCATTGCTACTGTTATCAGGTGTCCTGTAAATATCAGTAGAATGATTGCTGTATGACTTGTCACATCTCTAATATACTCCACTGTAAACTTATAAGAAAATGAGAATGATATGTAGATGGTTTTTTAAAATTGTCCTGTCTAGTACAGGAGCAAAAAGAACATACATGTAAGGGGGGAAATGCAGCTCACATGGTAAAGATGTGGTGGGAAGATTGCTAAGACAGCCCGAGGAAAGCAGCACCTGTTAATCAAGAGAAAAAGTAGCTGTGCTCAAAGCTTCAGAGAGGAGACTTGAGTCTTGAACAATCATGAGTGGAAGCATTTCTGATGTAATCCAGTGCTCAGCGATAGTGGTCATAAGTCTAACAGCCATTTCAGAAGCCAGAGTCACTGCTGGGAGCCGGGATTGTGGGCACTGTGAGTGTATGTGTCTCTCCCCTCTTGGGATGTATTTACGTTGAGTGAATTTGTGCATGAGTCATGGGGGTTTTTATATGTAGTGGTTTTGGTTCCAGATAGTGTCCCTTAATGATTTGTTGAAGTTTTGGATAACTAGGAGTATTTCCTAAGGTAGGAAGTATTTAGCTTTGTAGCTAATGACTAAACTTGACAAACTCCTGGATGAAAAAACAAATTATGATTTTCTGTGTTTATAAAGATTTTATCTAGCAAAGAAGTTTATTTTAACTGAATATGTGCATTTGACTGCAGAGCCAGACCTAGAAATTGTGTCAAGAGAAGAGCAGCAAAGGCTCGGTGGCAGTGAAGACGGCCAGAAGAAGGTACGTGAAAGCTCAGTTCCGGCTTCATGTGCGCTTGGCTGTAGTGTGGCATGCTGGGTGTTTCATTCACACTAGCCTTTTAGGGGCAGTAAAACAAGCATTACTATTATTATTATTATTTTGGTTTTTTGAGACAGGGTGTCTCTGTGTAGCCTTGGCTTTCCTGGAACTTACTCTATAGACCAGGCTGGCCTGCAACTCAGAGATCTGCCTGCCTCTGCCTCCTGAGTGCTGGGATTTGTTTTAAATTAAATGTATAAGTGTGCAGGTGCCTGCAGAGGCCAGAAGAGAGTGTAAGATCCCTTGGAGCTGGATTTAGAAGCAGTTATGATCTCAACGTGGTGCTGAAAACCAAACTCAGGTCCTCTGTGCTCTTAATCACTGAGCCATACTTCCTGTGTCAGTGGAGTAAGGCAGAGTACTAGAGCAGGAGATGCAGCATTTTCCTCTAGCTTAAGGATCACACGCATGCATCATTCACTCGGCCCTCAGCACCCCCCAACATAACCTTAAACTGTTCTCGAAACAAGCCCATAAAATAACCTCAGTGGTAACTCTGGAATAAGGCCTGTGGTATTGGGGTGTATGCATTAGCTTTCCAACTATTTCATCATCAGAAATTGGTAAATACTCTAAATGTTTTCATCCACCATCTATCAATAGGAGATGGTATTAGAACTGGACTTAGCAGAAGTGAAAGCGCTGCCGTAGTTTATGACTGATCATCTTTCTAACTGGTGTTTATTGACTTCGGCACTTAATAAAGTTTGCCTCCTCTACATTTAGGGATCTTTAGAAAAAGGACTTACGTACTCTTTATGATGAGCTAAGCCTTTGCAACACTCAAAACAAACAACAACCCTTTAATTTGTTTTTAGTAAGTGTGTAGTACAGTCTAACAACAGACACCTGAAGTCTGCTGGTTCACAACATCCTATCTTAAGACTGACAGAAATTAGTTTTCTACTTCTTAGGGATAGTCCAGTGATTTAGAAATAACGAAAACATTTTTACTGGTGAAATTTCAATCGTTGTCTAATTTTTCTTTATGTATCACTGTGATTATTTAAAAATAAAGTTCTTTTAAAAATATACACCCTTACAGAAAGAACTCCTGAGAATAAAATCCTTTATATCATTCCTCTATCTCAATATACATGGGCCTTAAGTGTCAAACGTAAACCATGGTTAAACTGTCAAGTGATAAAAATCAATGAAAACTAAGAACTTTTTAAAAAGAATAATTTCCTTTCCATTGAGTAATGGTATTTATTTTTTTAAGATTTATTTTTATTTTACTGTGGGCACGTCTGGCCTGCATGTACAGATGTGCACTTAAGTGCATGCCTTGTGCCTACACCGGATGCCCTGGAGCAAGACTTACAGATGGGTGTGAGCCGCCACATGTGTGCTGGGAATCAAATCAGGCCTCTTAACCATGGAGCATTCTCTTCAGCACCTCCTACCCGACTCCCTCCCACCCTGACAAAAAAGATCTTTTATTTGATAAACAGGTATCTTTCTGTCAACTTTTCATCAAAGGCTGAAGAGAAAAGAAAGTGCAAAAACAGTGAAGCAGAAGTATCAGGAAATCTATACAATGGTGCTGGTGACAGTGATGGTAATGGATTAAATCAACAGAGTGGAAAAGCTGGTAACCAGCAGTCTCCTATGAAGGGGCGTGAAGGACACGAGAGGTGAGATCATGGCAATATTTAGCATTGCATAGTTGCTGCTGTCCTATAAAACCATTTCTAATTTGGGTTACTATTCATTATTAAATAAATGCTGTGCATATATTAGACATATTCAGCCTTGTGTGGTTGTCAGGAAAACATAAAAGGACCTATTTTTCCATTATAGTAATTAATATTTTATTAAAAATAACCAGGATTGGCAAAAGTAAAGGCATTCTCATGCACTGTGAACAAGTGAAAATAGTAAATACTCTTGGCAGGTAGTTTAGCAGCATGTGTCCTGGTTTGAGATACACCCTAACCTAACAGCAAATGGCTCCATGCCATCGGATCCTTCTGGAGTGGGAAACATGATGTACAAGCCTGTGCATACATATGTTAGACATTTGTATATTGTGTTACAAATGTACATAAATAATAATGTATGTTAAGGATATGTTTTGCATATCCATCTATGTTACATATGTGCATTTAATATGTATTTTAGTATCATTATATCTTAAGGTTGGAGATAACCCAAATGTCCCTCAGTAAGGAAAATATCAAGTTGTCATTTTAAAAATAGAATGTAAAATAAATAGCCACGTTTATAAATCATCTTAGATCTTTAGTGTACTGGTTAGTTCATGGTTGAAGTATATTTAGTACATTTAGTTTGATGACCCAGTTTAAGAAAATTCTGTTACAACACATGCTGCATTTTCAGTTACACTCAGTTTTAAGAATTTTAAAAATCCTGTTTGTCTTACTTGACCCAGTCACCGTTCAGTGGTGTGTTGGTTAGCTCCCATGAGCTGGTGTTCTTTCTGTATTTTAATTGTTATTGATGCCTAGCTTTATTCCATTGTGGTCTGATAGAATGAAGGATATTATTTCAGTAATTGTATATTAACAGAGCTTTGCTTTGTAACTTAATATGTGATCAGTTTTGGAGAAGAATGTCACTTTACTGTGTGTCTGGAATGTTCTGCAGCGGTCTATTAGGTCCATTTGGCTTCTGAAAGCACTTAACCCCAGTGTTTCTCTGTGTAGCCTTGGCTGTCCTGGACTCACTTTGTAGACCAGGCTGGCCTTGAACTCACAGAGATCCGCCTGCCTCTACCTCCCAAGTACTAGGATTATAGGCATGCCACTGAACCTGCCTGGAATAAACTTTTCTATCCTTGCTCCGTAAGATGGTGTCTGTAGTTGGTAAGAAAGATGATCCTGTCTTGTTATCCAGTCTGT
>OU015745.1:25178725-25211042 GCA_907169655.1 Acomys percivali
GGGGGGGGGGGGGGGGGGACAGTCTGTGGGGAATGGGAAGGGCGAGAGCCTAGTGGGCAGTGAGGAAAGTCATAAAAGAGGAGGGCAGTTACAGGTAGGATGAGCAGACCCTACCTGGCAGCAAAGTGATGTCCTGGAGGGTCCCAGTGGGCCTGCCATGGGGTGGGCTGCAGGGGAGGCTGTTCCTGTATGGGGGTGTGTGTGCCTGAGGGGTGGGAAGAGCAGATCTGGCTAGCAGCAAGGTGAGGGGTACCCGATATGTGTCTGTTCTATAAAAAGTAATCTCGTTTGCCGGTTGACACATTCAACTTTAAACATTTTTATTTTATTGATTCATTTGTTTTTGTTTACTTATGTTTGTGCACATACACAACATTTAAAAAAAAAAACTAAAAATGAAGCACAGAGCTCCGTGTTACTCCTGTCTCACAGTCACTGTCGGCACAGAGCGTCACCCTTTGAGAGTGGTGTTCGCGTTTAGTTCACAGTAACCTTTTGCTGTTTGCCTGTTTTACACCTTTATGTTCCTACAAAGCACTTAATCTTTTGTGTTTATATTCTGTCCTGTAAGCAAAATGATTTCTGCTTTTATTTCCCAGTGAGCTCTTGTGACGTTATCTCTTCTGAAAAGCTTCCCCTATGCTCAGTTAAAACTTGTCATATATCACTCAGATACATCACACGTGCCATTGTGTATATTTATTTATTTACTGAGCATATATTTAGCTATTGTTTAATTAACTTTTGTTTTGTTCTCAGTAAATTAGTGTAGGAAGAAGTCAGAATTTCACCAAAATTACTTAAATTATTTGTCATTAGAATTTTTTAAAACTGGCTTTTTTTTTTTTAATGGATTGTTTTGAAATAGTGGTCCTGCCTGCCTTATGAAGGGAGCGAAGAAGAAGGAAAGTGAACACTGGGTATCCAAAGAAACTATTATGGTGCCAATGACTGAGAGCGCCGGCTCGCCAACCGGCGGGCCGCTACAGATGCAGGATGGTTCCAGTTTAGGTGACACAGACCAAAGTGAATCAAGGTAAACAGGAATTCTTGGTTCCCTGTGAAGAAACGTTGGCTGTAACTGCCTAACTGTGGAAGTAAAGCAGAATGTGGTAGTCTCTAGACTAAGAGCTCACCTGTGTCAGGGTTGCTGAAGAGGGAAGGCAGCAAGTGCAGTCTCCAGAGAAGCGGAGACACTCCTCAGATTTTATGCTGGGAATGATAACAGAAAAGTAGACAGTAACTGAAGAAAATGTGTGATTTAGGAGCCTCTTTTAAAAGAGGCATTTAGAATATATTTGCATAATGTCAGGAATGATCCAGCAGAGGTATGTATGCTCACTCAGTGTGATCTGGTTTGTATGCCTAACTTATTAAAACTTGACACTGTCAAGCCAGATGTGGTGGCATGAGCCTTTAATCCCAGTACTCAACAGGCAGAAGCAGTAGGATCGCTGATTGAGGCCAGCCTGGTCTACAGAGAGAGTTCCAGAACACCCGGGGTTACACAGAGAAACCGTGTCTCAAAACACAAAAACAAACAAAAGAAAGATTCACTTTTAAAATCTTACCTGTACAGGTGTTTTCTTGCATGTATGTCTGTGTACCATGTGCACACCCACAAAGATTGAAAGGTGTGGGGTTCCCTGGAACTGGAGTTATCAGTGGTTGTGAGCAGCAGTGTTGGTGCTGGGAGCTGAACCCACATTCTCTTGAAGAGCCATTTCTCAGCCCCTTTTACTTAAATTTTTCTGGTATTAAGCTCACTGACTCTTCATTCTGAGTAGGTTGAGAAATGGAATATATAAATATGAATTAAACATGAAAATAGTGTCCTAAAAGTTAAGCTATTATAGACATTTAAAATTTAGTTAAATAAAAATGTATAAAAGCAATTACTTGTAGCAGATGCTATGTGTAGCATGTGCTCATTATTGGCTGGATGTATGACTTAAACAACTGAGTAGATTAATGATGCCTGTTTCCTTAGAACAGATTAGCTTAGTTCATACAAAGCAGTTTTCCAAAATTCTGGAGATGTAAAGTCTTTTTATTTAGGAAATATCTGCAAGATTCAGAAATTGATAATTATAAGTAGAATATTAATGTGGATTCATTTGCTACTGTGTCACCGAAAAACACTTGGAGACAGACAGGATTGTTTCCACACTGTGGCGCATGCTCTTGGATATGCCGGGTCTGCCACTGATGAGCTGTGGAGTCTAGGGCAATTACCTGGCTTGTGGTTGCCTCACTTCTTTGTAAACTCCTGCTACATCTTAACTGTGAGGACTACTGCAAGGTTAGCACAGTGCTTATGGTACTGCACAGTAATTATATGCCCAGAAAAGGCAAAGTCCTGTCACCGTTAGAGATGGAATGTTTCCAGTCCAGATGTACTTTATGCTTGTAATTCAACACTTGGAAGACTGAAGCAGGGCCAGCCTGGACCACACTAATGAATTCTAGCTTACCAAGCCTTCATCTCAAAAACAAAATGGTTTCCAAGGACTTCTGATGCACTTTCCAGATAGGTTGTAGTGCCCGCAAAACTTTTGTTTTTTTAATTGCAAATGACAGTAACAGCAGCTAATGGTGGCCAGCAGTATGTTGCCGCCAAGCCTGAGGACCTGAGTTTGATGTCCCAGAACACACAGCCAAGGAGAGGGGGCAGCTCATACATACTGTTCTCTGACCTCCTCTCTTCCACTGTAACACACATCTGTTCTCTCTCTGTCTCTCTCTCTCTCTCAAAAGAAATGTGAAAACTTCTTTTTTAAAAAAGATTTATTTTTTATTATTATGTATACAGTGCTTTGTCTGCATGTACACCTGCAGGCCAGAAGAGGGTATCAGATCACATCATAGATGGTTGTGAGCCACCATGTGGTTGCTGGGAATTGAACTCAGGACCTCTGGAAGAGCAGACAGTGCCCTTAAGCTCTGAGCCATCTCTCCAGCCCCTGTGAAAAACTTCTTAATGGTATTTCTATCAAATAAAGCAAGTAAAGTGTTTTCCTTTTTCTTGGATCTAATTTTAATTCTTTCTGGCCTGAGGATGTGACTCAGTCGGTAGAATGTCTGCATAGAACACAGAAAGCTCTGTATTGGATTGCCAGCAGCCCTTGGTGGGCCTTGGTGGCACACACTTGAGACCCCAGTGCTGGTGATCAAGGCAAGAGGCCATCTTCACCTAAAAAAAAATATATATATGTTTTAATTCCTAATTATGATAATTATTTTTAATCTCTTACTTTCTGTTTATATCTAAAATCCCTTATAGAAAATTATTATATTTTAAATATCTCGTAATCTTGAATAGTAAGAGAAATCAATTTCAAATGTAGAGGTTTTGTAAAAAAAAAAAAAAAAGCAATAATCTTAGATATTCTTTGTATTTTACATAGTATTTGTCTTAAAATATTTTTATGGATTTGTTTTTTATTTTAGGCCCATAACGAAAACATCTAATAAGAATAACAAGGTAATGTAAAAATAATAAAAACATGACTTTGTTTTAAAATATATTATGAGGTAGTATTATAAAAATAAGTTTTAAGATATAAAAGATAAAGTGAAAAAAGAGGGCCTTGTTATAGAAAGATATTTACCTTTAAAATGGAAGAAACAGTAGCCACTGATAAAGACATTCTTCTAACCACAGTGAATTCTTCTAGAAAGTACTTTCTGCTTGTATAAAACATTATTTCCTGTATCATGTAAATACTAGAGAAACAGCTTCAAATAATGTTTATTTTATAGGTCACTAAACAAATGTCTTCTGTGGTCGACCCTGATGACCTAACTGAGTCCTCTGAAACCGCCTCTGAGGACTGTGAGGTACAGTGCCCCGACTATGAGAGCATTGTGTGTGAAATCGAGCATCTCAGAATGGAGTGTAAAGGTATGGTCACTGTGGACATAGGAGGAGTGTCTGTGTATGGTAATATGTGCACACTTACGTTAGCATTGACCCTAGAACACTGACAGGTGACAGGACAGTCCATGTCAGAAATACACTTTCTCTTAAAATAGTATGTAAGCTGCTTATTATAGACCATCAGCCAAAGCACTGTGGTCGTTCTCACTGGACTTTTCTTAGTGGGACTGTTCATCTTGCTTTTCTTCTGTGCCTTACTGTCACTGGCTGAGGTTACCTAGTGTGCTGGCTAGTTTTAGGACAACTTGACACAAGCTAGAGACAGCAGAGAGAAGGGAGCATCAACTGAGCATGTGTCTCTGTAAGATCCTGCTGTAGGCGGACCTGTAGGACATCTCCTTAATTGTGTGTGCTGGGGAGGGCCCATCGCATTGGGTAGCACCTCCCCTGGGCTGCCGGTGGACTCTGCACCAGCTCCTTCCTCCAGTTTTCTCCCGGTTTCCTTCCTGTCTGACTTGCTTCTCTGATGAGCAGTGATGTGGAAGGAAAACTGAATAAATCCTATCCTCCCCAGTTTGCTTTGGTCAGGCGCTTCATCAGAACAGTAGTAACCCTGACAGACCTGCTCTCTGCTAGAATACTGTAAAACTAGAAAACTGTTGCCCCTGCTAACCCGCCTCCTGCAAACATGGTCTCTTTTTTCACTGTAATTATGTAGCTGTAAAGATACAGATGTGATTGTATTAACCCTTTGTTGCTCAATCCTTTGCTTCCTCCTGCACTTTCTGTGTCCCAGTTGTCTTCGAAGTTTGTTCCTACAGTAGAATGTTTTGTTTTACACAGCTTCAGCCAGGCATGTTGATATGTAAAGGGCAAACTACTTCATTTCAACATATGTATTAAACACATGTAATCACCATAATCAAGGCAGTTAACAAACCTATCACAGAAGTCCTTATTTCTCCACACTCTTTATTAAGAGCCGACAGATTGTACCCCAGCATGTCCCCGCTCTGTTTTCCTGTCCTGGAGATAGGAGAGATCCACTGTCTCTGTCTTCACAGCACTGCTTGCCAATATTTTAAATCTCACGTACTCTAATAGGAGTATATTGTGCAAGTCATGATGGTCTTAATGTGCACTGCTAGCTAATGCCCAGCATTTTCCATGTATTTATTTTCCTGTGCTATGTCTTTGATGAACTTCTTTCTGATCTGTGTCCGTTGTCTTGTACATTGTGTTTGTCCAGCACTAAGCAGAATAGATACTCTTCTTGGTCCTGTGGGAGCAATGAGTGAGATTTCATCTAGTCTTTTCAGATGTCTTATTCTTGGTGTGCTGTTTGCAGAGTTTAGTGTCATGTGTTCCACAGTGTAAGCCTTAGTATATATTTCTGCAGTGCATAAGTGAGTGGGCATAAACATCCCAGTCTCTTTTGATGTGCACACTCATTTTGTCTCTCATTTTCTCCAATTCAGATATTGTTAGTTTATTGAAGATCCGGGATGCAGTTTATTCATATAAAAGAGTAATAGAATTTAAAAAAAGCCACTGTGAACTACTTAGAGGCAAACTTAAAAGAATGGAAAATAAGTTTAAGGGATTACAGAAGGAAGTATCAGAAACAAAGGAAGTCAAGTCACAGCTGGAGCACGAAAAGGTGGAGTGGGGACAGGAGCTCTCCATCCTGAGGTATGCTGCCTGAGTTTGCTGCGTTTATAATTTCTAGTGTTCTGACGCATCACTTTTTTACATATATGTGAGCATGCTCGTATCGAGCACATGCTTTGGCGCGCATGTGGAGGTGGTAACTTGGGAGAGTCGGTGTCCTTCCACCCCGTGGGTCCCAGAGACCCAGCTCTAGTAGTTGGGCTTAGAGCAAGTGCTGGGCCATGATAGCTGAGCTTGAAAGGCGCGTTTCCACTGATGACACTGCAGAGACGTACTTGAGTTTTGGTCTTTGTTGACTTTTGTCGTGGTGTTTTGCAAGAGAGAAAATGTTAGAATCTTCTGAAATGTGAATTTCTTGTAAATAATATAGTGAATTTAACTGTGAGTTATTCTAAAGTGTAAACATATATTCTTCCAAGTCATAGTTTTAATGACTATAGAAAGCATCTATAGGAAACCTCAGTATTTACTGATCAAATAACTTTAAATTTTTTTTTTATATTAGAATACTAGTGTAAGTTGCTTTCTACGTAATTTTTTACTTGAAAAAAATTCCTGAGTAGCCGGGCATGATGGCACATGCACTGGGGAGGTAGAGGCAGGCGGATCATTGTGAGTTCAAGGCTGGCCTGAACTACAAAGTGAGCCCAGGACAGCCAAGGCTAACACAGAGAGATCCTGTCTCGAAAAACAAAAACAAGGCGGAGTTGTTTCGGGGGCAGTCAGAAAAAGCTGAAGCCTTCCCCACAAAGGATCAGCCAGTCCTGGTCCACATCCCTGGATGGAGAAAGAAGGCTCCGAGAAAGGTCCAGGTCCCCCCAGAGAGAGAGATTGCAGAAGGAGCTGCTCCAGATCCCCACGCACTTCAGGTCTCCAAGACGACATAGATCCACGTCTCCCCCTCTTACCCCCCCTCCCATCCCCCACTGCCCGCACTCTCGACTGAGAGAAGAAGAAAAGAAAGAAACTAAAGAAATAAAAAGCAAAGAATGTCAGATTACTGAGGAAGATTTGGAGGGTGAAACAGAGGAAGAAATAGAAATGATGAAGTTAATGGGATTTGCCTCTTTTGACTCCACAAAAGGCAAGAAGGTAGATGGTTCTGCAAATGCCTGTGCCATAAACGTGTCCCAGAAGAGGAAGTGCATACAGGCAGTACACGAATCGAAGAGGTGTATTCAACAGACGGCTGGATTTTATTGCATGAGACTTGAGGTGTTGGAAGGAGGATTTTCCCCCTCATCTGGGTCAGAAAGTATTTTATATTTTGTATTTAATACACATCAAAACAGGAGCTTGGTTCTTCCTTCTTACAAAGTAAGAGAGTCTTATTTATGACACCAGTTTACCTACTTTCCTCAGGAGGAAGGTAAACACTTTAAGGCCATGTCCCTGGGGTCCTGGGGTCCCTGGGGTCCCTGGGGTGGCTGCCAGCCTGTTTGTCTGCCCTTGTTCCTTAGAACCTGGGTGTGCTTTCCCCTCAAGTGTTTGCTGGGTATGTTTAAAAATGGAAGGTAACTTAGATACTTTCCCCTAATAAAACAATATTTCTACCCAAAAACAAAAAAGAAAAATTCGTCAGTATATTATGTGGACACAAGCTCACTACACAACTGCATGATTTCTATGTAATACTTACGTAGAAATTACAGAGGGAGGCAGGGAGAAAGAATGTATCCCTGTGTGTCATGAAGACTGCATTTAATTGGTAGTTTCGTAGTTTTTACTTAATTAAGTAAGTATGTCAGTCTGTGAGCATGGGGGCGGAGGGGCTGTTCTTTCTACTTTGTAGCATCTTCACAGTAGATGCCTTTCTCCTTTAGACTACTTTTATTCCTAAGTTGCTTGTGCTGTTTTATCCTATTTTTTAGCTATTCCTTTCTCATAAAGTTTGTTACTGGTATGTAGACAGGCTGCTGGCTTTTATATGTTGACTATCATATATAGCTTCCTTGCTCAAGATGTGTATCAGGAATAGGGTTGTTATGTTGAGCTTGTCCTTCGGCTACCCCAAACCCTGCTGCCTTCCCAGAACCAACAACTAGCACAGTGACGTTCAGATCCTGCCCTCCTCCTCCCGTGACTACTCCAGACCCTTGTAATCTCCCCAAGACCCTGCTACACAAATTGCTGATAAGGGCCTTTGCTTCTCTCACAGCCCCCCTAATCCCCTATCACCTTCCCAGGTACCCCCTCCTGCCACACAAGGTGCCACCCCAAACACTCAGCCTTCCCAGAACCCCCTCCATATGTTTCCAGAAAGAACCTTCCTTCCTCCTCTCTGGGTATCACAGCCCCCCTGCTACCCCAGCACCTATGCCACACACATTACCATTAAGGGGACTCTTTTATCATCTCTTGGCCTATCTCAAACTCCTGCACCCTTCCAGGACTCATCCATACGTGCTGCCAGGAAGGGCCACCTTCCTCCCTGCCCTAAACCTCCCAGCCCTGCTGACTTCCACGCCTTACTCAGCTGCCAGTAAGGCCTGCTCTCCCCTCGGGGCCATCCCAGCCGCATCTCCCAGGACTCCAGTCACAGTCCTGGAGTTATAGATGGAGGAGTCATAATGTGCTTTGCAGTTTTCACCCTCTCCTTACTTTTGTTTTCCAAACCCACTAGTTCTTAGGCTCCTACCACTTACTTTGCAGACTTTACCCTTTATTTGGTAGATTGGCCCCCAACCTTCCATCCCTGGGCATTCTACCTCTATCATCTAAAGATCTACCTGTACATCCTGCTCACTCTGCAGGAAGATGGCCAACTGTGCCCTCTGGCACCCAGAGCTGGCCATCCCAGGACCCCTGTGCAGCTCGTGCTTACACACAGAGTCCCCTCTTGTCCTGCTCTTCAGCACCCCATCTCTGCCATCCAAGCTCGAGTGCTTGCTTCTCCAGATGCAAAGCCCTTACCCCCTCTTTGTCTGCTGTTCTAATCTTACCATCTGAAGACCTGTGAGGAGCATCTTTTCCCGCCACAGAAAATAGTTTCCCCCTAGCATCTTGCTTAAGAGCCCTCATCCCTGGCATCTTGCTTAAGGTACCTCATACCTTACTTAACTCTGTCATGATGTGTGCTGATCACCCTCCAAGATGAGAGACCACAGCCCTGCCCACTGGAATCAAACCACTGCACATCCAAGTCCTCCCGGAGCCTCCACCAGCTCCCCGCGTCTGCTACCACAGCCGTCATGACCCTGCTGTCCAACTCAGCACCTACATGGAACACACTCCCACTGGCCAAGAGCCCACAACCACTTGGGCCTTCAAGACTCAGTTCTGCTGGCCTCAGGATCCACTACAGAATGCCCACTTGCTTCCCAGAGCAGACAACACATACTCCTTATTTTCTACTCCATTTAATTCAAGTGTCAGGTCCAGATTCGTGTTAAGGTTCTTGAACCATTTGGAATTGAGTTTTGGGTAGGGTGAGAAGGATCTAGTGGTTTTTTACACGTAGGTGTCCAGTTTGACCCCCCAGCATTTGTTGACGATGCAGTTATTTCTCCACTGTGACTTTTTTTGACATCTCTGTAAAGAGCCATGTCCTTGTAGGAGTATGGGCTTGTCTTGGGTCTTCATTTCCGTGCCACTGTTGAGTGTCTCTGCCTACTGCGGTGTAGTGTGGCTTGAAAGCGAGAAAGGTGCTACCTCCAGGATTGTTTTTAATATTGAGTGAAATGAGGGGCTATGCAAACACATGGGTGGTAAGGTGTTTTCGGTTTCTATGAACTGCACTGGAACCTGGAGAGGCTGTAATGAGTCTTTAGATGTGTTTGGTAGGATGGCCATTTTCCAATATTAATCCTACCGATTCCTATGCAGAGGTGGTCTTTCCACTGTCTGGTATCTTTTCAGTTTTGTCCTTCAAGGTCTTCATTATACAGATCCCCCGCTTTTGTGGTGAGATTTAGGCTGAGTTTTTGTTAGACTGTTGTGGATGGGACTATTTCCCTGACTTTTTTTCTTGGCACGTTTGTCATTGTTGTATAAGAAAGGGGCTGGTTTTTGTGTATTAATTTTGCATCTTGCCACTTTGATGAACACGTTTGTAAGTTGTAGGAGCTTCCTGGTGCAGTGTTTAGAGTCTTATGTTGAGAATGTTAGCTGTAAATTCTTCCTTTGCTATTCTTTCCCCATCTTCCTCCATAGTTAGTTGTTTTAGCTGACACTTGAAGCGCTGTAGTGTGTCCTTGTGGCAGGTGGACATCTTTGCCTTCTTCCTCGTTTTAGCGGAAAAGCTGCAGCTCTCTCTCTCTCTCTCTCTCTCTCTCTCTCTCTCTCTCTCTCTCTCTGTTTGGCATGCTAGTTGTGGGCCTGGTGTGCATTGCCTTTATATGCTGAGTGATGATGTCCTCTCTATTGCTAGATTCCCCAGGACTTTCATTATGAAAGGATGTCAGAGCCTTTTCAAAGGCCAGTTCTGCAGGTAAAGAGATAAGCCTGTGGTGGGCTGCACTTACTGATTTGCATATGTTGAACCATCCCTAAATCCCTGGGATGAAGCCAACTTACTAGTGGCAGGTGATCTTTTTGATGTGATTTTTATTTGATTTGCATATCTTAATGAGAATTTTGCATCTGTATTCATCAGATAGATTGATGTATACTTTTTTGTTGTTGTTGTTTCGTTACCTAATTTAGGTATCAGTATAGTGCTAGCCTCATAAAAAGAATTTAGAAGCATCTTTCCTTTTCTGTTTTATGGAATTGGTGGAAGAGTGTCAGTTTTAGTTTTTTAAGCTGTTGTAGAGTTCTGCAGTGGATTCATCTGGACCTGAGTTTTATTGCTGTTTCACTCTCATTGCTTACAGTGGATCTGTTTACATTTTAAAATCTCTTTTTGTTTTAACTTTGGTATATCACATACATTATGAAATTCATCCATTTCTCTTTTTAATTTCCAACTGATGCAATAAAGATTTTGCAAATATATCCTTATATCTCTCAGGATTTCTTTGGTGTCTATTGTAAAGTATCCATTTTGTCTCTAAATTTATTAATTTGGGGTTTTTTTTTCTTTCTTTCTTTCTGTTAACTTGGCTAAAGCTTTGATGTATGTGTTACATGGATCATTGGAAGGTGCCATCTTAAACTGCAAGTGCTTTAGGAGGCCTGAAATGTTTCATAAAGATAAAATTCTACTCCTGATGCATGGTGTAAACTTTGTAACTAGTATCTTTTAAGTGGTTAGCTAACTTTAAATTGACTATTTTGATTAGAAAGTAAAAATTGTGCACAAATACAATTTCCTTTTTTAAATTTGCTTAAGTTTATTTATGAGTATGGGAGTTTTGTCCACATATATGTCTGTGCACTGCATGTGTGCAGTGCCCACAAAGGCCAGAGAGGGGCATCAAATCCTTGCTATAGATGGTTGTGAGCTACCATACGGATGCTCAAAACTGAACTGGGGTCCTCTGGAAGATGAGCCAGTACTCTAACCACTTTTCTGTCTCTCTCACCAATGTCTCTATCCCTACAAAATATCATTTTCAACCTGTAATTTTCTGAATGAATTCAAAATTCCTTTTCAGTATTTACCAAACTTCTAGAGACTTGCTAATTAAAATTTTTATTCATCCTTATTATCATCAAGAGCATATGGGCTTTAGAAGGTATTAAAGTGAGAAATTAAACTCATAAATCATGAAAAGGAAAAATTATTTAACAACAGAGAGATTTTATTAGGTAGTACATCACCATCTTGAGGTCCAGGTCACAAGCTATATGTAACTTCTTTTATAAAGAAGTTAATTTCAAGATAAACACATCTAACTTCAGGTTTGCCCTGAAACAAGAGGAAGAGAAGAGGAGAAGTGCAGATCAGCTCTCTGAGAAAACTCTGGAGCAGCTTAGAAGGAAAGATGAGCAGTATCAGAGTGAGGTGGAAGCAAAGCAGCAGCTTGAAGTCTCTCTCAGAACCCTGGACGTGGAGTTGAAGACAGTAAGAAATCATCTGAACCAGGTACATTAACCTCTGGGGAAAATTTTTTATTGCTACTTTATTTGTTGTACTTTTAATGCCATTTTATTTATATGTGCATATTTATACACACATATCACATATATATCTCCATGAGCCATTAATGAAGATACCTGTCAGTTTTATTATTATGCAAATGCCTTTAGCAAGTCAGACAGCAGCCTCATCCCCTAGTTGATGCTACTGTGTGGGGCTGCCAGGATACATACTGTCCATTGTTGACTGATGGCACCTCGTGCTAAGAATAAATTTTAACATGGGTAGCTGAAATTATTTATTGTGACTCTTGGAAACAGGTGGGTCTTACATAAAGCCTTTCTGAGTGAAGTAATGGAAAGAAAGTTTGACCTGGAAAATAAAGTTAGTTTAGCACTCTTTTAAAAATACAGGCTAATTAACTTTGAAACTGTTAAAACTAGTTATAAATGTTTATAACAAAGTGTAGTTTACAATGCTTTTTCCACCTGTAAGAAGTGGTTTTGCTTTTTAAGCCATTTAGCTATAGTATGCAGTACAGGTTTGAGTGTCGTATGTGGGCTAGAGCTCCTCGTGTCCTCATCGGCTGTTTCCAGTTTGCTTTTAATGTTTCAGTCTTAAATAAGTGGTGGGGTACCCTGTCCGCAACAGGCACAAGCATATGAGACTGAGGGCTTCATGACTGATCTCTAGGTTTTAGAGGAACGAGATGAGACCCAGCGGCAGCTGTCCCGGGAACAGGATGCCAGACTGCGGCAAGATGGGATTCTTGCACATCACCTCTGCAAACAAAAGGAGATAGAAGTGGCACAGAAGAGAATGACTTCGGAGGTACTGTCTTTAGTCTTCAAACGATGGGTGTATTTACATACTTCAGAACCAGCCGTAGTCATCTTAGAAAATGGAGAGGATTTTTGACCCGTATGTGTGCACATAATATACCTGTTGCAGGAGTAGGAGGCAGAAGAAAGCACGCTTTGGTGCAGGAGACTAGCCGCAGGGTAGGGGCCTAGGGAATTCTGCGTCTTGTTACAGTTTTAATCTCCTATCAGAATGGTGGTGACTGGGTTACTCATGTGCACAAATATGCTTATTTGCATAGTGCTTATTTTTAACATTTCTCAATAAATGCAGTTCCTCTGGCAACTACAAAAAAAGTGTTAGAAAAACTTTCTGGAAAAAAAGAATTAAAAGAAGTTTGGGAAATTTCTTCTGTCCTAGTGAAAGAACTAAGGCTCTTATTATGGACCAACTATTTACATTAGATATTAAAGTGTAAACATAACTTTTTATGAATGTGTATGGTTTGTGTATGTTCTTATCTGTTTGGGAGCGTTGTGTGCATGCATATATATAGAGAGAGAAATGCTGATGGTTGGTGTCTTTTTGGTCACTCCACTTCATGTATTGATGCAGGGACTCTCTCTGAACCTACCTGGCTAGTTCATTTAATCAGCTTGCCCCAGAGTTCTCCCGTCTCTGCTTCCCAAATGCTGGAATTGCAGTGGGCTGCCATATGCTCCAGCCCTTACATGGATGCTGGGAACTGTACTCTAGTCCCCCTTGCACTAAGCTTTCTCCTAATGTGAAATATGAACAAATTTAGTAATCTTGGACTTCGTGCCTTAGGCATTTGTAACTCAGAGAAAGGCTTTTCCAGTGCTGTTTCTTAGAAAGTATTTCTCTCAATTTCATAAAATTGTTCTTTAATTACATTTATAAACTTTTGGACATTTATACCTCTAAAAGCTCAAAATTTAGATTTTTTTCCAGTTGCATATATATATATATCAGCTCTTAGATTGTAGAATTGCACATGCCATTCCTGTATTCCATAAGAAACTGTGCTGTGTCATTCTATGGAGTGCTAGCTGAATGTCTCTTTCCTTACTTAGGTTTCTGTTAGTCACGAAAAGGAAAAGGACCTATTGCATAAAAATCAGAGGCTGCAGGATGAAGTTGCCATGCTAAAACTGGAAATGGACACAATAAAAAACCATAACCAGGAAAAGGAAAAGCAGTACCTTGCAGACATTAAGACTGCAGATGAAAAGAATGACAAGCTTCAGAGGATGATAAGGCTGAATGAAGAGACATTTACAAAAACAGTGTCCCAGTGTAACGGGCAGCTTAACGCTCTTCAAACTGAGAACGCAACGCTCAGTTCTAAGCTGGAGAGTGAAAAACAAGATAAGGAGCGACTGGAGACAGACATGGAGTCACTGCGGTCCAGACTAGCTGCGGCTGCACGCGACCATGCTGAGATTCAGACATCAAAAAGAGACCTGGAGGCTGCTTTCCAGAGAGCAAGAGACGAGTGGTTTCGTTTGAAAGACAAGATGAATTTTGATGCGTCCAACCTCAGAGATAACAACGAGATTCTCTCCCAGCAACTTTCTAAAACCGAAAGGAAATTGAATAGCCTGGAAATTGAGTTTCACCACACAAAAGATGTGCTCAGAGAAAAGACTTTGGTTTTGAAGCGTGTACAGAGAGACCTCAGCCAGACACAGTGCCAAATGAAAGAGGTGGAGCACATGTACCAAGACGAGCAAGGGAAGGTGACCAAATACATGGGGAAGCAAGAGTCCATAGAGGAGAGGCTGGCTCAGCTGCAGAGTGAAAACATGCTGCTTCGGCAGCAGTTAGACGATGCCTCCAACAAAGCTGAGAGCAAAGACAAGACCATAGTTAGCATCCAGGACCAGTTCCATGATACGCTGAACAGATTCCAAGCCGAGAGTCGGAGGCAGAATCTGACGCTAGAGGATAGAAACAAGGAGCTGATCAGTGAGTGCAGCCATTTGAAAGAAAGAGTGTCTCAGCACGAGAATGAGAAGGCAGAGAGAGAAGTAAGTACGGAGAAGAAAAGAGTATTTTATCATACGTGGATGTCCGTGCACCGTGTGCTTGCTGAGGTCGGCTGAGGGCACCAGAGCCCTTGGCATGGGAGTTACAGATGTTCATGAACGGCCATGTGGGTACTAGGCTTCGAACCCAGGTTCTCTGGAAAAGCTGTCAGTGCTCTTAACCGCTAAGCCACCTCTCCAACCCCAAGAAAGAGAAATATTTTTAAAACATCCCAAAGGGATATTCAAAATACTGGTCATTAGTACTAAGTGTTGAACCTAGCTGAATATAAAAATGCATTGGCTCTGCCCAAAGCTGTAGAGTCCTTTGGTGCTTGTCAAAGGCTGATAACCGAAGACCAGGCCCAGAAACACGAGGGCCCCATGACTGTACTTACAGTAGAGAATCTTTAAAGGCTCATTTCTTAAGAGCTCCAAAGCTCCCAGAGATGAGAGTGAGAAGAGGGGGGCGTCCGGGAGGCCGTGGTCGCAGGATGCTCAGTTACAGTTCAGAGCAGGAAACCCGGAGCTACCGAACAGTAACGTACTGTATATTTCAAACATCTAGAAAGGATTTCACCATAAAGAAATGATCAGTGTTTGAAGCCATAACTGTGTCTAACTTGATTTAAACCGTAGATAATATGTACATATAGCAAAGCATTATGTGGTGCCTTGCTAATATGTACAGTTTTATGTTTTTACATGTCAGTTAAAAGATGAAATTTTAGATCATGGGTAAGTTAAAATATATAACAAAGTTTCTCATTGTAGAATTTAATCCCCACCAGCCTCACTGACACACACTGCTTCATGCAGTGGTATTCTTCAGCGCGTGTGGAAGAGCTAAATGGTTTTCTTATGTGTTGTAACGTGCTTTATAAAAGTCAGTAACATTTCTTATCAGGTAGCTCTGAGGCAGCTCCAACAAGAGCTGGCCGACACCCTAAAGAAGCAGGCCATGTCGGAGGCCTCCCTGGAGGTTTCCTCCCGCTACCGCACCAGTCTAGAAGAGGAGGCACGGGAGTTAAAGAAGAAACTAGGTCAGCTCAGAAGTCAGGTACGCATGCACTGATGTCAGCAGCTTGTGTACAGCTTGTAAATATTACCGTTTTCAGATGATTTCAGTACACAGCTTTTTAAAATATCTTTATTGTGATTTGCCATTACCTTTATAATGGACTTCTTAAACTCCAGTTTTATTCTACCATTTTATTCTTTGACTTTAAAAAATATATTTATTCTTGTGAGGGGATATACCAACCATGCTGCTTCATTCCAGTGGAGGTCAGAGGACAACTTGTGGGGGGGGGGGTCTGTCCTCTCCTTCTATCATGTGATCTATAGAGATCTAACTTACCTCATCAGGCTTGGCCACAGTTGCCTTCAGACCCCAAAAGCCATCTCATTCTTTTCTTTTTTTTTTTTTCTTTCTTTTTTTCTTTTCGTTGTTGTTGTTGTTGTTGTTGTTGTTGTTGTTGTTGTTGTTCGAGACAGGGTTTTCTGTGTAGCCTTGACTGTCCTGGATTTGCTTTGTAGACCAGGCTGGCCTCGAACTCACAAAGATCCACCTGCCCCTGCCTCTGCCTCCCAAGTGCTGGGATTAAAGGCGTGCGCCACCACCACCCAACTTTCATTTTTTTTTTTTTTTGTTATACTTTCATATGTCTTTCTCTAAAATATTTATCCTTAGGCAAATTGAGAACTATATATCATTCCTCAGAGATATTTCTATTACAATTGAGGCAAAATAGGTTAAACCAGAGATGTTGTCTATGGAAGTTCCAGAAAGTTGGGATACTTCTTACCCTCACTTTTGTGAGTGGATACAGCATCTTTGAAGTTTATTTAATGAATTTCAAGATAATCTGTACATAAAAGCTGTGGATGTTGCCCAGAAATACAGATGTTATCCAGATGTGGTAGCACACCTGTAATGTCAGCTACTTGGGAGCCTGAGGCAGGAGTTAGAGGCCAGCCTGAAAAACTTTTTAGAGGGCCTAGGAGTATGTTCAGGCACAGTGCTTGCTCTAAATGTGTGAGTCCTTATGCTCACTCCCTTATTCTGGAAACAAACAAAAACCAAATGTTTCAGGGTAATTTAAAACCTGTCTCCAAAGCGCGGCATTACTTTGATTTAGAAATATACCCGCCTGGAAATACTCAGGTCATCTATAGCATGCCTATCTAAAACAGAATGAAAAACAGTATCTAGATTCTGCCATCTGTGTGTGTGTGTTTGTTTTAGAATCTCTATAGCTCAAGTGGTCTAGAAGTGACTGCGTAAAGCAAGCTGCCCTCCAGTTTGTAGCCATCCCCCTGCCTCTTCCTTTCAAGTGCTGGCCTTATAAGCATATTCTGGTACACTGGCTTGCAAACTGGAACAGCACTATTGAGCTACAGTGAGCATACTGCAGAGCTCCAGCTCCCGTTCAGAGTAAGGCCTGAGCGTCACAGCACAGTCGTCAGCACAGCCAGCTGGGAGTCTCACGGTTGTCGCCCTAGCCGTCCCATCTCCCCCGCATGTGCCAGTCCGTTTGTGTCTGTGCATATTATATCACCCAATATTGAACGTCTCTGTTCTCTCAGCATGGCGGTGTCCGTTCTCGCATCTTCCTGTTGCTGTGCTGTGCTGTTGCTTTACTCCCTTCACCAGTTGGCAGGTATTAGGTGGCGTTATTTCCTGGCTGTTGTTATTACTGCTGTGGACTCATTTACAGGGTAATTGACCATTTATTATGCTTCCAGTTCCCTGAGGTGGGGTTTATCACCTTAGTCACCTCGGCCCACGGCACCACCAGTAAGCCTTCACTCATGCCACTTTTTAAGTTTTGTTTTGTTTTTCAAGGCAGGGCTTCTCTTTTCAGACAGGCTTACTTTGTGTAGCCCTGGCTGTCCTGGACTCACTTTGTAGACCAGGCTGGCCTTGAACTCACAGAGATCTACCTGCCTCTGCCTCCTGTGTGCTTGGATTAAAGGTGTGTGCCGCCATGGCCTGGCTCGTAAAACAGTTTAGTCTTCTTGGTTTTTATTTATTTTTCCTCATTTATTCAAAACTTTTCCTCATTTATTCAAAAGAGTTTGCCTTTTTATGAAGCATTCCATAACTTCTCTAACTCAATTTACTTCACCCTGATTTTTCCATTACTTTGCATTGGTTTTCACTTCTTTGGTTGTTATTTGTATGAGAAGTAATTTTATTGGGATATAAACTTACTTACAGAGTAAATGATGTTTGGTATGTATATACTCAAATAAGTTGAAAATGTTTTGCTTAATAGTCATTAGAATAAAATTAGATACTTTGTACCATACCAGTAATTGCTTCTTTCCAGGCCTTAAGGTGATAAGACTTTAAAAAAAAAAAATGGTCTCTTATTCTAGGATGGCTTTGAACTTCTGATCCTTCTGCCTTTACCTTCCAAATGCTATAGTTATAGACAAATGCTAACATGCCTGGTTTATGTATTGCTGAGGCTTGAACCCAGGGATTCATGTGTGCCAGGCGAGCACTGTACCAACTGAGGTATATACATGGCCCCTATAGTAAGGCTCTTGTTCTAAGTGTATTTTAAAGAATTGCATGTGAAATGCAAGTACACAATCTAGAAGAGGAAACATATTCTATCGAACATTTATTTCCTCACTGTGAGAAAACACTGTGTTTATCTTCTTTCATTATGTACCCAGAGTTAGGATATCTAAGTCTGTAGAAGTTGACCAACTGCGAAGCTCTTTCTATAACTTTTTTGATATTCTGTACTGCAAAACCCTCATGTGCCATTTAGGAACCTTAGGTTCTCAACAGAAACCCGTATCTTCGGCCTCTGGTTATCAGGCCATGTCCTGCTTGCACCAGGAAACACTGTTTGCTGCACTGCATGCTCCTTGCCAGCACAGCAGTATGGGGAAGAAAGAAGCTGACAAGTACTCACATGGACAGAGCTGCTGGTGGCTAGGGGAGTCTCTGGGAGTCCCAGGAAGTAGTAGGGATCTTGTACAGGCTTCAGTCTCCCCATTTCCTGCCACATTCAGTTGCATTAGTTGATAGAGTTTGCATAGAGGTTGCTATAGCACCCACCGAAAATCTCACTCACTGTCATGAATGCTTCAAGTACATGATTTATATTCCCTAATTAATCTTCTCAGTAGTCTGTTGATACAGGTCAGATTATTTCCATTTCACAGATGAAGAAACTAAGATACAGAAAGTTTATTTGCTTAGAATCTGTACATGTAGCAACTGGTGGCGAGGGGGTTTATACCCAGGTATTCTGGCTTCTGTGTGGATATGCCTCCACTGAAACTGTTTTGTAAGACAACCAGCTGTCATTAAAATATCATGTTCATCATCCATGGCAGAGCTGTGGTGATTTATAGGTATGTAGATACATAACACATGTGCATTAAGTAGTTTTTTAAAAATCACAGTTGACAAAATGATGGTTGGAATACAGAAATATAAATGCTTACTAAAAGAAATTCCTGTCAGGCCATGGTAGCACATACCTTTAATCCTAGTACTTAGGAGGCAAAGGCAGATGGATCTCTGAATTTAAGGCCAGACTGGTCTCCAGAGCAAGTTCTATGACAACCAGGGCCCTGTCTCAGAAGAAAGAAAGGAAAGAGGAAGGAAGGAAGGAAGGAAGGAAAGAAAGAAAAGTCTCTCTTCTTGGTTTTACCAGGGTTGTCAGCTTGTATGTCTGGTAGGATACAGTTGACAACCTTCCTCCGTTGTTGGCTGTGCTAGTCGGGCTGTGACTTACAGGGCTGTCAGTCACAGGGCAGGCATCAGCAAACGCTCCTGTAAAGAGGTAGGTAATGTTTTAGCTTCTGAGAGCACAACATCCCTGTTGCAATATCTCAGTTAAATTTGCCTTCACTGCGGAGAAGCACACATGAGCAGATCAGGGACACCTTGTGTTCCTGGGAAACTGTAGCACAAGAATCAGGTGTGCAGATTTTAGAATAGCTTATTAGTAAAGGTTTGTTTTATTCTTTATTCCAGCTGCAGGAAGCTCAGGATCAACACAGAGAGGCTGTCCAGCATGCTGAGAAGATGCAAGAATACCTGCAAAAGTACAGTTTAAATAATGGGACTCTGGTGTTTGTAAAGCAAATATATGTCAGTTACAATAGCAGTCTCTCCAAAGCAGGGCTGAGTTTGACCTGTGTGTTTCTTGAAGCTCAGACCTTTGAGCAGGGATGCAGTTAGGGGCGTAGCCTGTGCATGAGAATCTGGGTGTGATTCCTGATCCACAAAGCACAGCTAGAGAAATTATAGTTACCAAATCATCGGCCTTTAAAATTTTATGGAGTGACTCGGTTGATTTTCAGAAATGATGTGATATTTTAAAAATTGCGTTGTAAATATAATTATTTTAAAATATAATTTTAGGCTTGAACTTGAAAATTCTGAGTTCAAAGTTACAATAAAAAAGCAATCAGAAGAAATTGAGCAACTTCAGGAAAACTTGTCAAGTGTGAATTTGGTAAGTGGGCCTCTTTCTGGATTCTTTCATGCTGAGAGGGAGAGTCTCCCCTACAGTTGTACTGTGGGGACACAGTGGGACGTGCACAAAGTCTCAGTATTGTGTTCTTTTCACACCACTTGTTCCTCATAGCACAAGTCCTCTCTGTAAAGAAGTTGGCTGAGTTGGTAAGTCAGTGATTTCAGCGCTATCATTTCAATAGTCTGATGCATGTACATACCACATCTTGTTTACAGTCTGTCCGATGGTGAGCCTGTGCAGTTAGAGTTGTTCTCACTGGGTAAGCCACCAAAGCTCACTGTGCTCCATCCCAAGGCCACATTACCAGGCAGTCGAGAATATTTATGTTGATTGTTCTTCCCACGAAACATTGAACAGTAGTTTTTAATCTAGATTTTATACAAACTATCCAATTTTATAAACATAATTTTCCTAACATGATAATATGTTGATAAGGAATCTTCGGTAAATGAAACTGTTGGAAGCTGTCCTGCTATATAGGAGTATTAAAGGAAAGTATTAAGAAGACAAATGTAAACCAGGCGCAGTGGCTCACACCTGTAATCCCAGCACCGAGGGAGGCAGAGGCAGACAGATCTCTGATTTCCAGGCCAGCCTGCTCTACAAAGCGAGTCCAGAACAGCCAAGTCTACAGAGAGAAACCCTGTCTCGAAAAAATACTTTTAAAAAAATTACATTTACATTTTGTGGTTTGGTTTAGTTTCTCTCTTTTCTTTCTTTCTTTCTTTCTTTCTTTTCTTTCTTTTCTTTCTTTCTTTTTTTTTTTTTTTTTTTTTTTTTTTTTTTTTTTTTTTTTTTTTTTTGAGACAGGATCTCGCTATGTGGCTGTCCTGGAACACGCTATGTAAACCAGACTAGCTTTGAACTCACAAGGATCCATCTACTTCTGCCTCCCAAATACTAAAATTAAAGGCCTGTGCACTGTGCCTGGCTTACATTTTCTATATTTTCTTTGATCGAAGGAGAGGCATGCATGAGCCACATCGTGGGTTTAGAGGTCAGAAAACACCTTATGGGAGGTGGTTGTCTCCTCCCCTCATGTGGGTTCTAGGGATCAGACCCAATTTGTCAGACTAGCAAGCACCTTTGCCCACTGGGCCACTCGCTGCCCCTGAGCTTGTTTTTTAGCTTCAGACCTATTAAGCTTATTCCAAAGTGATGGAAGATTTTCTGTAGCATTCTAAGGAAATAAGAATTAAGAATATGCAATATTTTGAAGCCTTCTCTGTGAATTAAAAGGTTAATAAGGAGCCAGGCACTAAGGTTTATACCTGTAGTCCCAGCATTTAGGAAACTGAAGGTAGAGAATTGCTGAAAGTTCAGGGCCAGCTTGGGCTGCGTAGTCAGTTCCAAGCTAGCCTGGAGTGACAGTTGATCTTTCTGAAAAACTTAAAACGAAAACAAGCAAACAAAGCCTAAGTGCTGGCATGATGGACCAGACAGATCAGAGCTCTCGCCACCAAGCCTGGCCTAAGTTGATCCCTGGAACGTGTGTGGTAAAAGGAGAGCACTAACTCCTGAAAGCAGACCTCTGATACATGCATGCACATGCACACGTACACACACGCACACCCTCATACATGGACATGCACGTGGGCACACACACACACACAAAGCACCCAAAGAGTCACAAGAGAAATAATTTTTTAATAAAGTAAAAATAAAAATTATTTTCTTTAAAAATCATTTTCAAAGTCTGAAGAGGATAAAGAAAAACTGAGGAAACTTACTGAGTTGAAAGAATCTCTGGAATATACTTTGGATCAAGAACAGAAGAAAAATGATGCGTTAGAAAAAGAACTCATAGAGTAAGTTTTTAATATTTCAGTCTTCTCAGCTGTTCTTAATTTTGCTAAAACTTAAATACAAATTCATTTCTATCTGCATTTTCATAATCAAATTACTTTTTAAATTTTACTTCAAAAACTTATAAGACTAGACTTTTTTTGATTGCTAAAATATTATATTTACTCCTTAAAGCTTTTTAAGACAATGACAATACCTTTCGCATACGATGTCAACTGAACTCTTCATCAGCTTTTAAGCTCAACCACTTTTGATCTTTTTCCTTCATTTGTAGTGTCTTTTCCTTCACCATTTAGGCATTTTGATGTCTTAAAAACCTATTTGTAGTTCTCTTTAACTATATCATAAATTATCCTTACATAACATTTCTTTCTCTCTTTAGTTACAAGATTTTATCATGGAGATAAACTGTTGTTCCATAGCATTTCCTATGTGTATGTAAGGTTTACATGATATTGAACTTCTATTTAAAAATTTTTAAATAAGCACACACACACACACACACACACACACACACACACACACACACACACACACACAGTACACAGTCATCCCTTGGTCCTGGTACCAGAATCTGTCTGAAGGGTCCTCACTTCTGTTGACCAAATGGTAAAAAGCCACGAACAGAGGGCAGGGATTTGTTCAGTAGACTCATACTAGAAAAAATTGTGGTATCCTGCAATCCAGGCACTGACCAGAGCATCAGGAATATTACAGAAGAATTGGGGGATGGGAGAGAAATATGCATGTGGTCAGACTGGAATCCAGTCAGTCATTTTCTTAGGCCTTTGAGACTCTTGCCAGTAAAGAGAAATAGGTTCAACTGCTGTCACAGTGTCTGTAGATAATGCCCGCTGTTCCTAGAATGCAGGGCTGGTTCAGTGAATCAGAAGTCACAAGGTGAGTCAGAGAAATGGTCAGGTCTGAAAGGGAAGATGGATTCAGGTCCCTCAAGCCTAGAGTAGTGGCTGGAGATTTCCAGGCCCCACACCAGGGGCCTGGGGCAGCATACTGTCGGCGTTGGCATTTGACAGTGTTTTGGTTATCTTGACTGTGAACATCTTAAACATACCCTGTTACGCATATCTTTGTGTCTTCAGCCTTAGAGAAGGAAGGTGACCAACTAGACGTAGGTAAATGACTAGCACGCCGCAGGTTGGAACACGAATGCGATCCATATTTCTGGGGTCCGAAGAGGGACTAAGAATAAAGGACAAACTTGTATGTGCTTTGAGTTTCCCACTGGCCTAAATGAGGAGGCGGGGCTCTCAGTAAAATTAAACTCTAAGTCTCTGCTGTGGTGTCTGTAGAAGACTGGAATCTAGCACACTCTGTAGATAGCAAAATCCATAGATTCCCAGGCCCTTAATTAAAATAGTGTCTATTTATATTTAACCTCTTCCCAAACCCCAGTATACTATCCCTGCTCTCTAAATTACTCAAAATTCCAAACAGAGTGTAAATGTTAATTTGGTAATTGTTAGGCCACAATATTTAGGGAATAATAGCAAGGAAAAGGAATTGTACGTGTTCTGTGTAAATGCACTTTTTGCTTCTTCTTTGCTATTTTCACTGCAAAGTTAGTTGAATTCTTAGATATGGAACCACAAGTACCGAGAGCTGACTGTGTCTGTCTCATGCTTACAAGCACATACATATGACTTAGATACAGTGACATGAGCGTTTGTGTTTCTGTCACCAGTCTCCCACTTCCCCATCCCCTTATTGAAAACAGATTCCTTTCTAATACAATATATCCTGATAACAGTTTCCCTCCTTCTGCCCTTCCTACTTCCTGTCTGCCTCCCCTCCCATCCGCATCCACTTCCTTTTTGTCTTTCATTAGAAAAGAACAGTGTCTACAAGATAGCCACAAAACACAAGCTAAGATAAAAAACAAGTAAGCTAAACCAAAGTGCCACATCATCAGACACGAGCCGAGAAGGCACAAGATTCAGAGACCCATAAAAATACTAAACTGAAAGCTGTAATACTTATGCAGAGGATTTGGTGCAGGCCCTGTGCTTGCTGCTTCAGTCTCTCTGTAACCAGCCTTTTAAAGTGGAATATTTTCCAGTGTTTACAGCCCCCATCATGACTGCTTTTCTGTTTGTTCCTGGGATTTTGAGTTTTCTCTCTGGTTCTGATCAATGCTTTTATTTAACTGTCTTGTGTGCATCGATTGTGTGGGAGGATGGGGCGCACTAGAGGTGAACCGCAGGACCTTGTGCTCTGAGCGACGTGTGCAGCAGGCCTGTGCTCTGTATGCAGTTTTGCGTCTTTTGGATTTTGCAGATATTCCTATCAAGACTTTTAGGTTTCTTCTTCTCTCTTTAAGTCTTCATACACTATTTTCCTCTTTCGTTTCCCAAGTTTTGTTTTGTTTCCCCTCCACTCAAACTGCAAAGACTTGTTTTTTCATTTCCCTCTTTCTGCTTTGGATAATCTCCTTGATACTTTTCAGGCTTGGATGCTAAGCATTCACTCTCTTCTACAGCCTCAGGGCTGTGTGCTTGGCCTTGTGGAAGAGGGCCAGCTGGCGACAGAGTGCTCAGATGTCTTCTTAGGTACTGATATCTGGCGTAGAGCCGATATGCAAGTGTTTCATATTAATATATTAAAATGAATATAATTACAGGTATTCTGTACATGGTTACAATGTTAGCTCTACCTCCCATACATAGCACACATTTTTCTTCATATTATTTATCTAAGATTTTAATTGAATTATAATGCTGTCAGATTTTAGGTATACAAATGAAAGAGGCTCATAATTTACAAATTTATCTTTTTTGTTTTGTTTTTTTAAGACAAGGTCTCTCTGTGTAGCCATGGCTGACCTAGAACTCACTCTGTAGACCAGGCTGGCCTTGAACTCTCACAGATCTGCCTGTTTCTGCCTCCTGAGTGCTGGGATTAAAGGTGTATGCCACCATGCTCAGAAAATTTATCCCTTTATAATGATAGACATATTATCTGTTTAAATAATTATGGTATCTATTTCAATAATTAAATGTACTCTTTAAATTCTTCATTTACTTGTGCAGATTTAAGGAACTCTTAAAGATGACTAAAAAGGAGTTAAGTGAACGTGAAAACAGAGAACTTAATCTCCGTCAAGATATGAAAAACAGTCAACTTGAAATGGATGTCCCAGTTAATATGCTAATAAATAAGGTAATTTTTAATCTAAGTAATATAAATCTCTGGATGCATTGAAGTTTTTATACTGTCTTATGGACTTGATGTTAGTGAAAACTGTGTTACTTTCTATTAGAAGGTCATACTGTTGATTCTTACGTCTTGAGCCCAGGCTGCAATCTATTATCATATGATCCTAAATCATGAGTAACAAGTCTTTTTTATTTACTTATTGGTAGCAGTTTTGTTGGGCTATAGTTAGCATATCCCATATTCTATTCCTAGAATTTTGTGATGCCTTCCACTTCAGAATATCTCTGCTACCCTAAAATAACGTATTTTATCTACTATATGTCTCCCCTGCACAGCCTTAAGGATCCACCAAGTTGGCTTTGTCCTTACACCTGCAGCTCTGGCATTCCATGTCAGTGCGGTCACACAGTATGTGTTCTGCCTTCTTTGACTTAACACTGTGTTCAGGGTCCATCTGTGTTGTAGCAAGCATCTGTACACAGTGTTTTCTAGTTGCTGAGCGTGCCCTATTGTATGGGAGCGCGTACATTATGTTTGATATCACTTACGGCTTCACTTTGGTTAGATATTGCTGTGGACAAGTATAGCTTGCGTCTACTTCCGTTTTACCTTGAGTACTTAGGAACCACAGAGTTGTGTGGAAACTGCTAGACTTGAGCAGCTGCTATTGCTGGTGTCCTCACCAAAGTGGCTGCACTATGTAACCAGCACTGCTGGGCTGACAGTTTCTCCACAGCCTTTGGAACACTTGTTTCCCATAATTTTTCTTAGGAAAAAATGTTTCCAACCTAGTGATATGAAGCGGCACTTGGGTATGGCTTTCTTTTGCATTTTCTTTTTGTTGTTGTTGTTGTTTTTTTTGTTTTGTTTTGTTGAGACAGGGTTTCTCTGTGTAGTCTTGGCTGTCCTAGACTCACTTTGTAGACCAGGCTGGCCTCGAACTCACAGCGATCCACCTGCCTCTGCCTCCCGAGTGCTGGGATTAAAGGCGTGTGCCACCACGCCCGGCTCCCTTTGCATTTTCTTAGAGTAGCATTGGACATGTGTTTTCACGTGATTATTAGCCATGTGTGTCTTCTCAGGAGAAACGTGTTTGAGTGCCTCTCTGATGGATTATCTTTTTGAAGTTTTTGTTCTTGTAAGAATCCTTTATATATCTTAGATACAGACTCTTACAGATGTCCAAATACTGCTGTCTTGGCAGCTTGCATGTTTGATTCCATGAGGGTGTCAAACAGATATGTTGATACAGTCTGTTTAATCTATTTCTTTCCTTTAATGTCATCTCTAAAATACTTGCCAAATCCAGTCACAAGGACTTATACCTATTTTTTTTTTTTTTTTTTTTTTTTGCTAAGAAGTTTATGGTTTTACTATGTTCAGCTGTTATGCTTTGAGCTAGTTTTCCATAGAACGCTCCACTTGTCCAGCACCACTCTTGATAGAAAGACACGGTTTCACCTGGTTCTTTATCACACTTGTTGACATCAGTTCACCGCAATCCTTGGCTTTACTTAGAGTTTTCCCCTTCCCAGGCAAGGGGCGACATGTCCGTGTCTAGGCCAGTACCAAATCAAGTTGTATTCTCAAGGGAGAAAGACTTTTTGAGTTTGACTCTGCTTAAGTTTGACACAGAGTTAATAGATCAGAAGGTATTTCCTACTACCTGTTATACCAAGCTTATCTTTCTACGGAAGCCTGATCACTCAGTCCCTGGTTTAATTCTTCCTTTGTATTTGATACAAGACTACCAACCTTTCCTTTGATTCTTAAAATACTGTGCAGCCTTTCTAGCAGCACACAAATGTTGCTTAAGCAAAGGCAGACTGTTCTTTGTTTTACTACAGTATCCGAAAAGCCCTGATCTGACAAATCTGCTCAGAAAGCCGGGCAGTTCACTGAGCCAAAATGTTTTCCTCTGTGTCTTTGTCATGAACCCTTGTTTCAGTACGATCCCTATCTGTATTACAATCTCATAAAGGGTAGAAAAACATCAAGACTCCTAAGACTGCCTGCTTTGCCTCCAGGAAGTTGCCAAGGTTTGTCATTAATTATACAATCAAAATCTCTCCCTGTTATACTCCTGTGAGTCTGAGGCTGGACATACACAGGAAGAAAACATGAACGTTGTCAGCTCCTAGACTTTCCCTAAGTTTTTCTTCTTTAATTTTTTTCTCATATTGTGTGTCTTATGCTTACTAATACCACTTATGAGTGGTCTAAATGTGTATATCTAAGTAATAGGTTCTATGGAAGACTCAATTTTCTTGGCTGACTCTCCCAGGGAACTGCCATTAGTTTTATTTTTATTAACACCAGCCTTTATAAGAACTGTTACATTATCCCAGCTTTAGCCTTTAATGAGGAGCCTTTAACAGCAAGGAGTGCAAATATTAAACAAGCAAAAGTTGTGTAGCAAATTTCCCCCAAGGGCATTGAGATGTCAGCCCAGTTCGTCCAAGCTCTGGAACTTTGTCAAATAGCACCTCCAGGATGCTTGACATCACCAATATCCCAAAAACTTCTCTAGAAAGTGTGAAGCATGAAGATGGAGAAAATAGTTACAGATTTTTATTTGGTTAATTTTTTTGAGACAGGATTTCCCTACATAGCCCTGCTAACCTAGGCTGGCCTTGAACTCAGAGATTGCCTACCTCTGCCTCCAGAGTGAGTGCTGGATTAAAGGAGTGTGCCACCATGCAGATTTTCCAAAATGACTCATTGCTACTTTTAACTTTAATTTTCTGAGTAACTAGAAACCTCATCATGAGCCAGGTGTGGTGGCACACACCTTTAATCCCAGCACTCAGGAGGCAGAAGTAGGCAGATCTCTGAGTTTGAGCACAGCCTGGTCTACAGAGTGAGTTTCCAGGACAGCTCGAGCTCCACAGAGAAACCGTGTCTCAGAGAGAGAGAAACAGAGGAGGGGGGAGGAAGGGCGGAGTGATTGCAGGTTATACTGAATTGCAACTGAGCTCAGGTACAATTTATGATCGGTTTTATGCTGCACTGTTTTCAGCCTTCTTCATTACCAAACTGTAACATTTTATTCCTGCAGATTGATGATCTCACATCAAAACTGGAAACCGCATCTTCAAAATGTCTACATCTGGGTAAAAAAAATCAGTTTCTTCAGCAGGAATTACTGTTGATGAAAACTATACAGAGGAAGTGTGGGAAACTAGAGAAGAATAAAAAGAAGTTGGAGCAGGAGGTGGTAAGGCTCAGAAGTCACATGGAAACGAACATGGTGGAGCACAGCGAGGTGCAGCGCTACAGGCGCGAGGCCGAGGAGCGAGCGAGGCAGGACTTGGTGGGGAAGCTGAAACAGGTCAACCTCTTCTTGCAGGTTAGTTTCTGTGTCTGTGTGCACTGCAGTTCATCTCACTGCAAGTGATGCTCCGGCTGTGTGTGTGGCGTGTTTCCTCTAGTTTGTTTGCTAAAGTTTTAGAGAGAAGAGGACGTGTTTATTCCTGTGTTCAAGTGGTCTTCATTATTATGGCTCCATTGATCTCTCATTAGAGAATCATATGACTTTTAAAGTTAGTTTGCCTAAAATACGATTACCATAAGAAAAAGCATTGGCATATCAAGTCTACCAAACTCTTGAGTTTTCTTTAGTCATCTAGTTCAAGCTTGAAATTTTGAGCTGAGTTAGTTGTTCTTTGAGTGATCAGATTGCCCTGTACTAGCATAAAAGGCATTCAGAGCTGGGGGGGACGCTGTGGGGGGGGCACCTTCAGTTAGCGTGCACCAGGCGCTGGCTTAGATTCCCAGGACTAAATAAACAGCAGAAGATGGAGAAGATTCAGGCTCCATAATTCACATCTGAAATCCCAGCATCAGCATCAGTCTTCACATACTTGATTCAGAACAAATGAATAATTATGATCCGACCTATAATTACGTCTACAGTGTCTCCTCTCTATTTGCTGTAGGCACAGGCAGCATCTCAGGAAAACTTGGAGCAGTTGAGAGAGAGCAGTAACGCTTCAGTGAGAAGTCAGCTGGAGCTCAGGATCAAAGACCTGGAATCCCAGCTCTCCAAAATGAAAACTCAGGAAGACCTTGATAAAATAGAACTAGAAAAATATAAGCAACTCTACCAAGAAGAGTTCAGAGTTAGAAAATCGTTGTCAAGTAAACTGAACAAGTAAGTCCTAACACTGAATCTCAGGAAATAAACACACTGCTTTCTCTCTGCAGCATCATTTCCAGGGAGACTAGGAGGATGTGAACGCTAACCAGACAGCAGAAGTGTGGAAATAATGTTGTGACTGACCCTCAAACTGTTAGTTTGGGATAGCTTGTATTCTTTTTTGTCATTTTGTCTTAGTTAATATGGTCTGTTAGCTTTATAGTTCAGATAGCTATATTGTTATGAAAATGTTTATCCACTTTCCCTTAAATAGAACTACAAACAGGTCTGATCATGTTTTGTTTTGTTTTGGAAAGATGTTATCTCAGCTCCAAGGGTCAGGTACTGCTGACATTATCCTCTGGGCACTCTCCACATTTGGTATTTTAATTTTCTTTGATTGTCATCTTCAGTATTTCCATTAGAAGTCCCCATAAACAAATTATAACCGAGAGGCTGTCTGTGTAAAGATATGATGCACATGTGATACAGGGAAACTTTAAAGTCAGATGGAAACCCCAGCATAGCTAATGATCCCGGCTGTGGCTCTGAGTTATTAAGGTCAGCCTCTTAATTTATCCTGAGTAGAGGGAGCAGATGTTTAGAACTCCCTATGAGGGAAGTTTCTACTTACATCACTTCAGAGAATGAAACTCGTTAATTGTACGTGGTGACGTGTCTGCTTTAGTGAAGCATCTCCCAGTTAGCACTTAATGCAAGTGTTTCTGATGACATCTCAGGAAGCTGGGGAGCAGAGCCCTTCTGTAAGGCAACATGGTCACTGGTTAAACTGTATGTCTCAACACCTATGTCTCTCCCTCCTACCCTGATGGAAGTTCTTGTTAGTTGAGATTCCCACTACAAGCTGGAGTGGCCAGTGGTGGTGGCATGCTGTTTTAATCCTAGCACTAGGGAGGCAGAGGCAGGATGAACTCTGAATTTGAGGCCAGCATGATCAGCAAAGTAAGTTCCAGGACAGTCAGGGCTCCACAGAGAAACTCTGTCTCAACGCCCCCCCCCCCCCCCCCCCCCCACCAACAAAAGATTCCCTCTAGAAATACCTACACTTTTAAGAATAATTCCAACCCTGCTAATACTCCGTTTTTTAGGTTCTGACAGGTTTTCCAGGCTGTTGAGTTGCAAAGTCCATGTATTCACACGGCAGCTTCTTAAACAGCGGTGACTCGGGACTCAGTGGGACCCTGCAGACACTAAGTATTTGCCTTTTGTGGTCTTCACAGGACTAATGAGAGGCTGGAGGAGGCCAGCACCAAGCTCCTCCTGGAGGAACAGCAGAACAGATCTCTCCTAAGTACTCTCAGTGCAAGGCCTGTTGTAGAGTGTCCTTGCATTGGAAGTCTTCATAATAGTTTGGTATTCAACAGAACTTTTCTTCCAAGAGAAAACATAGTGATTCCTACCTCAAGCCCACAGCCATCAAATAAAAGAGTGGAAATCTTCCTGACCAAGGTTAGTATATTTTTCTTCTTTTGGATTTCAAATTTCTAATAAAAATCTCACTTTTCACTTGGTACATGACACTGAGTTGTTTTGTTGGCCTGTGCATACTGATGTCATAGTAATTAATGCTAATGGAGAAAAATCATTAAAGTTCTGAGCTCTCATTTCAGTGGGTGCTCACTGTTACTTGGTTCAGTAATGTGCTAAACCAGCACATTTCTTTAAAAGCTGTGCTTAGGTTATGTTTTGAAAAATAAATATGGCTTGAGATGTTATGGCACATCTTCTAATGACAGTTTTCCTGCAGCATCCTTCAACAAGAGAATGGCTGACATCTAAATGCCTACACGTAGATATTTATCATTTGAAAGAATCTGGTAGAAATACTATTTATTAATTAAATAAATATGTAACATTACATAACATTAATTCCTAAGTTAAAAACATGCCGCTTTCTTAAACATTGTAAATATTCAACTCATTTCAGATGCATCAGGAGTTGGAAAAAAGTATAAATAGAGAACTTAAAGAAGGTATGTGTCAAATTTTATTATTTAAGTTTAATTAGCTAATTTCCGAAGTAAATTATAAATATTAAATGACATCATTTTTCTTGTTTGATGAGTAGATTTTACATTAAGCATTGTCTTACACAAAATTAAAGGAGTGAAGTTTTTTCAGAGTTTAATTTGGCAAATGTTTCTTCCACTTGAGAATGTCATATATAGGTACACTGTATTAGCATCATTCCCACCTGTGCCTCCTCCAACCCCACCCATGACCTCCCTCCCCACCCCTCACATCCATGGCCTCCTCTCATATATGCTGCCTGTAGGCCCAGTTAGTGTTGCCCTTGTTCTCATGTGCTTAGGACTAGCCACTTAGGAGTGAGGTCTCATTCTTGGAAAAGACCGCTGCCCCCTCTCAGCAGCCACTGGCTGCCTGTAGCTCTCCATCTCAGGATAGGGTTGTCTTAGGTAGGGTTTCTATTCCTGTGATAAACACCATGACCAAAAGCAGCTTGAGAGGAGAGGGTTTATTTCCTCCTACACGACCATCACCAAGGGAGGTCCAGTCAGGAACCCAAAGTTGGAGGCTAAAGCAGAAGCCATGGAGGAAGGCTGCCTACTGACTTGATCCTCCTGGCTTTCTCATCCTTCTTTCTTATACAGCTCAGAGCCACTTCCACACGTGTGCATGCACACACACACACACCATTCAAAAGGAGGTTTTTCATGTCTGTTACTGGCATATCATTATTCTATGGTTCTTGTGAGGAACATTGTCAGCTAAGTGACATAACTTCCTTCAAGATTTTACACACACACACGCACGCACGCACGCACACACACCATACCCAATACTTTGATATATATATAGAATAATATGGTTCCTTGAGGCTATATCAGACAACCTTGGTGTTTGTCCTCCTTTTCCTTTTTACCTTCTTCCCTCTCCCAGCTGAGGACCTTCCCCATCATGCCCTTTCCTCCTTCATATGACCTGCATCCTCCTCCCTCACGCCCTTCCCCACTCCGACTTGTGGTCCTTTTATACTTTTCTGGTTTTTAGTTTCTTTTTTGAGAGCTCTGCTCAGATCCATAGCCCATTTTAATTGGGTTATTGGTTTTCTTGATTCTTGAGTACGCATATATTCTGAATGTTAATCCACTCTCAGCTGCCTACTGAGATTCTCTCCCAGTCTGTAGGTTTTCTCCTCATTTGGTTGGTTTCTTCGCTGTATGGAAGCTTTCCAGCTTTATGAGGCCTCCTCTGACAGTTGTTCCAGAGCAAATTGAATCCTGTTCAGAAAGTCCCTTCCTGGCTGTGTGTGTCTTGTGGGGTACTGCCTGTGTTTCTTAC
>OU015745.1:25211052-25228368 GCA_907169655.1 Acomys percivali
CAACTTTCTCCCCTTGGATCTGCTACTAAACCAGATCAAGATCTACTCTCAGAAGCGTCACAAGAATATATAGATATTTTAAAGAAAAAATACATGATCTGCTGAATTAAAAAGGAAAAAGAAAAGTCATGAGAGTAGAACTGGGACTGTTTGGGAGAAGGACCGAGGCAGAAGCGGGCCCGAGAAGATAAAGGGGCGTGCACTGTTCGTGTCTTAAATGTCTCAGTGGGCTGCATGTGACACGTCTTTGACGCCAACACTTGGGAAGCAGAAGCAGGTAGATCTTCATGTTCAGGGACAGCCAAGGCTATATATCTAACACAGAAAAAGAAAATTATACTATTTGTACAAATAATATATATTTATATATATGATCTAAAATGTAACATTGTATTTATATATTTTAATTGTTTCCTGTTAAATGTGTGGCATGAAAACATAGGTGATAAAAATGTTTTGTCATATGTATTAGAAAACTAATATATTTACCTGGGATTTTTTTGTGTGTGATTTTAAGCAGATTTTGCAAGTATTATTAAACCAGTATTACCAGAATTTACATAAGAGAACACCCAAAAGCCAGTTGTTTAAACAACCAAGTTCTCATGAATAATTTGGTGGGATGAGATATCATATTTGTACTAATACTTTTCTGTTTTTATCATTATATATGGGCCAAAAGATTTAGCCAGACATTACTTCAGTATGCTGCTGCTGTAGCCATTGTTTGTGTTTTAATGTATTATAGCCATAGCATCACCATAAACTTAATTTTAGTTTTAAGCACTGATCTGTTAGTTCTTGATCCTGCAGAAGAGCACAATTTCCTAAAGCTTATCACCTGTTCTGTTTATTCATTTGCTTATTCGTCTTTGGTTTTTGTTTTTGTTTTTGTTTTTGTTTTTGTTTTTGTTTTAAGTTTTAATATTAGACAAAAGTTCAAAGACTTCTGCTGCCCCCTTACTCTGAGCCATTTGAGAGAGCCTTGCTGCCATCTGCCATCATCCTCAACTATTTTAGTATTTAACAATGTCCTAAGTAGCTGTAGTGTCACCTTTGCAATTAGAAGGCTGACGCCAGTAGACGCTGGTGTTAACTCCTCAGATTCCTTTCCTGTTTGGCCCCTTACCTACAGCATCCTTTAACAGAAACTGGTCCCATTCAAACTGATGGAGTCCAGTTACTTAACATTTCTTTGACTCATCCAGTTTGGAGCATTGCTCAGTCTCTCCTTGTTTCTCATGGCCTTAAATCTCCAGGGAAGAATTCATGTCATATGTCCCTGAATTGAGTTTTTTGTTTCATTGATTAAATCAGCAGGGTTTTTTTTTTTGGCAAGAGTATTACAGAAATGATTTTTCTCATACTATCCTATTATGTGATTTATAATTCAGATGGTTTTCTATTAATATGTTGATATTGATCACTAGAGTAATTACCCACTGTGGTTTTCCTCTATATATTTACTTTTATTTTGTAATAGTTGTTTTATGGGGAGGTAAATTGTGACTGTAAATATCTGTTTCTTATCAAACTTACAACATATTCCTTTACCAGTATTCATGTGGATTAATGGTTCTTTGTTTTATTTAATGAGATAATTTGTTGATAACAAATTATTTTTATAATTTAATATATTAAATCTTGATAATTTCATACATGTGTGCTGTATTTACATTATTTCCACCCTTTTCTCTCTCCCCCTCAACGTGTGTGTGTGTGTGTGTGTGTGTGTGTATGTGTGTCACACATCCATCCTACTGAGTCCATTTAGTATTATTCCTATATACATGTGTTCGGGAGCTTGTAAATGTCCTATTTTGATAATTGGACCACTATAGAAAAATTTTAAGGATAGTACAAAAAATCTTGCTTATTACCATTCATTCCCTAAAGGTAAACATTTGTTTTTATTTTTCTTCCTCTTCTCTTTCTGTTTCAAAATAAATGCAAATAAAGGAATATAAAAACATTTTTCCCTTATGAGTTGCAGGCATGACACGTATTTATTCCTACATACATACATAAAAACAAGGAGTTGTCATTTTGTCCCTGTAGCAGAATAATGAGTCAGGAAGTTCAATATCTAATCTCCAAACTTTTTTTTCGATTTTAAATTATCTCAATGTGTCCTTCTTATAGTCAGAGAATTCAAAATGGGTTGTGTGCCCACCTTCTTTTTTTTTTTTTTTTTTTTATCATCTACAAGTATTTATTTATTTTTTAATTTTTTTATTTATTTTTAATTAATTTATTCTTGTTACATCTCTATGGTTATTCCATCCCTTGTATCCTCCCATTCTCCCCTCCCTCCCATTTTCCCCTTATTCCCCTCCCCTATGACTGTTCCTCAGAGGGATTACTTCCCTCTGTATATGCTCATAGGGTATCAAGTCTCTTCTCAGTGACCTGCTGTCCTTCCTCTGAGTGCCACTAGGTTTCCCCCACCAGGGGACATAGTCAAATGTGAGGCACCAGAGTACTTGAGAAAGTCAAATCCCTCTCTCCACTCAAGTGTGGAGACTGTCCTGTCCATGGGCTAGATCAGGGTAGGGGTTTAAATTTTACCGCCTGTATTGTCCTTGGCTAGGGCCTTAGTTTGAACGGGACCCCATGACCCAAATCTGCCTATCATAATGTTCTACTTGTAGGTTTCTAGGACCCACTGGATCCTTCTACATTGCTATTCTCCCATTGTTCTCTCATCTAGAGTCCCAGTAGGATGTCCTCCCCTCTGTCCCAGTTTCCTGGTAAGGGAAGGCTTTCATGGGACATGCCCCTTGGGCTAGTATGCAGATATAAGTGAGTATATACCATTTGAGTCTTTCTGCTTCTGGGTTAACTCACTCATTATGATCATCTCTAGCTCAATCCATTTGTCCACAAATCCATTTGTCCACCTTCTTTCTTTTCTTTTTTTTCTTTTTTTTTTTTTTTTGGTTTTTCAAGACAGGGTCTCTCTGTGTATCCTTGGCTGTCCTAGACTCACTTTGTAGACCAGGCTGGCTTCGAACTCACAGCGATCCGCCTGCCTCTGCCTCCCGAGTGCTGGGATTAAAGGCGTGCGCCACCACGCCCGGCTGTCCACCTTCTTTCTATGCTGGGATTTTTGTCTGGCTTGAGCTTGTAATTGTAAAGGTTGTGCAGCATGCTGGCACAAGTGCCCTGTTGTGTTGGGAAAACCGTCCCTGGTGGTGTTCACCATCTCTGACTCTTAGTCTTTCTGCCCCCTGAAGATCACTGCCCCACTTAGATTTAGCACTCCACAGTCCAATATTACCTCACACTGACCAGTTGAGGGTTTCTGTGTTAATCGCTGTCTACCACAGAAGGAAGCTTCTCCGGTGAAGGTTGAGAGATTGGGTCTTCCCTAGGGCCCATGACCCATCTAGTGCAGGTTCTTGGCCCTTTAATAGTTCAGGTATGGGGTTCTGTCACATAAAGTGGGCCTTAGGTCTAAACAGAAAGCGATTGGTTATATTGCACTGTGAGCATATCTTGCCAGGCCGGTCTTTATTGTAGTTACTTTTCTTGTAGTGTACATAGCAGTTTCTGGCACCTTGAAAGGTAGTCATTAGGGATGAATACCAACTTGATTTCCTTAATTTCAGTGCTTCAAATACATGGTGTCTTTAGCAACTGGGTCTTAGTGTCCAGTTCTGGAGGACAGACTAAAGAGAATTGGCAGTAGCCTGTAGTGGTTGAGGGTCTACATGACCCATTGGACAACAGTTCAAAAAGAGGTAACCCTTCCTTGTCCTAGACATATTATTTGCTGGCATTATTTTAGGTAGCACCTACAGCAGTGGGCTCCCACGTGGCCTTAGTGTGTTATCCCTCCCCGTACTCCAGCCTCTACTCTCTCCTTCTCCCATCCTAATGTAACACCTCCTTTTCTAATACTTCCCTTTCTAACACTGTGTTCTATCTCTTAGTCTTTGAAGGTCCCTCCCCATAAATGGCCCCTTACTAAATTCTTAACCTCTATGGCTATTTCAAATGGGACACACATATCAGAAGATTCAGAGCTAACATTTACTAATGAAAAGAAAAAAAAAAAAAACAACAACACAACTTTTGTCTCTCAGTGTCGGAGTTGCCTCTCTCAAAATGCTTGTTTTTAACTTTATCCTTTAGCCTTCAGATTTCATAATTCCATTTTAACAGCTGAGTAACATTCTATTGTGTAAATATGCCACAGTTTCATTATCCATTGATGAACATCTAGGCTTTTACCATATCCTGGCTATCAATGGAGCAGCAATGGGAAAAGATGAGCAGTTATCTCTGTAGTAAGATATAAAGGCCTTTGCATGTTGTCTCCAAATGCTAAATCTATGTCATATATTCTAGCTTTTTGAGCAACCTCTACACTCAGTGATATTTCCATAGTGGCTACTAGCAGTTTGCACTCCCAGCAACAATGGGAATAAATGTCCCCTTTTCCCTATATACACACCAGCATTTATCATCTTTTTTTCTGATATATATATATATCATATATATGTATATATGATATATATATGTATATGATGAAATTCCAAGTATTTTAGATGTGTATTTCTTTGATAGCTAAGGATGTTTAACACTTTAAAAACTACTTCTCAGTAAACAGTGTTCCTACGTGGCCTCTTGTAAAAGTACCTTTTATTCTCCCGGCTTTGTCTGGGAGGCTTACTGCCTCCTTCTGCAGGCTAGGCCTAGTCCTGGAAGCTTCTAGCTTCTGTACAATCTAACCTAGGCCTAGAATGTTTTCAGCCTCTGAGACTTACTGCTTAATAAGCTCGCCCTTACTTGTTCTTTCTGAACTGGCTGGTTCAACTCAGCTGTTCTGGCTCAAGCTCTTCTCCCAGCTGACTTACTTAACCTTTCTTCTCTCTCAGCCCAGATTTGTTCTGCTTCGCCCTCAAACTAACTCAGCAATCTGCTCTGATCTTCTGGCTTCTCATTTTATGGCTCATTCAATTTTCACCTGAGTTCTCTCTATGCAACCCATCTCTCTATTACCATCCTGGTAAAACTGTGTCCTCTGGAAAACTGTCTCTTAAGTATCTTCCCTTTCCTTTTTCTTCTTGGGAGAGTTGGACATATCCTATTCTTTCAGATCTTCTCTGATCGTCACCTTTCTGCCACTCAATTAATTAGACATTCAAACATGGGTACTTCCTTCTGCTAACTAACTTGGCCTTCATTTGGGATTAAAGGCACGTACCACCACATCCGACCTAAAGCTTTTCTTTACCTGATACTTGCTGTATACCAGGCTGGCCTTAAAATCAGATCTGCCTGCCTCTGTCTCCTACATAAAAGGCGTATTTGTATTCTAGCCAGATCCCGCTGACCTAGAAGATCTTTGGGTGTGATCTCTTGCCAGAGCAGCCATGTTCTGAATTAACATTTCTCTACAACTTCCCCCTTTCTGTTTTAAGCTAAAAATTGTACAGTTTAAATTATACAATAAAAACAATTATCAACCCCACAATCTCACCAGTCCAGATGTCCTTATGAAGATCCACTGAGCCACTGATGCAATGGTCCTCCATAACTGCAGTCCTGATCATCTGTCCTTCAGCAACAGTCCATTTCGGCATCAAGGTTTTGAGTCTTCCAGTCTGAGGAACTCTCTGCCCCTCTTCAACTGGTTTGTGAAGCTGTCTCCATGTGGGGTGATCTGCTTTCTGCATCATCTGCATTGCTGCCTATCTGTAGCTCTTCCTTGAGTCCTGACTTTCATTTGGAAGCTTTTTCACCCCCTCAAGACAGGGTTTTTTTCTGTGTGGCCTTGGCTGTCCTGGACTTACCTTATAGACCAGTTTGGCCTTGAACTCACAGAGGTCCACCTGCCTCTGCTTCCCACGGTGTTGGGATGACAGTCGTACGCCATCATGCCCAGTTTACAATCCAGTGTCTTTCAGCTAGTCTTATTCCCCTTTCTGTTTATCAAGCTACAATTAGATCTTTATGAATCCATGAATAAACTTCAGCCCCTTGGCCTTTGGCTTTTTGGGCTTTTTGAGCTTTGAGCTGGCAAACCTTTGTTTGGCCTTGGGTATTCTGGCGTTTTCCTCCTGGGCTGTCAACTGAGCTTGTGAGCCTTTCCATTAGGCTGGGTAGGAAGGTTAGCTGATGCTTTCTCCTGCCTCTCTGAGATAGCAGGTTTTCACCCCAGCATCCAGCTCCTGAGTCATTATTTGTAAAATAGAACATTTAGGATTTTCATCTGAAACAACTATACTTCTAAATAAAATAGTATTTGGGAAGGTGTGGATTAACCTCAAATCTACCTTTCATCCCAGCACTCAGGAGGCAGAGGCAGGTGGATCGCTGTGAGTTCGAGGCCAACCTGGTCTACAAAGTGAGTCCAGGACAGCCAAGGCTACACAGAGAAACTCTGTCTTCAAAAAAAAAAAAAAGGTGCTTGAAACAGGGAGACGCCTCTGAAAGCAGGCACTACAGAGTGGGCCCAGGGACTCCTTTGGACTTGAGAACTTCTCTGGTTGTTTGGAGTCTGACCTGGTGTGAGGTTAGTTGTCTTCACTAGTTGTCTTGACTTGTGATAGCCATGCGGACCTGAGTCAGGCTACTTACTGCTTAGCATGGGTTTCAGAACTGGGTACTAAAATTCCACCTGATTCTGCTGAGAAGTTTTATTTAAAGAGTACTCATTTAGTTTGCCTTGGCATTTTTAATAAATCTATTAATTCTTGGAAGACAGATTTGAGCTGGGCAAGGTGGTGTGCACCTGTGATCCCAGCACTTGGCGAGGCAGACGCAGGCAGACCTCTGTAAATTTGAAGCTAGCCTGGTCTGCAAAGCAAGTCCAGAGCAGTCAGGGCTACACAGAGAAACCCTGTCTTGAGGAAAGAAAAAAAAAGACGTGCTGCCTCGCCCCTGCTACTATACCCAGCAACAGCAGCCTTCTTAATAGTCATTTATCGCCTTCTTTTGTGTGTCAGCTAACATCTTTGTGACCCTTAGGTAAATTATTTGGAGTTTACAGACAGACATCTAGTCTCCACCAATCAAAAGGCTCAATGTCATCAAACAGTATCTGAAGCCATAGCAAAGAGTTTTCCCGTTTGTTTTCACCTACTCTGTTAGTGTATTTAAGCATCCTGACTTAGGACTTCTTTTGTTCTGTTACCATGAAGGCCTTGTGACCCGACTAGAGAGATGGATCAGAGGTTAAGTTCCAGAGGACCAGGGTTCAGTTCCTAGGGCCACAGTAGGGCTCAAACCTGATCCTAACTCCAGTTCCAAGGGATCGGATGCCCCCTTGTGGCTCAGCATATAGGCACACATGTGGTACACAGACATACATGCAGACATAACAATAGCCAAATACATAAAATAAAATAGCTCCACGAAGCAGCTTCCTTGTTGAAACATGAAATTAGGGCAACCTGAATTCGTGTTCCAGGACCATGATCATTAAATTCAGCTCCAAAATAAAGGTTTTTTTTCTTTTCCTCTTTGAGGGGAGAGCTATGTTTCTGTGTCAACAATTCTTTTACACTGAATCTTTTTTTTTAATCCTTCCAATCACATTTATTAGCCAGCCAGCTTTTTAAATTAATTTATTCATATTACATCTAAATTATTATCCCATCCCTTGTATCCTCCCATTCCCACCTCCCTCTCTTTTCCCCCCTACTCCCCTCCCTTATGACTGTGACTGAGGGGACCTCCTCCCCCTGTATATGATCATAGAGTATCAAGTCTCTTCTTGGTAGCCTGCTATCCTTCCTCTGAGTGCCACCAGTCCTCCCCATCAAGGGGACGTAGTCAAATATGGGGCACCAGAGTTCATGTGAAAGTCAGTCCCCACTCTCCACTCAACTGTGGAGAATGTCCTGTCCATTGGCTAGATCTGGGTAGGGGTTCAAAGTTTACTGCATGTACTGTCCTTGGCTGGTGCCATAGTTTGAGCAGGACCCCTGGGCCAGATCTGCCTGTCATAATGTTCTTCTTGTAGGTTTCTAGGACCCTCTGGATCCTTCTATTTCCCCATTCTCCCATACTTCTCTCACCTAGAGTCCCAATAGGATGTCCTTACATCTATCCCACTTTCCTAGTAGGTGAAGCCTTTCATGAGACATGTCCCTTGGGCTAGTGTCCAATTATAAGAGTATATACCATTTGAGTCTTTCTGCTTCTGGGTTAACTCACTCATTATGATCATTTCTAGTTCACCATTTGTCCACAAATTTCAGGAATTCCTTGTTTTTAATAGCGGAGTAGTATTCCATAATGTAAATGTACCACAATTTTTTTATTCATTCTTCTACTGAGGGACGCTTAGGCTGTTTCCATGTTCTGGCTATTATGAATAAGGCTGCTAGGAACATTTTACCCTGAATCTTATAGGCTGTTTGTTCTCAACTTACCATTGGCTCTTAAGTTGGCCAGTTCAGGACCAAAGGGTGAGCCTGGCTTCTTAGGGCTGCTAGAGTTCAGCCTTTGATCTTAAAAGCTTACACCACGTGTATGTGTGGTGTGTGTGTGTGTGTGTGTGTGTGTGTGTGTGTGTGTGTGTGTGTGTATACATTTTGTATATATTAATATTAATTTTCTTATGAAAGATTATTTCCATGTTTTTAAAGTTAGCACATTGCAAACAGGAACATGCACAAATTGTTTTACATATTCAGTATATTGTTCTTAGTGAGATGATAATAATGATATTCTGTGTCAGTAGGATAAGGTTTTTAAATTCTTTGGGAGATAATATGTATGGCACTTAGTGTCTGCTCTTTTGGTTTATATATACTATACATATTTTAATCTATTTATTTATATTTATGTATCTATTTATTTTAGTGTCTCATGTTTCGTGTTATCATTTACATAGTTTTGAAAGCTGGCAACCCTAAGACAAAACCATGAGATCTTTGGATGTACAGTCGCGCTTGGTTCCAAGTAATTAAGCTGCCCCCTCAAAACACACCGCACAACCTGACAGCTTTCGGTCTTCCTGCCCTGGGTGTCCCTTGCTAGCTCAATCATCCCCCTTAAAGACCAGGCCTGCGGGAAAGGTGCGCCGCACGCTTCAGTGGCGCCCTCAGTACCAAACTTCATAACGCAACCCAAAATGGAGTCATCGCAGAGGCTTCTGGAAAGCGTAGTCTGCTGCGGAGGGTCCTTGGCGCATGGGCAGCCGCCGGGGGTCGTGGAGATAGGGGTGGGGGTGGGGAGTTGGGGGGGCGGGGGACACTGAGTACTGGGACATATCCGGGATTGAGGGCCTCTGATTGCAGCGGGCGGGGGCGGGAGGAAGCACGGGGCGGGCGGTGGAGTGAAGGGAAGGGGACAGGAGGGGAGAGGAGTGGAAAGGAGGGCCGAGAAGAGGAGGGGAGGGGAGGGGACGAGCGGCAGGGAGGCCAGTCTGAGCCACCGCCCGGGTGACGTGGCTCCCACTCCTCCAGTCTGCCCGCCACGTTGGCGCCGCCCGGTTCTTAGCCATCCCCGAGCGTGGGGACAGAGGCCACCGGACTCCCTGACACTGCTGTCACCAAGGTGAGACTCGCCCTGGGCTCACGGAGTGGGGCAGTCCTGCAGAATGCTGAGGAGGCAGCAAGGCGGGGTTTTTCCTCACTGCTAGCACTGGGTCCTTTCATCTGGGCCTCTCAGTCCGGTTCACAGAGACTGGTTTACCCTGTACCTGTGGGTGGCTCTAATCCTCTATTGTTTTACTCTGTGGTTGCTGCCTCCCGCTTGCAGCCTTGTCTGCTCTGGCTTTCTGCGCGCCCAGCGCCTGAGAACTTAGCGATGAAACCTACTTGATCAGACCTGAAGTCTTTTATTTCTAAAAATTCTGGCGCTTCCTCTGGATCCCTTAATGTGAAAGATGAATTAAGGCTCTCCTCATAGCCCTCCCCCCAGCCTTTGTTAGACTGTTGAACAGTTATTTTGGAAGTACAGTGTTGCTTTAAAAAAATATCTTTCAGTATTAAATTTTACTGAGAAGCTGTGAGTGGCGTACACCCTCGAAGGGAATGGAAATGAGGCAGACTGGGTTGGGGGCCGAGCTGGCCATGGAGTTCCTGACTAGTTTGGAGCTGTTGCGCCTCCCGCCTCAAGCCTCCAGAATGCTGGATTTATAGGTGTGTGCCGTATCTAGCGGAGACAGATTTAAAAGATAAAGACGGTTGGTCATTTATGTTCTGTTAGGAAGGCGATGTTCTAATGCTGATGATTGGCCCATGTGTATCTGGCGGTATACATTAGGCATTTTTGTAAGCACACGGCTGACTGGATTTGAGCATTTGGTTTCTTTAACTGTATACATGATATGCCTGCTTAGGGAATATGGTACTAGAACCGTTGTCTAATTAATTGATGCCTTTTTTTTCTTTCTTTTCTTTCTTTCTTTCTTTCTTTCTTTCTTTCTTTCTTTCTTTCTTTCTTTTTTTTTGAAACAAGGTCTCATAATGTAGCGCAGGCTGACTTAGCTCTCGCTCTGTAGCTTTAACTGGCCTTCATCCTGCTATCCTCCTGCCTCAGCCCTTACAGGGCTGGGGCTAAAGGTGTGCATCACCACATCTGGCTTCAAGTTGATATTTTTGAGGATTGATTTGTTTCAAAACTAGACTTGGGAGCCATGACAAAGTTCATTAAGACATAATTAAAATATACCTCAGATTTGGCCTGTTTTAAATGATAGTCAGTTCCAGGATCTACATTTGATGTGTCTGTGTCAAGACTTTACTGAAGGCTGCATGGAAGATTATTCATGATTACTTAATTCCTTTCATTTTAAAGATAATTGCATTGAAACTAAGCCCCTATGTTAGTAGCAGAGGCTGCAACAGAACCAAAGACAAAATGTATCCTATTAAGTGAAAATGTATCATATGTACAGTTCTTGAAGAAGTGTTTCGTTTACTTTTTGCTTTGGGAAAATGTAGTTTAGGGAGAAGAAATGACTTTTGTTTGAAAGCTTTAAAATGATTTTCTAACTTTGAGGAGGGGGGTTGTAATATTAACAGAAAAAAAATGTTATCTCCAACCTAAACACTTATGGGTCCCTGTTTGCATATGTCACACCCCCTTTGAAACTAATCTATTATTCAGTGTTTAAGTGTTCAGTTCTTTTGTGTTAGTCTGTAAGCACACACACACACACTTTTCTTTTATTTTTACTTTTTTTTTTTTTCCTAGAGTTTTTCTGTGTAGCCCTGGCTGTCCTGGACTCATTTTGTAGACCAGGCTGGCCTCGAACTCGCATTGATCCACCAGCCTCTGCCTCCAAGCGCTGAGATTAAAAGTGTGCACCACCACACCTGGCTTTTCAAACCGACAGTAGAAATGTTTAGATTTAGTAAAAGAAAAAAATGTCTCAGGCTCATCAAGATTATCAATAGATAAGCGAGGATTCATCGTGGGGTCAAAAGGACATCTTCTCAGTATCTAGTACTAAAATGCTGTATGGAAATCTCTCACAGGAGACCTGGAGCTGTGGCACGTGGCTTCTTATGACTGCCAAAGGTAGAAGCTCTTTCTAGAAACACAGCAGAAAATGAACAAGTTCAAGGTGAGTAGCTTGACTTGTTTACCTCTGTGAGTGCACACATATGTTCAATGAGGTTTTGGGAAAGAGAATCCATGGGGTCGGCGAGTTGACTCAGTAGTTAAGAGCAGTTGGTACTCTTGCAGAGGACCCAGCGTTGATTCCCAGCACCCACATGGTGTCTCAAAACCATCTGTAAGTCCAGTCCCAGGGGATTCGATGCCTCTTCTGACCTCCGCAGGTACCAGGTCCAGACATTGACGAGGCACACATACATACATGGAGGCAAAGCATTCATATACGTAAAATAATAAAATAAAGAAATCTTTAAAAAGCTAAGAGAATCTCTGTACTATGCTAGGAAAGTGTGAGCGCTGTAAAAGCACCTTTGGGGTTGAGTGAATGAAACAGTAGCTCTCACAGTAAGGCCTGAAGAGCCCAAGTGCACTCCAGACCCTTTCAAGGGATTCTATTCTGCACCGTCAAAGGCCATGTTATCGACGAACAATTGCATTTGTACTAGTGGTGTGAACTTGATAGCTCAATGACTGTCCGGCATGACTTAAAACAATGCGGATGCTGGCAGGGAGCAGCTGAGGAAAGACTGCACAGGTTGAGCAGCAGAAGTTGTGTGCTATGTTTACATATGAAATGGATGGTTGCACGTTTTGGCTATACATTATTGCACAGTGCTTACCTATCAGAGGTACTGCAGAGGGAGGAAAGCTCTTTCCTGTTTCCTTGGTGAAATTTCATCTCAGATGTTTAAAAAAAAAATCTGTGTCAGAGTAAATAAGTCATCATTCTACGCTGAACTAAGAACACTTTTTTTTTTTTAAATTATTTATTACTTATACAGTAGTCTGCATGCATGTAGGCCAGAAGAGGGCACCAGATCTCATTATAGATGGTTGTGAGCCTCGATGTGGTTGCTGGGAATTGAACTCAGGACTCCTGGAAGAACAGCCAGTGCTCTTAATTGCTGAGCCATCTCTCCAGCCTCCTAAGAACAATTCTTTAAAACAGTGCTTCTCAACCTTCTTAATGTTGTGACCCTTTCCTCATGTTGTTTTGACTCTCCAACCGTAATATTATTTTCGTTGCTACTTTATAACTACTTTTAATATTGCATGAAAGTGAAGAGCTTGCAAAAAATGACAGCAGCAACAAATTTATTATCATCGGATTTTGGCAGAGAACTAAGTAAAAAGACTTCTTGTCACCTTAAGCATATCCTCAATGGAACAGTAAATGATGATTAAAAGATAGTGAGAATATTGGGCCGGGCGTGGTGGCACACGCCTTTAATCCCAGCACTCGGGAGGCAGAGGCAGGCGGATCACTGTGAGTTCGAGGCCAGCCTGGTCTACAAAGTGAGTCCAGGACAGCCAAGGGTACACAGAGAGACCCTGTCTTGAAAACTGAAAAAAACAAAACAGAAACAAAAACAAAAAACAAAAAAGATAGTGAGAATACACTGTAATGGTAACAGTGGCTCCCCTTTCCTGATTCCTTATTGTTCCTGCCAATTGGGTCTTCAATGGGTACCGGTGGAGGGGACAGACAAGTGGGGGGACAGGAGACACAAAGAAATGAGGGCAAGTCTGGATTCTAATCAAGCCTAGTTTATTGAAAATTTTCACAGAGTTTTTATAGGCACTCGGGCATGGGTATTTGCATAGCGAGGGTTGCTATGGATACCTGACTCTGGAATGCTCCAGCAGGTGTCTACCTTTACAGCTGCTATAATCACAGAAGAATGGAGAAATTCCAGAGAGAAAGGGAAGTTGTAAAAGATGTGGTTAGTCAGGAAAAAGTTCCCAGAACTGCTGCTCTCAGGCAGCTGGCCTTTAATCTGATTTTGCCAGTAGTCTTACTGGAAAAGCTAGTTTATAGCCAGAAAGGAGTAGCTCTCACTATGAGCTCGGGGGTCTTAGAATGACCGTCCCCCACAATAAACTACAACAGGTGTCTAGCTGCTGAACCACAACAGGGTCAGCTGGATTCTGGTAAATGAGACTGTTGGAGAAATAGGAACCTAGGCTCTGAGAAGATGGCTGAACATTGGCCATATGGCCTACCGTCCCCAACACCTTATCATACTTCACATTCATCCTTAATGCTACAGTAAACCCTTGTTAACCCTTGACCTTTAAATACACATCTTCTTAACATTTTGTGTGATGAAATGGGACGTTCATATGAGGCCCTTCTGCTAATCCTGAACTGAGAGGATTGCTACCCTAGGATAAGCACTTGTGTGGTTTTTATGCAAATATCTGGGCAGTTTTCCATGGGATGTCTTTTATATTTGAAAGAACTGGCAGACAAACTATGGTTATTCAGACTTAACAAAGTCTCATTGTGTGTAGCCCTAGGTGGCCTGGAACTCACAGACATCCTCCTGCCTCTGCCTCCAAAGTGCTGGAGTGCATTTAAAGCATGCATAAAGGAGTGGGTGTGCCATCACATGCCCAGCTACAAACATTTTTTAGGTGGGAGGGGGAAGTTTCGAGACAGGGTTTCTCTTCTGTGTTAATTTTGCTGTCCTGAACTCATTTTGTAGACCAGGCTGGCCTCGAACTCACAGTGATCCACCTGCCTCTGCCTCCCAGGTGCTGGGATTAAAGACGTGCGCCACCACACGCCAACTACAAACTTTTTAAAAATGAAGTAAGTCTGTCATTTCCAGGAAAAAAATGTTTGTGTTTTTGTTTCTTTTTTTTTTTTTCCTAATGTTAAAATTTGATTAGTGTGGAAATTAGAACTTGGGAAATCTTAGGACCTCCATAATGAACATCACAAAGGCTGCTAACAAATATGATTTTAAAAATAAGCCAAAAAAATAAGCCAAAAAAAATCATCAGTATTTGACTAATGTTTCTGATTTACGTTCAGAGGTGTTGTCAAGCAGTTTGAAAGCAAAGAAGTGAAAAACAGGTCACGTGTTTATCAGGGAACACTGTTCTCAAAGATAATTATCGAGGAGACTCCTGAATTTAGTATGAGGAAGGTAATGGGAAATCCAGAACGCCATTGCAAAACCATAGCACTTAAGTCAGAAGGATGAGGGATGGTTCATCTCGGAGCAAAGCGTGGCTGGCTGTGGCCTAGGAAGGCAGAGCCAAGTTATCTCAAATACCATGTTTCGCCTTGGTAACAGTTTCATGAAGCTTTTGTAGTAACAGAAGAAAGTCATAAATCAAGGTTCCTTGAAGATGCATTGGTGAAAGCATCCAGGAGGCAGGTTACAGTGAAGCAGGCGAATCTCTTACAGGCCTCGAGTACTATCTGATGGCTTTGCTGGCCTTTGCGTGGGTGGAAGCTGGGGTCTGTTTGGACATTCCAAACACGATGTCAGGTCAAACACAGAGGTGGGAAATGAATGGCTGTTAAGAAGGCGGAGACAGACAGACGAAGGTAACTTGGCTTTGGCTTTGGAATGTCCTAGGGCTTCATAACTACAGATGCAGCCAGTCAGTAGGCTCTTAAACACAGGTGCAGCCTTCGCCTGGCCTCTCATTTCATAGTTCTCCCTGCAAGTGAGCATGACTGCTCTGCTCCTTAATGGCAGAATTCCCACACTTCCTTTATCTATTTTTCTGTTGTTGGACACCTAGGTTAGTCTTATAACTTAGCTATTATGAGTAGAGCTTCAATATATATTGATGTGCAAGTATCTTCATGATATGTGTATTTACATCTTCATTTGTATTTTGTAATCAGAAAGGGAAATGTAATTCCAGTGGGAACAGTAATATTATCTACTTCTCATTAGTAAAATATGACTATTTCATATTTTTTGATATTGGCTAGCTATACTATGGGGTACCTTCTATGCCATTTAATCAAGAAACACGGGCCCTTAAGATGTGGGCATCCTGAATGCTCTCGCCATTTGGTGCTGACTGGTCTTGTTAATTGGTTCAGAAGAGTGAACCTGAATCTTTGAATATCCTCACAAGAGTGAATGGAGTTGAAGTTACTTTGAGATACAAGTCTGAGTATGTCAGAGAGCTGTTCCAAGCCTTTAGTTTGTTGGGTATTAACATTTGAAAAAAATATTTTTCAAAATTCTTTGAGGATCTAATAGAATATATTTTAATCCTGTTCCCTCCCAGCCCCCAACTCCTCCAAGATCCACCTCCACTTCCCTGTGCACCCAACTTTGTATTCTCATTAGAAACAAAACAAAACATTAAGTCCGACATACTTTGATATGCCGCCTTCATCTGGAGCCAAGTCTACCTACAAGGAGCCACATCCTTGGAAAATGTTCTTTTCTCCCAGCAGGTACCGGTTGTCAATAGCTCCCCTGCTAGGGGTGGGACTTGACCTCACCTCCCTCCCCACGCTGGAATTCCATATGGCATGAGCTCATACAGGTCTTTCTCATGGTGTCACAAGCACTGTGAATTCCTTTGTGCAACTGCCACCGTGTGTCTGGGAAACACTACTTAGTTGTAATCTTTATCCACTGCCTCTGGCACTGCAATCTCTCCACTGATCCCTGAGATGTGGGAGGAGAGGGTTTGATGTACCTGTCCCAATTAGGCCCACTTGGAGTCTCCTCTTTGGAGTCTATTGTAGTCCCACGCCTGGACCAGTTGTGGGTCTGTGTTAATGAATCAACTGCAGAAAGAAGCTGCCCTGATGCAGGCCGAGAGATGCCGTTACCTATGGGTATAGTGATGACAGAAGCTTAGAGAGTAGCTTATTACTACATCCAGTTAGTCGAATAAGAGTAGCAGACTCTTCCCTAGGGCCTATGACCTAGCCAGCAACTGGTTTTGGTCCAGTTAATGGTACCAGGAATGAGTTGTATATTGTGACGCAGGCCTTAAACCCGCTGGCCACTCCTACACCATTTGTGCTGCCACTGTACCAGCTGGCGTATATTCCCAGGATAGTCAGTATTGGGGCTGAGCAAGGTGGCTGGAGATTTTTGCGTTGTGCATAGATCCTTCCAGCACTATGAAAGTCAGCCAGTATGGATGCAGCTTCCAGGTTGATTTCTCCATGTCTTATGTATGACTCAAGCAATAAGGCCTCACCCTCACGTTCTATGAGCAACTAAGAGCCATGGCAATTGCCTGAAATAATTTGAGTTGTCTATGAGACCCCCCCCCCCCACAGACCAACAGCTCAAAAGGCCTGGTTCTAGGATTTTTATTTGATAGCTTGGTGTAGCTAGGAGAGGCATTGGGCCCCGTTACAGAATGGCTACATTTGAACTCCTTTTATATATGATCTATATGTATATATTTTAGGAAGCTTCTGTAGTAGTTTTACATATTGCTTTTCAGAGGCACTTTGTGGGTTATCCCTTGCCATATCCCGCCTCTACCCTGCCTTCCTAGACCCCGCCAACTTAACTCTTAACTCCAACTGTCCCGCAATTCCTCTTCCTTCCTTCATACCTCTTGTGTTCTAGTCCCCTTCTCTTGAGCCCCGCCCCCATGGCCTCCTACTAGTTGTCTGCTTTCTACAGGCATTTAAACACATATCTAAAGAGTCAAAGTTAGCATGCACATATGAGGGAAAACATGTGACATTTGTCTTTTTTTTTTTTTTTTTTTTTTTTTTTGGTGTGGGTTACCTCACTCAGAATGATTACTCTCAGCTCTACTTATTTATCATCAAATTTCTTTCTTTTCTTACAGCTGAATATTCCTTTGTATATATGTACCGCATTTTCATTTTCCACTCATCATTTGATGGACATCGAGGCTGTTTCCATTTGTTGGCTATTATGAATAAATACAACAGCAGTGAGCATGGATAAGCAAGTATCTATGTAGTAATGT
>OU015745.1:25233636-25248480 GCA_907169655.1 Acomys percivali
GTGTGTGTGTGTGTGTGTGTGTGTGTGTGTGTGTGTGTGTGTGTGTGTGTGCACATGCCTATGGCTCAGCTAGATTTCTCTATTCTTACATAATTCAAGACCTGAACCCAGGGAGCAGTGCCGCTCACTTTTAGGCTACTTCTTCCTACATCTGGTATCATGCTCAAGGCAGGGCCCACCAGCTCAGCAGATCCAGATGGCCCATCCTTGAGACTTTCTAGATTATTATAACAATGACAACAAATGGTATAGAGGAAAATTCCATCTTGACAGACTTGCCTGAAGCCTAAGAGCCAGTTTTAAAATAAGATGGCGTGTTAAAAAAAAAAAAAAAAAAATCTTGATTTCATTGTAGACAAGTGGCGGAATGCTCAAGCCCCCAGAGCCAAACACCAGGAACGGCCGGCTGGAAACGCAAGGCAAGTTCAAGAACTAATCAACCTTAGAGCAGAAGCTTTGTGAGGAAGAGTAGTCTTGTTTGGAATGCTGGGAGTGGGGCAATTTTTAATGTGACGTGAGGCAAAACGGGCACTTGAGTGAATCCCAAAGAATAGGACCCAATCAGGGAGGCCTTCCTGAGGGGCAAGATGCAGGATCCAGGGAGTCACACTTCATAGTTATTTTTCCTTCCTCTGACCTGTGCACTAAAGCGGCTTCATTACAGAGAGGACAGCTTGGTCACTAAAAAACCCTGAGACTGGATTCAGTAGGAGCCTCACTCTGTACAGCGTGGCTCAGTCTCCCCAGGGGAGCCTCACTCTGTACGGCGTGGCTCAGTCTCCCCAGGGGAGCCTCACTCTGTACGGCGTGGCTCAGTCTCCCCAGTGGAGCCTCACTCTGTATGGCGTGTCTCAGTCTCCCCAGTGGAGAAGCCTGTAGCCCTGACAAACAAGATCATCAAAGTCAACACCAAAGTTATCCAGGGAAAACACAACATCAAAAAAGCATTGAAAGTCCTAGTAATGGATTTGAAACTTCCCTTTTAGGAAAGGAGAGCTCAGGAAACGTCAGAAAGCTCCCGCCCAGCATGAAAGCTACGACTGCAGTGAGTGTGGAAAATCCTTCTGCCAGAAATCTGCCCTCACGGTGCACCAGGAGACACACACCAAGAAGTCCTACAAATGTGAGAAGTGCGGGCAGGCTTTCTATACAGATGAGGACCTCACGGTCCATCAGAAAGTTCACACCAGAAAAAAAACCTACCCGTGTAAAGAATGTAACAAAATTTTCTACCACCTGTCATCTCTCACTAGACATCTGAGAATCCATGCAGGGGAGAAACCCTATGAGTGTAGCCAGTGTGAGAAAGCGTTCTACCAGAAGCCGCACCTCACGGAACATCAGAAGACACACACAGGGGAGAAACCCTTTGAGTGTAAGCAGTGTGGGAAGTTCTTCTACGTGAAGGCCTACCTCCTAGTGCATGAGAAGACACACACGGGGGAGAAACCTTTTGAGTGTAAGGAGTGTGGGAAGTTCTTTTCTCAAAAGTCACACCTCACGGTCCATCAGAGAACACACACAGGGGAGAAACCCTACAAGTGTAAGGAGTGCGGGAAGCTCTTCTCTAGGAATTCACACCTCAAAACACACCAGCGCACTCACACAGGAGAGAAACCCTATAAGTGTAAGGAGTGTGGCAACTGCTTTTACCAAAAGTCGGCCCTCACTGTGCATCAGCGAACTCACACCGGGGAGAAACCTTTTGCATGTAGTAAGTGTGGGAAAACTTTTTACTACAAGTCAGACCTCACCAAGCACGAGAGAAAGCACACCGGGGAGAAACCCTACGAGTGTGCAGAGTGTGGTAAATGTTTCTCTGTGAATTCAGTTCTCAGGCTACACGAAAGGACTCACACAGGAGAGAGGCCCTACGAGTGTGAGGTGTGTGGGAAGTCCTTCTCTCAGAAGTCACACTTTGTCATACATGAGAGAAAGCACACAGGGGAGAAGCCTTATGCATGCCAGGAGTGCGGGGAAAACTATATTCAGAAGTCACAACTCACTGCACACCAGAAGACACACGCCAAGAAGGGCAAAGCTCACAAGTAGTGTGAGTGCAGACTCCCTGGCAGAATTCCTTCCTTCTGCTATAATCCCCATGAAAGGAGAGCCTTCTAAGTAGTGAGAAAAAAAAATGTCAGCCACATTTTTTTTTCTTTGTAGAATTATCAGAATGTACAGAAAGAAATTCTGTGATGTTATTAGGGAGAACTTCACAGTCTGGGCGACTTTCATAAACATCAGGTGGCAGAAGCCGTGGCCACTATAAAACATGAAAGAAAGTGTTCTTTCAGAAGTCACACTAATGACATATAGAAATAGCATGGGGGCAGGGACCCAGTAAGTCAGTGAGTTTCCAGAAGTTTCAGTCATAGCATCTAGCCTGACACATCCAGTCCACAGTGAGGAACTCCCATGGGTGTCAGAGCGTTCAGAGGTCTCTTCATACAGTTGCACTCATCTTGAAAACATGAGAGAATAAATAAGTACATGGATTGCAACAGACATGGAAGCCTTATCAAGAAACATCCATCACGGAATGTTAATCATATTAATACTTTAACGAGACCTATATAACTATTTTAAATATTTGAGATATCTTCAGCAAAAGTCAAAAGAATTTACACCGAAGGCAGCGGTGACACTATAAGTCATGTTGCCAGGTTTCAAGGTTGTTGTTTTTTTGTTTTTGTTTTGTTTTGTTTTACTTTCTAAAGAAACAAAGAGCAAAACCAGAAACCAGTAAATATCACATATAGCAAAGATTTTGAAAGAGAAAAAAATCAGTAAACAAAGAAGTCTTGATATGTAGGATGTAGGCGTGTGTGTGGAAATCTACAAAACACATTTCTAAGTGTGTGTTGCCCATGGAACCCATTGTGGTTGTTTCTGAGCTCCGTAACTGTAATGTGTAAGGACATCTCATCTTATCAACAGTGATTCCCAACTGGTAGCATTGTTACTGTAACATAGGTTGGCGTAGACTTTAAAGGCCGAGTGTGTCTTTTCATCTATCTCTGCGCACTTACAAATGGGTTCAGACCTTGTTACTAATGAACCCCGCAAAAGAAACAATGTGTTTGTAATGTTTTCAGCTATACTGTGAAGGCCTGGCCTTTGGTTTGGAAGTGCATTTGAGCAGTCTGCACTCCTGCTAAAGCAGCGGTGTTTGCTTCTGTTACTGCGGTGGTGTCTGTGTTTGTGTTGTGTGTGAAAAATACCTCATGGGTTTTCCTTCCTGTTCTTGGTAGCAGAGGCAACATGGCCAGTGGCTGACAGTGAGATTTTTTTTTCTAGGCTCCTACTACCTTGACCCAGATCCCAGCATGCCATGGGACTTCACTGTGCCTCAGCTTCTTTCTCTGTGAGAATAATGGTAATAGCATCCTAGAATTGCCTTGAAGTTGAAATAGGTTCATGTTTTAAAGTACCTGGAACAGTGTATGTAAAACACAGGAACTCGACGTTCGGTATTATTCTCATTAATTTGTATTTCCCAAATCACACAGTGAGAAGGTTGGCAACCCCCTATTTATCTCCCACCTTTCTGCTGTTAGTGCCTTGACTTGACTTGCTTGTGTATCTCCCCCCATGGCGACTCAGGTGCAGATCCCGAGTAGGCAAGGCCTGAGGCTGGCGAACCCCAGTCCATCAGCCAGATCCACAGCCCATTTTTTGTAGCCTGTAAGCTGAGATTAGTTTTATATTACTCGATTATTGCAAAAAAAATTAAATATTTTGTGACACATGAAGGTTGTATGAAACAAAATTTCAGTGTCTATAAGTAAAGCACTTTGAGAACACTAAACGAACCCCATTTCCTTACTTTCTGCCTGGGGCTGCCTTCGCACTGTGCTAGCAGAGCTGAGAGGCAGACCACAGGGTTAAGGGAGCCGAAGACATTGATAACTCAGCACTTTACCACACAGGTTTCTGTTACTCAGCGCAGCCCACGCTGCAGCCCGTCCTGAGCCCACGCTCGCAAATATTCTGTTTGCCAAATGTGCTGCAGCAGGATGTGGGTGAGCGCTTTCTGTGCAGTGTATTTATTTTGTGCATTGTATCTATATGTGGGAAAAGCCTAGGCTTAGAAGTATTTTTTCCCAAAGAAATGTGCTTTGTTTTGTTTTTTAAACTTACTGAATTGTTTCATCATTAAAACAAATCTCCTGATGGAATGTAACATATATGTGAAATAAACATTGCCTCAATTAAATGGGATTGAGTTTTCAATTGAGCTTTCTCCATATTTGTTTACTTTCTCCCAAGTCAGTGGCTAATTTTTCTAATGTCATGTATAATTTCCTAACTATTACATAATAACATACGATCTACATTATTACTATTGTTGTTATTATTATTACTATTATTGTTGTTGTTATTATTATTAGTGTTGGGGCGGGGAGGACTGCATGCCCCGCCTCACCTGTGGAGATGACTACTCCCAGGTGTCTGCTCTCTCCTCCCTTCCACTGCGGGTCTGGAGAGCAGAGTCCGATCATCAGGCTTGTGTGCAGCAAGCGCTTTTGTATGCTGAGACGCCTCACCAGCCCCCCACGTGTAGAACATTTAACTAATAGAATGTAACAACAAAATGTTACGCCCAACTCCAGTTACGTTAACTGGTAACCTGTAGAAGGGTTCCTGTACTTCATGTGGATGGTCCTTGACTTATAGTGTTTTTCAACTGGCCTCTTAACAGGGTGAACACAGTGCCCATAGGGCAGAAACCAACCTTCTAATTTTAAAGTTTGAACTCCTCCCAGGTAACTGATGAGAGTGTGATATTTGTCTTCTCGAGATTCAATCTAGACACTATTTCTTAGCCATTGTCTGAAGCCATAAATTAGTAACAACAAAACCTGACCAAAGGCAACTGTGAGATGCTGACAGGGATTGGCCAGGTACACTTTTTCCAGTGTCACACTAACCTGTGGCAGTTCCACAGTTCTGAAAGCTTGACCTAGCTTTCAGATTTGGCTAAAGCCTTGGTCTACTGTTAGGTTTTTTTTGTTTTTTTTTTTTAACACTAAAACTAAAACAATTCCTCAACACCGGTTTTTTTTTTTTTTTTTTTTTTTTTAAATGCCCACCGATTCCCTTTTCCCACACACTGTGTATCATTTGTGCTTTGTTAGCAAATTACAAACACACCCCTCCACTTGTTAGTGTGATGGTCAAAGACTCAGTGTTAGCGCCTTCCCAGTGCCCCGCTGTTTATAAGAGGGGAGTCCTACCCTTCAGTCTGATCTGGCCTGTGCATGCTTTGGCTTAGGAGAATGAGGTCTACATTCTAGGGCTACCCTTTTAGGAACTTCGGCAACTTCCACTATCCTTGTTAAAGCTAACCATCATGCAAAACACTGGGCTCGTCTGAGGTGAGGCCACGAAGAAACACGAGCTGTCCATATCAAGGCCATGGGCAAGTGTTTCCAGAAAAACCTTGAGAGAGCTTTTAATCATTGCACACCCAGAAGCATTTTACCGTTGCTAGATGTTTTACGATTTCCCAATGTTTTATGTACCCCACACAGCTTTCTAATGGTTTAGTAAGCACACATTTCTCACCTCTATCTTCTGAGAAGTTTAAATATACTTATGCTCCAGAACTGAGCACAGTTAGAGAGCTAAGACAGCAAAGTCTCTACTAATAGGTCCTATTATTTCTCGGGGTTCTCAAGAACTGGCTATGCAGTGAAAACTCAGGTTGAGTCTGTACCATCTTGTGGTATCCGAAAGTCAGGAAATCCTTTTCAAAAGTGATAGGGATGTATTAGAAGAACCTAAAAGCTACAAACGTCCAACATTTGAATACTGCGGGTCAGAATAATATTACTGTTGGATCATATTTGAAATAAAAAGTATAAGTAAGAGGGAAAGGCCCTGACCTAAAACACTGAGTAACAACACGAATAGATGCAAAATGGCTTTGGGTATATAAAAGAAGACAAATCCGGGAGTTAAGTTAAAACCTAACTGCAATTATTTCGAATTCTGGGAAAACTATAGTATATAAGGCAAATCAGCCCAAGGGGAGGAAGGGTAAGGGGGAAAGTAGACAGAATAATAATAATTGAGGACAAAATGAACATGCAAGTCCATATTAAAGCAAGCAACACTGGAATAAACAAACAAGAACAATGAAATGTTTCCTCTCAAATATCTCAGGGTTGGAAGACACGATGGAGAAACGGTTATGAAGTGGTGGGATGATCTGATAACCTCAGGTACTTCTGGCATTTTGGATTTGTTCCTGGAGCAAAAAAAGGAAATGAGTGCAAACTTGAAAAAATCCTACCACAGTTTAGTTCTATTCATATTAAATGTCCTCAGAGACATCATCTGCTAACATGAGTTGAGTATGGGTGAAAGCCACATTAATCCGTTTTTTTTTCCTTAAGACTTGAGTTTCATGTAGCCCAGGCAGGCCTTGAACTGGCTATGTAGCTGGTAATGCCTTAACTCTTGATCTTCCTGGGGGTTGGAAGCCTCGCTCAGCAGAAGCAGCTGTCTGCTCAATGCTACTTAGCACTAGGTTGATGGCATGTCTCTCTCCTTTATCCAAAGAGTCCTCATGTGGTCGCTAGGTGCCCTTTCATTGTAGATTACTTTCCAGGATTTTAGATAAATGTGTTTCACATTCACAAATTAATTTTTTAAATTTAATTAACCTATTACGTAATTTCCCCCTTCTCTCCTCTCTTCTACCTCTTCGTATCTAGCTCTCCTTCCTCCACAGCCTTTTCTTCTTTAACCATTGTGCTTGCCCATACATAAAAATAAATAAATAGATAAATACAGCCCGCTGTGTCCCTTCCCGTGTTGCCTGCATGTCTGTGTTTCTGGAGCTGACCTCTTGGTATCAGATAGCCAATCATGGGGCTCATCCCCAGGGAAGACTAATTAACAGCTAACAAGCAATTGTTAATCGCTTGTAACACTTCATCTAGGCATGACAGGAGAGCAACTATGCTTAATACTTAAACCTAGCCAACAGTGACTAGTGAGGTCATGGGTCTTATAAGAGAACTTACTACTGCCACTTTACTAAATTAGGATAATCCCTATCTGCATTACAAATACTTATCGTGATGCCCACAGATAAGTGTAACTTCTTATCAAAGAAGTTTCTTTCATCAGCAGGAGACCATTACCAAAGGCCACAACTTGTCACAATACAGAAAGCAGCTGAGAGTCCGGTTTTCAGCCCCAACGGATGCAACACAGTTCCTGCACCTATGGTTCAGGTAACATTGCAGAAGGCCTGGGGGAGATTTTAAGAGCCAGAGGACCAGGAAGTCTGATGTGAGACTGTGCCTTCTAGCTATGACAGGGAAGCTACTATGCCCACGAAATCTCAACAACATGACCCAAGTCCTGAACAATTCCAACACCACTAGTTGACAATGCAACATAAATTTAAGCACTCTTTCTTTTTGAGTGTAAAGAATATAATGATTTGATTCCCTAGGGATGCTGGCTCTAGGCAGTAGTAATAAAGATACAGAAACTGGCATAGTGTCCCAGAAAACCCCACCCTGAGAAATGAATCTGACACCGTAAACGCCTGTAACTCTCATGGAAACTTTGGTTTCTAGACGCTTTCAACTGCATCATTTTACAACAGAGAGTGAGACAAGCGCTGACTCGGTTCTCCAGCCAACACTCTTTCCAACACTGGACATAGGGACCCCCACTCCGAGCGCAGATGGGCGCACCGCCCCTTCCTCTGCGCATGCGCACGCTGCAGTCCTGCGCCTGGTCCTTCCCTGGCCTCGCGTCCCTCCTGGGAAACAATTCCTGGCCTTCGGCTCCGCGCGCTGCGGGAGCGGCGGGTGAGCCCTAGATGGCTGCAAGGGCGGAGGGTTCTGGGAGCTCGGGGCCACCCATGCCGCTATCGGCGGCGAGCAGGGGCCAGCACAGGGGCCTGTCTGGGGAAGTGCTGGGGTGCGTTCGGAGTCGGGCAGGCGGGGTGCGTCCGGTCCCCGCACCTCCGCAGAACAAACCCAGGGCCGCTCTGCGCGTGCGCGTCTTGTGCTCTAGGCGGGGAAAGTGCGGGGTTGTAGGGCGTGTGCAGTCGACGCATGCGTGGCGTGAATGTGACGCTGTGACGCGTGCGTTCTCTGGCTGCTGTGGCCAGATGCTGGGATGTGGTGGGTGGCGAGCGCGCAAGCCAGGTCCTGGGTGAATGAATTATTGGGACAGAATAACCCACGCGAGACTAGGTTTCCTTTTCTGCACAATGTGACTGTTATGAATACTTGGCTGCAGGTCTTTTCTTTTTTAAAGCTACTCAGGGAATGCCCTGCGAGGGTCTCCTCAGGGAGCCTACCCTTGCTGCAGGCTTTTGAACTGGTCCCTAGGACGCAGTGTTAGGAGTGGAAGAGGAAAAGTGGTTCAGCTAGCCAACAAGCCTCCTGCCCCTCACACACCTGGGATCCCAGTTCTGAACTTGATACTCGCTCATGTGTTTTGTGTAATGACACAGTCTCCTGAAACCACGGAAGACTGTGTGCCTGCCGAAAGTCTGGGACAAGTTTAAGGAGAGAGAGGTGAGCTGGAGTTGAGAGAGATGGGTGCACCCAGGCTGCACAGGGAAAGCTGTTTCTTTAGAAAAACGATTAGGGATGAAAAGCTCACTAGGCACAGGTCCAGATCGCTGCCACCGCCCCTTCCTAAACATCCCTCTGACACTGTCAACTACTGAGGGACCATCTCTCAGATACCGACTCATCCGAAGGTGGCTGGTAGGGAGATGCTGAGGGCCCTGCTTTTCTGGCCCTATGTATCCACCAGACAGTAGTGTAGGTGGTCCTGAGAATCTTAGTAACATCTTGCAGGTTTTTAGTGACACAACCAAGGCCTGCCGATGGTTGTATTGTGTACATTTTTGTCACTTTTAGGTCAAAGTTTCTTATCAAACGATAGTTTTGAGAATTGTAAGGAAACACATTTTGATTTTTTGTTTTTTCGAGACAGGGTTTCTCTGTGTAGTCTTGACTGTCCTGCACTCGCTTTATAGACCAGGCTGGACTTGAACTCACAGAGATCCGCCTGCCTCTGCCTCTGCCTCTGCTGGGATTAAAGGTGTGCGCCACCACTGCCCAGCTACATTTTGAAATTTTTATCTGGCCTTAAACTCCCCTCCCCGTTCCTTTCCTCAAGTTTTCTTGACTTATCTGACTTAAAGGGATTAATGGCATTAAACAAGCAATAAGTCCTGCCTCCCCCCCTCCCCCCACACCCCTGACCCCCCTTGCGCCCTCCCCCCTTGATTATCAGTCTGTACACATCCATAGCATCTCCCCTTCCAATTATTATTTGTTGAATTTAAAAGAGCGTTTCCTCTTTTCAGTTTTCCTGTAAGTTGGGTGACAGTGAGAAGTGTTCGCATTCATTCAGTGAAAAATGTCTAAACTCAGCGTGTGTTAGAACCACCGCTGAAGAGGCAAACACCTTGCTTGGAGCTGCATACGCAGGAGAATCCAGAACTGCAGGGCAGGCCAAGTCTCTTCTGACTCGCCATCCTCCACTAGGAGCAGAAAATGAACAAGTCCCAGGTGAGTTTTTGGCTTCTTTATTCCCATTTTGTTTTAAGAACTTGTTGTTGTTGTTGCTTTTTGTTTTTGTTTTTGTTTTGTTTTCCAATGAAAAAGTAAAAACAAATGTACAGCATTAGGCCAGTTGACAGAATTAGATGGAGGCTTTTTAAACCTACAGCAGGGTTCAGATTACGAAAATGTCTCTGTGCTTTCTGGTAGTCACACTGAGGTGAGTGTGATCCCTTTCCTATTGTCAGTTTTTGCAAGAGCTCGGCCTGTGTCAGCCGGGGGTGGTCCCAACACGGAGGCTAGACTAGACGGCTCTGTGCAGGAACAGACCCGAAAGGAGGTGGAGGGACCTTCACCCCGGGCATTCTCAGGGCAGCTCTCCTGAGTGTTTGGCCAGCTGGCTTGTGTGTCTAGGTAAATTTGCAGGTGGGCTGTTTTGTTTCTGCATTGCTCATTGGCGCTCCCGCACCACCAGTCACCTGAGTCATTCTAGAAAGAAGGGCCACCAAATCGCCCTCGCTGTCAGCCAGCGAAGGGTCTCATCGCTGCCTTTCTTGACTGTCAGCAGCATTTGGTAGTTTTGTCAGTGGACTGTTAACAATTTTTTTTAACTTAAAAATGTTTTTTCGTACAGTGTATGTTAATCATATTCTTTCTTCCCTCAACTCCTTTTAGATTCTCCTTACCCAACTTCATGGTTTCTCCCCTGCAAAAAAAATCAAGAGAAACAACCACAACAAAAATCCAAAAATCAAAACAAAATAAGACAAACCATACCAAAAAACAAAAAGTACACACACACACACACACACACACACACACACACACACACGGAGTGTTTTCAGTTGTTGGGCCAAAGGCATACGCCACCACACCTGGCCTAATTTTGCTACTTTTAGGAATTGTAATGTAAATATCTAATACCTGTAAACCCACAGGTTGAGAACCATTCATTTAGAAAGCTAAGAACATTTGATTATGTGAGTTGCAAGCCATTTTGTTGTGCTATTTTACTGTTTTAGTAACAACAACAACAACAAAAGCAAAATTTTTCATGCCTGCATTCTCCTGAATTTTCATACTTTCACGTATTTTATGTTTAAATATTTAATTGACTCGGAGTTCACATTATAGGCAGAAACTTAGCAGTTAAACTGTAGCCGCGTCACTGCAGCCACCTCTCTGCCTGTGTGCTGCCACTGTGTTTCCTCCTGTTGTCTCGCCCTACAATGCAGCTTTGGTATTAGGAAGTTAGAGAGTCGCTGAACTTTATATTTAATGAAATATTTGTTCTTTCCCAAACATTCCTGCTTTCTACCAGATGTGTGCTTCAGCTTGATTGTTTGCCTTCATTCCTAAAATTTTAAATGAAAACCACAGCTTCCTTCTTCCATGTCCTTACATAAAGTTCCGTAAAAGGTATGGCCCAGATTAGAGATGTCTTTAAGTGTTTCTCAGCCATTTGAGTTTCACCAGTGCTCTATTTCCGTGAGGAGACATGGTGACCAAGGCAGCTCTTACAAAGGAAAGCATTTAGCTGGGACTAGCTCACAGTTCCACAGGTTTTGTCCATTAAATTCATGGCAGGAAACATGGCGTCATAGAGGCAGTCGTGGGGCTGGAAAAGTAGGTGAGAGTTCTATGTCTAGATCAGCAGGCAGCAAAAAGAGCAAGCCGCTGGGACTGACCTGGGCTTTTGAAACCCTAAAGCCCACCCTAGTTATACACTTCCTCCGGCAAGGCCACACCCACTCCAACAAGGCCACACCTCCTAATCCCTCTCAAGCAGTGCTGCCCCTCCCTGATGACCAAGCATTCAAATAGATGAGCCTATGGTGGCCATTCTTACTCAAACCACCACACTTCTGTTAAGAATTCTCTGTTTAGATCTGTGTCCTGGTTTTTAATTGGGTTATTTGGAATCTGCTCTAAAGCAGATTCAGTTCCACACCTACTTTCAGTTCCTTACATATATATATTCAATGTATAACTCCATTAGTCAGATCCCTTCTTGCCTCTGTTGTTTGTGAGTTTTTTTTTCTTTATTTTCATAACATTGATGCCTGGTTAAGTTTGATTTGGGACAGAACCCACTTAGGCTCTGCATTTCAGAGAAGAATTACATATTTTTCCTGGCAGCCCAGCTAAGGGTGCCAGGTATCCTGGGTGGTTTTTGCACAGTTCCTAGGACACAGGAGCATAGCTCATTCACCCCTCAACTCTCACCAGTCTCAGACCAGATCCACTAGGCTCTAACACATCAATTCTTATTTCCTCAGTCCCAGGAGTGTATTAAGAGTCCTCAGCTTTTCAACCACTTACTTCCTTAGGTGTTTTTCTTCTTGGTCCTGGGGACGGAAGCCAAGGCCTTCCTCGTGATAGGCAACGGTGTGATAAAAGCATTGCCAGCCCTTTCAGATGTCCTCCTCTTTGATTGTTCAACATGTTTGTTGCTGTATATTTATTGTATGTAATTTCACAAAGATCATTTTTCTTTTTACATTGATGGTGTGCTTTAAGCATGTTCACTCCATAGCTTCCTCTCTATCCTCCTGGTCTCTTCTACTAATCTCTTCCCATCCCCCACTCTCCCTCCTGCTTTCATGTCATACATATAAAAGTGACAGTATCCAATGGACTGTGTGTATTGAGCTGAGTACATATAATCAACTTTACCATCAAACAAACAAAAGACGTTATCTATAGAAAATTTAAGATCCATTAATGTTAAAAAAAAAACCATATTTATCTTCTGAGTCTGGCTTACTGTGGTGGTAAAATGCTGCGTCCATCTTTCAGCAAACAACATAATTTCATCCTCCCTAAGGATGAGGAAAAGTTCATTGTGCACATGTCATTTTTGTCATGGATTCATCTGTTGATGGACGCCTGGATTGCAATCTATAACTTGGCTACTTTGAATAGTGCTAGAGTAGACATAAGTGTGGGAGTATCTCTGTGGTCTCTCGACCTAGAGCCTGTTTTACAGTTCTCTCTCTTGTGATGAAGATTGTGACCTAAAGCAGTCTGGAGTGCAGAGGGTCTGTTTGTTTACGTCCCAGTTGTGTCTATCAGTGAAGGAAGTCAGGGCAGGAACTCAGAGCAGCAGCGGAACCTGGATGCAGGAACTAAAACAGGGACCGTGGAGGGACAGTGTTGACTGTCTTACTCTCCATGGCTTACCCAGCATGCTTTCTTTTACAGCCCGGAACTACCTGCCCACAGTGGGCCATGCCCTGCTACACCTTTCACTAATCAAGAAAATGTCCCACCAAGGCTTGCCCACAGGCCATTTTCTTTTTTCTTTTCTTTTCTTTTTTTTTAAGATTTATTTATTTATTATTATGTATACAGTGCTGTTTTCATGTACACCTCCAGGCCAGAAGAGGGCATCAGATCACATTATAGATGGTCGTGGGCCACTATGTGGTTGCTGGAAATTGAACTCAGGACCTCAGGAAGAGCAGTCAGTGCGCTTAACCTCTGAGCCATCTCTCCAGCCCCAGGCCATTTTTTTTTATTTTTATTTTTTTAATTTTTATTTATTTATTTATTTATTTATTTATTTATTTATAATTTTTTTCCAGGCCATTTTCTTAATTGAGGTTCCCTTTTTCTAAGTGACCCTGGCTTGTGCCAAGTTGAAAAAAGCAAAACAAGCAACAAAACAACAACAACAACACCCTAACCAAAACAGAGATCTTTGAGTATATACTCACAAGTGGTATAGCTGGGTCAGTATTAGGTCTATTTTTAGTTGCATTTTTAAAAATTATTTTCATGTGATTGTTGGTTTGATTGTTTGGGGGTGTTGTTTGTTTAGGAGTTCTTTATATATTCTGTGTATATCTCTGTCATGCCAGGCGGTGGTGGCCCACACCTTTAATCCCAGCACTCCGGAGGCAGAGATAGGTGGATTGCTGTGAGTTCAAGGCCAGCTTGAACTACAAAGCGAGTCCATGATAGCCAAGGCTACACAGAGAAACCCTGTCTCGGGGGAAAAAATCCTCTGTCATGTATATCTGTTTTTGTTTTTTGTTTATGTTTTTTTGAGACAGGGTCTCTCTGTGTAGCCTTGGCTGTCCTGGGCTTGCTTTGTAGACCAGACTGGCCTCGAACTCACAGTGATCCACCTGCCTCTGCCTCCCAAGTGCTGGGATTAAAGGCGTGCGCTACCACATCTGGCCCCATCATGTATATCTGGTGAATATTTTTTTTTCTCATTCTCCACAGTTATGTGGAGAGTGGGGACTGACTTTGACATGAACTCTGGTGCTCCATATTTGACCATCTCCCCTTGGTGGGGAGACCTGATGGCACTCAAAGAAAGGATAAGCAGGCTACCAAGATGAGACTTGATAGCCTATGACCATATAGTGGGGGAGGAGGTCCCCCTCGGTCATAGACCTAGAGGAGGGGAATAGGGTGAAAGTGGGAAGAACGGAAGGATACAAATGATGGGATAACAATTGCATTGTAATCTGAATAAATTATTAAAGTATTAAAATTTTTTTTAAATTTAAAGTTTTTTTTTCTCATTCCATATGCTGTTTCTTTACTCATTTTTTCCCCATTGCTATGAATGAGCGTTTTAATTTTTGTCAAATGCTATGTTTCAGTTCTTGGTATTATTCCCTGATGTGTCAGAGTCCTCTATAGAGAATCCTGGCTCGAGGGTCTAGTCTGAAGTGCTTTCTCTGCCAGTGCAGGTCTTATGTTAGTCTTAAGTTAAGATCTTTAGCCCGTTTTGAATTGATTTTCATTGAATAAAATGTAGGGAACTATCTTCTACCTGCGACTACCCAATTTTCCAAGTAGCATTTGTTAAAGAGGCTGGCTTTTCCCTGAGGGTATGTTCTTGGTCTCTGTCAGAAATCTCATGACTATAACCATGTGCTACACCCCTCTCATTCTATGAAAGAAGAATTTTTTTCTCTTTTTCTTTCTTTCTTTCTTTTTTTTTTTTTTTCTTTCTTTCGTCTATCCTTTAAAAAACATTCTTGGTCTTCTGTTCTATTCTGTGAGTCAGTACCGTGGTGTTTTTGCTACTGTGGCTCTGGAGAGGAATTTAAGTCAGAAACTGTGATAGCTCCAGCATTGTTCTTTTGCTCATGATTTGACTATTATGGCTCTTGGGTGCTTCTATATGAATTTAGGATTTTTTTTTTTCTGCAAAGAATGTCCTTTAAATTTTCCTGGACATTACACGGACTCTCCAGATTGCTTTTTCCCCTCTCCTTCTTCTTCTCCTTCTCCTTCTCCTTCTCCTTCTCCTTCTCCTTCTCCTTCT